>JAPQRQ010000007.1:6803677-6866925 GCA_037367365.1 Apogon talboti | reverse complement strand
ATCATTACATCGTTATCAGGCTTCTGCAGAGCTTGGTGATGAGCTGATCGTTAGTTGAATCAGGTGTGCTGGAAGAGAGAAACATCTAAAACATGCAGGACACCGGCCCTTGAGGACCTGAGTTCGACACCCCTGCTCTAAAGGGTGCACTAGAGCAGTTTAATACCTGCTTTTACAAACAAATTGTAGAAGAAGAGAGTACTTTCTTGTTAGATGTTTTTGGTACTGTCATGAACACCTCATTGTGTATTCGACCAAGGCAGTGTGAGTGAACAGGTGACTAAAGACAAACTGTTTTTGAACAGAAATAAAACTTGTTCACCTGAAGGTAAACCACGGGGTGTCTGTTTATGTCTGACTGCAGCATTTTTTTTATTGTGTATTCATTATCTGAAGATAATTTGTCCTAAATTGGTCAAATTTACTTATAGATATGAACATCAAACTCAGTGGAGAATAAATCTAAGTAGGTCGTCAGCTTGAAACGGCTCACAGATGTTTCAGTTCATTTCCTCCAGTGGGAACCAACAGTAAACACTGTCATGTCTGGGTTAAAGCCTCTTGGTTTCCAGTTCAGAAATATATGAATGAATTGTTCACCACATTCATCACTTACATCACCAATCATAGATGGAAAAAAATTATGGGAGAGTGAAAGAAATACATTTTTAGAGACACTTTGCTGCTCATCCATTCATTTGTTTTTATCGTGTCCTCCACTAGTTGGTTCTATGTCTATAGTTGACAGGAAAATGTTGCGGCACTTGCACAAATGGATCCCAAGCTGCTGTAGACTTCACTTCAGACTGCATATTGAAAGCATCTGAATTCTGATCACTTAGAATATCGAACTAAAACACTGGTGTGATATGCTGCTGATGCATGAACTATACATTGACTATACTGATGTGCTGAAGAAATTTTTATCATAGATTTTGACCAGTGTTATTATTTATATGAAACTATTATTATTTATTTTAAGGGCTTTGGAAGTTTAGAAGCTGCTTTTGGTCCTGAATGTAGTTGTAGAGACTAGATGGAACCTGTTCATCCTGGGGTCATTTGTTTCCAGTGGGAATCATTTCAACGCAACACAAAACAATGGCTTAGCTGAAAGCAGAAGTTTCATTCATTTAAGCCAATTTATGGACAGAAAACAGCAAAAACAGTATCTTTAAATGAAATACTTAATCATCACTTGATAATATAACTTTATTTTTGCTCCTCTTTGTCTTGGTCAGTGAGTTTTATCAGTACAGAGATACTACTTGTACTGTTGGATCTGCTTAGTGTTAGCTTAGCGCTGCAAAGTTTGTCTCATTGGTTATTATAATATGTAATTATTCTGATATTCGCTGGTCTCAGACTGTAAGCTTGTTTCAGATATTTGCCCATTTAAATGCTTGCTGTTTGGTTGTGTTCTCTGACAGTTGTTTTAGTTGAGTTTTTAGCTGACGTTCTTCTAGTCATGTGGATGTATAGAATATGTATGGGCTATTGCTACACGCGTTACCATGGTAACACAGATGGAACTATGGCTGCTGGGGGCAACTGGGTTTAAGAGGGTACCACTGTGATGTTAAATTATTCATGATATAACAAGATGGAAATTACATGAGACACGCAAAGACGAACACGTACTTGTAGTCTCTGGTTTTGTGATTTAGTGCGTATTTTCTTTATTTTCACTATTTAGATTTAATGTTCCAATGTTGTTTTAAATAGTGAAAGTGGGTGCAATCTGAAATCTTATTCAACAAGATAAAAATGACTTGGAACATAGTTATTTGGAGCTTTAAATTTTTCTTTATCGTCAAAAATGAAAAATCATAAATCTAGAGGTAACACTTTCAAACGTATTGATTAGTTTAGCAATTTAGTTCTGATTATTATCAATGGGTTTAATGGCAAAAAGTAAAATTACGTTAAACAACAAACTATTGAAATACTTTACATGTTACATAATAGCTACTGCTGATCTCCAAAGAAAATTATCACTACATAATATTAAATTATATTGCAGTAATTTCATTTTTCCTCATCATCTCCTTTTTCGTCATCTTCTTTGTTCCTTATCCACATGTTTCCTTCACTACACATCCTTTACTTTCATCTTTTTATCTCTTCTCAACAACAGGTTTTGTCTGGTATTTTTAATTTTCTAAATAACGTATCAGGTTTTTAACTCACCACAAATCTGTTACCGTTGATGGCGTTCTTCAGCACCACCTTGTCACATCCAGACAGACTCATCTAAGACAGAAACACATAAAAACATCAGAAAATTAATTTTTGTTTTTGTGCTGATGTTGATGTGTATTGTTCAGTAAACAGACAGTAGACCTGAATACCATAGTGGAAAACAGGAACAACCTTAAGGACAGCATCAAGACGCCTCTGGTTAATATTTGAATATTTTACATGTTTATTTAGAGACACGACAGAGGAGGAAGTATTTCACAAAGACAGTCTCTAATCCAGGTTTTAATCTAAGTTAAAGTCAGACTTAAGACAGATTCAGGCTTAAAATTAGAGACTTCTTTCAAAGGTGGAAAGTAATAAAGTACAAATATTTAATACAACTCTTTTCTGCAGGTATTTGGATTTCTTCTGAATTGTTTTTTTCCTTCTATTCCCTACATTCATCACTAATAGGACTGTACTTTTCAGTCCAGTCAGGCTCATTTCTTTGGTTTTAATGCATTTGAGGGGAATTTTGCATTTCATTTTTGTCTTGTATCATTGTGTTGCATCTTTTATGTAACTTGCATCGTATTCCATATTTTATACCATTTTCACCTATTGTGTCTTGTTGTGTCTTTTACTTAATTTTGATCTCACTGCATGTTTTATTCCGTATTCATTGCATTACGTCATTTACACCATTTTCACCTTACTGGGTCTTTTATGTAATTTTCATCTTGTTGCCTCTTTTACCATGTTTTCGTCTTGTTGCGTCTTTAACACCATTTTCATGTTATTGCGTCTTTGACCTAAATTTGACCTTTGACTTATCTTAAGTAATTTTCATTTAACTGTATCTTTAATGTCATTTTCATTTTGCTGAGTCTTTTACTTCATTTTTGTCTTATTGCCTTTTTATTCTGTTTTCATCTTGTTGCATCTTTTACTCCGTTTTCACCTTATTGTGTCTTTTATGCTATTTTCACATATATTGTGTCTTTTACATAATTTTCACTGTGTTGCCTTTTGTACTCCATTTTTGACTTGCATCTTTTTGCATCTTTTTACTGCATTTTCATTGTGTTGTCTATTTTATTGTGTTACTTCCTCTACAATATTTGGTGTGTTTGAACTGACCTGAACTAACTCTTTGCAGTCGGAACCTTTGTTATTATTATAACCTCATCCTTTTAACATTTCCCAAATGTCAGCCCTGATATTTAGGGGTCCATGATGCATACAATACCACACAGACACTTTTGGGGTCATTATTGTATCAGGGTTGTTTTACAGTCACTAAAAAAAACATCAAGAACAATCACTGGTCAAATGTCTATTTCTGCAGGCGCTGAAATCATCCTAATAGTACCAGGGCTCACAAAAAATCCACTTTCTCTCTGATTTTTTATTTTTTTTTAATTCTATTTTTATATGATAAGAGATTCTTCTGTTTTGAGCTGCCTGTGACTTGATGCCTTTGGTTTTACACCTAGGTCGACTGTATGTTCAGATTTTCCACTTGACATTTTATCACTGAGGGGCTTTTCAAAGACCTGTTAAGGGATGAGACAACGCTCAGTGGAACAAACTGTAACCGTTAATGTTTTCTGTTGAAAGTCATAGACAACAAACACTCCCATTCTCATATCGAAGAAATGACCTTACCGGGAAAATGACAACACTGGCACATTTCTGAAGGGGATGTTTTTATATGTCATGAAACTATTTTTGTTCCTTTTTCTGTTTCTCTCGTTTCTTTCCGTCTTTTGCCTGACCCAATTTCTGACTCGAACCCACTTTGTTTTTATGTCTAAACTTATGTCTAAAGTTACCCCTAAAAAATTTACAAAATGCATGTGTGTTATTTTGTTACATCTTGTAGCATCTTCAAATACTTTTTGCATCTTTTACATCCTTTCCATGTTATTGTGTCTTTTACATAATATCCATGATGTTGCATCCTTTACATTGTTTTTTCTTGTTATATCTTTTATGATTAATCTAAAGCCATAAATGTCAGTCTTTCAAAACAAAATCAGCCTTTAAACTTCATTAACAGCTTTGTTCATGTCTGCTCAACAGTGTTGTGACAGTCGTCGATATTATCTGATATAAACCATTTTTTGCCACATCATCCAGCTCTATGTGACAAGCTGAGTGAAACACAGGATGTCATTGTTCATGTTTAGTCTCTAACCAAAGGAAACTCTCTTATTTTAGCTTAAACTATGATCTTTGAACATTAAATGAGTTGTTTTTGTGTCCAAACCTCATCAAACCTTTAATATAACACTGTCTTAATTCTACTGTTCAGTAGTATTTTATGTCAGTACAAATCTGTGCATATGTGTAACTTTGTGACTGGAAATTGAATTATATACATTTATCAAGGATGTCAAACATACACCATACAAAGGATCCAATCTGGCCCACTGGATGAATTTGTAAAGTTTACAAATTACACAGAAGACATTAACAATCAATAGTGTCAGTGAACCATGACAATTTATTTTGATTATAAGGTTAAATACCATATTTTTCAGTTCCATTTCCCTGTTACTAAATGTTTTGTGTCTTTGTAGATCTACTGTGATCTGTAAATAGTAATGCATGCATGTGTAAATGATAAACTGAGATATAATATTTTTAAAATTGGACTTATTTTTCTTTTAAAAAATTCAGGTTTTTCATGGATGTTCAGTTAATTCACATTCTTTTATGTAATATTACCTTTTAGCACTACAACATTTGGAGTTGTCATTATTTATAAGATATTATGTTATTATCATACTGGTCGGATTCACAGATCACATTGGGCTGTATTTGGCCCTGAACTTAAATGAGTTTGTATGTATGAGTATGTGTTGACGTACTCGATGAATAAAGCTGATTTTGATTCTATATGAGGTCACTTTGCTTTTCACACAAACAACCAGCAGAAATATCCTTCAAAAGCCAGATTTATACTTTGAGGTTACTTAAGAGCCTGGACTTTTTCACTTTTATTTTTGCAATGAAGTTGAATCACTTCTTCTACTTTAACCACAGTCTGGTTTAACACAAGTATCTGTTCTTGGAGTGGAGGAACCTGTCTGGATATGTTGTTTTCCTTGCCTCATATACCAAACTTGTACCGAGCTGTGACTTCTTTGTACCATTATTCTCCAGACAAACAGAGCACATGAGTCTCACCCTCTTCAGGTAATCTGCGAGCTGCTGAGGGCTCCACCCCATCACCTCTGACCTGGACGGCACTCTGTCGGAGCTCATCCTGCGCCCTCCTCACTTCAGATCTGCCGTCAAACGCTGAAGGCCTCAACTCTTAACAGGACAAGACCATCTGAGACGACCACCCTCAGATGAGCCTGTCCTCCTCAGTCTTGCGTTTTGCCTTCGTTGGATGTCCACCGTCTTCCAGAGCCTTGACAGCCGGGCCTCGTTTCTTCCCTGACCGCTTCTTTCCTTCCTGCAAAAAAAAAAAATCGAAGCTCTGCAAAACAGTCAAAGTGAAAACACTGCTACTCTGTCTTCAGGTAGATTCACTTCCTCCAGTTGGATTTCCACTTTTGAACACTTTCCAAGAGAAGAAACTGGACAGAAGAAACATCACACTGGGCCCAAAATGGCTTCCTTCTTTCTCTATGTCTCTTCCGTCGTCTCTATTCGTGTTTCTATCAACCTTCCCTCCCTCCTCCTCTCCTTCAGAGGAAGTGACTATGCACAGGGGGTTGAAGTGAAGTGAAGGCAGCATCCTCCCCTCCTCCCCCTCATCTCACCACAGAGCGGAACACACGCTGCAAATGCACCCACTGAATGCAAACACTGCACTGTTAAAAATGTCAAACTGCAGCTTTGTTCAAGTCTGACTGATGGCCCAAAGCACCTGAGTACATGGAACTTCACATTATTCTTCTTTTACCCACCATGATGGAAATCAGCAGCAACAAAAGAGTGTGTTTCATTGTCGAATAAAACCGAACCTGTCAGGATTTGTCATCCTACTTATTTTTTTTCTAACTTTGCAAACTCTGATGTTGAATGTGTTCTGTAATACATGTCAAGTTCTGCCCATAATGTTTAAAAACATAAATCCCAGTCTCTTTGTTTCCATTTTGTTGCATCCTTTACATAATTTTAATGATATTCTTTGTGTTGTAGTTTGTGTTCAACTGTGCAATAAGATGTGCAACACGTGTTATTTTGCTGCCTGTTTTCCATCAGCTGATGAAGAATCAATGAGCCTGTTTATATACTGTAAAAATCCCAGAACTGGGATTAATCAGATAATGGTAATAATTGAATCTGGTGCGTTTACATGCCCTTCAGAAATGCAATAATCTTAAAACCCTGGTTCAGACATTTCAGTGTTTTGTGTCTTTAACATTGTTTTTCTACTTGTTTTTTTCTTTTACATTCCTTTCATCTTGTTGCACCTACTACATAATATCCATGATGGTGCATTTTTACATTTTTTTGCCTTGTTATCTCTTTTATGATTAATGTAAAGCCACCAATAACAGTCTTTCACTGAAAAAATCAGCCTTTAAACTTCAGTAGCAGCTTTGTTCAGGGCTGCTCAATAGTGTTGTGACAGTCATCAATATTATCTGATATGAAGCATGTTTCTGCCACATCATCCAGCTCTGTGACAAGCTGAGCGAAACACAGGATGTCATTGTTCATGTTTAGTTTCTAACCAAAGGAAACTCTTATTTTAGCTTTAACTGTGATCGTTGAACATTAAATGAGTTGTTTTTGCATCCAAATCTAATAAAACCCTAATCATAACACTGTCTTATTTCTGCTGTTTAATGGTATTTTGTGGCAGTAAAATTTGTAACTTTGTGACTGAAAATCTAATTATATATATCAGGGGTGTCAAACATATGGCCCGTGGGCCAAATCCAGCCCTCCAAAAGGTCCAATCTGGCCCACAGGATGAAACTGCAAACTGTAAAAATTACACAAAAGACATTAGCAGTCAATGGTGTCATTGAGTCATGACAAGTTGTTTTGATCAGAAAGTTAAATAATAATAATAATAATCATCATCATCATCGGAATATTAAGATATCAAAATCGCTGCAGACTCTGTGTAATTGGTCTGTTGTTTTATTGAATTATTAATAACATACGTTGGTCTCAGACTGTTAGCTTGTTTCAGATATTTGCTGATTTAAGTGCTTGTTTGGATTGTGTTCTGTTGTCTGACAGTTGCTGAGTTTTTAGCTGATGTTCTTCAAGTCACATGGATGAATAGAATGTGACTTCTATTCATCCGTGCATCATGTAGCATTTCCATGGCAACACAGATGGAACTGTGACTGCCTCAGTTACCGGGGGTCACTGAGCTTAAGAGGCCACATTGCTAATTACTAAGTAAGCATGAAATGACAACAGGTTGAACATTTCCTATATTTTGCCAACTTTATCTGTATATTGAGGTTCTCACTCTGAGCATGCAATGCTGTCTACAGCAGGGGTGTCAAACATATGGCCTGTGGGCCAAATCCAGCCCACCAAAGGGTCCAATGTGGTCTGTGGAATGAATTTGTGAAATGAAAAAAATTACACTGAAGATATTAACAGTCAATGGTTTCGAACGTCTTTTAGTTCAGGGGCCACACACAGACCAGTTGGATCTCATGTGGGTGGGACCAGTAAAATACTATTATAATACATAATACTTACTATAAACTTTACTTACTAGATCAAATGGTGTTTTGGGTATGGATCAGGTAGTGACAAATCACCCCGTTTCCCTGAACTGTCTTTGGTTTGAGTTACGAAATGTCATGGAGAGTGTTCATATAAGACTATTACTGTCATGGCTAGAGTAACAAACATGGTAAAAGGATCAGCACTGACTTTCATGAACAGGAATCAGCTGTAAAACGATAAATCAGTTGGTACTGATAACCATAACAGTAAATGTAAAGGCTGATTTGAAGAGAAGAAGAAATCAGATGGTTACTTTCTCCTTGTGGTTTTGAAATATTTATAAAAGACATATTTCATAACATCTACTGGTGATGTATTGCTTTATATATAATATTTACTGATATTAATAATAGTATTTTATGATTTCACCTTGAAAAGCAGGACTGCCATCTTTGCTGAATACAGTGACAGTCATTTACTTCTTCATCCTGTTTTAGTTCATGTTTTTTTAGAGTGTCAGAGCCTCGTGTCCTTCCTCCTGTCAGTCATGATGGGTGTTGTGTCACATGACCGAGGGTGGGGTTAAGGTGAAGACGTCTGAAACTGTGGTAAAACACATGCTACCATCATCACTCAGAAGCTGGATGAAGTTCTGCAGTTGAATTCACTAAACTCAGACCTGTTCGGACAACTCGGCCTGATGTAGGAGGTGCATTCTGGGGTGGAACATATAAAAATAACATCCAGGGGCAGATGGTGGTTTACAGATCCACTGGAGTGTGAAAATGCACAAACCTTATCTCCTCAGTCTAATATTATATCAAGCGGAGTTTTATCTGTCACTTCAAACCTCTTTAAAATAGTTCAGTGAGGAATATTAAAAGCCTCAAAACTACTATTCTTATGAATCAGACTAAAGCAGTAATACTGTATATGAAACTGAGTATTTTTACTGTAGTTTACTTGAGTATTACTGTAGTACCACTCTTTAAAAATTTTATTTGATAGAACAAGTTATAACAAAGTGAGATTTAATTATATAATGTAAAATTAATTAAAATTAAAATTATCTACCACATAAAGGCCCTCCATTTAGCGCTGATATTAAAAATGTTCAGTCAATACTAATACTGATAATTATAACCACAAATATCAAATATTTATTTCATTTAAAGGCTGATTTTTTTACCCTGTATGAAAGTTGAAAAAACTACAAAGTTATATGTATTTTTTTTTATATTCACACAAGGGAAAACAACAAAGAACCAATAAGATGAAAATGATATAAAAGATGTAAGAAGATAACAAAACAACAAAAAACATGAAATTATTATACATTTATCATGTATTTATATTTAGTCACTGAAATATGAGAAAAACTCATGCACCACAAATATTATATTGCTATAATTGTCATTCTTGTTTTATCACTGATATATATTTTTTTAAAAAACATCATGGTTTTATTTAATTAAATAGTTTCAATTCATTTGATTCATTGAAGATGTGACACATTTACACTGAAAGAACTGAGTACTATACACTGATCAGCTATAACATAATGACGGCTGACAGGTGAAATATAGGGAAATACAGTTGATTATTTTGTTACTGTGGCAGCAGCAGTGATGTATTACGCAGTGAGTATTTAGTCTTTGAAGCTGATATGTTGGAAGCAGCAAAATTTGCCATGTGAGGATCTGACTGATGTAGACAAGGGACATGTGGTGATGGTGTTGACTGGGTCAGAGCATCTCCACAACTACAGCACTCGTCTGGTGTTCTGGATCTGCAGTGGTACAACAAAGAGCAATCAGATCCCAGTCCAATTAAACATCTGTGGCCAAACAAATAAATCTGAGGCCCTGTGTTGTATCTTTCAGGACTCAAACATCTGCTGCTAATGTCAGATACTACAGCACAGCCTCCGAGGTGTGACTGAGTCCAGGCCTTCAGTCAGAGCTGTTTTTGGCAGTAATAGGGGCACCTACACCGCTTTAGGCAGGTTCTTATAATGTTGTGTTCACGTGGATACTTCCTTTGGCCGTTTTTGGTCGGTACATTTTCGAACAAAAATGACTTTTCATCCTAAATTGTCAAATACTCATTTTCTGGTTAAGTTTTGTGTGTGTTTGAGAAATCTGAAAAAGTGACTAAAACAGTTATTTTAGGAAAGTGATGGGATGTTGCTTATTTTGCTGCTTCCAACAAATCAGGACTAAATTTTCACTTTCTGCCTAATATATAAAACCCAATGAAAGGTCCCACTGTTACGAGATAATCCACATTATTACCACTTCCCCTGACAGTGGGCAGAATGATGGGTGTATGTCTGTATCTGTCACACAATCATAAAGTAACAAAATAAAAAGTCATTTTAAAAAAGATATTTGTACTCTGTAGCTTTATACTTGTAATCCACTATATGATAGAGGTAAATATTGTCTGCTTACTGCACCACACATGACATTAATGACATAAGGCTCCATTTGCAGGTAGAATTGACGTTCAGAAGCTACTTTTGACTTGATGTGCATTTTAGAGCTTGCTCACTTTTACTGCAGCAAAAAAGTTGAACCAGTTCTTCTTTCACCAGTCTGTTTTTATCTGTACTTTTATCGGAGGAAATGGTGGACTTTTACCTCCTCCAGAGATGTGTTACTTACATGAGGTATTTTTATCTTCTGCAGTGTTTCTGCGGATGATGAGTTTTTCCATCAGAAGTAAAATGTGTTCATACAGACGAAGCTGCAGTTCATGAGGCGTTTCAGTCAGGCCATGAATCATCGAAGCGTTCAGAGGAACGACTGCTGACTTCCTCTTACTCTTCCTGTTCATTAACCCTGTTTTCAGGCTGAACTGAGACAACACAGTAAATACAACCACACTGACAAACGAGGTGTTTAAAGACTCAGATATTCCCAAACATTCATCTGCAGCATCTTAAACTGAAACGTCCATAATTGTGTGGACAAAGATAAGACTGCTTACAGGTGAATTCACTGCAGCTGTTGGTCTGTAATGAAGATTTAGTGCCAAAAATACAGAAAAACTGAAGGAAAAAAACCTGTAATATTCAAAAAATGCTAATCTTATTTTAAAAACATATATTTTGTTCATAAAATTCTGAATATATTAGAAAAACAAGCACTATTTTGAGATAAAAAATTTTTTTTACAAAAAAATAGTGATAATCACAGAATCAGAATGTGAGTCACGAGATTAAAGTTGTTTATCTTGATTTAATATCTTAACTTTAATAAATCAAGTGTCAAATAACAGTGAAAAAGCGTAAAACTTCATAGGAATGACTCATTTTACTTTATGCAAATTATATTTTAATTGTGAAAAGACATGTTCTGTGGTTTTTACTTAAAACATGGTCATAACCCACTTCTTCTGTTCATTTTTACCATTTTTCACAAAGCATAAATACTGACAAAAAAAAAGCATTAGAAAAAAAGACGTATTTATTAAAATCATAATTTCTAAACATGTAACCTGAAAAACAAAACTATCTGAGGTCAAATAAAAAGATAAAATAAACTTTAAAAGGTACAAACCATTTCTTCACATCAGACTTATACTTGAGCTGGGGAACATGGGTAATATTCAGACAAAAACTCAACTGTCAAGATTAAAGTTGCAAGTTTACAAAAACAAAAAACTGATATTCTTTGAGATTAAAAAGTCATAAATTTACAGGAAAACTTTGTATTCTACCTCACCTACATTCATATTGCTTTTCTGTCAATTAGTTACTTTAATCTCCAAGAATAATGTGCAACTTTAATTTTTATCATACCCTCCCATCTTGTAAAAATTATTTTGACCGAAACTGGCCTAATACCAAACATATTTTGAATGTTTACATTTGATGGATTCAATCTTATTTCTGATGAGAAGAAACTGTGTTCATCTTGTGTACATTAGTTTTTGTCACCAGGAGAAGTCATGAAAAGCTAAAACAAACAGTTTCTGTGGTTTGGTTTCATCGTTTTATCTGGATGACCTCAAACACAGGAACGGCTTACAGGAAAATTGTGTGTTTGTTTGGTCTTGATGCATGTCTTCTGTCCATCTTCAACACTTTTAATGCAGCAGACTGTTTTGCATTATCGTCTTACAGTGGCTTCTTTAACTGTATGATCACACTGACAGGAAGCTGCAGAGTTGAATGTCACCAAAACAAACAGTGATATTTTCAGGATTAAAGTCTGATGAGATGGACGACTGTGGGGTAATGGCCGTCACTGCCTCTACTGACAGATAAGCTCCACCTCCTTGTGTTGGGAGTCTTCAATACTCTTTCTGACTGAGGGGACGGAGCCAAGGCCAGTTTCCCGCTGAGCTGCTGGTCATGTTCATCAGTGACTTTTCTTGGATGAACCGAAGCCGGAGAAGCCCATGACGGCCGCCATTTCGTCATCCTCCTCCAAGTCTATGTCCTCCTCGGCCCGACGCTTCCTCTCCTTCTGCTTCTCCTTCTTGTAAGCCTTTGCCTTCTCCTCCTGAAACAGAAAGCACTCATGTTTCAGACAGCTCCATAGAGCAGACAGGAGGAACAGATTAGGTATAAGTCTATAAAACTGTAGTACATTTTATATCTGTAACAGAGGAGAACATAGTTTTCCCCACTTGATCTGGGTTAGTAAAGCTGATGTTTGTTTTCTTTATTTAGAACCACAAAGTCACAAATGTGCAACTTCACACACTACATTGAAAAGCTTCTGACTTGAAAGTAGGCACAGACCTTTTATCATGAGTTCAGACCAATTATCAGACTCCACTCACATTTCTACAATGGATGCACTGATCTGATACTGATGTTGGATAATAGATGTTACTCTACTCCATGTCTTAATATGGAAACTCGGAAAAACTGCATCATTTTCCCATAATAGACTGAACAACTGCAGGTTGTCTATATGTGAATTCTGTATTTGATTAATGCAAAGAGGAATGAGAGATATCTTCAGACAAGTTAGGGAGGTTAAATACGTGGATGACAGCTGTAATTACCAACCCCTGATTTGAATCCTTCAGACATAACCTTGATACAATTCTGCTCTACTCAGTGTCTGAAAAGGGAAGCTTTGGAATGTGCTTTCACTTTCCATAAACAACATTAACTTCATCACCATTTTTCTGACATGGACCTGTAGCACCAACAGCTGGAAGAGGTGGAAGATTCTGAGATTATATTTGCCAGGTTTGTGATAAAATATTTCTTTCTAACTGAGGGAAGAGAGTTTAGATCATTTAGATCCAACAACTCACCATCTCACGATGGTAACAGAGTTGTTGCCCTAGTTAGAAAACATTTGAGGCATAATAAAATCAGCCCGTCCCACTACTCACCTCCTCTCGTAGCTCCTTCATTCGCTCCTCGAAGTCATACTCCTTCTGCTTCTCCTCCAGTTTCTTCTTATTTACCTCAAAGCGCTTCTTCACCTGATCCAGAGAAGAGCGCTCGACACGCATTGACATACCCAGATTCCTCTGGTCTGCAAAATAAAATATAACAAACATACCTGTTTTACACACCTGTCACTCAGACTCCATTTAATCTGTCTCCAAGAAGCTCTACTCACGTTTTTTGCCATTGATATGATCCAGAAAGTTGATGGAGTCTTTCACTACACAGTCACAGACATTACAGTAGTACCTAAAGACAGAAACAGTCAGAGCTGGCAGCAGAAACTTACTTAAAAAGACTTAACTTCAGCTGAATCCTGATACATATATACATGTAACTGTGATCAGAGAGATTTCATATTTTTATAGATTCATAAATTGTAATAGAGAGTTTATCCAATATAGTTGTGTTTTATACGTGTGTATCTTTGTGAACTGGGGACTAAAGGGTATAATGAAGTGTTTAATCAGATTAGATTAGGTGTTGGTACCCTCCCATCTCAGCCTGAGGCGTCGTCTTGGTGATAACGATGGTCTTCCCCAGTTTGGACTCCAGGTCCACTTTGTAGTCGCGGTGACGCAGAAGGTCCCGTTTGACTGGAGGTGCAGTTTTTCCTAATAGAGAGACAACTTTTTAATTGCATGTTTGAGTCTTCAGCAGGTCTGTAATTGACCCAACATGTGGAAGAAACATAAACCTGATGTAAAAGAACTATTGTGTTATACCTAAAGTAGATATCAAGATCTATTACATAAGGACACATCTTCATGTACTTTCTTGGGATGTAAATCATACTTTTCTGACTAATATCTTTGCCAATTAATCATCTTACAGCAGCAGCAACAGTCATTAGGCTATAAAAGCAGCAGTTCTTCCTGCACAAGTGATTTATCTGACTTCACACATCAGAATCCACAATATTGCAGTTTAATGTACAGTTTGGAGATATTTTTATTACCAATCAGAAGCAGGTCAACTGCCAGTACTCCTCCTCGGAACCTGTACCTCTAGATACTTCAATAATCTCATCACACACCTGCAAACTCTACTGTTTACCACTGAAGTGCAATTTAAGTCAAATTTACTGAATCTATCACTTGATTATCAAAGTTTGGAAAATAGATGAGGAAAAAAAGAAATCGACACATGCTAGGTTTCTTCAGTAAAATCCATCTCCTGGAATTTGTTTCACATTTCTATATGAAAAGATTTCAATGAGACTGAGACAGTCTATTCATCTTCTTACCATCTCTCCGGTCTCGTTCTCTTTCCTCTGCCAGACGTTTCTGAGCCAGGTTTTCGTACTCGTCTTTGTCCCATTTCCGACGGAAGTCGTTCTTACTGGACTGAAATGGCAAAACAGAGACAGAAGAGAATCAGCACAGGACACATGCATACACCTTTGTGAAGTTTAAATCACCCAAAAAGCACAGGATCTGTAAACCTAGCCAAAATTTGTCAGGAAAATTTTGTGACAAATAAATCAGGTTCTTTATGAAATTAAATAATAATGTGAGAAGATGTTACCAAAAGCAAATAAATGTAGCTTTAATACAACAACCATTTATAATAAAATATAACTAACCTTTCTACCAGCTACTTAGATTAGTAAACATGAGTTAAAATAAGCAAATTAATATCCTTCATTTACAGGAATTGGTTTTTACACTGAAATTATATCAAAGAATTTGGATAATTCTTTCCAGTCTGTTTTATTTGTATTGTTAACATACGCTAACAGTCACCATCTTGATATCCACTGTCACCACTGAAACAGGGATCTAACTCACGTCTAAACGTAAACAGAGCATTAGGAAAGATTAAGTTGAGGATTAAAAACACATAGATGGACTTAAGCCAAACTGGAATCCTCTAAATGTGTGTTATGACTGTGTATTTGCAGGAGAGCTAATGTTAGCCGCTAACGAACCATTCAGTGTGATTTCTAGTGATCACACCGAACTTTTAATCGATTTTCTGATCACAAACGCAGGGGGCAAAGACCCAGGACAACAGAACAAAGGTTATTTTTCTGGATTTACGTTAAAATAAACCAACATTGAGCGCTCACCCCACTGCCTGACGCCGCCATCTTGTTTACCTTTTCTTCTTCTGCTTCTTCGTCTTCTTCTTCTTTTGTATTGGCGTGTGGCATATGTGTGTGTGCATTACCGCCACCTTCTGAAAAGGAGTGTGGGGTCTGTATTACCTAACCAATCTATTATACTGTACATATATATATATATATATATACCAAAAAATATTTTCTCTTCATTAATTAATTAACCTTAATTGCTCTGAGAAAATTAAACAGATTTCTAAAACACGACTCTCCTGAATATCTTTGTAGTATTTCACTAAACCTTAAAGGGATTTCTTCAGCTTCAAGGTGAGTGATTAGCTGCTATCTCTCTTGCTGGTATCTAGTACAGGATTCAATGACATGGTCTATGACTTCTTGAACATCACATTCACTGCAATTACCATCAATATGTTTTTTCATTAAAAACAATGTCTATTTAGGCGTGTATGACCAAATTTCATTCTTGAGATTATGCACACCTGATCAATATTTTAAGACCAGTTGAAAAATTCCATGAATTTACATTTTGCACTGTTGGATCTTAAGAAGGTTCTAAGTAGAGCTTCATAATGCAAATGCAAATTATGGATTATACCCCCTTCCTATTGGAGTTTTTTGTAATTATCATCATTATTATTTTAGAATATTCTCTGTTGTATTGCGGGTCTTTAGTTAAATTCATGAAAAAAAAGATGCAGAAAAAGACACGCCCCTTTTCGGTGCGGTTCGGCAGGCCCCGCCCCCCTCAGGTGAGGCTAATTTAAACCTGTGCAGGTGAAACGATGGCTTCAGTCCGTCTGAAGAGAAGACGCCAAACTTAAACGTGCAGAAAATGTCAACCAGCGGAGTGGAACCGTCAGCTCAGAGCCCGCTGCTCTCCTCCAGGTCTGTACACAGTCCCAGAACCCCAGAGCCCGGGATTCCACCACATCAAAGGCCACACATCTGCGAACGGTTAATGATCCAGACGCACGTAGAAATCTGCAAAATACTGAACATGCACAGAGAAATATATCCAAGAAAGGTATGCAAAGCGCTTTATCAGGGTCTGTCACACCTGCACCAGGTAGAAGTTGGAAAAAAAACAACCATGTGGATTTAATTTGGACCAGAAGACTAATAGGCTTAGTAGAGTAATTATATTATATCCTTTTACAAATAAATTGTAAGAAACGGGTGAATATTTGGATTTAAATGTATGAACTAATGTAATTTAACCACCCCTCAATTAAAGTAAAACGCTTGATAGAAGTTGTTGAAGGTTCATGGGTAAATAATCTACTTCAGGAGTGAAAAAGAGCTGCAGGTGGATAGAGTTTTTAATTTAACATATTAACTAGAGCCTTTTTTGTCATGGTAAGCAACTGTGTAAAGGTGCAAAAGCATACATTGGCCGTTAGTGTGACGAAATCTGTACAGTTTACTGGGATGATGTCCAGCAGGGGGTGTGACAAAAGGAAGTAAGTAAATAAATAAACTGACTAAATGTTGCACTGGAAAATAGCCTTGTCAGTTAAAATAAAATGTGGTCATGTGCAATCACAATGTCACCAGTCCACCTCCACCCACATGGTTTAGAAAAGGGCTGTGGAGTCTTTCAGAAGTGGATGGAGGTGATGAGTGTCTGAATGCCCAGGTGTGGGTCTAAGACCAGAGTTCAGAAATATCTTTAACCAAAACATGTCTATGTATGTAGAATATTTCTTCCATTTCCTTGCTGTCACTTGGTCCTTTCCACTGTGGCAGTGAAGTCCAGACTCTCACACTGCAGCGATACTTCTGCATCTGTGTTACTGTACAACTTTGGCCTTTTACGTTAGTTCAGCTCCATACGGACAAACTAATTGGTCCAGGCAGCAAAAGAAGACGTACAACTGTGAGTTTTTTCAGATGAGTCTAGTTGTTATAAACGGCGATAACAACTCCACTTCCTGTTTGAATATCAGTGAGGTTTGTCAGACTCTGAAGGACAGACAGACAGACAGACAGACAGACAGACAGACCACACCTCAGATTAAAAGACGATGCTATGGATGGTAGAAAAGTGTAGAGCAGCGGTTCCTGAAACCCAAAGGATTAATCTGATATCTCTTTCTGTCCCAAGTTTACAGAAGTACGTCATGAATCTCCATAATGTCAATATTACTGATTTGTCCACCATCAAAACTATGTGAAGGAGTCTCCATTTTACATAATTTTACTCATCTTACTTTTTGGTCCTTTTTGTTTTTGATCTCTTGCCTTTGTACAGCTCTGTGGACTTGTTGCATCTTTCTTGTCCTTTTCATTATTTAAAACATTTTTTGTGTGTTACATTTCTGGCTTCTTTCTTACATTTTACATAACTTTGAGACCAACATTTATAAACTCTTGTACTGTTTTTAATTGGACAAATTAATTCTCACATTATTGTCAAAGTATTGACAATAGCGACCCAGTAAAAACAGTGACTCATTTTTGGGTCCCTGAGTTTGGGAAATGCAGACCTAGAGAAAGTGAAACTGTCTATCTTTATTTGTCTTGTTTTTTGTTGTTTTGTTTGTTTTAAGTAAAGCTGTGAAACTCTTGTCCCCCACAGAAGACAAAAATACATCGCTAAGTCTCAGAATGATTGTCAATTTGTGTATTTTATCACTGGCATGATAAGTTCAGTATAAAGTTTTGCCAAGAAGGCGACACTTTGAGGAATTCAGAAATGCGTGTTGTTGTTTGGTTTTTTTTTGTTTTAATTTAAACTCATAAGAGAATTGCAATTTTTTTCTAACAGTTGAATTATACTGGGTTTTTGTAACATAGCTTTCTTTTAGTTATCAATGTTTTTTTTTTTGTTTGTGTGTTTTATCCAGATCTGTTTTATACTTAATTTATTATATGTAGTGTGTTTGCTCTTGTGTTCTATTTTTTTAATTGTCATGCTGTTGCTGCTGAGCTGTAATTTCCCAGTTTGGGATCAATAAAGTACATCTGTATCTAAAATCTTGTGTTTTCTTATTGAGTGCTGACTGTTTATGTCAACAGCTTCTGTTTCAGTCCTCGGTCCTGTGTTTGTGCTAAAGGCTGGTCGGCGGCTGTGTGGAATGGACTACCCGACCCGCTGGTCGCCGTCACCTCTTCCGAATGCCCCGCCCCTGAACCATGGCTCCTCCCCGGCTGTAGCTCGGTCTACGACAGTCTGGTCAGGTCAGAACGCACCTGAGACACACAGGCAACATGTCCAAAAGAATGTGGACACTCCTTTGACTGTTAAATGTTTTGACTCTACTGTAGTTCAAGTTTCAGTTTGGACTCAGCATGTTGTACTAACGGTGTAGAACCTTGTGTAGCTTCCTGAAACTGCTCTGAATCATCCATGACCACTTCTTTTGGTGGCTGCCTGGACACTTTATTGTATTTATCTGTTTCTTTTCAGTAACGCGTCTCCAATCCGGTCTCCTCCTCCTGTTGGTCTGAGAGAAGAACGGGCTGCCAACAAGTCCCGCAGGTTCACCTCTGTCTTTACCATTATTAAGTCTACTGTTTCCTGAATCAGGCTGTGGTAATTCAGTGTTATTATTGGATTGCTTGGTTCCTGTTGGCGCCCTCTAAACAGTCTGACCTGTTGGTTTTTCTCGGGTCAGGCCGTCCATTCTGGAGCGCTGCATCCTCAAAGTGTCCACCAGCAGTGTGGCTGTGGGGACGGACGATCTGGACAACAAGAGGTCCGTCCACACTCAGAAATGCAACACAGTCTCAGAAATAAACCAATAGCCTAATGAACTCGCATTTAATCTGGGTTGTTTCAGAGTTCACAGGCCTTTTATTGGACAAGCTGATCAACCCATTTCACACTAATCTATAATTTACTATTTTGGCACTACACTAAGGAGTGCTTTACCAATTATGCTGAACCAGTTGTTCCATATCAGGTGAAAATGCCTAAATCTTAAACTTACCAATGTACATTTTATCACAATTCCATTTTGGCCCAATTGTCCCCTTTGGAACCGGTGCATTTCAACAAAATATGCAACATCTCAACATGACCAGTTTGTAAAACATTCTCTAAGGTTTTTTTCTGTGTCACCTGAAGATGAAGGCATACAGTGAACTGATTTCACTGCAGATGTATTGGTTTCCTCTTACCTGACTGGAATAAGTAGACATGTCGATGTTGTTAACAATTAGCTGTAAAATTAATCATCTAATGGAGTTGGCCTCCTCCCCTGAAGGCCTCCCTTTGGCCGGTGTTACCCCCGCCTGCCGGATCCGGCTAACACCGAGACCAATGCAGCAGTCCTGAAGCGGCGGCAGAAACAGATCCAGTATGGGAAGAACACCAGTGGGTACCAGAACTACCTGCAGCAGGTCCCCAGGTGAGAAGACACAGGAGTTGAATCATTACTTAAACTGGTTTTGGTTTGGATTCTAAATTTATTTATTTTTGCAAAGAACAAAAACAAATAACTTCCTATTTTGGTCAAAAATTATTTTAGCTTCTTTGTGTTTTAGAGACACATGCACTTACTGATTTGTCCCTTCAATGTGAACCATAATAACTAAAAATGTCTAATGCAGGGGTATCAAACATACGGCCCATGGTCTGAAAAAGGATCCAATCTACACTGAAGTTAACAGTCAATGGCGTCAAAATCATTGTAGTTCAGGGGCCACATACAAACCATTTTACTCTCAAAGACCACTAAAATGCTACCATTTTAATCTATAAATAATGAATGACAACTCCAAATTTTTCTTTTTGTTTAAAATAAAATTACGTAAACCTGTTACCATTTACAAACTATCCTTTCACAAAAAATGTGAATAATCTAAACAATCATCTATTCCCATCAGACACTTCAGGGATCCAAAGCTCCATCCCTCCACCCCCAACAAATACAGGAAGTACAGCCGGCGCTCCTGGGACATGCAAGTGCGTCTGTGGAGGCGGGCGCTGCACCTGTGGGACCCACCTGCCGAAACCCAACTAGAGCTCAGCGACACACAAGACCCCGTGGAACAGCTGTATGTGGACCTCACACTGCCTTCTACTATGAACCGCCCCCTTTTGTCAGAAGTGTTTACCCTTGTTGTCAGTGGTCTCTTGGTGTGATTTTGCTCTGAAGTGCTGATCTCTATTGGCAGGCAGTGCCAGCTGGCAAAGATGACCTCTGACCTGTGTGAAGACGGAGGTGACAACCAGAGAGAGAAGGACTCTGCTGCAGTTTCTAAGACCTCCTCTGTGTCATCGCTGTCGAGCATGGCGGTTCTGGATCTGCCTGGACCCTGGACCGTCCCACGATCCCCAGTAAGACCTGCATCAAAGTGTAACACACACTGAGCCTTCAGTTCAAAACAGACAAAAAGATACACCGTTTACCTCACAGCTGTGTCGTCTTAAGCATTTGAGATGCTCATGAGTTTATATCATTGAGGCTTTTAGTTTGGTTTTTGATTTGTGGTAAAATCACCATTTTTGTCAAAGGAATCTGGTGGTTGTTGAAGGATGTATTTTCTCTGTAGGAAAATACCTGTAGTTTCATACTCTTACTGAGGGGGAGGTGGAGCACACACTGAATTAGAGGAACTAAGACTCATTTTAATACTTAATGATGCAGTGATGGCCCTAAAGGTTCTTACTGTGCAGTACCTCTGCAGTATAACCAAATATGAAGGACAGACTGCAAAGTGAAACTGGTGCACGTTCTCCTAAACTTCAGAGGGTAGAACGCTGGAACTTCCATTCTAAATAAATTTTCAGATTAGTTTCTCTATTGATAAATGTTTTTTTAAAAAAATCAGAAATGTGAAGGTCCCATAATGATCTTATAAGCAAAAGTTCTGAAACTATAGGTGAATCATTTTTAGGTATACTGAGATTCTGAAACACAAGCTCATCTGTTTTTTGTCTTTTCCTTTTTCCCCAGAAGGCACATTGTTTGCCTTGCTCTCCTCCTGGTCTGAGCTGCCCTCTCATGAGTCAGCTGACCACCAACGACAACATGACAGACTGGATCCGCCTTCTGCTGGAGGCTGACCATGCCCGAGGTCAGTCCACATGATACTAAGTGAAAACCAAAACACATCAGCTAAATAGTGGCTACAAACTAGAAGCAGTAATCGGATATGAAACTTACAATCAAATAGTACCATCTGTTGGCCAACTGTTGGTATTGTCAAAATGAATCCATCACACTGGTAATCTTCTAGATCACCTTGGAGATCAGAGGCTGATTATTCTATTGTGTTAAGTATTCATGTAAATTCCTGAGGGTTTAGAATTGGCTGTTAAATGTTTTGGGGTTTTTTTTCCCTCAGCTTTTATCAAATTTAATCTTGTATATTGAAAACTGGCAGAAACATTGTATCTTAATAGTTTTGAGTACTGAGCCTGATGACATACTGACCATAAACAGGAGTTTTAAACAAATATTTGTTCAGTATCATTATGAATCAATAAATCATTGAGCCCTTATCTATTTATCTTGACATTAATAAAGTTGACAAGGACAAAACAATTTTGATAAAATATTTTCTTAATTTTATCAATGAGTTTCTGATTTCCATTGGAAAATTATTGTAACAAATTACTGCAGTTTAACCATTTTTATTGCACTGTCCTACCATGCCTAATCAACACACGTGGGGAAATCAAGCTGACTTTACTGGACACTTTAATTTGTTTTATTGTTCAGTATAATTTTTAGTTATCAAATTGTTGAAATCTGACATTTGTATCTACATTTAAGTGAACCAACTGTGAGATTTCATGTGTTGTGGCATGGACAGCAATAACCCTGGTCTTGTTTCTTTGTAGATCTGGGCTCCGATGATCAGCAGGTCCCTGTGGTTTCTGACCAGTTCTTATGGAATCCATACTGACTGTTGGCAAATCTCCAAAAGTTCTACTTATGTGACAAACTGTGTCTGGACCCTGAATGCACCATCTGAGTGTCCAGGATGTTCATGTTTTAAAGTCACTACAGTTTCATTAGAACAACAGGGATGTGATTGGTCCTGATCCAATTTCATCCGACCACTTTCATCATGTTCAGTCGTGGCAGCGTTGTGATTTCCTGGGCGCTCATGAGCACACTGTTGATCTGAACATGGAGTGGGACAGCTGAAACATTACTTATCCTGTGCACATTGGTTGTATATTTGTGTAAAACAGCATTTGACCACTTGTCACCTGTTTAATTTACTTGCACTGATGGAAAAGCTGCTCTTTTCTGTACAAGAATCACTTATTCAGTCTTGTGGTTTTTTTTTTGTTTTTTTTTTTTTGGTGTCACTATATTGTCTTCACCTTCTACGTTCTGCTGTCCATTGTCCCTCTGGATCAGGCTCCTCTGTTTTTTCTCAAAAACAAAATCCTCAGTTTGTGTTGTGACTTTTCTTTTACTTCTTGTGTTCAATTTGTAATTTTTTTGCTGCTTGAATCTCAAGAGCAAGGTTGCAAGATGTGAGTGAAGTGATTAATAAAGATATAAATAAAGCGTTATAAATTCACTTACTGGACATAGATGGTTTTTTTGTGACAATTCTGAATCTTATTTACAATTAATCACCTAAATGAAGCTTTTCAAAAAGAAATCTTATTCCATTAAACCTTTCCATGTAATTATGACTATCTCAGAGCTTAGGTTTGACCAATTTTAGCTGTAGTAGTGTCTACTTCTTACAAAAACAACCTGGATACTGATTGGTTTGTACATAGTTTAGA
Organism: Apogon talboti; assembly: GCA_037367365.1. Classification (NCBI taxonomy): domain Eukaryota; kingdom Metazoa; phylum Chordata; class Actinopteri; order Kurtiformes; family Apogonidae; genus Apogon; species Apogon talboti. The sequence continues at coordinate 6,843,876 of JAPQRQ010000007.1, read as the reverse complement.
TTTTGAGTGATGGTCCTTCCCAGATTTCTATGAGCAGAGTCAACCCTTCTGATCACAGTTACCACTAGGTTTACTTGTGGCTGTGAAGTTTGAAGTGGCATTTGTGGATGTAACTGTGATGTGGTGTTTAACAAAGGTATTCCACAGTAAACCCGGACCTATGTGGTTCTATCAGCTATAGATGAATGATGATGGTTCTTAATGGGATGTCATCAGAAGCATCAGATCAGGTATTCATCTTGGGCTTTAACCCTTTTAATTCTGTTCTACACCATAGACAATAAAATATCCAGATTTCTTCCTATCTTTATTTGAGGAGTAATTGGTCCATCTTTGCTCAAATAGGACTAGACCTTTCCTGGATGCAGCTTTTGTACCACAAATAAATTTGTGTTTGCATCAACCTGATTCATCACATTATTTACTTATTTTAGCTCATAATTAGCATTTTAATTCAAATATTTTTGGTGAGTGCTGCTCTGGGGACAAATAAGTGCAGAAATTATTGATGTCAGTCATTAAAAAAAAAATCTGGTTCTCATCTATAAGACAGACATGGCTGGATGGAACTAAACTGAAGTGTGAGTGTCCAAATAACCAATAGCAAATACATCAAAAATGTATAAGGTAGAAAATGGCAGTTCAAAAAGTTAAAACAATACCAAGACTGTATGTAGCCTACGTATGGAAATGAAATGAAGCTAACCAGACAAAACATGAAACATGTTGTCTTCATATTTCAGGTGAGGTCATGTTCAAGCTGGTGGGTCTACAGAACATGAAGGTGTTTCCTCCCTCCACGTGGTGTTGCTACTGCAGCCTGTCTGAGGAGCATCAGTGACAAGAATACATTAGTGTTTTTGTTTAACCTTTAAATGAAGCTCAGCTGATCTGATCCCATCGTGTTTGTAGAGAAATAGATCTAGAGTGAGCAGCGACAGATTACTCAGCGGACAGGCGGATCAGACCGCAGACCAGCAGCTGATGTAAACAAGCTGCACCGATCCGCCTCTCAACTACAAATCCCAGCATCCTCTGCTACTAAGGGCTAATTCCAACACTTGGTGATTTATTTCTGTGATATTTATTAAAACTGGGTGCTATTTCTCAGATGGTGTTGGTGGGATGATTGGTGTTATAAATCTAATATTTGATGTAAATAAATAGCAGGTGCCGCTGCTCGGTGATGAGCTGAAGCGCCGCCCCTCCTCCTCCTGCCTGGCACCGTAAATGTTATTTATGAATGCCTATCGCTCACGGGCGTGTGCACGCACGGATCTGTATTATTATGGTTTATTAAGAAGGACACACTGGACAGTACTCGGAGCCGGCGTTTAGGTTCGTCCCGGACTCAGCGGTGCAGCCTCAGTGCGGTTAAATCCAGCATTTATTTCATTGTGGTCGGTTCGGTCCTGGCAGCGGCAGAGGCAGCGGCGCCGGAGCGGCAGGCGGAGCGGTAGGTGCTCTGTAATAATACTGGGTCAATACACCGCTGCTGTGCGCCAGCCCGCTGCTTCACCCCGATACTCGGAGGAGCTGTCCGACAAGGTAAGCCTGTCACTGGCTGCGAAGGGCCAGAGGGACCGTCTGTTTGTGGTTCACTGTCTGTCTGGCGGATCCATCCCGCAGCATCCCGCCGTGTTTTCCTCCTCACACGCCGCTTTGGGAGCTCACAGGCCGGCAGGCGTTCATCACCGCCGCCGCTAATATTAATATTATTACCCTATATTCATTCAACATTAATCAGTCTGTGAGGCATTTTGGCTTCCTCGGAAGTACCTTGAGCCAGCGGTACTCTGGAGACGTGACGATAAATTAACGTCTGTCTGTTATTCCCTGGGTTTGTTTGTGAAATCACCGCAGCTAGCAAACGCGTCGTGCTAACGCGGTGAGCTAACGCGGCATGCTAATGCGGCGAGCTAACGCGGCTAGCTGAGGCTGGGCAGGTCAGTTAGCTGCCGCTAGCTAGCGGCTGCCCCTGGATGCAGCCGGGCGGCCGGTCAGTGTAGCTCCCCATTAGCCCCGCACACCTGCCAAATAAAGGAACCAGAGCCCTGGCAGACTGTGCGGCTGTCGGGGAAACACAGACTCTGTCAGCAGTTTTACTGAAACGACCAAAATGTGTGCTTTTATTGTGCCGACCTTGACAGTATTAACGAGATGACATATTATTTATAGCTGGCTAGCAGTTCAGGTGTTAGCTCAGTGATGTAACCGGCTGCATTTACGATTTTTCATTATTTCACTACACGAAGCTATTGTCAACGTTCTTAAGATCATTTTCTCATTTGTTCCACACTCAATTCAAGAAACTCCATTCTTTGCCGCGTTAGCGTCTCTCATTGAAAACAAGCTGTTAGCCACATGCTAGCAGCCGCCGGAGATGCCCCGCGGCCTCAGCCGAAGAGGCGGCTCTGTTCACCGGCCTCCACCACGGGAGACAGTCCGTCATAAACACCGAAACACCGCCTTTATTTAACCACAACAAGCCACGTGTTGGCCTGAGTCTCATTAAAGCCAAAATAAATCAACTATTACCACAGCTTTAACCATGTGTGGCCTCTGACCTCTTTTTAGGAGCCAAAATCTGCAGATCTTAGGCGAAAAAATATATTGATTAACTGATTGACAGGAAATTATTGTTGGTAGTTGAGTGTTCAAATCACTCATTTAGAGAAATTGGGAAATATTCTCATCTCAATATTAGCATCTTTAGTGTTAAGGTTAACATTTTTATACACTGTCATCTTAATGTTTTTCCGATTTTAGCTGTTGTCGAACAAAATAAGGAAAACACTTAGGCACTGAAAAGATACCATGTGAATCTTTTGCCGTTAACACACATTTTATGAACAGCAGTTGTATTGTCAACTAAGGTAGTCCGGCCAAAAGATGTTATTACAATATTTTAATTAGTCTTGATCTGCAGTTTGCCATCAATTTGATGAAAATGTTCATCAGTCATTTATGTTAAATGATTATTTATTGTAACCCTAAAAGGGTGATTTTTGGTCCTATTTGGAAGCTGAAAAAATAGATTGTTATTTACAGCTTTAAATAGTTATAATAATTTATAAGACATAAAAAGACAAAAATAACCAAGACAAGTGACAACAGATGAAACCACACTACCGTCTGAGTTCGTGATTGAGTTCTTATTTTGTTTTTCTGTATTTATATTGATATTTATTTACATTTTCAGATGCATTGCTTTAAAATGTGTCAGTGCTTTGATCTTGTGGAATAAGAACTGAATTTGCACAGAATGCAATTGGAGTTTTTATTCAACAACAAAACAATGTGAAAGACCATTTTTTGTGGTTTTAAACTCTGCTTTATGGTCAGAACATTTCACAGTTCTGAAGGTAGTGTTTTTTTAATGTTGCCTTCATCAGCTTTAAATTTGAAACCTTACCACATTGGTGAAATTTTAGGTATCTCTAAGTCCAAACCTAGAAATTTAATACAATGTCAAAATTAATACATATTGGGCCAATTAGTTCACCTGTTAGAGTACTCACTGCTGTAACCTGGAAACTACAAAAACTACATTAAAACAATAAAATTTGTACATAATCTTCATATTACAATTGTTTGAGATTGTAGTAATCCTTTCTTTCTTAAATATTTTGTCAGCCTAACTGGACCCTACCTACTCAACCCTAAATGGACTATTTTATCATTATTTCCACATCGTTTACCACATTTAACAGACACTCTCTTATGACATTATCTTTGTGTGACTTATTCTTCCTCCGCTATGAGTTTAATATTGATTTAGTACCAAGGCCTATTTTGTGGTACCTTGGTCCAATATTTCAGTAACAGACTTTGTTTATTTTAGTTATGTATTTTTTTTATATCATACATACAGTATGTCATGCACATAAATGTATTTATCTTGAAATGTTCAAATCTTGATGCTAAAAATGGCTCTTCTTCATAAGGTGTGTATATAATTTAAAAATATTATTAGACTTATGTTACAGTGGTGTCATGAAGTTAACAGGCTAGACAATATCATTGTTAACTGCAGTTACGTGAATGACCGTCATCAACTCCAGTTTCAGTATCATGCGAGTTACTGTTGGGTCAGTTTCTTCTCATCTGGTCTAGCTGAACCAAACAAACTGTCAAATTAAAAAGTGCCCTACATTAGCAACACCATAAACCATGTAAATTTTGTTGTAAACCAGCTCATTATGTTCATGTTCATCTAACTACAGAAATGTGATCGCCTTCATGTTGTTGGCGTCACAACTCATCAGACACCAGTGGCTCCATTAGTTTAATAAACATCAAAGAATGTTCATAAATGATGATGTTTCTTATTACTTATTACTACCACTGAACATTAAAGTCAAAACAGTTAAGCAATACACATGAAATTGAATATAAAACTAATCAATAAAAATTAGTGACATTTTTTTTTAAATTTTAAAACCAAAATCAAGTTTTTCCTTAGATTCAGTAGTTGAAAAGCCTGATATTAACCATTGGCTGCTTTCAATGACTTCTGAGTTCTGTCAAGCTTAGTGTAAAATATTCTATCATAGATTAATTGATCAAACTGATTATTCAACCAAACTCCAGATTGTAACATGTTGTTTCCTAAATTCAGAATACAGTAGTACATAATTTGGTCATGTTAATTAAAAATATGTAAACAGTCTCAGTAGCATAAGAGGGAAAAAAAGACTGTTACTAACGACAATAATCCTTTTTATTTCCGAAATTCCCAAAAATCTGTGGGTCTTAAGAGTTGTACATGCAATGGTCTCTAGAAACCATGGTACTGTTTTTTTCTGCGATAATTGTCATGCTGTGAGACTTTTACTATTGATTTTTGTTTGTGATACTTTTTCTTGATCGGTTCATTCTCAGAATGATCAGTTGTCATATCTAATGACCGATGTCACCTCTGTCTGTCTTTTCCAGGTGGGCTGTCGGGGAATCATCTGACCCACAATGTCCTTGTAAGAGTGGGTGGGGCTACCTGGCCCTGAGGCGGTGAGGAGGAGGAGTCTTGGCCCTAAGCCCCTCCCCTTACAGAAATACAGACCAACAGACAGACGGGCGTGGCTCTCCCCTCCCTCCTCCTCTTCCTCCTCCTCCCCTTTCCTCCCCATTCTTTGACCCTACCTTCTCCTCCCCTCCCCTCTCCCCCATCTCCCCCATTGGCCCCGCCTCCTGTGGTCACCATGCTGTGGTCACGCTCCTTTTGGAGACTCTGAGGACCCAGAGACTGGAAGGCCACCCTGCTCAGCCGGGGGACTTCGACCTGGTGAGTCCCATCCACAGTCACAAAAAGACCAAATACAGGGTGTCCATAAAGTCTCTTTACAATTTAACACATTTATTACAAAAACAAATGAATAGACAAAACTTTGGAAATGTTTATAAAATGAAAACTATATATTGAAGGGGTTTTTTTTGCCTCATTTAATACACCTCTACATGGACACCATTAGTTGTATGAAGCACATCCAGACGGTACTGGATTTGTTTCCATGTTGGCTGTAGCATAGCCTCATCAATGGCATCAATGATCTTTTGCTTCAGGTCTTTGATGTCCCGTATCCTTGTTCGATACACGATATCTTTAGCATAACCCCACAGAAATAAATCCAGGGGAGTGATATCTGGTGAACGAGGTGTCCAGGGAATTGGGCCATCCCTTCCAATCCACTGGTCAGGAAATATTTGATTTAGGAACCCACCAACATGCAGTCCCCAATGTGGTGGTGCACCATCTACCTGGAAAATGATGGTTGGTTGAAGGTCACCCAGTTTTGGTGACACATATTCAATCAAAAGGTCAAAGGTAAACATTTGCAGAAATAGATCTCATGTTGAAGAAAAATGGACCGATCATTTGTTTCCACATGATTCCACAATGTGATTTAAAAACAGATAACCACTGAGTACATAGAACAAATCTGATTAACATATCTCATCAAATGCTTTTGTAATACATTTTTAAATTGAAAAGATACCTTGTGGACACTCTGTATATCTGTAAGTTTAGTTTATTTCAGTCATTTTAATTTTGGTGGATCTCATGTTTAGACCCTTACTTTCCCATAATCACATACTCTTTCCCATTGTTGTATAAAACTGACACCAAACAAATTTCATTCTATACTATGTCAAAATGCAAGCAGGATTTTGGTGCTGTTTTTGTTGGACCAGCATGGTTTGATGGACATGCATGGTTCTGGAGTATGGAGTTCCTTTTGCAAGACAATGTTATGTTACAGATGTGATTAGAAGCACCCACAACATCCAAAGAGCTGAATACAAAACAAATCTACTTACGATGAACTTCAGTCATCAGTTCTTTCACAATTTCAGTCATTTTATTTTGACTAATGGTCTTGATACTGATTTTTAGAATTAATCTGGCTGAGATGGTGTCAAAAATGGCAGATATTCTACATCTCCATTGGTAGGGAAAACTGAGATTTAAAATAATAATAATAATAATAATAATACACATGCTTTTAGAGGTGTAAAGTGACCTATGTAACTCGTGGTGATAAAATACAAAAATGTCATGTACCCTCAACACACCACATCCTGTTGTAAACACCCTGATACTAATGCGGCATCACAGGTTTGGGGGTCCTCTTATGGAGTTTATATTAGAAGAAGTCTCACAGTCTTCTTATCAGAGGTATGTGGTCCGCCTGTCCTTCAGTTTTAAGGCTGTTTGTCAAGAACCGTTCATTTTCTATCAGGAACGTATGTTTTAACTTATTGTTATATCTTCAGTTCAGATCTGAAATAACATGTCAAAGTCATTTTAACACAATGGGATGGATTACTGGAGACACAGACTTACTGTTGCTGAGTCCGTTTTGTGTGAGGGCTGTAGATCCCTTTAGTTCAGAAGTTTCTGAATCTCTTTCCTGATGTCCTTGAACTACCCACAATGTTTAGTAGCTGTGGTTGCAGACGTCCTACAATTGAATTTTTAGGTTTTTTATATTAAAGTCATATCATTTTGTCCGTATCATATTTTGACCATATCTTTGAAAAAAAAAAATGTAAAAACATTGTAATGCTCAAAAATCTAAACTTTTGCAAAACAAGTCCACTGGTGATCTGGGAAAAGTCATTTTAGTCAGTTGCAGTGGTGCTGCATATACTGGTTGGGGTGCTGTATCTAAACTGTAATTTAAGGGAAAACCCTGCATCACAGCTGGACATTCAGCTTCTTCTCACCTCTGGAAGCATCTCTGAGTTTGTAGCACTTTCAGATTCATGTAGTGTTTGGTGTTTGTCTCAGAATGAGCAGAAATTTGGACTTCAATTAACAACCTGCTGAGGGTGCAGTTCCAGTCACAGCCACTAGATGACACTAAAGTACAAGGCTAAACTTGGCTTATATCCTCCTTCATTAGATTCAAGAGTTACACTGAGGTAACATTGAAACATCGTTATGTAATCTAAGGACACGTGAACTGTGACAGTCTGGACCAATATGCTTAATTAGGTAGTCTCAGACATATCAATTTGATCATAATTGATTCTGCCAATTATTATATTTTCTGTGGTTTTCTCTGCTTTTTTCATTTTTCCCCACTTTTTCAATGTAATAACTCTGTATTGTAAAAACTAAGTCACTGAATGAAGCCAAATTCCTTTTTCAAATTTATGAAACAGCCATTAATTATAACACAAAGTCACAGTAGTAAGCAATAACGCATCATGTTTGTCATTATGACAAATATTATTTATATATGGATGGATAGATATCCCTCATGTAGACTTTAAAAAGTTATAATATTATTTATTGAACATGTACATGAGGTTGTGCAGCGTTTTAACATTGTAGTATTGTGAATTAAGAAGCTTTGTAGCTGTTTTTATCTCAGTTTGCTCTCTTCTAGTCCCTGCTGGACCCCAAAACCCTCGCAGAGTGCTGGAACCCAGATGGCTTGATGCCTGGTGAGTGAAACAATGAGTGGGTCCTTTGAATTTTATTGATTCTGGCTCTTATTGATTCCCTTTTTCCAATTCTAAAATGTACTTTTCTTTTATATGTAAACTGAACATTGAACTGATGATATGATATGATATAAGCAAAATGCAGTGCTAGAATGTAACAAAGAATTTTTACTTCATTCCTGTACTTAAGTAAATTTTTATGTATCTGTATTTAACTAAAAATAATAATGCATACTTTTGATTTACTCCGTTACATGTTGTGGTAATTATCTGTACTTTCTACTCCTTTACATGTCTAATTTATGCCCTTACTCATTACATTTTGAGAGCATAATTTCCTCAAAATCTTGCATGTAAAAATAGTTATCCTACTGATTGCGTTGTGGTGTTGTTTCCATTGCATCAGGTGGCTCTGTTCGCTCCAATGATGGCAGAGCATGCTTTTGGTAGCTGAATCTCCGTTTCAATTTGTGTGGAAAGTGTAGATGTCAAACTAGTACTGTGAATCAGACGTGTTGAAAGGACAAGTAAAACCAAACTCATGAGACACAATAAAAACTGAATTTTTCAGCCATAGTTTCACTACGTTTAGTGCAGGAGGAGACGGAAGAAAACCTGGTTCTACTGCATCATGCGTAATCTGGTTGCTGTGGGACCAGGAAAGTTGTGGAAGTATGGGCAACAGTAAAGAGACAGCAATAGGATTAGTGAACTTCAAGATTTCAGAGATTTGTGCATATTTGGCATTTTTTGAGTGAATAATTAGTGTGTAGTGCAGTGTGAGTCTGGAGTGTAGTTGATTTTTGGTTTGTGTGTCTGAAAAATGCTGCACTTTTACTGCTCTTAACAGAGCACAATGTTTCACATAGTTTTGCAAATAAATAAATGATTAAAGATATATCATGTCTTAATTGGTTTAACTTAACGGTATATTAGTGGGTAATACCTAGAAGATAACTTGTCATCCACAGAATTACTAAGTTAGAGTACACACAGTATTGCAGAGAGCATGCACAATAAGTACACTAACCTTTAAAATACACATATACTGTATAGTTGGTTGTAATTATTACAGCAGTGACTTGGGCAGAGGCATAAGTCAGCATATCTACATTCTTTATCAAAATGACACAGCCCAGACATTGACACAACCCATTGAGTCAGTACTTTTACTTAAAAAAAATAGTTTAAAATAAATTTTAAAAAGTACTTTGTACTTTTACTTAAGTAAGATTGTTGATGTAGTACTTCTACTTTTACTTGAGTATATATTTAGCAGGATATTTGTACTTTTTACTTAAGTACTAAGCTTCAGTACTTCCTCCACCACTGGCAAAAAGTCTGATAAAGTGAATCACAGTATGTTTAATGATCACTTAAATAATCTGATAACTCCAGAAATCAGATAATGATTGTAGTTTTAGTGTGCGTTCAAATGGCTCGCTGACCTGTTTGTCATGTGTTTCCTCTGTGACCAATCAGAGAGCAGTTACTGGCAGCTGTGCCCTCCCTCTAAGTCCGGCCTGCAGGGGGGGTTGCTGAGCTCAAGTTTCCCTCCGGGTCCAGTTCCTCTGGTTCCCCCTGATGCTCACCTGCAGGAGGACGGCCCTGCCCCTCAGCCCCTGGTGCCCAGCACTTCCGCGTCCGAGCTGTCCCTCCCTGGAGCGGCGGCTCCGCCTGGCGGAGGCCCCGGACCCCCACCGCCTCCCCCTCCCCCGCCAAAGCGCCACTGTCGCTCGCTGTCGGTGCCTGAGGACCTGTCACGCTGCCGCTACACATGGCGGCCAAGCGCGTCGCGGGTCTGGACCCCAGTCAGCCGGCAGCAGTGTCACGGAGGCGCCGGAGGCGGAGTTGCAGGAGGGGGCGTGGCGGTGGCGGGAGGAGGAGGAGGGGCAATGGGAGCAGGAGCAGCGGGGGGCGGAGCATGTCCCCTGCGTGCCCCCAGCTCATCACTGAACTCATCCCTGCACTCGTCGTCCAGCCCCACCTTCTTCAGCCTGGCGCTGTCTCCAGACTCACCGTTGCCCTGGAGCTTCCCCTGGGACCCCAGCGAGGCGGCGGCAGGGGGCGGAGCCTGCTGCTGCTTCTTCCCCTCGCCGTCGTCCTGCTCCTCATCACCCTCTCCGCTGCATCCGCCCCCTCCTCCCCAGCGGCGGTTCTCCCTCTCTCCTGTGCTCATCAGAGACTCGACCGCCTCTGCCTCCTTCCTGCCTCCTCCTCCGGTGCCGAGCCAGGCAGTGGTCCCTCCTCCCAGCTGCCCCACCGCTGCTGGGGCGGTGCCCGTGCCCGCCTCGCCCTCCTCCGCCTGCAGCACGCCATCGTCCCTGCGCCGCAGCTTGCCACCGCAGCTCCCACGATGCCACTCGCAACCATGTGACCTGCTGCTGCTCAAACCAGGTCTGAAGAGACGCCGTGACCACGACCGACCCTGCGCACGACCCGTCCTTGACTTCACCAAGATGACACAGGTACAGTGAGTCACAAAAGAGTAGAAGAAGAGAAGAAGTATGTTAGACTGCACCTCCCAGGATGCATTTCACCACAAAACACTGAATCTCAGAGCTTTATATTGTTGTTATACAGAGTAGTTGAATTATAGACCAGATTTAGTAGGCTGAAGCAAAAGATGGTACTTTGTAGAAACAACTTGATGACTTCTCTCCATGGAGGTGACAGCTGAGGCTCATGGGTATTGTAGTATTTAAGATATTTTCCCAGAGACCTTACATGACACCAGAACAACCAAGCAAGTTTTCATTAGTTTTGTTGTCTTGCAGGTAAGGTGCTTAAGTAATTTGAGTTTAAAGAATTGATTAGCTTTAGCTGTGTTTTAATTGAATTTTGGTGTTTGAAAGCCAAAGAGCTGGAAAACAGTTTAACTTTTAATTCTGATTCCAATTCAAATCCTTTGAATTCTGAGTTATTTGCCAACCAATGGTTAAGAATGACGTTAGACTACAACTTAGAGTTTGATACAACAAAAAATGTTCTTTTCAGTCAGCACTGGTAATTACTGTGGTAAATGTCAAAATTTAAAGGTTAATTTTTAATCTCCCTTTTTACATTGTTTTGTCTTGTCATGATGTTTTTTGGGTCAGTAACTAATGTTAACCCAAGTGACCTTTCACCCTCCCTTCGTCCTGCAGACCCGCAGTATTGACCCTCAGTGTCTGGAGCGCGGCGGCAGGCTGGCCTGCGGCGGTGACATCTGTATGGGCATGGAGCCCTTCATGGGCGACTTCCGAGGCTCCTGCTCTCCAGCCGAGTGTCTGGGCCGGACCAGCATCGGACCGCTGAGCGAGAGCGACGAAGAGTGCCGTGAGGATGATGATGATGACGATGATGGGGAGGAGGAGACGGCCGAGCGCGAGGCAGCGCAGCAGGCTGTGTTTGAACGAGACTGTACAGAACTGGACCTGAACTTAATAGAGGAAAACTGACGTGTTTGTAAATGAAGGCTGTTCTCTGTTTTAATTTAGGGTTCTTTTCAATTCTCTAAGTCCCGCCCACTCCACACTCTGGGCCTCCCTGCCACCAATCAGCACGCTCTCAGGAACAACACCACCTCTCCTCTCATTGGACGAGCTGGGGGAAAACGAAGCTGATTGACGACAACAGTGATGATGTGACTACACTGACGTCTCTCCGGATGCTTTGTAACTTTTGAAAAGCGGTTTGGATCATTTAGAGTAACTCTGGTCGCTGGCAATGAGACAACTCCTCGGCGGTTTGCTTGTGCAGATGGAAGTCTGGAGCCGTGTTGCCATAAAACGTTTAGCCAATGTGAACCAGACATTGCATACCACCAGAAGAACAAAATAAGGACTAAATCATTCTAAATCAATTTGATAAAAAATCTATAAAATTATGCTAAGTTGACATGAGGAATCCTAGGCTTCACTTTTCTCATACTTATGAGATCAGGATCTTGATGTTGCCTATCTCTCATTCTTCAGTATATTTGGTTCACGCCCAATAAACATTTGACTGTTTTTTGAACAGGTCAAAACTCAAAGAAAGCAAGAAAAAAATGTGCCAAATTGAAGGTGGTTTCCATAACCTTTTCTAATGCGATACTTTCAAGATTTCATTAATGAGAATATGGCTGCATTTGTTTTTGGCTCCTGAATCTGGATTTGATTCTTGAGACAACCTGAAGCAGACTGCCGAGGAGTCTGTCAGCCGGAGTCCAGGCGTCTTCCACCGCACAGAGTCCTGGTGAAACGCTCTGTAGGCCGATGGACTGACACTGTCACAGAGTTCACCTGAAGCATCACCACACCAACACACTGATCCACAAAAAGGGTTAATGAGTCAGCTCATAATTTTCACACAGTTATTTCCAACTATATTAATTGTGGTTCAGGATTTATTTAACCTCAGTACCTCTAGTGTAGACATTGATCAATAGTTAGTTTGGAGAGGCCAGTTTAATAACATTAGAGGAGAAACAACAGATTAAGCATCTCTGGCCCTTGTAAAATGTTGACAAAACGCATTATGTTTGTCTGAAATTAATCATCTGTCAATTTATTAGAAACTGTTGGACCGAATGTCAGTCACAGTAGTAAATAAATCGGTATCATTGAGCATTAAATTAATTAATCAGTTAAAAAAAAATAAACTTAAACAGTTACAGCCCTGCCAAAGTCATTTAGAGCAGAACAGAGAATTGTGGGTAATGAAACTACACCATCTGAGCCAGTGTATTTTCCACAATGATACAGATGAGCTTTGAATGTACTTGCACATCTTCACCTCAACTCACCTGAACTGAGCTAAAACTCAGATAATAAATTAGCACAGCGGTAAATGAGCAGTTATTGCCCAATATTTTCCCACTGGTTTACTTTCTACAGTGTAATTTTCATCCTGTCCTTCTAATCTGTAGAATATGAGAATGATTCACACTTTAGGCTAACAGTAAACCTAGTATTATGGTTTCAGCTGCTCAACCCAGTTTTCCAATTTCGCTTAAATGCACCGAACAGTTTAGAACTAGGTTCTCAAACCCTAGCAGCCCAGGTTCTGTGTCGGTGGGCTAGTGGTCTGTTTGTATGAGAATGAGGCAGTTTATTGAAGTAGAAAAACGCACTGAATCAGGCGCAGCAGAAAAGCTGGTATTAGACACCGAGAAAAAAGGCGAACTATCCAACAGATCAAACTGTATATGACTATATGTTATCAGTGTCTGTACTATTTTTTTATATTCGTTACCCATCGAAATCAATGAATAAATATCTCCATCAGTAGTTCATGATGGGACTCAACTCCACACATCACCTGTGCTGAAGACATGACCGTAAAAGACATGTGCTTAACAGTTTAACATAAATGCCCCATGCCCTTCACAACGCCCATGACGGAATCATGTAATAAGTGTGGTGATGCATTCAGGGGGCTGTCAATGTGTGGTGCCCTCCCATCATGCCTCACTGAGGGCAAGTAGCCACTGATGCTGTTGTTCACCTGAGTGTTGACACATTCCTGTCACTGCAAACCCCTCACTCTGCGTATGTGTGTGTGTGTGTGTGTATGTCTGAAAGATCATGTGACCTGTTTCAGTCCCGATGTGATTTACCCACATTCACACCTGACCATCTGGAATCTGGCCGATCGATCCACAGACTGTGTATAAAGATGGATGTAGTGACGCCTGAATGTGTAGCTGGAATATTCAAAATGCATACAATACTGGATGATGCAACCAAAAATGTCATCGGTATCCAAATGGTTTCATCAGTTGATATCAATAATTATTATTGCTAATCATAAGTGTCAAAGCAAGTGAAAGTTGATGAATCCAGATAATTAGCTGTGGAATTATTTGACAGACAAGATGAAAAACAACACAAAAGCAGCAACAACATGAAATTTATCTTTTCAAAAAATTTAACAGTATGTAACAAGATGAATCCAAACTATCTAAAACTCATAAAATGCAAGTAGACAAAAGGGTGTAAAAAAAAAAAGTAACGAAACAAATATTGTGTAAAAGATGCAGCAAAACAACTAGGTTACAGACAAAAATGCTATAAAAACAACATGAGGAGGATCTGATTATCTTCATCACCTAGCCCCTTCATAAGCCCTGCTCCTCTCACTGTTAACCAGATGAATGAGTAACAAACTACACTTTCAGTGTTACCAAAATGTTTCCAAACGATAATTTTTCTTTTCATGTCTCGTCATCCATGGTTTTGATGAATTTATGACAGAAAAACTGGGGTTCGATAACCACAACTATTTTGGTTCCACATCACATCGTCCATCTTCATGTTCAGTCTGCGGGTCAAACTAATGTCGGACATAAATCTTATCCACAGCCAAATGTTTAATGTTGAAATGAAATGATTACTGAGTATGTTGAAATTTATGGAATTTAATGCATTGAAATGGTTTTTTATTTGGTTTTTGTTTTGTTTTTTTCTCGACCATCAGTCCAAAATCCAAAGATATTCGGTTTAATATTGGAGAATGAAATCGATCATATATTGACATTTGAGATTCTGCAAACTGGGAAATAAAATGTTAAAGGAAATAATTCTGCTGCCAAAAAAAAACCAAGATAAATATTACAAAAAACTTAAAGAAGACAATCAAAATACAGACATTGGCTACGTTTACATGCACAGAATAATCATATTTTTGCTCTTATTCTGAAATAGATGGCATTGTACATGCAGTTGTACATAGTCTGATTAACAATGACCTAACACAGTGAAAAAGAGCTGAGTTATATGGTCAAAAAACTAAATCTCAGTTTCTTTCTTTAGGATTATGGACGAATTCACAGTCTGAACTGTTTTTATGATTGTCTGTGTGAATTCAAGGCAGTTTGGTATCAGTGTTTCTACCTGTCTTCAGTGGAAAACAGACAGAACTCAGAGGTTACCGGATGATTTCACACTGGATCTGGATGACACGACTAAAAAAATGTTCATATCAGTCGTTAAATTATCACAGTAACAGTCAAATGTTTATGTCTGTAAGTTTAAAGGTTAATTTTTCTTTTTGCTTCTTGATAGAAAGCTAAATAAATTAGATGGTTAAGATATTTATAAAATGTACCAAAATGAAAACAAGGTCAAATCTAACAAGAGAAAAGTGACGTAAAGATGAAAACATAAACAATGCTTCTCTGGTTTAAAATCATTGATAAAAGACACGGAAAGACAAAAATGAAAAAGTTTTATTAAAAATATAATACAGTATTGAATTATATTGTGCTAATTTTTATCATTTTGTCACCCAGCTCCTATTATTGATGAGTTATTGAAGACATTGACACAGAATTCTGTTTTTACCACAAATCCATATTGGTTTCAGATGTTTGTTTAATTATCGTATCAACCCTGAAAAAACATATCAGTCAATCCCTAACAAAAACCAATTAATTACTCTTCAGATTTAAGAATATTATCATATTCAGAACAACAGTGTGCATGTAAACGTAGTAAATGTGGTTGTTTCATTTCAATCCTGAAGGCACTAAACCAGAGATATTGTCAAAAAAATATAGAAAAGTTAAGGTGCATAAAAGATTATATGAAAATAATTGTGGAATCTAAGAGTGGGGAACCTGAATTTTTCAGAATTTGTGTCATTGAAGGGTCAGACCTCCCAGAAACACTCACAGTCCATAATTAAAAGATGTTTTCTGTTTGTTTTTGTTTTTTTTCCACTAAACACTCACTCTGGTTGTTTGTCGATTGGTCCATAACACTCAGCATAAGCCTTAACTGAACATATTCTATTATTCTGTAAAGTAAAACAGAAAAAAGGAACCTAATGGAGAAGAAAAGGAACTGTGTACTGTAGCTGTTAACTCTTTAGTCCTTCTGTTCTTTCTTTTTTGCTGTTTTTTCTTCATATTTCTGATCTGAGGTGTCCACATGAACGCACTGTGTCTGAAAACATGTTCAACGAGGCTTCATGATGGAGGAATGAGCAGTCGTGTACAAAGTTAGCAGAGAAACTTGGACATCTCCTGTCTTTTAGAAATGTTTTTTATTGTATGTGTTTTAAAAAAATGATGACATGGAAATTTGAAAAGCAGTTTGTGAATAAATTAAGTTTATTGAGAATTATTTTACAAAGAAAGGTGAAAAAACTGGTGTGTTTATTGTCTTCTTTTCTGTCTTCTTTTTTCTTCTTAGAATATACTCCTGTGATGAAAAGGTAGAAGTGAGTGATCATAGAGCGAGAGAAATCAACTACAACTCCCAGGATGCATTTCACTGTTTCAGATTTAGTTAGCTGCCTGTTTGAAATTCCAATTCAGTTTTTATTTATATCTCCAGGCATTTCACAAATTCAGATGAAGGCTTTGAAAAGACTACATGGAGAAGAAACCCAGCAAATCCTCCAGAGCAAGTCAAAGGTGACAGTGGGGAGGAATAATGTGTTTTACAGAAGAAAATACCTCACAAAACCAGACTCCAGGTTGGGGGCCATCTGCATCAACTGGCTGAGATTAGTGGTCAGAGCAGAGAGAAAAGAACTACAAACAACCCACTGGGCAAGATGGAGTCAGTGAGCACCTCTAAAACCAGAGATACCTGGAGGCAAACATGGTGAGTTGGAATAAAATATTTTTACCTCTTCTCTTGAAATAATAATAATAATGATAATAATAATGATAATAATAATAATAATAATAATAATAATAATAATAATAATAATAATAATAATGAAAGTGTAACTGGGACTCAGTATGTAATCATTGCACCTGGTCAAAGGTGATTACTGATCTGTATAAATAGGAATAAAAACAGGAAAGTTATTCCAACTTCATGGGCAACAGATATTTATAGAATCTTTACTCATTCATATTTTTCTCATACATATTTGTTCCTCAAAAAAAAAAAAAGCTAAGTCATATGAAGTACATATGTAGAGACAAAATGTACCCTTATTTTTGATCATGTGTTTATTTTATAGAAGTTATACATTAACACTTACATCTAACTGTAAGCTGATGTCTCACTGGTAACATGTTCCACATTTAGTTTGTTGGGATCCGTCCCGGTCACGTATGTACAACTGCTTTCCACAAACTATGTGATATGTGAATAATGTGAACAGCTGAACACCAGCACTGCTCAGGAAGTCATTACAAGAAAGTTCCTCTAAAATATGACCTGAAATGTTGTAATTCCAAAACAAGACAATAATAAAAGAGAAGAGTTATCATTTATTTTGAAGATACTCAGTCACATGTGTTAGTAAATATTACAACCATGCAGCACATTACTAAAAAAAAGAAGGAAATATCATGAGGCCGTGTTTTCAGACACTGATTCAAACATGAGACCTTCATTTGAGAAAAGGTTTTATACTTTTACAGTCTTTTTTAAAATAAATCCAGTGTTGCCATCTTCATTCTGTTTTGGCTCAATGCAGAAAACAAAATCATGAAAAACATGAAACGTGACATGAAAAAGTTCCATATTTACTACAAACAGTCAACTTGGCAGTGAAGAAAACCAGCCTGTTCCCTGAAACACACAGACATCATAGATATGTGGAGACGAGATGCATCACTCTGGCGTCCGTTCAGTTTTTCTCAGCAGTGCTGCTCTCTGGGTGGGAGGGGCTGCTTGACTCCACCCCCTCGCAGGTGGAGGTGAGTGCCGGAGCTGATGTGACGTTGATGGGCACCACTCTCTCCTTCCCGTCGCTCAGTGCTCTGTCACGTGGCGCCTGGATCTGCAGCCGACCGCCGACCAGTGAGCAGGTCACGGTCTCGGGGTCCACGCCGGAGGGCAGGTCGAACTCCTGCCTGAACTCCTGACACCGGTATGAGTACGACCCCTTCCCGTCGTCCTGCTTCTTCTCCGTCTTCCCGCTGACCCTCAGCTTCCTGCCCACCTGTTTGACTGACAGTTCCTCTGGGGCGAACTCCACTGTGTCCAGGCTGAGGGCGAAGTTGCCACCATCCAGCCCTGCGTCCTGGAAGGCGATGGGCCTGAAGACCCCCGAGGAGGAGTGGTCGATCTCATCAAAGATCTTCTGGTGCAGCCTCTCCATGTACTCCATGTTCTGCTTCATCTCCTGCAGGTGGCGGAGCATCTCCTGTTCGATTTGGAAGAACAGGGGCCGGGTCTCGGGCCACAGGCTGCGGATCGGCCAGTGGAAGTCCAGGAAAGGCCTCATGGAGACGGAGGAGGGCTGGAAGACGCTGGGGCACAACATCCTGACTGTGGATCTCTGGCTCTGGAGGATTAGTTCAGTTGGAGGTCTGGTCCTGGTTCAGGTGGTGGTTTGGTCCTGGTTCAGTTCGGGGCCTGGTCCTGATTGGGATTCAGATCAGCAGCTTCTGTTTGTTCGTCTGTCTGTGTGAGGATCTGTCTGTGTGACGATTGGTCTGCTGCTTATATACAAACTCAGACCGGCGGAAAGTTCCAGCAGTGGCGGCGTTCCTCAGCGTGTGTGTGTGTGTGTGTGTGTGTGTGTGTCACAATCTAAATGCAGTGGGTTCCTGCCGCCTCACATACCGACACATGCCGACACATCTCAGCTTTGTTCTATTTCTGCAGCAGAACTCGTCATGGTCTCAAAGCAGCAGCTGAACTCACACTCACATCTCTGTGTTTATGAAGACACTCATCTGATTCTGTGACCCCTCAATGTTGCACTAATAAGAAGAAAAACAGCATACAGCGACATAAGAATAAAAGAATAAAGTTGTTCAGTTTCAAGATAAAATACAATTCATGAGATTCATGTTGAAGTCAAAATGTTGACAATCGAATGATTACATCAATAGTTTAATTTCATCATTAAAATCCTTCTCATAGTTGCAAAATCACTCATATTTATGAAATCTTTTCTCTTATTTACATAATTTTTCTCCTAATTATGATGCCTTTTCTCATTTTTATGACTTTTATTACAGTTGTCACCTTATCTTGTATTTATAAAACCTCTTATATCTCTTACTTCTTCACTTTTCTCACATTCATGACATTTTTTCTCATATTCACAAAAACCCTGTATCATATAGTTTTTTTTCATGTTTCCAAACTCTTCTTGCATAGTTTTGACATATTTTCTGATAATTACATCTATTCTCATATTTGTTACATTTGTTAAGTTGGAATAACATACTTTTACATCTTCTCATGAAGTGATCATGACAGTGTGATTTATTCTTGATAGATACTGTAAGTGTAACTGAGATTCAGTATATAATCATTGTACCTGGTCAAAGGTAATGTGTATAAATAGGAATATAAAGAGGAATGTGTCTGAATACAAACTTATTCCAACTTGATAGTTAACTGTATTTACAAAATATTTACTTGTATATATATATATTTTTTATCATATTTACAAAATCATAAAGTACAAAGTTGATTCTCAAATTCACATCTTCTCACATAATTATCAGAACAGACACACTCCAAAGCAGATAAATTTTCATAAATCCACTAAAACTGAACATCACTGTGGCGTAGGTTTACAGCCATTAAAACAACGTCTTTTGAGGCTATAAAGCACAAAATTTCCCAAAATTTGGACTAAATTGTTGAAAACAGTGTGATTCACTGTCAGCTTACATTAAGTTACACGCCGTTTGACAACAGGTGACCTTATCTAAGTTGTGAGTTATATTCCTCCCAAAAACCCTCCTTATATTCATTGATTGATTGATCATTTCAACTGTTGATGCGTTTCTTAATAAAACCTTCAGTTCACAGGTTAAATTCTGATACATTATGGCAGAGATTTGATGAGGAGATCAGCCGGTTCTGTTAGTGAATCATCATTGTCTTACCACAGCCGACATTTATCTGTTCTCAGCCAATCACAGCGCAGGTGTGTCATCTTGAATGTTTCTTACAGATTTGTCATCATCTCATCTCTAAAACATACGGTCCTTCACTCTGAATGACTCCTAAACGCACCATGTGACGTTTGAGGGAGTTATTTCTATAAATAGGCCAGCATATGAATGAAGTATCAGACGATCTGTTCCGTGTCTGTCTGACTGTTATAAATAATATTTAGAAACTTCAAGATGTTCTTCTAGGACAAAGTTACAAACTATTACAAGCCCAAATAAGAAAATGTTAGAACAATATTAAAAAAGCAAATTGATACTTGCTCATAAAAAAACTTATATTTCATCATAGTATGTAGTATATCATGTTTTGTCTGATCATTTCATTTGTAGATACACTATATATCATTTCTTATTGTGTCTCTAGTGTAGTTTTTAACACTTTTTTTTTTTACTCTTCGACACAGCAGTTACAGGGTTTGACCAGCAGGTGCCGCCATTTGCTAAAATATTAAATCTATAGTGTATGATTACAGTGGCTGTGTGGAATCCCATAGTGTATACTACAAGCTACATATTTCATAAATACTGGATAGTACGTGTTGTTTTCTACAGCAGCATACAGTGCAGTATTAATACAGTGTCCTACATAGTTACTTGTCCATGAAGCTTCTCACCATGGGTACAATAAGCTGTCAGCTGTTGAAAAATATTTACATTATACTTACATTTACGTTTAAGAGAAAATCACAGTAACCTGTTTTTATTGACATTTTACATAATGTCCCAACTTGTCTGAAATTGGGGTTGTATACTGTTCTAGCCAAATTTCTAAGTATTTCCCTGATCTCTGTGTGCATGATACACTGTATCCCACAATGCAATATGATCATGTTCTTCTTCTGTGTAATGGCAGGTCACAATTAGCATGATAAGTGCAACACCGCCACCTGCTGTGCTGGAATTTGGGTTGGATTTAGCCAGTTAAGATCTTCAAGGGGCAGCCACATGTCTCTACAAGCATCTTGAAGCAAACAAACCATTGAAACAAACCATTAATTGACCAAAATTGATTAAAAGGTACTTTATTCTTCTGCACCACCACATCTTGGCAGTTGTTTCCCATGCAGGAATTGTGCTTGTACTGGAATATTTTCATTTTGCTCTTAATACCTGATTTGCATTAAGAGTGCTTAAGTATTACTTGATGAAGGCACTTATATTGAATTAAATAAGGCATTTTTTGTCTGTTGCTGTATCCTTTTAAAACTCCCACATCTCAACACTCTGAAAAAACATTATCCAACTCTTTTGCTGCCCCGTGAAAATATGTTTACCACTGCTATTTAGACACTAAATATCAATATATATACATTACCAGATGAAATGAAGACAAAAACATACATGTGCTACAAAGAACACATATCAACTATGCATGCAAGAACATAAAACTGCTATGGTTGGAACTGCTTTAATTCCTTTCCAGAATGATTATTTGGACCAAAAAATATCATGTTCTTCCAGTTTTGAAATGTTAAAAATAGCCAATAAGCAGTTGATACTGGTAGATTCCATCACTGACAATTAATACAAACAGTCCCATCAAATCTCAGTTTGATATTAAACTAAAATTACTAGGTAAAAGTACAATGCAAATCTGTAAAGTTTCACTACCTTTAGCATTTTACGTATAGATCAGTGATATTGGATCCATGGTGAGAAGCTTCGTGGACAAATGACAATGTAGAAGACTGTATTTATTTATATAATATACTGTACTGTATAAATATAACATTTAATATCCCATATATACACATCTATGCAGTATGTTGCATGTAGTGTACAGTATGTGAATTAACAGACACTGTATGGATCTGACATGGCTTTAATCTTTTGATAAATAATGACCTCTGCTGGTCAAACTTTGTAACTGCTGAGTCAAAGAGCAAAAACATGAAACAGTGAAAAACAGTGATTTGACTCGTGACTTTTAGATCTTTTCTTCATTGTAAAGTAAATGAAAAACAAACAGAGAGACACAAGTTTAACAAAATAATCACTTGTTAACATCTGTTATGTTTCATAGTGCAAACCAGTCAGAAGCGACGTGACCACACACAACAACAGGAAATGGCAGCGACATCATTTTTAGATGTTTTTCCTGGTTCATCCATTATTTATTTTATTTTATTTTATTTTATTTTTTAAATTTTAAATCCCGTTATTCTCTGTTTTAATCTTGTGACATTACGATTGACTAGTTTAAGGTTTTGGGTTTTCTATATGTAGGTTATATACACGTGATACCAAATAAGAACAAATAAGATTTTGCATCTTTATTTCTTTAAATACAGCCAGTCGGCCAACATGTTATTTTCATTGCTGAAACTAATTCCCTTTACATGACACAGTGCATTTAATGACTTGCAGACAAACAATGTGTCATATGTATGCAGTATTTTTTTCTTTAATTAAGCAAAGGACATTAAAAGTTCAGTTCATATTCTATTTTTTATACAGAGCTGGCTTTACAGAATATTTGGGTTTATTCTGCACCACAGATTCTGGATATTCATGAGCTGTTACACATCTGAAGATTGGAGTGTTTATAATTTTCATTTGTCCATGAGTTTTAATTTCAGGTTTGTATATAAATAGCTAAATTTATAAGAACTGTTTCATCTGTTTGAGATAAAAATCAATTATGATGATGTGAAGATGCACCATGATGCAAAATAGAAATAACTAATAATGCACCTTAAATGCATCAAGTCTAAAGTCTGTTTTGAAAAAGTAAGGGTTTGACAGAACAGATATTTGCATTAAGGAATGTATAGAAAGTAACATGTTAATATAGATAATGAGTACTGAAACTCTACTGAAGTACAGAAATGAATACTTTGATCAAATACAACATTAAACTGCTATACCTCTAGGTTTGTGAATGGTTTAGATGCTGTAATGGTTTCATTGTTCTTATTTGAATCTAAACACTGTATTTTGCATAATTCCAGATGCATATTATTATATTTAAGCATGAGATGAAAAGATACACAATGATCCTGATTACACAAAAATTTATTTCTAGAAAATCAACAAAGACTCTTCGGCTGTTTTTCTCTGTCTTCACTTTAGTAGCTGCACCTATAGGCAGAGGCGCAGCTTGCCATTAAGCCAGCAGGGGCCCCCAGAGGGTCAACGGATTTGACACAAACACATTTTTTGTCAATACTTTGTATATTATTTTATTATTGTGGTTTGTATTGACCGTTTTGTTTTAATGCTGGATTTTTAATTGCATTGCATTGTTAAACTGCACATTTAATGTTTACACCATGAAAAAAAGTTAAGTTCATGTGCACTGTTGGATGTGCTAACTACAGACACTGTGTGAATCTATTGGTACATTATTGGTACATTATAGTTATTTTGTCATTTTTTAAAATTATTCTGGTAAAATTAGATTTTTCATTGCTTTATTACTGGATTTTCAATTTGAATTTTTAATGCACATTTGTTTACATTGGAAATGCTAATGTGTGCTTTAAAACTAAATAAAAAAAAAAATATATATATATGTATATATATATATATATATAATGGAAAGACTGGAAGGAAACCCCCTGCATCGGTGCAGATCTGATGTTGCACACTGATATAATAGCAGGGATCATTTCACTCTGGATCCTTCGCCTATATTTTGCGCAGGGTTCAAACTGCAGCTGCTTGTCATTATCTGGTTTCTGCCCTGAACTGCAGGCAGATCAGCAGTCTGACAGGAAAACACCCAAATAAGGCCTGAGGAAGTGACGGCGGCGCTGGAAGACCTCCATGTGACGCAGATGTGCGCCGTGACGTGTCTGCGGAGTTTCCGGCCATGGCGGCTGTCTGCAATCCGTGTGCCCGGTTAACCGGCTGCTTTACGGCCGGTACTGAGCGCTCACCAATCTCAACTCTTATCCAGATTCAATCGGTTCTTTCAGGCTCCAAAACCCCGCAGCAAAATGCGCATGGAGAGCCGCAGAGCTTGCGCTCCCAGCCCGGTGTGCGCCTCTCCCCTATGACCAAATATGGGCTTCCTCTCAGCCATATTTGGGAATATACGTCACGACAAGAGTCTTTATAAAGACGGGAATCCTCATTGAAGGGGCTGACAGACAGAGCTCAAGTTCAAGGTGTCACATCAACAGCACGTGAACACCTAAAAACCGGAAACAGACTCAAACAAACACCCCCAAAACACACCACGTGCACCTCCACCTGCACCCGGACTGCCTCCTGTACGGACCCCCGACCGTCCAGCGTTGGCTTCCTCCGAGCAGCAGCCGGAGCAGAGAGACTCTTCTCGGCTTCCAGCTGCGGACTCGAGCCCGCAGCCCCAGCCCGGTGCGCAGGAGCCCCCGGGCCGCCTCCTCCCCGTACCCGCGGCCGCCCCAGACCCCTCTTCCCCCGGACAGATGGCAGCCACCAAAGCCGAGCTGCTGCTGTCCACGCTGCAGATCTCTGACCCTCTGGCCGGGCTTCCCCCGCTGCCGTCCCCGCTGGACGGATACCCGAAGCTGGAGGAGCTGCAGATGCTGCTGCAGAACGCAGCGGCCGGAGGCTCCCTACTAGCCGCGTCCGCTGCAGAGGGAGCCGCGCTGTTCAACGGAGACACCGGAGAGTACGAAGGTGAGGAGCGGGAAATGCATAGTGGAGGGGCCGGGAGAAAAGAGAGTAAATGAAGAGACTATGGTGAAAATTTTAAAGAAAATTAAGAAACTCTAAATGAGAACTGGAAAGAAACATACACACGTTAAGGAGAAATTAAAAGAAAAGAACAAAATACGAAGAGAAAACATATGAACATAACACATTTTTATCAGAACAGGAAAAGCAAACTTAAATGAGGCAGGGGAAGAAAATTGCAAACTTACCTGAACTCTTCAAGGAAATACACCACCAACATTCATTTAGCAAAGCTCATTTTGCTCTGGATTTACTTAGAGTTGTTATGAATAGAGAGATGATTCAGCGTTGTATCTTACAGACACAATTTAAGGTTGTTTATGCTCTAAAAGCCCTTTATAATTATTTATTACACCACAATATGAATAGGCTACTGTATTACATATATCATATGACTGTATGTGTTATTATTTTTAAGTAATCACTTCCTGTATTACTAACATTATGATGCATTTATTTTAGTTCAAAAAACTGTACATTCATTTGTATTAGAACATTTAGAAAACACTGGATGTTAAAAAGATAATGAAAATTATTGTAATAATGACAGAATTTTTATATTATGTTATTATTTTCTGAAATCAGTGGCTGTGATTATTGTGATATAATTTTCTATTGTTATTGTGATATTTTTTCCTTTAGGTTTATTTTGTTTACACAGTCAAAGATGTTGTGATGTTTTCTTTTCACTTTCACTCTGGACAAACTTTACAACTCTTCAAATCAAAGAGTGATTTGACATTTATCATGGTAACTATTGTTAGCGATTGATAAGAATATTTAATTGCTCAGCCTCAGTCTCTAGTGTGGTTTTGACCTACTGTTCTTCTTCCATGGTTTTATTTCAGATTCTCTATCAGAGCTGTCGTCCTCGTGTGACTTCCTCCCTCCTCGTCTTCCTTCTCTGGCTTACAGCGGCCGATTCACCTTTGAGCCTTCATCATCGTCGTCAACAACATCATCTTCCTCCTGTGTGTCCGCCGGTGGCCTGTGGGCGGAGCCTCTACTCAGCCTGTTCACTGGGTTGGTCAGTGTGGCTCCACCTTCTGCATCCTCATCATCATCATCATCAGCACCATCATCTTCATCATCACTGACTCCACCCAGCTTTAGCTCTGCCCACCTCAGCTGTGACTCTGTTGACGTTAACTCTGTCTTCTCTGCACCACCGACCTCTGACCTCTTGCTCCCTTCCGACCCCCAGACGACCCCACAGGTCTTCTCATCGACACAAGGGCCCCCACCCGCCTACCCGGGCCCCACCCTCAGCTCCGCCTCCAGGTAGGTAATTACACCGAAAATCACCATTCAGTTGTAAAGTCCGGTCATTTATTAATGATTTAAAATGAACAGAAAAATACATATTTGTATGACTGAATTGTAAACTTTGATGTGGTCTTCATTGCAGCTCCAGGCTTCCAGTGCTTCCTGACTACCTGCTGTCGGTGCCGCAGGAAGTTGACCTCAGCCTGAGTTCAGACCACAAACCTCTGCAGCCACCATTGACACCACTTTCCACCATCAAAGCCTTCTCTACACAGATGCAGACACCACCAAGTTCTGCTCCCTCAGGCCCCATCAACCCATCGGGGTTGTCCAAGTGCAGCCGTCTCCGTAGAAACGCCTCCGGTCGCTTATGCAAAACGCCGCCACATGAGCGTCCATATGCATGTCCTGCTGATGGCTGTGACCGCCGCTTCTCCCGCTCAGATGAGCTGACTCGCCATGTGCGGGTGCACACGGGCCAAAAGCCATTCCAGTGTCGGATCTGCATGCGTAGCTTCAGCCGCAGCGACCACCTGACCACGCACATCCGTACGCACACAGGAGAGAAGCCATTCGCCTGCAGCGAATGTGGACGCAAGTTTGCTCGCAGTGATGAGCGCAAGAGGCACAGCAAGATCCACCTGAGGCAGCGGGACAGGAAGCCTGACAGAAGCCCCACCCCCTTAACTTCTGACCCTTGCCCCGCCCACAACCCTGCCCCCTGTTTCTCCTCACCGTCCTCGCTGCTCCTCACCTCATCACCAGCACCCCAAATTCACTCCCCCTCCTCATCACCAATGGGCAGTCCTTCAGCACCACCAGCCACAGGCTCCGCTCACACCTCCAGCATGTGCTGATCCTGACCTTTATCCTCCATGGGACCCACCCACAACATGGATGTATTAGAGATGTTCTTTTTTATCTTGTGGAGATAAGAGACATCAGGAGATGTCCACCTACAAACAGTTGGATTTTACTCCGTTTTGTATCTTCTGACTGTACAGTGCAAAAATGAACATAGTTTGCAGTCTGTTATCCCATTGGTCTCAGTGTAAAGTGTGGGCGGAGCCAGTGAGTAACATGGAGATCACCTGGAAGCCTAAACCTTTTTTTGGCACTAGTGACTGAACTTTATGTCAGAGAATGGCTGCGAACAGCTCTGAGACCTTTATACATTCACAGACCAAAAGACGTTACATTAGTGTGAATCACACGGTGGAGACGAGGTCAAAGGTCAGTTTTATGAGACTGTCAGACAAAAGATGAACAAATGTTTCAAAACATTTCAGGTTTTTCTTGAGTCACTGTAGCTTTGAACCGACTTTAATCAGTAAATGTACAGAAATTGGTGTACATGTTATTTTTGTGACAATGACGTTTATGTGTAATAGACTGTATGTACATATGATGGGGTTTTAGAGCCACCTTAGGGACACAAACATCTGTGAGCAGGAGATGCTGAGAAAAAAATTATGGTGGTAAATTTATTAGGAAATATTGTTTTTAGTCAAACAGCAATAGAAAGTCATCACACAAAGCCTTATCTCCACCTTCTGCTCAAAATAAAAATGTTCCCTAAAATGGATCTAATGCAAACATCCATTAACACTTTTTTCCTACTGGGTAGGACGTTTATTTGTTCACATGCAGGTCAGTGTTTGATTTTATACTCAACATGTTTTTCTTTAATAAAGCAAAGGACATAAAAAGTTCAAATCATGTTCTATTTTGTACAAAGAGCTGAATTTACAGAATATGTGGATTTCTTCTGCACCACAGAGACAAAACTTTATAACTTCCAAGTGTTTGAGTCTTTCAGTTTGGCCTGATTTCAGCTCTGTGCATTAGTAGTTTTATTTCAAGGAAGTAATTAAAGTCCAGTTTCAATTAAATTCTAAACTACAATTTTAACTTTGGTTCAACTTTAAAATTTTGCTTTCAAGTTGTAAAATGTCTTTAGTTTAATTTATAAGCACCTTTCAGTGTGTTTTAGACTCTGTACATATATTTATATTGCATTATTTTACAAAAGGATTTGACAGAAAAACTCAAAAAATTGAAATTATATTGAAATATGACAAAGATAAACATGAAAGTACACTGAAGTTAGCAAATTCTCTTTCTCTTATCTCTTTCTAGTAATTTTTACTGATTTTCTGCTTGTTGATTCAGATTGATGAGATGTCAGAGTTTTATGAGAAGCTTTATAGACTAACAGTCCAAACTCAGGTTCTGGATCTGAAGGTTCAACAGACCCAGGTTTCTGCTTTGACAAAAACCAAGCAGTCACAGTTACTTTAAGTGGTATCAGCTGTGTTAACATACTTTCTGGTTTTGGTTATGAGCGATGAGTCTCAAACATGGACAGGTCTAGAGCTGCACATTTCCACGAGAAGAACCCTAACCCTAACTGTAGTTTTACTAGAAATGTGAGGTCAAAATGTATCTGTGTGCATTTTGATGACTTAAAATCAAGTAATTATCCAAATAGTTGACAGTTAGTTCATTAATGATTGGTTTTAGCCTGTATTATAGTGTTATAGTGTTAATCTATTTAACATCTGCCACATCACCGGTGACCCATTTTTAGGTTAGACTTGAGCTGCGTTCAGGATGTTTTTTTAACCACGTTAGACAGAAATGAAAGATGTTTCCTTTCAAATGAACTCTAATATATACATTTTGGAGTCTCATTTCTATCATAACCATGAAAATATAGAATGTTAACAAGTTAAAGTTATAGTTCTTCTTGTGACAAACATGTACCTGATTCTGACCTCTCTGTGCATGTGTTTGGTCACTTGGTGCCAACTCCACCCTTTTAATATGATCCTGGGTTGACAGATTAAGTTCAAAACCACCTTGGTGCGACTGTGAATGAGATCCTGGTGTGTTGATCTTGTGTCATGATACAGGCCTCTGCTGAGTTCTGGCAGTAAATCCTCTGTGTCAAACAGCCAATGGGATCAGACTCTGTTAACAGCGGCCTGGCCGTCTCTGTGGAATAAAAACAACAACCCAAATATGGAGTTTCCTTCCTCTGCAGCGGATGTCCTGACGCCCAAATAAGGTTCTTCCTCCTGGCCTGCCCCTCTGCTGGCGGGACGCCCGGACTGTGTGAGTCTGTGTGTGAGTCTGTGTGTGTGTCTGTGTGTGTCTTGTGAATTCAAGGGAACCAAACTGTGACATAACAACTGCAAAGACAGGTTGGATGGGTGAGTCTCTGTGTTCCTTAGTGGAAAAATGTTAGTATTTTTCCATATTTGAAAGGTCATCATGACTCATCTAAATGTGTGTTTAACAGTAGTGGCAGTACATGCGCTTAACTTTAAATTGTAACCTTTTTATGCCATATATTTATGCACAAATATCTGCATTTTTACTTCCAAAATTTTCAAACTGGCATGTTACTTTAGTTTTAGTGTAGCTGAATGAAATTTCCCTTTGCTTTTATCCATTGTTCCATTGTGCATTGTTCAACATTACATGGGCATAGAGCTGGTTTGTCTTAGTGTAAAAAAGACAAAAACATTGTCATATGTGAATTAATGTTCTGAATTAAAATAGTATCATGCAGAGATGTAAGAGATGTAAGAACAAAAATTAAAGAAAAGATACACAACAAAATTATGTAGAAGAGGTAATGACAAAAACAACACAAAATACATAAAAAGAGACTTTTTAAGACAGTTTTGACATTGAGAGTCAATGAAAACTTATTCAAGAAGTATTCATCAATTTGGGTTCCAATGAGACATAAAAGTCATAAAACTCACTAACTTTTTAGGTTTGGGTTAGAGGTTCAGCTCTGATGGTTCAGTAACAAGTTTTGAGCTGCAAGATTAAAAAAAAAATCCCTAGCATTCACTTTTCGGTCATGGTTACTGAATGAATGATGAAAATCCCAAAACTGAGACATGAGAGTCATCCCATGTTTCCTATATGTTTCATTTATTCTTATCAGTTAAAAAAACAGAGAGAAGCAGAAGTGACTTAAACTTCAGACAAAACTGCTCCTTTAATAGAATTTACATGATTATACTGTATGTAAGATAACAACAGTGCAGTGTTTGTCTAAGGCCGGATATACAGTGTGTGATTTTGGCTGTTGTAGTGTTAAGATAACAAAGCACAGGGACTGTCTATCTTTTGTTTTGACTGAAAAATGGTTCTCAACTATACAGTGAGAAAGGTTCACTGCGTCTTTCTTCCCAAGCAAAGAAACTTGGGAAGAAATTGTAAAAGTAGTTTAAATTTAGCTAGATCTATCATGTATCAATGTTCATAGATAATAGTCATGGATCATAGTCATCGATAAAATAAATATTGAAGGAAATTAAGTCAAGACCATCTCTGAGGCATTTTGGAAGCAAAGATAACAATTTAAAAACTAACCAATGCAATGAAATGATATTTATCACAATATAAAACTATATTATGGCATTTGTCATTATTGTTTTGTAGCCCAGATCCCTGTTAGAAAAGAAACACCTTAAATCAACATGTCCCAATACTTTTGTCCATATAGTGAGTGTGTGTGTGTGTGTGTGTGTGTGTATACAGTATATATACTGTACATACAGTACTGTGCAAAAGTTTTAGGTGGCCTTTAGATTTGTTGCTTTTGCAGCATTGTAATGAACATGCATATTTATTTCTCTGTCTCTTTTCTTCAGATACAACAAGAAAATACAGGAAATATGTGCACAGCCTTAAAAGATACACAAAAAACTAACTAAATGTGTTCTAAAGGTTAAAGTCAGTTTTTAGTGTGACCCCATGACAAAACGCAGCAAAAACCATTAGAAACATCTGGCATGTGTTGAATAAAACCTGGAAATAAAAATCACAAAGTGAATGCCAAAAATGTCATATTCATATTCATACATACTACAGTAAAGTATGTACAGCAGTAAAAACAAAAGTTTTACTGAAAAAACAGCTTCTATAAACCAAAGTGGTCGTACTTAGTGTGACCTTCCTTTTACACTTAATATGCCTTTAATCCTTTTGTTCAGACAATATGAAATTTTTGGCATTCACGGGTTGTAGATGTGGCAGTTTTTACGCAGGGGAGAGCAGACTTTTGGGAAAAGATGTTAGTCTATATTTTATAAATATTGATATACAAATTGTTTGATAAGTAAGCTAACTTATCTTTGCTTGCTGAGAATATCTGATGTGTAATATATCTGACAGGTCATTTAGTTAGATAAATTCTGTGACATCCTTCATCTAATACAAACAATATAGAAATTTTAATCTGTTTACATGTCCATGGTCAATAACAAATGAAATTGACTGATTGGAATTCTAAGTCCCTGTGAATGATTTTTATTCTCAGAAAATAAAGATAACAGCACATTCCTCAAAATATATCTGCTGTCAAACATACAAGGTATATAGATAATAGAAACACTCATGAATAGATGTGTCAGATTAAGCCAAAAAATCAGGAGTATCCAGGTAATCTCCAGCATTAAATAATGTTTTTCACAGCGTAATTGGTGATCAGAGGCAATTATAGCAGACTAATTAAATTATTAATTAAATTATTCAATGATTATGACATTTTAAGCAAAAGGATCGGTATCGGCGATACTAACCCTGTATTTACTTGGTATCGGATCGATACCAAAATTTCCAGTATCGCCCACCCTTAGTCACAAAGTGGAGAAGGTGCAGGAACCGGGCGAGGAGTGTAGAGGGCGCCAAAACCTAGGAGATTTCCGCTGTGGCAGTGGAAACAGTCACTTGGTTATGTTCATTATGTTTCCCTACCACAAAGCATGTATGTATGTAAAAGGTATGTATGCATAAAACACAAAATACCGTCAATTACTAGATATTTGAAGAAAAACATGTTTCTCTCATAATGGAGTCACAGCCAAGCCTTTTCATTTTGATGATATCTAATCTAGTTGCTCTAGCTCTAGGTCCTGCAGGTGCTGAGTCTTCAGTAATTACCTGCGGTGTGTTTATAAAAGCCTGGGATGTCTTTGGTCTTATTTGGGCTGTGTTGCTCCACGGTAAAGATCAGTTTGTTCTTTGTTCTGTCCCTTCGTGTCTCACCTGGTCAGGTATGGTGGTTAGCTTTGGTT
This sequence comes from Apogon talboti, assembly GCA_037367365.1. Taxonomy (NCBI): domain Eukaryota; kingdom Metazoa; phylum Chordata; class Actinopteri; order Kurtiformes; family Apogonidae; genus Apogon; species Apogon talboti. The sequence goes on along the minus strand of JAPQRQ010000007.1, from coordinate 6,812,040 downwards.
CTTTTCCCGTCACACACATCCAACACCTCACATTCACACTGATAATACACGCTGATCACTCACACCTTCTGTTGATTTGCTGCATTATTTCAGATTTTTTTTTTTTGTCATTTAAAATACAATATGGTTAATTGTTCTTGGTGTTTTTGGTTCTCTCCTGTTATGGTCTTGTCAGGCCATGACAAAGTGGAGGCTTGTCTGATAAAAATGAAGCTGTTGGTTTAGGTTAAAGAGTTAATGAGAGCTCTGTTTGCAGCTGTGGCTCATTGAGTGTTTGTTTGCTAATTTGTAACTTACTGAACAGACCTGACCAGATGCTTGCGTTTAAGTGCACCGTTTGAATGATGTTGTGTAGAGCATAAGGAATTTTCTAAAAAATCCCCTTTAGGTGTGTAAGAACCCACACCCAGAACAGTATTGAAGACCATATGGTTGATTCTCTATACATTTTGCTGGTTCAGTTGTCAGTTTTGTATATTAATACAGTGAAGAGGTCAGGATGAGTGGAAAAAGGCCAGGACTTGGCTCTGATTTGGCTTTACTGGAGGGTTTTACAAAAGGTCAGTAGTTAAAAGTTGATGAGCGCTACAACATTAACATGTCTAGTGCTGATGAGAAACTGATGGATACAGTTAAAGCTGTGATAATGGCTAATCTGGAAGAAACAAGGGCTGAGGGGAGAAGTCTGAGCTTTTTCTGATTCCTTATTGTACTAATTCAAATTTTCCTTTTGAGCAACAAAAGGAACTAATGTTGTTACAATGGGTGGGGGGGGGATTAAAATGCATGACTCTGGAGCAAGAAAAGATAAAATGTGAAATTGAGATAGACAAGCAGATGGTTGAGCGCTTGAAAATGGCACTTCAGCAAAACAAGTTATCTTTTGTTCAGTCAGGATCATTTGACGAATCTGTTGACTTGAGGTTAATGCCAAACTTTAATCGGTAATCTAGACACTTTAATTATTTAAATGTGTCAGATTCAAGATGTTGCTCACACTTGGAGGACTTTTTTTTACTTTAGGGTGTGACATGGTTAGAGGCCTATTCAACACTGGGCACTGAGGATTGTCAGGTACATGCATTTTGCAGTCTACACTGAATCTGGTCCAGTCCTCGTCAGTGTTTATAGATCATAACCCTCAACTTTCCTTCATTCTCCACAGAATCCTATCCAGCAGCGCCTTTCTCCATGCTTATTTTGTGGATCATCAACCTGTCAAGGGAAGGAGAATGTGGTTGCAGATGCCCTGTCCAGAGTGTGATTGTTGTTTTGTCCTGTCATTTGTATTCTCACTTTTGCTTCAAGGTCAAGATGTTGCTGAAAAGTGGGAGCAGTGGGTCATCTGAATTTAGTTGGCAGTCTTTTCTTTCTTTGGCCACTTCTAGGTTCTGCAGGCGCTGAGTCTTCAATTACCTGGGGTGTGTCTAAAACCTGGGAAGCTTTTGGTCTCTCTCCCTGTTCCTTTGGGTTGTCACACAGCCCAGGTCTATTTTTCCCCTTTGTGCTTTCAATTTGTTTCTCATCACATTCACACTGATAATACAAATGGATCACTCACACCTCTTGTTGATTTGCAGTGTTATTTCTGGTTTTGGTTCCTTTAAATAAACTGGTTAATCATTCTTGGTGTTTGGTCCTCTGTTATGGTTTTAAGCCACTCATTACACAGGAAACCTGAAGTCTGTTCAGGTGTAAAGAACTTTTTTTTTCCTAATAAAGCTCATCAGTGACAGTCAAAACTCAGGGCTGTTGGGAAATGTTCTATGTTCAGTCAGGAACATTTAGTTTCAAAAACATGTTTTCCTTCATGTGTTAAAGTAAATAACATTCTAATGACCAACAGGTGCATTAAAAATCCACCAGAGGAGATGGTAAACAGGTAAATAAACCTTTTAATATTTTCATCTTCAGCACACAAACAACATGCAATAATAATCTGGTTTAGAGATATTTCCGGCTCAAGGTTTGGTCTGAACCAGAGTCTGCAGTGCATTAGCCACCTGATCAGCCGACATGTTCTCAACGGTGACGCTGCACTCCTTCCCATAGTCTGAAAAGAAACACACTTGCATTTAATTAGTCAAAAATGACAATTTAAATTATAAGAGGTAGCCAAAAACTAAAATAGGACAGTTTTCTACCTTAACAGAATATGAATAGTATAGTTTAATTTGATTTCCTGAACATTTCAATTCTAATCCAGTGAAGAATAATGTACTGGTCAGTTTTACAGACACAGCATAATGACAACTAAAACAGGCTTTGGAATTAAGCTTTAGGATTTTAGAAGTAGTACAAGAATTTGCAAAAATCCACCACAAACTTGAAAAAGTCCAGAATTATGTTTGAGGTGGTCTGGACTAAGCCAGATTTACAGTTTCAGTGACAGGAAGAACATTTAATTTGTCTCAAATCACACTCCTTATGTTTACATTGTTCATTTTGATTATGCTGTGTCTTTAATGGAAAAAAAAACAGCTAAAATAAAACAAAACATTTTACAACTGTTTTAGCTGAGAATGTGACTGAACTAAAGACAAAAGAAAAATGTATATGCACGATACTTACTAGGATTTAAACCTACATAATATGTGGATATGGAAAACACAGAACTAAAAGTACAAACTATTATACTTCAATCTCTGCCTAACTCATCTGATCATTAACTTTTCAAACCCATCAGCCCTTGCCCACATGACTCACCATATCGTGCCCAGAGTTTGGCCTGGACACCGGAACATTCTCTGATCAGGATGGGGAATTCTGGGTTTGACCTCTTCAGCGCCACATAGTGCTGCTCCACAAAGTCTCTGCAAAACAGGACATGACACACAGATGACCTTTGACCCTTCAGTTTCCAGACTGACTGAGCATCAATATCTGAACATTGACATCTATTCACTAAGGAAGTGGTTAAACTCTAAGTTGGTAACAAAGGACCTCATATTCACTCAGTCATGAGTTATGTCACAAAAATAGAGGTTTCCAATATTAAAAGTAAATATTTTTTAAAAATTGGTTTGTGTGCATCTGTGTGAACACCAAAAACAATGAAATTATAAATTCATGGTATCACGCACAAACAAGCCCATGTTTGCTATGTTTTGCAAAAATGCATCTGAAACCTCGAATATAGGTCATATAGAGGTGTGATTCAGTGTTTTATCTATAGTAGATCAAGGTCAGAACAGACACACTTGGGAGACGAACATATGTATCCGAATTATGGCGAAATCTACTTAATAGAAAGAATATAATCAACCAACACTAACCAACCCTTAACATATCTTAAGTTTACAACTTCACGACAGACTAAAGCCTCTGCCACATTCAATAATATCTGGAGTCCAAAATAAAAAGTCTATCAGGCACAATGGTTTGTTTGGGTATTTTTACCAGGTTGCAGTCGTTTTAGCATTGTTGTGTGGATAGTTATTTTGTAAAATGAACGTTTTGTGAAAATTTAGACCAGATATTACGCAAGTAAATAACATCCAAATTTCATGACCGTTATAAAACACATGGATATTCAGGAGAGGTTAACAACACAAAACGGAGTAAAAGACCACAATATAGTATTTGATGATGGCAGAATGCGAGAGAAAACTTCAGTAAATTGATTTGCATTTAGTGCAGGGAGGTAAGGTTAAAGAGTAGCTTTACCTGTAGAAGCTATCAATTCTAAGTGTAGTACAAAGCTGATATGCTCTTTCTCATTTGAGTTAGCATTTCAGTAGTTAGCGGCTAGCCTTTACCATACAAACAGAAGAGTACGGAGCTATCAGTGATCATCTATGATATAAGGCGATTGGTAGCTGTTAGTAAACTCACTCGGTGATATTCCCTGCTCTGTTACTTCTCCCTTTAAGCAGACGTCTATATTACCCGTTAACGGCTAGCTAGCACTAGGTCATTCTCTATCATATTAGCAGTTAGCTGTTAGCTGTAGCAGGTCACTCTGACTCTGCAATTAACTCGTAATTTAACGGTTTTAATGAGTCCGTTCTGTCTCGGCCAGAGCCCCGGTCCAGAACTCACCTGGCCCCCTGGCTGGCTGCAGAACTCTGGCAGAGGTGGACGCGGATCTCTCTAAGGTTTCTACCCAAACTGGAGCCAAGACTCCTCACTACGGCGGCCGCCATGTTTCCGTCTGTGTACGAAGGACAGGAAAACGGGCCAATTCGCCCTCGTTTTAAACTGTCAGGCGGGCTGCACTGAGCTGTTGTTACCTGCGTTAGTTCTGTCAGGCCCAGCCACGGATTTGGTTCACTGTTATAAACAGTGTTAAGAGAATTAAAGTAGTTTCCTTAAGTAAAAACATGTACTGAATGTAATCCACTTCAAGTAGAAGTACTAATACACCCTATAAAATACTGCTCTTCAAGTAGGAGTATAAAACAACCATGAAAATACTAATTCAAACTGTGAATATACTGCACCACAAGTAACAAGAAATTAATGAGTAAACTATTTTTTTCTGTTACTTACTGATGTGAAAAATGTGACACAGCAACTCTTAGTCTTTCCAATCACTATTTAATTCTATTTCCTGTATCACCTGCCAATGATCTATGATATAAAAATCTACATTTATGAATAAAAGGAATAGGTGATCTATCTGTATCACTTTGAACAACATGAGACACTCACACAAAGACAGATTTAGTAACATTACATTCAAACAGGAGCCAATCAGATATGCCTCTTCTGAGTCAAACTTTATTGAAACTGTGCGTGAACAGACTGTCATGAGCAATAGAAATAATTTCAAACATCGTAAATAAAATCGCACATCAGCAGCTGCATGAGAGCACATCATTGGAGGATCAGCATCATGTGGTGAAGAACAGACCCAAACTGTCTGTAGCCTCTTAACTGAATTCAGGCCAAAAACGTGGTCCAACATTAAATTCAACATGTGCAGTGCAGGTACACTTCTAGTTACCTGTAGCTATAGAAGCTGGTGGATCAGTGTCAACATAAAGTCCACATCAACACTAATATGTTTTGATTTTTATATGCATTTACTGTGACAGATGAATCCCTCTGATAACTCTGTCCATGTTTGCGTTTAGTCACAGAAACATGTGAAAAAATATTCCACCAATGCATTTCACTTACACTTTAAAGTATCACATAAATCTTTTCTATTCTGATGCAGTGAACACTAAGTCACATGACTGACCAGTGATTTGCAGCGTCTTTTCTGAAATTCCCATTAAGTGTAAAACTGTGGCTGGTAGAACAACAGGTAAAGTGGAATGAATCTGAATGACTCAGACCGTCATACTTTGTTCGTGTTGTTTTCATCTTGTGTCCTTGTACTTGTGTTTTCAGTACTTTTACTTGAGTATGTTTGTACAGTATCTGTACACTTACTGGAGGAAACACCCCTACTGTTTGTCCATATTGTACCGTATTCTTGAGTAAATATTTGTAAAACGTTGTCTCCATAATGCCCTCACTATGTATCTGGTTTCAGTTTAGGTGGTCTTGACTACAACACTAACTGGATGTGAAATCTGCTGATCTGGCAACATATAAAATCCAATCTCCACTCTGTGATATGAACACATGTATAAACATATGAGAGGCAGCAGCTCAGACTTGGAGCTCCACATCTGTCCCACATCTGTCCACCATGTTCACCTTATCCTGTGTTTATGGATCTGGATCAGATGATATGTGGACCAACTATCTATCCATAGACTTGGATGTTATTGTTTCAAGCTCTGTGTTTCTATCCCTGATCATCTTTAGAATGTTGATGAAACACATATATAGACACCACATTGGTTGCTGAATTGTGTGTAGAGACTTTTTGCAGATAAAGGATTAAAGAATGCATACAAAAATACAGAGTTGGTGCAGTGGCTTTTGAATGGGGCATTTTAAAGCCACTGGGGACTGCAGACAGCTGATCCACCTCTTTAAAGTCCTGTATTATTTACACTGACATTAAGGACCACACCGACAGGAAATATACTGACATTTAGAAAAAACTCAGAATACATCAGCCACTGCTTTTGAAGCACCTGGGAATTCTGTCTACCATCATATTAAACCTTTTCCTCATAATATTAAAACTTCCCTCATCTGTAATTACAAGTTTTTTTTATCAAAATATTAAAACTTCATTCATAAAATATTACAGCTTTTTTCTTGAAATATACATTTTCTTTTTCTGAATATTACTTTTTCTTCTTACCCAACAAAAAGTTATGATGTTGTTTTTGGAAATAATGCAACTTTGTTTTTCTTCAAATTACATTTTATTTGTCTAAGCTCTTAACATATTCTGACTTTGTTCTTGAAATATTATAACTTAATTCTTGTAATGCAACATTTTCTCGAAAAATTACAACTTTATTTTCATAATATTATGATTTTAATGCTATATTCTTGCAATATTTTGATTTTATTCTCTACAAATCCTGACTTTTTTTCCTCTACATATAGTATTTTCCTTCAGTGTGGTCCTAAAACTCGGAACCTTGAAGTGAAGCATCTCTGTTCATTAGCATTAGCAGAAAGTGAGCAAGCTGCACATGCGACGTGATGAAGCAGCTGAACACCTGTGCAGGTGTGTCAGAGTTTATAGGCCGGTCCGCCTCTGGTTAGTTCTTTTGGGTTTCCTCAGGACATCCTGCCGCCGCCGTTCATTCAGCAACTCCTGGATCCGTTTGTTCTGTGTTCGCTCTCGAAATGGTGGCATGCGTGGGACAAAGTAGCTCTGCTGTCCCCTGCTGACGTCAGCATCCATTCCTACGATCCGGTACGATACCTCATCTACTGAGTTCTTCTGCTTCTTTGGGTCTGAAAATGATAACGAGGATGACGTCGGTTCAGTTTGTGTCAGATTTGCTTTTTTCTCGAGGCTCTGCTCCTCTGATGACCCATCATGTGGTGATGATGTAGCGGGTTCACCTTCATCAGGATCAGCCCACGATGTAACATGGCCTATAGTAGGAGTTGTAGTTTTTTTCTTGAAGAGATATGGTGGAGCAGTTTTTCTTGGCCGCCTTGTTGTTGTTGTTGTTGTTGTTGTTGTCGTGGTAATGGCAGAAGGTGGTGTTGAGGGGGCCACAAAGGAAACAGAAGTATCCTCGTAGGTTGAATATTCATCGTAATCATCGTAGTCAACGTAGATGAAGTCGGTGCTGTCCCTGATGGGAGGGGGTTGAGTCACAGGAGAGCTAATGATGTCACTGATGATGTCAGTTGAAGAGGAGGTGGATTCTGTCGTCAAACTCCATGAGCTGAAAGATGATTAAATAGAGAAGGACATGAGACCAGACCTACACAAAACCAGATAGACTCACATACCCCAAACCTGAAGGAATACAAAAAACTGGAGAGCCCTGATAATTAAACTGCCTTTGAATGGTCTGCCATTAATCACCTGATTTTGCTGATTTCTGCTAGTGGATGAGCAGACAACCTAATTCTATTTGATTGCGATACACCACCAGACTTAATACTTAAGTGGAATCCAAATTTACAAAAATAAATTACCATACATTTTTTTTTTCTGCCACCGTAAAAACACAGTTCAATAAAATGCTCTTTGCTCGAAGGTTTTAATGTCACTCACAACGTCAACAGTTGGTTCTGAATTCAACACACAAAAAAATATATATACAGTTAAGATAATGAACTTGATGCTGTTTCATCTTTGTGGAAAAGTAAAGTCAAAATAGCGTGGTTATAGGAGCTGCCAGGTTGCCTCTGCATCCTTATGTTGATATGATATTCCAGTGAATATTGGATTTATCTAATAATAGTAGTTTGTATACACTCTAGCTGAGGAGCAAGATTGTTTGCCTTATTGTAAAAGTTGTTCAGTTGCTGAGTTGTTCAATTTCCACAAGTAACAATATTAAATATTAAAACTGTTTGTGATTGTTGTCTCAAGTGCTTCAGTTTAAAATGGTGGTGACACAGTAATAGTTGGCGTTGTTGGTCCTCTAAGCCCTCCCTCCAGGCCTATAACAGGAGCATTTCCTGGTCATAACCCAGGAAAAAGCTGGCGCTGGTATGAAAACAGTTTTCCAACTCAGAGACAGTTCTCTGGCTGAAACACAAAGAACTGGCTCCAGATTCACCACTGGCTCTGATGTTTAAATTGACATTATCTGACTCTGCTCTAGTGTGTTGGGGGTTAGTCTTTAATTGAGGTACAAAACTGAGGAATCAAACACTACATCCTGTTTGTTTGGCAAACAATGACAGTGATTTGAAATTTGAGGTTGCTGTCATTGCTTTATCATTAGAGGTCCATCTATTTTCTGGTGTGTAGCTGCGTCTCAGGGATAACAGTCTAAAGAGCACAGACCTGCCCCTCCCCTCCCCTCCCCTCC
>JAPQRQ010000007.1:6780362-6802774 GCA_037367365.1 Apogon talboti | reverse complement strand
CCCTCCAGCTCCTCTAGGGGGACACTGAGGCATTCCCCAGTCACCACCAGGGGGAGATCTGTTGACACCAGAGTTCCTCTCTTCAGCCAAGAGTCCATGTCTCATGACATATCTACAAAGTCAATCACTGGCCTACAGCATAGCATGTTCTGGTCCCATGTGCTCTTGTGAACACCCTGACACTCAAACATGTTATTCATTATGGACAAACTGGGATGGTTCAGAATTCCAATAACAGAATGCTAATGAGGTTCAGGTCAAACCATTCCTCCCAATCAGACCTCCTCATATCTCACTGATGTTGCCCATGAAAGTGCTCAAGTCCCTCAACAGAACAACGGAGTCACCAGAGAATGGGATGGCGCCTTCCATGACCTTACCCAGAGAGTCCAGGGAAGCAGAAATACTCTTAAGTAAGTACAGACAATAGTCAGTAATAATTTCCCCTCACAAAGGCATGGGGAAACTTCCCTTTCATTTAACAGTTAGAACTCCAGTGGGGTGATGACTAAAATACATTCTATACAGACACTGGATCAGCAAAAAATAATCCAAAAGGAAACACTGCCTCACCTTTTTTCAGTCGGTGGAATTATGGTATTGGCCACCATTGGAATCGTGGTGTTGGCTGTTGTTGGAATCATGGTGTCTGCGGTCGGTGAAGTTGGGGTATTGGTGGTAGATGGAATTATGGTGTTGGTAGTTGGTGGACTCGTGGTGTTGGTAAAGTTTCCTTCACTGCAGGACTTGCAGCACATCTGTCTGTATCCAGGAATCGAGCAGTACCGACTCAACACCTCCATCCTGCAGAACACTGACCGGTCACCACGGCAACGCTGCCCTGAAAACACAAACAGAGAGAGCAGTCAGTGGGTGAAAACACACCCCAGCTTACCATTCTTACAGGTTAACAGCTTCATCTAATTTATGGGAGATTGCTCCTGGGTGTTTTTTTTTTTTTTTCAGGTCATAATATATAACAGGTGGAACTACTGTTTTGGAGCAGTTGGAGCACCCTGACCTCATTTTAAGGATGTACAACAAATAAATCCCCTGCCATGGTGATCTCTCATTTGACTAGACAAAGAATGTAAGCTTGGAGAATGGACAAGTATTTATTATTAAGTATACTAAAAAGACAGACGTGGAGTTTCTGTTTTTACTTTACTGTTCTGATAATATGTGCAATGTAAAAACAGGCCCAGTGATACTGCTAAAATATTCTTATTATCTTCAAAAATTAGTTTGTTGTACTAAAAAAAATTTTTTTACGTTATTGTTATAGTTACAACAAGATGGCAAGAAGTCAGAAAAGTGGTGGGAATCTGTTTACTGGAAGCGGTTTTTGGGGCGGGGAAGTCTGGGTTGGTCCTGGACAACCACTGGATGATGGAGTTCTTCTGGTCACCTGAAATGGACAGATACAAATTAGCTTCAACTCCCAGAAGCCCTCAGTGAACACACATGGCAAGTCTGTGTTTGGCTGATGCGTACCATTGCAGGGCAGGACCATGCAGGTGCGGGATGTGGTTGGTTGAGGCTCAGTGCAGTTTCCAGATGAACCTTCAGGACTCAAACAGGCGACCTGACGCTCCTGGGTACCGTTGCCACAGGTCGCCGAACACTACACACAAACAGACATTCACAGAGGTAATCTATACAGACTGGTCAAACACAGAACACATGAAAACAATGCGAGATGAAAACCAAAAGATGCAACAGGATGGAAATTAAGTAACATTATCAGGTGCAAAAAAAAAATGTCAAAGACAAAAATGGCAGAAAATTAAATTGAGATAAGAACAAAGCAAGAATAACACTAAAATTATATAAAAGATATTAAATGAAAACAATGTAAGTGGAATGATAAAAAAACATATACAATGAAAACACAAAGACTGATAATCAACGTAACGTGATCAGTGATGGATGTGATCGATCCCTTGTCATACCGGCGTCCATGGTCCGGATCTCCAGGTAGGGGGGCAGGGTCGGCGATTGCAGGTTCGCTTCGCTTCAGGTCGAGGATCACCGCAGAGTTTACTGTTCACTGAGCGCTGCTCCCCTTTGCTGGACGCCTGCTGACAGCTCACCCAGCGCCGCTGCCATCCCGTCTGACCACAGGAGGCGCTGCAGGCCTCCCAGTCTCCAGTCAGCCAGCTGGAGGGAGAATGACACAGGTCAACACCATCACAGGTAACTACAACAATGCTCTGTACAAAAAAAAACAAAACACATCAGCTGTCCGTCACAGATGATTCAATATTTCTAATTAAGTAAGTTGCTTAGAAGATTTTTCTTTTCTTCTCATTTTTAAGGTTTTTACTGCTTTCACAAACAATGACAGGTACACTATGCAACGTCATCGTTAGGGATCAATTATCAGAGCTGATCTGTTTTTTTTGTCAAATATCAAAAAGAATTAGATTTTTACTGTACACATATATGTTACGAGTCTTGTTGACAACTGATAGAACTAGTATCGGCATTAGTATCAGCACTGGCCCTACAAACAAGCAAACAAACCAACAAAAAAACATTGGTGGATCTCATACATAAATGAAAGAACAGGTCAATTTCTACTCACTGCTAAAACAAATTTAAAAAAAAAAGAAACAAATTAAATGCACAGCTTCATAAGCTTAAGGTTTCGTTCTTCAAGAGGACAGTGCCCTGATGGTAAAGATAATAAAATCCACTTCAGTCCCACTTTAGTGAAACGGAAATTAAGAAACACATTTTTGTTGATTAGTGCACAGGGTCTCAACTCTGCTTCAGTGTGTTGGTTGGTTTCACTGAAGACAGAATGAAGATGAAGATGAAATGAGAACTGCCAAAAGCCAAATGCTTTGAATTCACCATAAGTATCAAACAATTCATTTCATCTGTTTTCAACTACGAATAAAAAACCTTATTTCAAGATTTGGAAAAATAACCTTTACTGTGAGCAGCAAAAATGTGAAACAACTTAATGACAAACACACCAACAGAAAACATCAGCAGTGCAGATGGAAGGTGCCGCCGTGGCAACCTGTGATGTAGTGCGTTACCGTGGGAACCTGTGGTGCGTTACCGTGGCATGCTGCAGGCATCAGTGTTGCAGCTGCGGCTGATGGCTCTCGGTTTGTTGATGTTGCCACAGAACATTCGATGAACCATCTTCCCATCGGCCTTCCTCCTGCAGCCAAACCTTGTGTACTGTTTCCCTGGCAACCAGACAACACAGCTTACTATGGGGCTGTTCTTCCTCCAGTAGAAGTAAAGATATGTACACAAAAGTGGAAGTACTGATTCAACTTCCTGTGAATAAGTACAGGCTCTGAAATGTCCACTAGGTTTAAAAGTCCAAAGATAGCATTCTATCGGCCTGTTTGAATGCAAAAAATGAACTAAAACTCACAACATATTAATATAATGTTAAGATAATTAAACCATTCTAATTTCAAAATGATTTTAAAATAGACTTAAATAATGAATAATAACTGCACTATGATATGCAAATCAGTTTTCAATGTTAGCAGAACTCCTTACAATTCTATTGCATCTGGCTTCAACTTTTACATTATTTTCATTTTTTATCATTTTTATCTTTTATGCCATTTTTGTCTTTAACATTGTTTTCATTTTGTTTTCTTTATGTTCTTTAAAAATCTAAGGAGTATGGACTCAAAATGTAGGTAGCAAAAGGAAAATGTTGAAAATAAATCCTCAAGTAAAGAACACATATCTGAGAAGTCTGCTCAAGTACACTAACATACAGTAGTATTTATACATGATTACTTCCTACCCCAGGTACTATGGTGTGTCTCCATGGTAACTGGTTGATACATACCTCCTCCGCAGGGTTTGGAGCAGTGTGACCACTTTTTCAGCGCCCACTCGTAGAAGATGGCATCCTCCTGCAGCAGGTTTGACTCAAGCGACGACCGCAGCCGATCCTGGATGATGTACTTATATGACACCGTGACCTTTGTGTCGCCATGGGAACGGACCTGATAGACAGAAATGTAGTCGGTAGATTAAATAGTAGAGCTCAACAGCATTTCTCATTTCATCTGGCAGCATCGTAATTCATCTTTTACTTTTTTTGATTTGCTGCATATTTTAAAAGTTGGCATTGGTGAAAATCTGTTCTTTTTTTATTCTATTTAGGATTGTTTCTTGTTAATTTGGGAAGAGGGCCCTTTTATGACAAATTCAACTGGGCGTTAAGTTTTAAAATATAATATGCTTCAACAAGATCTAGACTAAGTAGCTGTTTTTTTGGCATTTTGACCGTTCAGCTACCTATAATAGAGATGCTCACACATTTCACACCATTTATACATTTCAAAGCAGTTGGAAGTGACAAATGATATAACAATAAAATATAAACAGAAATAGAAGACCTATTTTTGTATATTAAAAACAAAGCAGTAATTTAGCTAGCAAATGTAAAAACAAAGTATTTGATACACTGTCATTGTGTTCATTAAATACACTTGTGTGTGTTACAGCACAGGACTATGTGTGGTTATTAAATGAGTTGTGTTTCCATGGCAACAGACTGACCATCAGCAGGACTCCATATTTCAGCGGCCCCGTTGTCTGGACCGACTCCTGCTCCTCACCGTTTGCGTATTCCCAGGCCACACCCTTCTCTATCACCACTCGGGATTCTGGGAGCTCATGTTCATCATTGAGGAAAACATGACCAGTCTCCTGGTTCTTCATGGCTGAAAAAATATCAAACTACAGTACACTAGAGCAAAGCAAAGGAAACTGAAGTCACCATAAAACATGAAACACTGACCTATACATTTTACATGCATGTGTAAAGTTAGGTAAATTTCACATCTGACCCTAACATGAAAACCTTACCAACAACTCATATGTGCAAACTTTATGTGTAACCATTATATTTGTCATGAATACTCCAAATTGATCTGAGAACTTTACATGAAACTCTTACGTATAAGTTTTGAATGTAAACTTCACAGGTTAAGTGCATTAAACTAAACTAAACTAAATGTCTGAAAATGGGGAACTGTAGGTTTGTGTGACGACAGGACCGAAACTCCGCCCCCTCTTACCCAGGACATGAGGAGTTCCTTTGAATTCTTGGATCAGGAGGTGTCGAGCTCCTTTTGGAATCTCCAGGATCTTCAGGAAACCTGAACAAAAATATAACAAATATCAGATTAATCCATGGTCTCTTATGAGCAGATGGTCAGTCAGTATCACACATTAAATGTAGTTGTGTTTTTAATCAATTACATATTGTTAATATCATTTTTTGATGCTTCAATACATGGTTTTAATAATAGATGACTACTAAAGGGATAAGGTCTGTTGTTATTTTTGCCCATAATTAAAGTTACACAGACATTCTATTTTAATGTGAGTAACTTGGCCCACATTTTCTTTGCTGGGGTCTGGTCAATCAATTAAATATACTTTATTGTCCCCCAAGGAGAAATTTGTCTTGGGCAAAGTGCTGAACAACTGCAGAACATATGTGCAGACACTACAATTGCACACATACATAAAAACAGACAGTGAACCACACTATGAGAACAAAGGCGGCATGTTGCACTAGATTATTGCACCTGTCCCAACAATATGCAAAATAAATGATGACAGACTTAATACCCCTCGGCCAAATATAGAGTAACATTCTGTTAAAAGCTACTGCCCTATAATTTAGATTATATTGTCTTTGTGTAAATTTGGTGCAGATATCTCAATGTATTCTTCAGGTAATGCAATTCCGTCATTGAATGGACAAACAGACAGATGGACAGATGACAAAACGATTACAATACCCCTTCGGCCAAAAGTTGGTCGAGGGGTAACAACAGAGTTCCAACCTAATCAACAATGAGTGCATGATATCAATAGAGACATAGAATAAATTATGATTAGATTAAAACCGGCTGACATAAACCCTAATCATAACATACTGCATATGGTCTGTGCTATGTGTGAAATGTGATGTATAAGTGAATGTCTTCTTTAACAAAGTGGGAGTGTACAGACAGCAGCCTCTGGTGGACATTGGTGGAAGTGCAGCTGACCTTGTTTTTTGGCGCTGCGGGTGAAGTTCCCTTTGATGATTTTACAGCTGGAGTTATCTCCTCCACAGACTCCACATCGATCCTCCTGCTGGTCTGAAGCGATCTGTCCGTCACAGCCGACATGCTGCAGGATGACAATGAGTATCAAGAGAGTAATGTAAGTACTTTGACAAAAAGTACTAGGAGGAATGTGAGTACTGTGACTACTATTAACACTCTATAGAGTTATCTGTAAACTGTGAGTACTGCCTCACACACCCACAGGTCAGGGATTATAAACAGGTCAATTACAAAACACAGAAATAAGAACACTATAATAACTTTAAATATTCAGTATGTTGTGTTCATAGAAAATCATTAGAATTGTATGATTTTAGTTTATTTTATCAAGGCAAATTGACAGTAGCCTTAAAAATGTCATATATTGTCACTACAATTGATCTAAATTATTCATTTTCTTGAACCTAATGTTGTAAAATACTTGAAAAAGAAGAGTTCACATTTCTTTTGAGTAAATATTATGTCAATTTTCTGTTCTATAAGGTCAGTAACTTTCTGAAAGTTATTTCTCTGGTGAATCAGATAAGGTAAAAAAATATATATGATTCAGTTATACTGTAAATCAATTACCAATGGTAACAGAGTTGCAACACATGATTTAACACTTTAAATAACAGAAAATGTGTTCAGTGTAACACATTCACATCACAGGATGAGAGACGTCAAGAAAGAAATGAACTAAAACACATCCTGACACAATTTTTCAGTACAAAACTGAAAAATCAGTTGTCATTTTCAATATATTATTAGGACGAGTCTGACAAAACATGCGATTGTTGT
Organism: Apogon talboti; assembly: GCA_037367365.1. Classification (NCBI taxonomy): domain Eukaryota; kingdom Metazoa; phylum Chordata; class Actinopteri; order Kurtiformes; family Apogonidae; genus Apogon; species Apogon talboti. The sequence goes on along the minus strand of JAPQRQ010000007.1, from coordinate 6,795,878 downwards.
TAGTGAGTCACATACAGACTCTGAATGAACCAGCAGTCACAACAAGCTGAAAATAAGCAAGGAACAAACACACCCCAAAGGAAGATTTGGTTACAAAAACAAAAGCTGCATAAGTTATATGGAATTATTTCAGCAACAAAAAATAATGATGTTGAGCAAAAACAGGTGCTATGACCACAGTACTGTGTTATTGTTACCAAAACACGAGGCAACACAATGAAGTTGTTTGATCAAATAAATCTGAACACTCTGTGTGATAACTGTAAAACAGATGTGAAGAATCTTTCAGATTCTTTTGTGAGTGTTTCATAAAATGAGAAAGGTTTCACACAGATCATTTGCTGACAAGTCCTTTCTTTCTTTCTTTCTTTCTTTCTTTCTTTCTTTCTTTCTTTCTTTCTTTCTTTCCTTTATAATACTAGAGCAGTATCATGCAATAATCTCCTTATATCCCACAAACCACTTTCTGTGTATGTTATATATATCTTCCATTTATACAATACTATTCTGTATAAATTAGCTTTTTTTTAGTGTTTGCATTTTTAATTCCCTTCCATTTACTATGGGTATTTTCTTTTCTTTTTTATACATACATTTTGCTGCTCTTATGGTCACAATTTCTTACCATTTTTAACATATATTTTTACTGTAAATATTGTTTTTGCTGCTGCAGCATTCTAAATTTCCAAAGTCTTCTTATGTTCTTACTTTATTTTCTTATCATCTTGTATTGTATTGTATGTATTGCCATATGCTATTGTGCTGTTTTTATTTATTGTATTTCATTTTAATTATTTTGTACAACATCTAAAATGAGACCAGATGTGAAAATGTAAAGATGTTGCATTAAAACTCTGACATCCACAAAGGTGGACCTGATCATCGATGCTACATATAAGTACATTTAGTTTACTCAAATTTCTTAAAATTAGAATAAAAGTCTTTAATCCTTTGGGATATTGAACAAACCATTGTTTTGATCAGTGTTATAGAATATTTTCATCTTGTCACGTCTTAACCAGACAAAAAGTACAGAGTTGAAAAACAATGTTGAAAACACAGTAAAAGACACAAAAAGACAAAATAAAGTATCCACAATAAGGTGTAGCATTGTCACAGAAAAGATGCCTGAAACTGTGAGACCTATTGTCCTATGTTTGATAAAAACCTGAAATATGAAATGAAACAAAATAAAGACCTCACACTCTCCTCGGACGCACACGCTGTAGGCGTCGTCATAAGAACACGGAGTCCCATCATGTGCCATTCTGTTCATGAAAACCACGGCGCCCGTTTCCTTCGACTGACAGAACAGACGACAGCGTTCGTCGGCTGAAACACATGGACATTGACAGAGTCAAGAAATATACCGGTTAAAGCAACAACTATATGTAAAAAATGAATTTTTCCTCTTTAAGTTCCCCTCTCAGAAAAAGGTGATGGAAAAATGTTGTCAAAAATGTTGTTAATTTAACGTTTCACAACATTAAATCAAAACACAGACATTGAGTGAGATCTGTGTTCTTACTGAACAAGATGAAAGTGATGTAAATGACAGTTCTTTGTGGTTTTAAAATCTTCTTTACAGTCAGAACATGACAAACACAAATCTAGAGGTAGAACATTAAAGCTAGTATTGTGATCAATTTTTTTTTAACTGAGAATGAAAACTAAATAAACCTTAAAGACGAAAATACTGTACATCACAATAATGCTGAATTATTCTTTAACTCAGGCTAAGTCTAGAGTATAACACATTATACATGAGTGTTAGGGATGGTTCAACACATTATTCAGTCAGATATAAAACCCAGAGGGCGACACAGGAGGTGGATTTTCACTCCTGTCCCTTTGCTGTGTTGTATCTTTAGGTAATAGACTGTTTTTCTGGCATCTCTAACACTGTGCATTCAGTAACAGTGGTGACTTCAGGCTGTATCTCATATTACAAATGAGGAGATGTGACCTGTCCCAGTCACCTGATTAATGAAACTAACTTCCGTCCCATGGGAGCCCCGAAAAATTGCCAACCTGTAGTTGAGACTCTGGTCAGGATGTTAAAGGGTTAAGAGGTGGAAATGTGAATATTTTCAGACTTTAAAGAGTTAAAGGAGCAGAGACCACAAGTTTCCGTCCAATAACAGATTCCTGACTGATGAGTTTACCATGTGATCACACACACACACACACACACACACACACACACCCACACACACACACACACACACATCAGCAGAAAGTTTCCTTCTGCAGCTTCACTTTAGATGAACTCTGTTTCCATTCACACTCATATTCCACTGTTATTCTGAATGTGACAGGGCGGTGAATTTGATACAGCTCATGTAAGCAGTGGATATTCTGAATTAGTCCTGAAAAAGTTTATGTACATTATGTAACATTAAGACAAAGTCAGTTACTGAGTGTCGGCCTCAGTGAAAACAACGCAATACACATGTGCATTGTTAAAGAGCTGAGTGTTTAGATGAAAACATACCTGCGTATTCTGTCATGAAGCTGAAATTACCTTCACATACTCACTTCATGATAACACAATGTACAAACCAAGGGTTAAGAAAACTAAGGACTTTTACTGCTACTGAGTTAGTACCCCACACTAATTCTTAGAGATGGGTGATAAAGTATCCCAATAAAGATGTTAACTTCAGTTGATAAATGTCAAATCATTATTTCTTTGCAAGGCTTTTACAGTTTATTGTATATCGCATGACTGGAAAGGGACAGGAAACAAAGTCAGTGGGAGCAGGTTTAAGTGAATAAAAAATATCAAATACCATAAAATGCAGCCAAAAAATACATGTTTTTGCAAAATGTAAGAATGTGTTGAAAGGAAATCATTGCGCTGCTTAAAGATGCCGTCCCTCTTAAAAAATTAAATACAACCACAGAATGGGACAGGAGGCTGTTTTATTTGGGGTGGGATTGGATATGAGTATTCTGAGGCAGTGGGTTGGATTGGACTGGCATATTTTACAGAGCGGGAATGGACAGTGGTATTTTGTGAGGTGGGGTGATATCAGACAGCAGTATTTTTTTATGAGGTGGGATCAGACAGGATTATATTTTAGCAGGTGGAGTTAGACCAAACTATTTTTGAGGGGGTGGGATTGGACAGGAATATTTCTTGACCACTATAAATATTGGCTCCAGGTGTCATTCTGGTCTCACTCCTTTTATTTAAATCTTAAATCGTCTAATAACTGATCTGGCTCATCTGGGTCATAAGTTATTGCTCTATTAATAAAATGTCATGGACAATGAATGCTTTGATTGGATGGAAGATGTGATTGACAACTTACTGTCTGCTTAATTAGACTTTCAAAACTTATGTTTATTGAGAAAAAAAACACAAACAGCTCTACTGTAGCTGTTTGTGGTTCATAAGACTTTGTTAGACAAATGCATGAACTGTACTTCAACACTTGTGGGACATTGCTTAATTACTGCAGGAGACACTGGCATATAAGGTACACACACTTTACTTTTATCTATATGTTAGATACTTTCACTCATAAAGTCAGCAAGACAAGTGTTAAGATGTGGCTACAGTCTGCTTAAAGTGGAGGAATACCAACAGTCTTCCTAAACAACGTCAGACTGGACACAACTCAAATGTAACGTGTCTTGTGCCAATTGTTACATCCTTTATGTTGTTTATGACTTTTTGCATTGTTTGTCTACAGTGGCTGGAGCAGATTCTAATCTTCATCATCTGCAGAATTTGGTTAATTCTGCCAAAAGAACAAAAAAAACAAAAAAAAAGCCAAAGTGGTGACGGCGCATACCTAAACTTCAAAAGGGTTCAAAATGACAGTTTGAGTCTAACTGTAGATATATTGAAGAATTGGATGTGCAGCAACTATTCAGTACCGCCTCCAATTCCCAAAATCATAGACCACAATGAGAAAACAGACTGTTGATAAGGTGCCTATTACTGGAAAAAGGTTGAAAATGATTCTGTTTATGATCAATCTTAAGAACATGGATATCTCATTTGTTTTAAACCTTGTAAAATCTTAAAAAAAAAAACATTGTAGAATCTTGGACATCTCCTGGGAGTACGTGGGTGGAGCAGCAGGTGAAGCATTTGTCCACATGTGTAACTGAACCACAAAACACAGACGTAACTGATCTAAATGATCACATAATGTTCCCAGCTCATTACCTTCATAATGACATGGAGTTTGAGCCATTTACCAGACATTTCCCAGAGTCAGGAAAACTCTACTATGGCTTATTTTTTAATTTTGTTGATTTAGCATTTATTTTATTAATTTTTATTGAACATTAAACGGTGGGTTATATGTTGGTGTGGTTCTTTGGCAAACTGTAAGGATCCCAGTCAATTCCAACTTTTTTTAAGTGAAAAAATAACTGAACAGCTTTCTGCTAAACGTTGTTATGTTTCTTCATGTTTTACACCCAGTCCTCTGGGAAGTGTTTTCAGTCCAGACCCTCTATTATGAACATTCTCTGTTTCAGACAGTGTTATATGTGGATATAATTTGTTTTTGGAGTGTTTAATAGATATGTCTACAGTACATTTACGATATAACCAGAGTTATAGTAAAGATGTTAAAGGTTTATTTTCAAGATGAAAACTGAGCCAACTTACGATCAGGATGCTGATAGGGCAGCCAGTGGTATTTTATTCCTTCGTGTTCAAAGAATGGGTTCCAGACTTTACACTGGTCCTCCCTGAGACCGAAAACAGCCATGTTAGTCCAGTCCAGTATGACTCCCATGGTGCATTTCAACAAAATAACCCCAGTCGCAGAGCTCGTCGTTCTCCTGCTTCTACAAAATGTCATCTGTAGACTCAGGTTTCACAGCTTCAGGCATCTTTTCCATGATTGCTCATACTTTGTTTTGTCTTTTTGTGTCTTACTCTGTTTCCATTTTTGTTTTTCAACTCTGTAATTTTCATCTTGTTAGGTTTTTTTTTTATATTATTTTCATTTTTTGACCTAAGATATAACAAGAAAAACAACAAAAAGACAATCTTTTACTGCAAGGTAGCCTGCTTCTTTTGTTTTGTCTACTTATAGATGACACCTTGCAGAAACATGTCAACCTTTTATCCATGGTCGCAGCTGCAGAGGCTCATGGGTACTGTAGTTGTAAACTTGTTTGTGACTGACCTGAAGTCAGTTAGAGGTGGGCACTCCTCCTGGCTGCACAGCTGGAATTCATAACTGTTTCCAAAGCAGGTGCGCCCCCCGTTGGCTGGACTGAGAACGGCAGCAGGTTAGTCTCTCTGATTGGCTCAGAACAAACTCACTGATGATTGACAGCTCACTCACGCTGGGTTGTCGCAGCGCCTGGTCCGAAACCTGACTCCGCCTCCACAGGTCCTGGAGCAGCTGGCAAATGAACTCCATGTCCCCCAACTGCCATCTTGTCTCAGGAGGTCAGGGGTCAACTTCATGCAGAAACCTTTAAAACAGTGCTAAGCGAGAAACAGGAAGGTGAGTTAGGCCCCGCCCCTTCAGTAATATGTGACACACCATCACCAAGAGGTGTCACTGAAAACTAAAACAGTACTTAACTGAAATAAAACAAAGCACCAAGACTCAATAAAAACTCAAATAAAAAAAGTCAGTTCTTCAAAATAAGAATCAAACAAAAACATTTATGTAATAAAACTCAAACAGTCTAAAAATTATGTCTGGAACATGGACGTTCTGGTTTCCCTTCAGTTCCAGAAATACCATGTCGATAAATACTGATTGTAAATACTACTATGAGTGTCAGCTATTGCCTTGGAGACAAGGCCCAAATTGTTACTAAAAATGTCATTGGTAGCTTCACCACAATGATTTATTAAACAAATAAAAAACAAAGTAAAGATGCAACAAGACAAAAAGTATGTAAAAGACAAAATAAATGAAAAAGATGAAAATGACATTAGCACCACAGAGAAAAGATGAAATTACAACCTCAAACGTTTGTTTGCTGAAATGCATCCTGGGAATTGTAGTCAAACGTAGTTATTGATATGAAAACCGAACACTTACCTTGCCTGGTCCACACTTGGTCCCGTCGAGCGGCGGACCTTTCTTGGTTTTGCAGAAGGCTGGGTTGTTATAATCACCACACCACAGCTGCTTGCAGGGGTCGGGGGTCGTGTACTACAATAACACACAGACACATGACGACATTCACAGAAAAACATGAGAGTCGTGAAGTATATGAGTCCCAGCTGACAGTGAAACTCCCAGAATCCCAGAGCAAGTACGTCACTGGATTAGAGCCGATAAGTTCGATCTGTTTGAAGTCATCATGTTTTTGCTTTTGCTTCCTGAACAGATGTGTCATTTGGCCTCAAACCCAGAAAAACACGCAGCAGCTCCAACCCGGACATAGCAGTCACTGGTATGCGAATAATGTTACGCAGAGTTCAGTGTTTTATCAGTATTAATCATTTGTTAAGAAAATGAAAATTGAAACACAAGGGACATATTTATCCGAGTTAAAACAACACTTTCTGAATGTTTTAGGAGTGTCCTGGATCATGAACCCAACATGTCTGTTCAAGTTCTGACCTATTAACCCTTACATACTGTACTTTCAGTCTAGCCTCACAGAGTGGTGTGGGTCAAATCTGAACCACAGATCTATTTCTAATGTAGACAGCAATTAATCTGACATCAATAAAAGGATTAGTCCATTCTTAAAACAGTACTTCAGATATTCAGGAGTGTATGTTTACAGAGAAAAAAGAACATCTACTCTCACAACATCATATCCTATTTCGATTTAAACATAAAAACACAAATCTTACAATCTTACAAATCTTACTGGACATGGTAAGAACACACAAGTGCGGTGCTTGCTATATAATGATTCACAATATTTACAACATTTATATTGTCCCCATATAAACTGCGTGACTTGTGGAGGAATAGCTGTTGCTAATGGGATCTAAATAAACAACAAACAGGTTCATGACTGATCACAGATCATTCATTTATTACAAGAAGCTCCTTAAAGCAGATTTAAAACAGGACTCAGACAGACTCACTGCAGTGCAGGTGCTCCATCCTGGTCCGAAGTCAAACCGACATTGTTGGTCCATCGAGTACTGGAAGCCCGGCAACGGAGGCTGAGCCGGCCAGTTATGGTGGAATGGGTCGTCACGGAGACATTCATAAGTACTGAAGACACAGACAGACAGAGACACTGAGTTTTGAGTGACCTCTGCACATTGTCCTCAGTGTATTGTCAGTGCAACTCACTGCAGGTATTTGTGCAGCTCCCTCCAGCTGCATCTGGACCAGTGGTATCTGTGGAAAGTAGCCTGAACCTGTGGAGACATGATGCTGCCCAAATGCACGTCGTCAGCGCAATCATTAGCCTCGCCGTCATGTTCCATCCCCAACCTGACACACAGACAGATAGACAGACAGACAGACAGAGACAGGTCTTTATTTTCTATTCCTGGGTCATAGTTTGCCTTTAGATGACTTGTTCTTTTCCTCTTTCATTCAGTGTTGTGTTATTGTACTAAGTCTTAATTAAGTACATTAACTACACACTAGTCACCTTATTGTTGTCCAGTAATTGAACTGTACTGATCTGCACTACACTGAATGGTGCAACACTGTTAAAGGCAAGGCCACACTCTTCTCTTGTTAGGGTCAGTATATATTGCGCAGACTATTTTCTATTGTCATATATGTTACATTTGTCAATGTATGTATGGTTTGTTATGCAGTGCTATCTGAATGAAGTGAATCAGACAGTTCAAACATACATTTACTGTGTTCAGAAACATACTGGATTCTACAGCCTCTTTTACTCACAAAGCTAATTTGTAAAATGGCATTGGCCAATAGCTACTCAAAATTTATATTATTGGTAACATTCACATAACTTCTCTGAACAAATTCTGTTGTTTGAAAATACACAAAATATTCAACTTTCACATTTTGACTGTTCCCAGACAGAAAGTCTGTGAAAGGCTGGGTGGAACAGTCCTTGGCTATTACACCATTTCACTTCTTGTGAGAATAATACATTCCTCTTTTTCAGTTTATTGGCCTGGTTATTTTCCGTTGTATTGTCAAATTTGGTGAGTGCTTACTAGCCCCGTGACATCACTTAATGTTACAGCATCACTTACTTAAAGCTGCAGGAGCCAAAATCAGTGGAAAATGGTTGAATTACAAAACCCAGCCCTTTTGTACCTCTCTGTTCTTTGTCAGTATCAAAATACTAATAAATACTAATGGAAAGTGAAGCCACTTGAATCTGAACAGTGATCCTTAATTACAGCTGTAAATCTCATATTTAAACCCTCTACTTGTCTGAAAACTCCTATGGGTGACTGAAACCTCCCATCACTGGGTACATAAATGTAATTATGAGCCTCAAGGTTACACTAGCTCCATCCAACTGCTCCTTTAAACCCAAATTACAGAGCCTGGCCAAAAAACAATCCCCACCTGGATTTAACTAAGCAAGTAGTCAAGATCCTTCCATTGGATGATTACTGCATGGATTAATATGTTTCAGCTGCAACAGTGAGTCGCTTCTCCCTCGCTATGTGTCCAAAATTGGCAGAAATAATTGTATACACACTGAATTTGTGTCATAATCAAAGCTAAAGGCTAAATAAAGCTATGGCTAAATATCTAAAGGCTAAAACTCACTTTTTACATCACTGTTTTTTACACAGTTTCTACTAAACAAAAAATCTTTGAGTCCCACGTTACCAAACATACACCATGAAACCCACAATGTATCAATTTTTACTGACTTTTCCACCATTAAAACAATGTTGAATTCAATGAACTTTGCCAGAATTTAAATAGACTCTGACACTGACAGCAATTAACAGAAAAAATAAACAAATCAAATCTCATAATTCATAAAATAACCCATGATTCACTTTCCCATTGTGTCTGAAAGTCTCTTTTTACTTTTTCATTTTCTAACACCATTTTATCCTTGTGGCTTTGGTGCAGTTTTTGTCTCATTGTGTCTTTTACAATGCAGTGGCATTTGATGAGACTTATAGACAGTTCCAGGGACCATTGTTGTTGTGTTTTAATAGGGAAAACAATTTGCCTTTCAAGTTATTATAAAGTGAATTTCATTCTGAAAAATGGGGACCCAATAAAATATAGTTCCACAACCCATTTTGGGTTCCGACTATAAGACTGAGAGAGGCGGTGTTAACTCGACTTTCTCTCTTTATTTGTTGGACATCGTGTAATGGCATGTTCCAAAGTGCTGGGAGGTAGAATATATCCCACCTGGAGTTAACTACATCCCACCTCAAAGCATTCCAGACAATCCATCTTGAAGATAAACAACAAATATGGAGGACTGCAGATCTAAGCTCCTGTTTGTTTTCTTACTGAAGAGGCATTTTGACTGTCAATGATACAGTGTTCTCATATACGCAAACGAGATGGAAGAGACGGAATAACGGATGAGCTAAGTATACATTGTGAAGTTTTTTTTCATTGCAAACTTGCACACTGTGCGCCGCCATTGTTGTGCTGACGTCAAGTTGTAGTTTGCGGTGAGGTTGGGGTAGTTCGATCTGGCCCCACTTTGCAACTAGGTCCTCCAGCTTCGACAGGTGTTCCAATGCATTTTACCTAATTAGATGTAGGAAACTTCCCACCTTGAAGCACATTGGAACACATCATAAATCACAGGTGTTTGAAGGTGTGTTGCATGTTTGTTTGGCTCACACGTGTCCAGTTTCATGAGCAGCTACGAAGGCTGAAGAAAATCCATCCTCAAACACAAGAACACAACTCCGATGCAGCTGACACATTCCAGTGACAGGAGCATAACCTGCAGAGAGAGAGAGGACAGTGACATCACAGTCCTTGGTCAGATAGTATTATTAGTAGTATTATGATATGTGCAGTACCTTGCATGCCGGAGGGACCGAACTCCTGTCTGGTCAGATAGATGGTGTGGTCGTGCTGCTCGGCATGACTCTGCTCCCTCTGCTGAAGATAAGACCAGCCACAGACATTCTCCAGACTCTTCTGAGCGTTACCCACGGCGATCAGCTCATGGGACTAATGACACAGGAGAAACACCACAGAAACATGGGTGAAGCACAGGTTGAAACAAAGAAAAAAAATGTAAAATTAGTGTAAGATACAGAAAAAGGGCTGGTTTAAATATACAAAAAACACATGGAAAAACAAAGGTAAAATCTAATTAAAACATGGGTTAAATATGGAGCAAAAATATTTGAGACACAAGAAAAACGTGGTAAAATTTGTGGACAAAACACAGATGAAACATGGAAAAAAGATAGTAAAAGAAAGAAGTAAAACACAAGTTAAACACCAGAAAACCTCAAACATGGGTTAAAACATTGGTAATATAGGTGAAACACAATTAAAAATTATGTTTAAACACAGTTTAAAACATGGGGAAAAAACAGTTAAAACATGCATATAAATGAAGTAAGGCATGGGTATAAAATGGATAAACATATCCAGAAAAGTATACTGACATTATATGGCCCTAAACCTGTGCGGATAAATGCTCTTTGTCATCGGTGATGCTGTACCTTCATTGGAGATAACACAATGATCCGAACCAGAACAACGTTGATGTTGGCGCCCAGAGAGTGATCCTGATAGATTTCATTGACCTGGAACAGACAGAGGGACAGGTACTCTGTGGTTGCAATCAATACATCAATAAATAAATCAATCACCTATTTATATCAGAATCTCTTGTGTCTTAAGTGTGAATGAACATTATTCACCAGTGATGTAATAATCTGTGGTTGTTTCACCTACGATGTTCATCAGTGTGAGCAGATATTTCTGGATGTGATCTCTGCCGTGGAAAAGAAGCACTGAGTAATCCACTGCCAAGAGAACCTGAAGGAGAACAGACAAGATGTTCAAGACTTCGACTAAACTTAGACCATGGATGTCAAACTCATTTAAGTTCAGGGGCCAAATACAGCCCAATATGATCTCACGTGGGCATGACCAGTCAAATAATACCATAATAACCTATGAATAAGGACGACTCCAGCCTTTTTATGTTTTAGAGTAATTATAAAAGTAGAACTACATGAAAATGTTTACATCTATGAACAATTCTTTTAAAAAAAATGTGAATAACCTGTACTAAATAAGTGCAATTTAAACAATATTATGCCTCTGCTTATCATTTACACATGTACATTACAATTTACAGATCATAGTGGATCTACAAATGTACAAAACATTTAGCATTTAGCATTTATTTATTTTTTCCACTAAAACAAAACACAAATTTGGAGCTGTCATTATTTCTACGTTATTATGATAGTATTTTCAAACCAAATGTTTAGTTGTTTTCTTGAGTTGTCATTTGTAGATTCTGTATTGTATGTGAGCAGGTTTGAAATAAAAAAAAAAAAACAATCAATCAAAGAAATCAATCAATTTTACTGGTCCAACCCACTTGAGATTGAATAGTTCTATATGCAGCCCCTGAACTACATTTTTTTGACAATCTTGATTGTTTCATTTTTGCATTTCACAAATTCATCCTAGGTGTTGGGTTGGACCCTTTCTGCGGGCTGGTTTTGGCCCGCGGGCCGTATGTTTGACACCCCTCACGTACACAAAGTAGTCCACCCCTAAGAGAACCCAAAGGAGAACAAAGCCCCATTTAAGAGTTCAATTAACACTTGACAAACCTCAGCCTCAATGACAACAGGTTCATCAGCCTTGATGCTAATATGTTTATTAACCTCTATGTTACCTCGATGTTAAACAGTTCCGCCTCCTCGATGTAACGCCGCCGCCGCCGCCATCGAGCAGATCCAGATTCTGACCATAACATACTGTGCTCCAGGTTTAGAGAACCTAACAGAGGACCTGAAGACAGAACAGACCATAATGTGAGTCATCATCTCGTTGGTCTTGCGTGATTTGAGGCTGTTTGTTATGTGGAGATGATGTGCACAGAGGAATGAACTCTTCATTCCACTGAGGACAGTCTATTACTCCACAAATCACACACTGTTCACAGGAAACAGCCAAAAGTCCCAGTGATTAATGACTTCATCAGACCCCATGTCCCTGTAGCACGGTTACCATGGTGATAGCTTCCTGTTACGGGGGTTTATGTCCGCTGTCAGGTTTGTGACAACACAAACAGTGCTCATGTAAACGACAACAGTCTGACACACAGCATCTGCCTGTGAATGTGTTTGTGAAGAAATGACATCAGACGGTGATCAGAACCAGGCTCTGAGCGTCGGGCCGAGTCACATGGGCAGAAATGTTCTCTGCTCTGATTGGCTGATTAAACACAAACAAATTTCAGGAGTCAGTGACTGTTTGGAGGAAAGATTCAGGAGAAATCTCCAAAACACATCTGAAGGCCTGAAGCTGCCACGTCGCAGCTGGATCAGTGTGTGTGTGGGTCTGTGTGTGTTTCTGCCAAGTTTCCTGGAACATTTTCACTGTTTTCAGTTTGATTCTTTCCTTGTGCAGAAACAGCAGTTTGTTCATTCAGGTCTCGCTGTTTCTGTTTGAGTTTAACAGAATTTGGATGTTTTATACATAAGATGTATCTGAGCATAAAGCTGACTGAATCCTCCTCCGACATCCAGGCCACAGAGGCTAAAAATAGGACAAAAACCTGAACCGAAGACAAAACAGTTCACAGACAGAGAGTAAAGATGTTCATGTACAAGGAAATAAAAGAAACGTGCAGATGGAACAGTGCAGCTGTTGAACTGGATCTGGTTCTACTGATCCAGATCTATCCTGTCCATCTGGACCTGGTTCTACTGATCTAGATCTGTTCTGTTGGTCTGGATCCGATTCTACTGATCCAGATCTGTCCTGTCCATCTGGATCTGGTTCTGTTGATCTGGATTTGTTCTGTTGGTCCGGCTCTACGGATCCAGATCTGTCCTGTCCATCTGGATCTGGTTCTACTGATCTGGATTTGTTCTGTTGGTCTGGATCTGGCTCTACTGATCCAGCTCTATGCTGTCCATGTGAATCTGGTTCTACTGATCTGGATCTGTCCTGTTGTTGTGGATCTGGTTCTACTGATCTTGATTTGTTCTGCTGATCCGGATCTGGTTCCACTGATCTGGATTTGTTCTGTTGGTCTGGATCTGGCTCTACTGATCTGAATCTGTGCTTTAGATCTGCAACATTTCCACTGATGTGGGCCTATTACACCGGTCTGGGTGTATTCTACTGACCTACTCTGTGGATTTGAATCTCTTCCATTGGTCTGGAACTGTTTCTACTGATTTAGATCTGTTCTTTTGATCTGCACACTGCACATGCTGATCTGGATCTGTTACACTTATCTGGATGTGCTCTACTGGTCTGGATGTGCTCTACCGCATCTAGATTTGATCTCCTGAACTGGGTCCATTCTGTTGATTTGGATATGCTCTACTGATTTGGATCTGATCTACTGAAGTGGACCTGTCCTGTCGATCTGGATCCATTGTATTGATATGATTCTGCTCTGCTAATCTGGAACCGTTCTACTGAACTGAATCTTTTTTTTTTTTATCTGTCTCTGATCTACTGAACTGATCCATTCTGTTGATGTGAACCCATTTTACTGATCTGGTTCTGTTTTACTAATTTGTTCTGTTGATCTGGACCTGATCATGATCTGTTCTATTGAATCGAATCAGTTTTGTTGATCAGGATCCATTGCACCCTCCTTGATTTGTTCGAATGGTCTGATCTGTTCTGTTGATCAGGATTTGTTCTAGTGGATCCATTTGATTGATATGGCTCTGTTCTGTTCTACTGATCTTACTGTGTGTTTGTGTCATCCCACCTCGTAGGAAGTCCTCTGTGGTTTGATTGGCTGCTTCAGTCTGATTGACAACTCTTTGTTTGTTGATGATGGCAGATGAGCGATAAATGATGTGTGGTCGTCCTCCTCCTCCTCCCTCTTCTCCTCCTCTTCCTCCTCCCTCTTCCTTGTCTACTCTGGTCCTCCTTCCATCCCATGGCTCAATGAAGAACTCCTCCCGCCCCGTCCGGATCAGCCCTGCCTGATACAAATCAAATGGCTCTACTGAGGATCGGTTCTACTGAGCATTCATGACCAGCAGTTGACCAGCATTATTCAAGTCAAATTCATTAATATTAAACATGAGTCAATATTATTAAAGATGAGTTGGCATTATTACAGTCTAACTCAGCAATATTAAATGTGAGTCAGTTTTATGAAATCCTGAGTCAGCAATATTGCATACATGTCAGTACTGTTAAAGTCATATTATTGAGTCAGCCATATTAAAGCCTGTGTAAGCAATATCAAAGTCTGACAAAGTCTGAATATTAAATATGCATTGGTGTTATTAAAGTGTGTGTCGGCATTATTAAATATGAGTCATCATTCATTAATATAATTAAACATCAAACAAGTCAGTGACATTTGTCTGGATGTTATAATATTGCTAATTTGTTTGATACAGTTTTATTCAGGTGTTCATGCTCATGAGTTCACTTGCTTTCCTTTATATTTATCTTTCGGCAGTTTTTTAACTTTTCTCTTCAGTTTTTTTCCCCTCCATTTTTTCTGTCTTTCCGCTCTGGTTTCTTTTTTTCCTTGGTCACTTTAAACGCCTCTCATCTTTCCTCCACATCTGGCTTAAATCACTCGGCTGCGTTCACACTGTAAGAAGTGAAGGTACACTGGGACTCACTCTTGTAGGTCTGTCTGAGTTTTAGTCACGTTGGTGTCTGATCTTTCACAGCGTTTTGGTTTCTGTCTCTGCAGACAAATTCATTCCTGCTCTCACATGCTTCTACTGTTTCTGTTCATCATTTCTCCTCTGCAGTCTGCATGTTTCACATTAAAATCTATACATCCACATTTCAAGCTCTAGTACTTGTGTATTTATGCTCTCTAAGTTTCAACCTATTTCGCTGATCTCAGTTTTAGCTCTTTTTCAGGACTTTCAGATTTGATACAACAGTAAATACTTTGAGTACTACTTATCTTTACCACTGACACTGCATATTCAATTCTTCTATGCATGCAGCACTTTTGTTTCTACATATATTTAGTGTTATTTTTTTCTGTTCCTCCACCACTGAATCATTTTTGGAATACTTTTTGAGCATCATGAAACAGAATCTACTGCTTTCATTTGTTATTTTGGATAAACAGTTTTACATAATTTGAATCCATTTTCTGCTCATGTCATTGTTTTTTGGTCTCTATGGTTTGACCTGCTCTCACATATGGAAAGTCAGGAGGCTCAAAAATGCTAACAGCTGTCCAAACATCTGCAGCTGCAGATGAACTGCCTAATATTCTCCTTATTTTTTAAAAACAACGTGGGGCATGTGACCCATGTTATTAAAAACAGCAGAACACCCTCCATTATCTGCCTGAAGTGAGCAGGTCACAGATGCAGATCTGTCTGAATGATGTTCCAACACCGATTTTCTTGAACTGAGGAAATTACGGTGGCCCTGAAGTGCAAAACACAAACGCAACAGCAAAAACACAACC
>JAPQRQ010000007.1:6739869-6756006 GCA_037367365.1 Apogon talboti | reverse complement strand
TGTGTGTGTTTATATGTTATTTTTGTAATCACACAGTCAGATCAAATAAATTTACCTAACAGAAAATGTGGCTTATTTTCCTTCTCAAAAGAAACAATGAATCTATTCAATATGAAATGAGTCATCTGCTTTTATATTAGTAAAACTAAATAACATCAGCTTGATTAAATCTAGAACACATTTTAATGAGAAATACTGGTGAGAGGAAGTAGTATTTCCACACATATAGAGCAGTCAGGTTTCCAGTATGGTTTGGATTGAGACAAATAGTGGCATAATAAACTTCCTGTGTTGCCTTTCACATTAAATGCACCAGTCTTCTTTCAAAGTATGAGCCCTGAACTCACCAGTTGTTGGACATCGAAGGCCAGAGACTTAAACTGCAAACTGCTGGAGTTTCTGAGCTCCTCAGAGAAAACAGTGCCCTCTATGATCACCATTCGCCCACTCTGCTGCACTGGCTCAATGGCACCTTGGCAGCAACAATAAAGATAATTTCCAAAAGTCAATACATTAAATGAAAATGTCTGATGATGGGGCTGTTCATTAGACATGTAGACAAAGCTGGACACTGAGGAGCCAAAACATATCGATCTCTCTCTCGACTTGTGTAGCACATACGACTATGTGTAAAAAAGTGATATTTAGTGGTGTCATTAAATATGGACATGCCTTAGTTGGAGGAGGTCATGGATAGACATGGAAAAATAAAGAACTGTGAGAATTTGACCACAGAAGACCAGGATTTATATGTTCCATTTACAACTGATGGTAAATGATACGTTTAGTTTTATTCATGCTTGTCTTGTTCACTATGTAAGTTCTATATATTAGTCATAATGTCATTTTTTTCAATCCCTAACCAAGCTATTCTTGTGTCTAAACCAAACTTAATGTTAGCTATGAAATTATCATGGCATAAATAGAACAGCTATACAGAGTTTTTGCTGTCAGTGGTATTTTGCATCCACAAAATTTCATGTTGTTTTGGAAATGCAAGGATTCAAGTTGTCATCTGTTTGATGAGTTTGTTTGTTATTGGTTATTTGGTGTTAAAAATGTGAAATTGATGGTTGTAATGACCATCTTCCCTTCAGAATTCCTCAGATGTCTCTCCAGTCACAGCATCCACATTTCTATAATGGTCTTATTTTGACTCATCAAATTACAAGTGTTTGCTAATAAGCCAATATTCTTGCATGAAGCTCAATTTCATTTACATAAAAGAAAATGCAGCTCAGTTCAGTCTCTACTAATCCGGAAATGGGAATTGTGGTTATTTGCTATTATAAGTTTAATAGCATATTGTTATTATAAGGAACTGAGTGAAAACAAATCAGAAGATCTAAAACACGTGTGACTAATTTCATAAACTAGTTTTATGAAACGTAGGCTTGATTATAAGAAACTCAGCTCACCTTCAGGACTGAGGCTGATCCAGCACATGACAATCAGTCCAGCACAACAGATCAGAAGAAGAACAGAGACAACACTGAGGAGAAACTCCAGAGATGACAGACGCCTCCCCATCCTGACAACAACAAAAACAAATACAATGATCACAACACCAACAAACACAACAACAAGCACACACTGACTTAGTATTGTTTATACTATTGTTTTAGTATTATAAAGTATTGTTTATATGTAAAGAAAATGAGGAAAATGAAAATCAATTAACAGTTTAATAAATGTCAAAATTAGTTGAAAATGAGCCAAAATTTAATATCTTTGGACAATATGTATTGATTGATTTTAACTCTTTAAGCGCCAGACTTTGTTTAATATTCAATTTTGATATCAACATATCAAACAGCTGTCTGTTACTTTCAGTTATGTTGCTTGTCACAATATTATGACTTTGGTGTTTAAAAGATTAATAGATTTGTAAATCATATTTGATGTCTTGTCTTTACATCAACATTTCTCATAAAAACTAAAACAAAAGAATTAATCTAAATCGATTTCAAACTCAGTCTACTTATTCATGCATAAAAATAACTAAAACTAAACTGAAAACAATAAGCAAACTGAAGGAATTTAAAAAAATAAACTTTTAAGAACTTTTAAGAACGTTTATAACAACATCCATGAGCCTCAGCTGTTGCCATGGAGACAAGGCCTCGAACTGTAGGGTGGCATCACTAACTCTAGCGTATCTTCATTCTCTCTTATTTGTGTGTGTTCTTTACTGACCAGTGTGTTTTCAAGATCTCTCTGTGGTTGTCCTAGTTTTACCTACACTCTGATTGTAACGCTCAAAGGTAAATCATGTGACTTCCTGAACAAAAAGGTAATAATAACAATAATGGTGTTAAAACCAAGAGAACCAACAAGAATCAGAGGGATCAGTCAGTTTACCTGCTGTTTTCTTCTTCTGTGGTTCTTCAGACTGTAGAATCAGATGAGTGTTTGTCAGCTGTGATCAGTCAGCTGAATTCGGAGCAGCTTTATGCATCTGAAAAATGATTAATGACTGCTTATCTACTGATAATTCATACTGCCTCTGATAATCATTGATTATATTTGTGCTATGACATCAGAAAACAGGAGGCTGCTGAGATATTATGAATACTGTAACCCACCCATTGAAAAATGATCAACATAATATTTAATATACATTTTAATATAACACTCTGCATGATAACTTTAGGTTACAATAAGTTATGCTGTGTTTTGTTACGATTTGAGATTTTTTTTGTTTGTGACACTATGTTTCTTAGGTTGTGTTTTGTTACAGTTACATTAATACTTTGTGTTAAGTTACATTATGTTGCAAGTTAAACTGTGTCCTTTCAAGTTGTAGTTCACTATGTTGTGTTGCAGTATTTTACGTCATTACATGTTACAATTCACTGTCTTATGCTGTTTTTGTAATGTTACATTGCATTTTATTTACATTTGACTTAGAGATATTGTAGTACATTACATTCAAATTCATTCTGTTATGTACTCTCACTATGCATCATAACCAAAATAAAATAAAATAAAATGAAATTATTACACCAGAATAGATTAGATTAGAATGTAGTTTTTTTCTTTTCAAAAAACTGTTGCTGTATATTCTTAATAATATACTGGTATATTACAAGAGATACTGTTAATGTAAAATCAATAAACTCACCTGTTGATTAAAATTAATTCCAGTGATGATTGAATCTCCATATAGGTTCCTGTTTATTGTAGTTTAAAGTCCGGCAGCAGTAAAACTGTCAGATAACACATTCACACCCATTTACAGGTAAATCTGACCACACACAGTCTGTTAGTGCTCTGATTTTATTGCATTTACACAATGAATATAAAACAACAGAACAAGACAGTCAAAGATTTAAATACAATTAAATGAACATGTAAAACATTTAGTTAGTATTCTTTTTGTAAACCAGCTGAGATCAGAGCATAGTCTTTAATAAAAAGGCTCTAAACTTCAGTTACTTTTCTGTTCTATTTAATGTTACAGTGACACAGGACAGGCTTAAATGAATCATCTTTGGTCTAAATTTCTTAAAAAATGATTTAAGAAATAAAGTAAATAAAAAAGGTGGTACCACCATCGATCTGGAACATACTGTATACAGCAAAGTTCAGTAGTAAATACATTTACTATGAAAAATAAAATGTTATCTTAGAATATAAAATTAATCACGTTTTTTCAGTGCAATTCATTTTTTTTTTTAAATTAACAAAATTGTTACAATATTTAAGAAATCATTTACACTCACTCGTCATCAGTATTAGTACCAGTCAGATGTGTCTACATTGATATTATGAGATCAGTTCTAGTAGAATCAGGTCATGTTGTAGCTGATTCCCAGCAGAAGGAAACAGATTGAAGTGGCATGTTTTATGATATGGTAAGACTTCAGAATACAACAACACCCTGCACTTTTATGAGGGATGCAGATCTGTAGGTGAGATGAAAGTAGAACACAAATACTTTTATAACCCAGAATATCTCAGTGGTTAAGTATACAGAATGTACATGTTAAGTACAAAAGTTGCAGTCAAAATAGTGAATGTATGCACATTCATTTGTATACTATACTCTACTCTACTATACTCAGTTGTATATAGTTGCACCTCATGAATGACACAAAATATCTGAAAATTATTACAGCTTAAGAGAGATTTAACAGCAGATGACATTGCCTTTGGTATATTTGGTTGCTGTGGTGATTCCCATCACTTAATTAATTTGTGGTGTATTGGTTGTAAACATTCTCTGAATAACAGCAGTTGTAAAAGAAATGTTTTTAATATTTAACTGTCCGACTCAAGTCAAATATCACATCATGAAGTAAATTTTTGTTTTTTTTTTTACTTAATCCGCATGTCTTTTTTTTTTTAACATGTTTGTCTCATTAGTACTTTTGTACTGAACACAAATATTACAATGCACAGAAGCACCCTTTTATGTGTTCAGAACAAAGTAAATTTTTTTCTCAGCACAAATAACAGCATCATCCAATCATTTGAGTGGAATGATAGACCTGTCGTTTTCTAGCCATACTGTTTTGCATAAAACATAAAACTGAAAAACATAATAAAGGGAAGAACAACATTTGGAGCACCTACACATATGAGAACAGAAGACACTGTACCAGACACAAAAGCTACAGATGAGACTCCATGTCCAGTTCATTATTTTATCTATTTAAAAACATCATTGCTAGAATTGGTTTGATGTGAGATTTTCACCTACAAATTATATGTTGTGTTGTTCAATTTGTCACAACCCCAGTGATAAAAAAAAAGCATGATGGAATAACTTGGCTGCAAAGATGAGTGGATCAGATCATTTTAACAATGTCTTTCCATTGGAAATTCATGCAAAATATTTTACATTTTTTTCTCATTTTGGTTACCATGGTTTTTCAAGATGCAAAACTGTAAAACAGCACAAAAGGAAGCCATTTTTTAGACCTTATTTTACAATACAAAAATTAATTTCATTAGTTAATGACACTTGATGCATTTACCCTAAAATGTCAAGCAAATTTGAAGAAAATGCTTGAAATATCTTTTAAAAAAATACATGTGGTGGTTGGGCAGCTGGTTGGAGATGATTAAAGTAGTGTGTGTAGTGTGGTCAGAAGGTGGCACTATAAGCTACATTACAGACACCTATAATAAACAGAGTAGAAATAGTGGCTGCAAACAAAACCAGTTGTTTACCAACCACCCAAAACTTTGAAGAAGAAAAACAAATCCAGTTGCATTGGCCAATATTGGTGACAAATCTGTACCATAAACTCTATCAGCGCTACACCTGTGTGAAAATATTAGACCTACATTCTGTCACAGGTATAAAAAATGTATGGTTAATTACGGGATTGAAATAAATTTGATGTAAATGTTATGTTGGGTTGAGTTTTTACAGTCTTGAAAGGTTTTTAAAACACTCAAGCCAATATTACATGTAACATTAGCAAAAGAGCTAACAAAAGCTAATGTTACCAAGCTAGCTGCAGTTTGCCAGTTCAGTCACGCTGAGGGGATATTTTACCAAAAAGTATTGTCTTAAAAATCTAAATGATTTCTAACATTTAAGAAAACATTCACGTCTAGAGACTCAGTTTATTTACTGAATATCAAAAATCTAGCAAGCCTTTAATGGAATTAGCACCATTTAGTAGAGCTACCAAAGATCTACCAAAAAAGACATGTAGTTATTTAATAAGAAATAATGTAAAACTAAAGATAACATTAATGCAATAATATCTATCATATATTAGATCGAAATATTGGTGACGGGAAGTAGTATTTTCACATTTGCAGAACAAATCAGGTTTTTGACACAAATCGGACACATGGTGCGGCTAGTGACCTGTAATATCGTCAAAGCTCCAGGATCAACCTGCCCGTCTTTCATCAGGCCTGAAAGATGAAATGTTAATGGGTTCCAGTTTGGTCTGCATGTTTGTTCAGTCATGTGAACATAAACTCAAGACAACTGGTAAATGTTATTGATCATTGGCTCCATCTCTTCTGCATCAGGATGGCGGTCTGAGAGGACAAAAAGAGGCAGAGTTATAGTTATAGTTTATATAAATAAATTGTCTTTTTGCAATAGATGATCTCATATGAGTATGATCAGAACCTCGTTGGCCATGTTCCTCATCTTCTCCTTTTAGTTTATCTCCCCCTCTAACCTCCTCGTCCTCTTCTTCTTCATTGATGTTTCTGTACATTGACTTAAAAAGCAGAAAAGCAATGTTCAGGGGATTACTGTGCAATACACCATGCATTTATTGGTAATTTAAAGACACATTCACCAACTATAACAACCAAAATAATCAACAGAGGTAGTAAATTCCACATATATTTTCTTCTAGTACATATTTTTGTGTAAAGCCAGACTGAACATGTAGAAGTGACTGATTCAGCTTCCTTATTGCAGTACAAAAGTAAGTAATTAAAGTACAAAGCACCTTTGAAGAACATTTGTATGAAAGTAAACCATAAAATGTGTTAATATAATGTAAAGACTATTTACACCAACTTCTAATCAAATCAAGAATAATAGACAAAGGAGTAACTGGAGTCACTTAAACCTCAAATGTGTTTATCATATGAAGCTGTAAACATTCCAAACAGCAATCATCAGAGAGCCAGGGGTTTGAGGAGTCCTCACCTGATCTTTGTAATGTGGCTTTGTGTCACTGATGGATGGGAGGAGCCTCCTGATGAGCTGGCCAATCGTTTTGAAGGTGGGTCTTTGTGTGGCCTCCAGATTCCAGCAGAGGGTCATAAGCTCATACCTGACAACAAAAAAACACTTTGAGTAAATGAGAACTGAGAAAAGAACACAGGTGTTAAAAAATGAACAAATGAACTTAGATTTAAAAAAAAAAAACAAACCTAAAGTTAAAATGAACGTTAATGCTAAAGACTAAAGTGAAGTCCAATCCACTCTTCTGTCATCTGCCACTAAAGGTTCAGATCTTGGGTTCAACAGCCTAAATAGATACAGTATGTCCAGACCCCACCCCCTCTCCATCACATCCTGGTTCTTCCCCTCTGGTTGGAAATTAAACAACATCCCAGATACCTGTGAAGGAAACTTATTTCCACCATTTGTAGAGTCTTCTCGTTTTGGTTCCTACCTAGAGCCTGTAACCATGGGTGAATGCAGTAACACAGGTACAGTGATAGATCACCACTGCCAAAGCCACAGACTGCTTAGCCTTCCAGTCCCTGTAAGCTGCCTCTGGAGTCGCCACATTCAGCCAAACTCAATATGACTCACTTTACCACTGGTGTTCAGAACCAGGTTTGGCAATTGCCAGTACTAAACAACTTTATGGGCACAATTCATTCTGCCACTTTGGCAACAGAGATGCTGAATGTGATCCATTTGGACTCAGTGTCCCTCAGTGTCTCAGCTGAAGCCAGAAGAGAGAATTAAAGATCCCACTCCCAGCCCACTCATACTGCACATTTGGGAGCACTGAGTCTGTACACAATCGTACCTCACCATCTCATCCAACTTATCCCCCAAGTATCGAAGACATGCAAACACAAGTCTGGTGACACAACTCCAGATTGGAGTGGGTGTTAGAGGAAGTTCCTATTTCCAACCTTCAACCACTTCAGCCAAGGACTTCAACAAGAACAACAGTGTACAACAGGGCTTTTCCTTTACACTTTCTTTGACTCTTGAACTTGTTTCTCATCAATTCTGTCATCAACTTATCACATTTTGACGTTTCAACATCCGAGGAGAACCGCAGAGTAAGTCGCTGCTCACTCTAGTGATAAAATAATCCCTGTACTGTCAGTGTGAATACACTCATCTTCAGTATATATCTCTACAATCCAGTACAATGGTGTCTTAGGCATAACTTAAGAATTATGTAATGATAATATTTGGCCATTTTTAAATAGATTTTGAAGTAGGAATACTAAATGGAGCTCCTTTAATGTAAATCAAGTTTAACAAGACAATATTAAACACATTTGAGTGCTTGCTCACATCTCTGCTGGAGCAAAGTCAGGTTGATCCATGTGGCGGCCATCTTTAATCATCTTGTAGAAGTTGGTATCCACAGCAATGTTTGGATATGGACTTTTACCTGGAGAAGTAAGTAAAGGTAACAGAGTGTGCAAGGAACATCTTTGAATCAGAGCTTCAGACTCACAATCAGTCATTTAGTGCAATTAATGTATTTAAAATATATGGAAATAGTCCATATATTCCACTCCTTATGATCATCAAGAAAAGTAATGAACTGAAGAGCTGTAACGTAATTTGCTCAGGTGATAGCAGGCATTGCCACGGTTACCAAGAGAGAAGATCTCCCAGAGCAGGACCCCATAAGACCAGACATCACTCTGGACAGTGTAGACACACTGAAAAATACTCTCAGGAGCCATCCATTTAACAGGAAGACGAGCCTGTTCCCCAAAAAATACAAAAGAAATGGTGCTGTTCCATAACAAAATACACAGGAAGACTTCACAATAGATACTGTATGACGATTTAGTCGTCAGTAGTTGTTCATGTGTCTCTTACAGACAAACACTTACATTTCCCTGGACAATGTAGCTGTCATCATTGCGAATGTCTCTGGCCAAACCAAAGTCACAGATCTTTGCAATGCGACGGTCGGTCAGCAGGATGTTCCTCGCAGCTACATCTCTGTGGATACACTGAAATCAAACACATAAACAGACAATGACAATGATCTCAGATTAGTTTGACTATTCAATGAACAGTATAGGGACAGAGGTAAATGAACAGTAAGGTAGTGGTTGAGTTTGAGGGGCTGATTGTGTCATTCCATTCATTATTAATAAAATGAGCAGTCAGCATTATTGGACCAGACTACAGGTTATTAATTTCATTCATTGGTTTTTATGTCATATGTATGCTATAGCGCATTGACCCGTGATCCACGGGTTCAGGATGAGGACGTTTTTATTCTGTTGTGTATTCGTGCATGGTGTACCACATTTGTCCAGCTGTCACCGCCAAAGTGTTCATAGCAACATGATTGTAATGCTATTGTATTTTAATGACTAATATCTCCCAAAATATTGGTCCTATCAACTTGCCATTTTAGCTACTGTGTTTCTTGACCAAAAATACTTAAGTATGCCAAACTGCAGCAGTCAGCTCTTTTTGGATTTTGTGTGAATCCCCGGACACACACTCACAAGCACGCACACACACACACACACACGGAGGCCACTTGGTTTTTAATATATAGATGTGTTTTTCTCTTACATTCCTGGTGGACAGGAAGTCCAGACCCAGAGCCACCTGATATGAAAACCTCATGAGATCTTCAACTGACAGACTGTGTGTCAGAACACCTGAGAAACACAGACATGACGATCCGCTATGAGTTCAGGTATATACATGTAGGTGTGTGTTCAGGTGTGTGTTCAGGCTGTTACCTGACTGTGTTTGTCCTGGACTCAGAGCCGGTTGCATCTCCTGATAGTCTGAACAACACGAGATCCCACTGTCACTGGAACACACATATCCAGGTATGTTAAATTACTACTATTAACAGTTTAGAAGTTGGAAAATGTACTTTGATGCATAAGTTTACAACTGTTTCTCAATGTGAAAGTCCAGTGTGTGATATTTAGGATGAAATGGAATGTCATAGTCATAGTTACTGTATGTTGTCATTATTGTACAGCCACTTGAAAATTAGAATTGTTGTGTTTTCATTTCCTACAGATGGGAGCAGATCCATTATGTTTCTACAATTGCTCAGGAGAGAAACCTGCAATTTCCCCTCTAGATGTCACTAAATATCACACATGAATCCTTCAAGTTTTTATTGATGTTTATTTGTTGTTGTTTCAGACCTCCGGAGTCGTGCATTCGGACTCGTCATGTTCTTGTAGAAAACCTCCTCTGTTACTTCATCCACATTCAGAATCGATGCCATGAAATCATGAGCTTGAGATCGCAGAAAGTTGAGCAGGTCGCCATGGCAACAGTACTCTGTGATCATCAACATGGGCCCTACAGATCACAGGTTACATCTCGAGGTCAGAGGTCAGGTCAGACACTGTATATCCATTCTATACCAAGAACTTGAGTTGTTCTTTGTGAGTGAAAATACTACCTCCTGTCCCATGTATCTAAAAGTCATTTACAGGAGGTTCTGAGACTTAAAGACAATGAACATAAATGTTAGCTTTGGTTTTAGTCATTATGAAATGTACAATAAATTATTTTATCAAATACATACAGTTTTATTTTAACTAACAATAGCTAATTTGAACTAAAGTTAAAAGTTGTTTTAAAAACCTAATTCATGGGTTTGACAAACATTTGTGTGGATCCTCTGTTGTTGTAGTTATTAAAGAAAATGTAGCTAATTTTGTGTTTCATCAGTCCAAATTTGTATGAATGTGTTTGACTCTAATGAAGTCCAGTCATAAATCATTCCACACAGGAACGGTTAATTTTATACATTTCATTCTTGGTGGTATTTATCATTTTCAGACACTGTACAAGAGAAAAAAAACCCCGGATAATTATTATATAATAAATAATATGAATAGTCTATTTTATCACAAACAAAGCCAAAGAATGTCATCAAATCTACAACACATGTAATTTAGCAATATTTTCACATGTATAGAATAATAGGGCCCTGTTCCACAAAGCATAATGTCTGTAAATTCTGAGCTTAATTTAAAGCTGAAATGAGTGAAACTTAAGGTCTACGGTTTCATAAAACAAGTTCAGTTAAAGACTTTGTGTCTTTTTTCTACCTCCATGGGATTAGGTCAGTGCTGCCTTTTAGCAACATGTTTCCATTGTGCATCGTTGTCTCTTAGGTCCATTCATCATGTCTTTTTCATTCATTAGACACTGAATTCAGAATTGAACAAACTGTGAACTGCTGTTGTAAAACCGAAACACATGTAACATGAGTTTGTTAAATCTGCTTTGTGAAACAGGGTCCAGATCAGGTAGAGCCACAAACTTTAATGTTTATCATTAATCATGTAACTGACGTCACCTCCTCGAGTGCATGCACCCAGCAGATTCACAATGTTGTCATGATAACCAAGATGGCTGAGAATCTTAAGCTCTGACATGAGAGCCTCACGTTCCTCCGAGTGAGCGCTTGCTAAAAAACACAGGACACAAAAGAGCAAGTGAGAAAGCAGAACTGTCAAGAGGTCATGGTGTCAGAGATAAAGGTGATGATGATGATGATGATGGTGATAGCTTTTTTGGTGACTGACGTTTTAACATCTTGACAGCAACTCGAGTCACGTTGTTGTCAGTTCCCAGACCGTATGCCGTCGCCTCGACAACCTTCCCGAACGCTCCCGAACCCAAAACAGCACCTGACAGGCAGACATCAACAACAACAATAGCAGAAAACCAAATAAAATCCACACTTTTTAAAGAATGTTTCTTACTATTGTCAATTTTTAGCTTTGTTGTGCAATGTGTCTATATTTAAATATTGTTGTATGTTTCTATACTGTATTTTTTGGTTGTTTCATCATCAGTACTCTCACAGACAGGAGTGCTGGGAGCTGACACCTTTCATCCCTTCTTCCCTCAGCTGTGAGTACTTCAGTGATTGGCCCAGAAGCAGAGACTGGGATTAGGCTGTTGGAGATGGTTTCTCACCAAGACGAAGTTTGTCTCTAGGAAACTCCCACTTCTGGTTGTACGGCAGCTGAGTTGGATCAACAAAGGTGTAGTGGTTTCCATCTGTGCTTTCAATGATCTTCCAGCGAATCTCATATTTGGGTTTCTGAAAGGACAAACATAATTTTTACATGGGAATAACACATTAACTGTATTTCCATGAAGATCAACCCAGTTTGAAGATGCAATAAGTTTCTACACACTGGTTTGGAGTTAATGAACTAGTGCAGTAGTTCTCAGCTACAATGATGCCAAAACTTCATTCTTTCTTTCAAACTAACATTTATTTAAGTGCTTGAAAATGCACACCAGACTCCAGAGTTAAGTTGTTTTAAGCAATTCATTATTTTATTTATGTACACATTGTAAAAAATATCAAGGTCCGGATGACAACAACCTGTGTACATCTATGCTAACACCCAGTGCTGCATTTCAATCAATTTATTTACTTCTTATTATTGGGTTAGACAGGTGGGTTGTATTTTATACAAAGGAAGCACTGCTATTTAAGTATTTGTTTAATTAGATAGCTGTTTCTCCTGTTATTCTGTTACTACAATATTTTACTATATTTTTCTTACATACATTTACAGGCATCTTGAGGCCCCCTGGTGGCTCTCTGGGGCCCCCTAGTGGGCTATGGCCTTCTGTTGAGAACCACTGGACTAGTGTTGGTCAGAAGGAGGTGCCATAGCTTAGGTTTACTTGACTTTAATAAATAATAGGAGAAGGAGAACATTTTGTTGGTCATGGGACTTTAATGTTCACTATGCTAGAATTTCATCTGAAGAGGTGAGTCCATTTGCCATTAACTAAAAAGAGGCAAATACCACCTCAAAACAGAAAGCAATTGAGTTTTTTATTATCTTGTTGTTTCCATAAACCTTCTGAAGCAATGCTTACATATGCACAAATGAAACACATAAGAGGTAGGCCTCAACACCAGTATTGGCTGACATAGTCTTTAAGGTTAAAAACCCATCTCATATCATGACACTTTACTTTAATGTATATTGTATAAAATGTAAAATGTATATGTATAAAATGTATAGCCTAAGACACTTTATAGCCCATGTCTGTGTAAAAGGACTGTGAACGCCTGTCCACCAACCCTTATATCTGCTCAGCTCAACATATTATTATCTACAACTGTCCAGGAGGTACTTCACACAACTGAACTTCTGGAATATTAATGCACAAACTCTAATGTAAACACTACTCATCACCTGTTTCCACTTGTACAGAGCGACCAATAGGAGCAGGAGGAGGACCGCAGCAGAACTCAGAGCTCCAATCAGATGTGGCGTAAAGAAGGTTGAGACAGTTGAAAGAGGTTGTGCTGTAGAAAGAATAAACAAACAATAACAAAAGTATGTTCAATTACACGAATCCTATTCCCAGAAAATGCTACAATTGGGACATTTTCTAAAGTACAAAATAAAATAAGATGAAATGAAATGAAAAATGAAATGTAAGTAATTATGGTATTTCAGCAGGACAAAGTATGTGTCCTGTCTCTGTCTCTTACTGACAGAACATCATGAAAAGGAGAATCAGTTAATGCTATCAGGGACTATTAAGCACCTGAAGTCCTTTTAACAGTTATAATAGACAAGAATTACACTTGTAAAAGAGCAAAAAGTAGTATCCTCAGAGTAACTAGAATACAAAAGAAAAGTGATGTAGCACTGGGTTAAACATAACTGTGGTTCAGAAATCAAATTTAAAATATTCTGAATGTAAAAAAAAAAAAAAATCAGTGAAAACAATGAAAATCTGATGAAAAACTTTTCTTTACACTTTCAAAAGTTTAAAACGGTTCAATATTTTTATTGCCTTTTAGAAAACTTTTCCAGAAATATGGCTCATATTTTTCATATTAGTTTCACTTTCTGACTCACCCAGATAAGCAACATGAAATGACTCTCCCATGTGATTGGTGGCGATGCACATCACAGTCACATCGTCATCATCTGACAGTGGCAGAGGCAGGTAGTCCACCTCCTCTTCATCATCCTCCTCTTCCTCATCCTCCTCCTCCTCTTCCTCCTGCATGAGCTCCTCTGACTCTTCCTCCAGCTCCTCCTCCTCCTCCTCACCCTCATCAGTCACAGACAGCTGATTGGACGGGTCAGTTCCACACCTTAACAGGTAAAGCAGAGGAGAGATAATAATATTAGAAGAATCAGGTGCAAAACCTATCTTTTCTCAGATTTTGGTTGTAAAGCCTCTATGGTTGTAAAATGATGCGCACATACCTGTCCTGTTGTCCGGGGCAGGTGAACCATTGGATTGTGGGTAATGGATATCCAAAGGTTTGGCAGGTCAAAGTGTTGTTCTCCAAAGTGACCTTAGTACTTGGAGGATCTGAACAAAAATGTATTTTACATTTTTATTCAACTTTGAACTATAAACATTGTAAACCATCAACAAAACTTAAATTGTTGAAAATAAAATGTTGTAACAGCATTTTATTGTGGTGAGAAGACAACACAACAGAAAATAATAGATGGAGTGTCCTACAGTGAATTTTGAGGTTAATTGTTTGGGATCCACTGAAGAACGAGTTAGAGAAGTGAAATGAATATTGCCCTCTGTCCACCCCACGAACGCGCCGCAGCAGCAGCCTGGCCTCCAACCTGCAGTTCAAAGCACCATTTTAACAGATAGTAACATCAGGAATACCACCGTAATAAACTGAAACACTTCAGTTCTACAAGACCAAACTATAAGCAAAAACATATCAACACTAACCTGTAGCCATCAGACGTGCTGCTCTCTTCATACACAGTGTCATTGTCACTGGTGACGTGTTTTGGGGTCAGCCAGTGGTGCTCTCTGATTGGTGGATATGCTTCCAATAGAAAGCTCAGCATCACGTCTCTGCCATCAGACACCTCCAACCTACTGCTGCCGTTAACGTGAACACGGTTAACACTGCCATCCACTGTTCTGTTGGTGCTAACATTAGTCACCAGGTGTCCGTTCGCTTCCACCATACTGCTGCTAGCATTAGCATGTTGTAGCACACGGAGGTAGATCTTCAAGTAGGGACGATCTGCAGAAGATACCACAGTTTCACCTTTACCTGCTGACTAGAAACCCTATAGAAACTGATGTTAACTTTGTGAAGACAGAACCAGGACTTGACAATTCCCATGCCAACTCACTTATGAAGTTTAAGACATTGGCATGCAGTAGTTTGGGGCTCCAAGCTGTTTGGGGTCCCTGAGGGCCCACAAACTTCACATGTGTGCTGTCTAGTTATTTAAGGTTTAGTGTACAGTATTTAGGTTTTTAGTGTTCTGGTTATAAATACTCTTCATAATTAGAACATTTTGTTCATGTGACCATTTGAAATAATAACATGCAACACCAGCAGACTCAAGAATCAACACTGCTCATCAGACAAAGATGTTTATGGAGCCAGTTTACTGCCAAATCTGAACAAAATATGTCATATAAATGTCCTACAATTCACACATTGTGGTTAGGAAATACTTAATAGAACATCAGAGGTGATGCAAACTAATGTTTAGGTTAAAAATGTGATTGCCATTCATGAAACATTGATCTCAGCAGATATAAATAGGATAATGAGTGGTGAATAAGTGAGATAAAATCATTTTGGCAAAATACCAGTACTCTGAAATTTCTCATTCAAAGCTCCAACTGTTGTGTGCTGGTGTTCGTTTGCATTGCATTTGGTATTTTGGTGTTCTGGTCTGTTCATAGAAAATCCTCTGTCCTTTGATAGATATGAAAGATATGAAAACATTATAAAAGACACAATGGTAAACTACATAAAAGATATGACAAAACTAAAATGAGCTTAAAGGCAACAATATGAGAATGATGTAAACTGTAACAAAATGAAAATGATGCAAAATATGGAAACAGTCATAAAATAGACAGAAGATAAAAATAAAACAAAAGATGTTACAGGATGAAAAGCATGTGTGCTTTGTTTCTTATAGTTTGGCAGGAAATTAAGTCCATAATTATTTGATGTAAGAGATTTCCATCCAATTTACCGATCACTTTGAGGTGTGTGGTTGCCGTGGCAACTCCATCGTCATTGGTGGCAGTACAGGTGTACATCCCACTGTCCGTCAGACTGACCTCAGACACTGTCAGCTTTTGAGTCTCTCTGTACAGTCCGTTGTAACTGGGGTCACGGTGGATGTCCAGCACCTGAAATGAATCAAACGATCAATAAACACTATAACAGACAAGTCATACAGGTGAACTGACCATCACAGATGACCTCGTACCTGTCTGTATGGGTGTGTCCAGGTGACGGTGTAGTAGTTAGTGGGGTTACTGGCCGAACACGTGACCTCAAACTTCTCACCGACCAGAAGGATAACTTTATCCTGACTGACACTGAGTAACGGAGGAGGCAGCCCTGTAGACAATGAATGAATGAATCAATCAATCAATCAATCAATCAATCAATCAATCAATATCTCTCTCTCTCTCTCTCTCTCTCT
>JAPQRQ010000007.1:6723744-6736403 GCA_037367365.1 Apogon talboti | reverse complement strand
TACATATAGATAGATAGATAGATAGATAGATAGATAGATAGATAGATAGATAGATAGATAGATAAGCATTAACAGAGGTGGATAATAAACTACTTTTCCATCGTTTTCTATAATTTACAGTCATGGCCAGAGGTTTTGGCAGTAACACAGATTTACTCAATTTTTTCCATTAGACATTTCCCAAACTATTTAATCCTACCTAGCATTTCTCAAACTGTGGGGCAGGATCCCTGGGGGGGGATGGCTGCCCGAAACTAACTTGGACCACCCCAAACTTATTTTAGTGACATACAACAAACATATCACTTGAGTAAACAAAGAGTGTAGGTTTGGAGAATGGTAAAGTATTTTACTGGGGAGAAAAGAAAAACAATCATGTTTTTACACAGTTTACTCTTTGCACTTGAATATGTGCAATCTAAAATGGGCTCATTACAGACACTGATACTGTTAAAATATTCATCTTTGTTACCAAAAATGTGTTTGTTGCTCTAAAAAAAAGTTT
Source organism: Apogon talboti (assembly GCA_037367365.1). NCBI lineage: Eukaryota > Metazoa > Chordata > Actinopteri > Kurtiformes > Apogonidae > Apogon > Apogon talboti. The sequence continues at coordinate 6,735,898 of JAPQRQ010000007.1, read as the reverse complement.
ATTATTGTAAGTTTTTAATTTGCACATCAAATTATTCAAAGAAAAACCAAAAGAATGGTTATAATATTGATGCTTCTTTCAGTAAAAGTTATACCATCGTTACAATTTCATTGGGGTTGAGGGGAAACCTGATAAAAAGACTTTGAGAACCACTGCTCTATGGTAATGCACTAGCTGACATTAGCTAGCTTAGCACACAGTTGCTAGGGGACAATGAAAAATGTGTCTGAAACCACCTTACTGGTGTTTCTTCTATGCGGTGTACAGTATTTATTCAGCTTCAACTGATACATAACTGACTAACTTAAAGCAAATAATTATTCATTCATTTAATTTTCCGAACCTCAAAATCCTCAGGAGGTTCATGGGGGTGCTGGAGACTATTCAAGCTACCAACGGGTGAAGGTGGAGTCACACCCTGGAGTGTCACCAGTTCACAGAGCTGACATCTACAGACAAACATTCACTCTTACATTCACAACTATGGGCAATTTAGATTGACCAATTAACCTATTAGGGTGCATGAGGAAGCCAGAGACATAACTTATCTATTATTTTATTTAGCATCATTTTGAATCTCCACATCAACAGTGCTTTCAGCTAACTGTGAATGGATGAAACAACAATGCATTGAACATGTGTTTAATCCCTCCAATGTAACTGATCTATTTTAAAACATAACCAACAGATGCTGAAGTACAGATGTGGAAACAGTCTTACTGTGGTTCACCCGGAGGTCCAGTGGATGTGACTTGACCCTTTTTCCATCTCTCTGTCCTGAACACACGTAGAAACCTTTGTATGACATCTGCACATCTTGGATCAGGGCTCCCCTCCTTGGGTCAAAGGTCACGTTCATGCCAGGGGGAAGGCCCTTCCCCCTGTCTATTGACTGTAAGGTGATATTTTTGACAGACGGGTCGGTCAACAGACACCTGAACAGGAAGTCCTCACCCTCCTTGACAAGCGTCATGGTTCTGCGTGGTGTGATGAACGGATTGTCGGAGGGGGTTGGGTCTGAAGAGAGGCATTATGGGAAATTCAGTCACATCAACAGATAATATTGGATGTTTTACCTTAAGTTTACCCAGATGTGAAGTTTAACCATCGTAAGAAACAACATTACAGGTTCAATCTACACCGTCCTCAGGTCTCACTACAATGGTTTGAGCAATAAAAACTAAACTAGAATCAAAAAACAAATGGACAAACTCAATAAAGTTATCTGATTTATCCATTACCTGTAATTCATCTTTACCATCTTCAGCAAGAGTAAACAGTTCTATGTAGGTTCTGCAATGACCAGGGATCATGGTCATTGTTGGGCTATTGAAGTATCCTATCCTTGTATTTGCACATGTAAACATCATATCCCACTTTGTGAAACAGGTTTCTCAAAATGAATTCTCCAAAAGAAACACTGTGGTTTCTGACAGCAGTGAAGTACTGTGCAGACTCCATGTGATGTCACCGAATCACAAACAACGGGGATGGCAATGGAAGAGTTTCACTTCTAGAGCGTTTGTTGTGTGAATATCACACAATGATGTAAAATTTTTAAAATGTGCTTTCTATGGCCTTGTGATGTACAGCTTATTTATTTTTATTGTTGTGTTGTTTTAATAGTGTCTACAATGACAACTGTATTCCTTTTTAACCTCCTGGGACCCTGTGTCCACGTATATGGACAAGAAATTCACAGCCTTATACAAAAAAAAAAACCAAACAAACAACTGTCCACCGCAAATGACATTCCATAAAAAATTTTAAGAATGAATCTGAAAAAACTGTTGCATCATGATGTTTCTAATATAAGCAATTATTTAATTAAAAAAAGTCAAAACTCAAAAACCTATCAGGTTCCTGGGTCTTAGGAGGTTAATTTTCATTTTCCATACTGTTTCAACTATGTCTGACTTGGGGTTGTAGTTTTAATGTTAGTTTTATTTAGATGAACTGACTAGTTTTAATTAATGTTTAATTTACTTTTACTATTACAAGGGTGTGTGTACATACCTTTCACATACAGGTGAATCCAAGTGTCGAGGTGTCTCAGGTTCTCGTCAGTGTATCCACAGCGATACGTCCCAGTGTTTTTGGGGTCTGCCTCCTTGACCAACAGGGGGTCAGGGAGTCCAAATGCATTGGGCAAACCGAATATTGACCATTGTACTGATCCATTACCATGGCAACAGAGTATGAAGGATGTGCCAGAGGTTAAAACCACCTCAGACTGGTCGGACTGGAGGTCAAAGTTCAGATGAATCAATGGAGGGGGAGGATCTGAAAAAAGAATCCATGTTAAGACATGAAATATTTGATATTTAAGTTTGTTTTGTAATCACAGGAAAGCCATTGTTTTCAGTATTTCACTTAAAAATAAATTGTTTACGTAGTTTTCATCAATTAATTAGCCTAACCAGGGATGAGATCCACTAGTACTAAACTTCTGTTTTACTTAAATATTTCAATGCTGACATTTTAAAAAACAAAATTAATGAAACTAAGTAAAAACTCAAAGAACTGGTCAGCATAAGGAGCAGATCAATAAGAACAAAGCTGAACAAGAATGTCAAGTAACCTGGTAAATTTTGCGTTTGTTTTCCATTAACCATAATTTTCCATAATGTAAGACCTAATAAATAATGTATTTGTAAATCATATTTGATGTCATGTGTTCCATTTTCAGCTTCTATGAAAAAGTCTTTAATACCTGAATAATAAAAACTAAAGAAAAAAAACAAGTAAATTAAAAACAACTCAATAAAACTCATGAACATTTCAATATCAGTACACTATTAGAACTCTGAAATGAAAATTTTTACATTACTTTTACTTTTCTTGTGTATTATACTCTATCAGCCAAGAGCTGTGTGTTCTAAATCAGCATTTGTATTGAAGTTGTAAAGGACAAAGAACAGAACCCTGAGGTACTCCACACATAAATACAAATGATGTTGTCACAGTGTTTGTATTGGATGTGAGAAGCGTTTTCTAAGTCAAATACAGATTAAGCAGATATGGATGAGTTTGTTGCTACCAGACATCATTGCAGGATTAAATACAATATATAAAGAGAAACATGAGAACAGGACTGGTTCAAAAACATTACTTTATTTAAAATCATAGAAGCAACAGCTGATACAAAAATCTGTAAAATCACAACTCTTTGGCAAAAGTTGCATTGAATCTGCTTCAGTAGTTTTCATTATCTCTTACATTAAATGAAGTCTATTGTATCACAACAAAATTAAAACACTATAAAAGAGACAAGATGAAAAAAATAAAAGAGTAAGTAAAAGGGAAAAATTATAGAAATTAGAAACATAGCATAGGAAATTATTCTGATTGGTTACCTGACAGCAGGTGTGTTAGCATCTTATTTAACTGTTAGTAAATCAGTTGATCTCATTGGCTGGTTTGGAATATTTCTTATGTGCTGGGACTATTGGGTTTCTTGATGAAGTCCTGTAGCTGTGTGCCGATGCGAGATGTCTGCAGCAGCAAAGCCTGATGGTTTTCCACCAGCAGACTCTGGTGACGTGCCAGATTCTGCAGATTCTGGATCTGCTCCAATCCCTGAGGACACATATGTCAAAGTTCAGCTAGTTTAACTATTCCCATTGCACTGCCATCTATCTAGGGACAAGCCAATTGCTAGAATGATTGACAGCTACATTCTGCAGAGAACAATCTTTGCAATGTAAATTACCTTGAAGTACTAAATATATTATTTTAAATGCAAACTAAATTAGTTGTAACCTGTCAAAACTCATTAAAGAAGAGCATATAGTGGAAAAATAAAATGTTGTATAACTGGGCCTGACAAAAGCTGTTTGGAATTCTGTATGGTTGATCTGACACATGTAGACACATGATGGTGTCCATGGCAGTGACGGGATGGGATGTGGATATTGAAAGAGCTCGTTTGGAGTAAACAGACACAAATTCACACAAATCCACTTCACTGAACCACAACACTAATAATAAACATAATGATGACAGAGTGATGACACTAAGCACATAACCAGAGCTTAAAGTGTAACCTTGTCTAAGTTTTGAGTCTCAATCCATTACATGATTCTGAAAATTGCTACTAGATCAGAAAGATGCTGAGAGTCTCTGAATATCCAGATGTAGATGTGAGACAGGAGTAGTTCAGGGACATCAGTGTAACAGAATCACAATGCACTTATGCAGAATGTGTTAAGATTAGTTAGACTTTTTTTGTACTGTTGGAAAAACACAACCTACCTGACTTCCCAGCGTGCCAAGCAGTTTGATGACCTCAGCCTGACCTTCGGCAGCCTCCTTCTGAGCCTGGACCAACTGACTCAGCAGATCCAGGAGCTGCTGCTTCCATAGCTCTTCCTTATCCTGATCCTGATCCTGATTCTGATCCCGGGCTGGCTCAGGGTTTGAACCTACAACGGTCGACTGGGTGGCGCCCATCATCATGGCAGAGGGACTGTTGTCATGGTGACCACCTGAAGGGAAGAGCCTCCAGTGAAATGGACGTGATCATGTGTAGGGACGAGGTGTGACTGAACTAAAACTGAAATATAAGGCTGTTGGTTTCTATAGTTTATAATTAGTTTATATTTTTAGAAGCTTTTTCAGTTCCGGTTTTTTTATTTCAGTTTGATTTTCTAGTTTTATTTGTTTTTAAATAGTTTTATTTTGATTTTGATTAACTTACTTTTTTCAGATATTACCAGGAAAGCCTTGATTTAGAGAAACTGAAAAAGTATGGATGAAAGAATGCAAGACATCAGATTTAATACCCAAAGCCATAGTTTGTTTAAGGTCCCATATTGTGCAACGTTTTACTCTTGCTCATCATGAACCATGAACATTCAATCGAAAATCAAATCCAAGCTGATTTTATCTGAGATTCAGGTTGACTTGTTTAATAGAGTTTTGATATACAGTAGTGCAAAACTGGTTTTACTTTGTTATTTTTATTTTATTGTAGAAAAAGCAGGAGCAGCAAAATCACAGAAACATGTCAGTGTTTGTAACTGGTGAAAGGGACGGGTCAGAAAATACAGCTGATCAACAAGTGATCGGTAAATGAACTTGGATGAAGTGAATTGTTGTAAAGGTTCATGTAACAGTTTGGTTCACGTCACTGAGTTTCACAATCAGAGCATCTGTTTAAAAAAAAGCAGAAGTGAAACTGTGTATGTTCAGGAAACAGCAGGATCTTCCTGATCACAGATTGAATCACAACTCCATGAATAATAACTGTAAGTATTTTAAAACCAAAATTAAAACACAGTTGGCCCATTTGATAAAAATGAAATTTCCATAATATATAATATTTAAGATAAACCTACACTTGTTTTCATTAACCAATAAATACATCATGCCAATAACAAAGTAAGGGTGCTTATAACAACTAAGACAATAACAATAACTTACATATAACAGAAACTGGTTTTTGAACTGTCATTTTGAAACTAGAAGTTTGTATTTTTAATCATGAAACAGTGGCTTTTAGGAGTTGGAAGTGACCATACTTAGACAAACAGATCATGGGTGACCTACTGCTAAACATTAGCTTATTGTCTCAGTAAAACAACAAATTTCATTCAAGTCATTTTATAGTTTTGTTAATGTAACCTATTAATTAAAACTACAATAGATATAAACTCAAACAGATATTAAAGTATGAAAACATATTTATTCTGTTTCTACAAGCTTCATTTCATTTGTGTTTTGATCATTTGGGGTTCTCGGTAAAGTGGAAGTTCCTGGAAAAGTTCCTGCGTTGGAAAAGGGGTTTAATTCCTATTCATAATAGTTTCTGCGAATCTGGGGGGGGGCTTATGGGAGACAGGGCTTTTTGGAGCAGCATTTAGTTACAGTAGGTTCACATTGGAGATGAAGGCCATGATCATGTTGGAAGGAGACACTTGTCAGATAACTGAGATCATATTTTTTCTCTAGTACTACAAGAACAATCTTATTCCCTTTGAAAAATCAACAGCTAGTATCACTGTTATTATCAAAAACATGACATAAAAGCTGACAAAACTGAAGAGGACAGAGCAAGATGAAAATTAAAGGGCACCTGTAGTGAATTTTCATGGCTTGCTATTTCAAAAGATCACGTATAACAGGTAAATTATATTATAGCTCATTGTCAAGAATGTGTGAGCTCTAAGTCACTGCTCTGTCAGTCAGACATGCTCAGTAACATGTTTCCTCCTGTTCCAGCACTGGTAGTGATGCAGTAACATTGGTCTGTCTGATTATTTGGGCTGCAATGGACTGGTCACTGACCCCGTGCAGCAGACACCAGTCTAAGACAATGCATTATCAGATCAAATAGGTAACCATTTACACCCATTTCCTCAAAATTGCTAGCTATAGTTTGCTTCTTGCTTTCCACTCAATCTGGCTCACTGACTGCTGCTTGTTAACTCACACTCCATTACCCGGAAACAATTTGGGTACATCACTTCCAGCCAGCAATGGCTTCTCCCAATAGGTTCTGCCACATAATTCATGTAATAAAAAGGTCCAGTTTGGTGCATTTATGGTGATTTTTTTTTTTACTGAATTTGTGGCTCTCTTGGTTATTAGTAATACACAAAGTACAATTAATGTTGTAAGTATGACCAGTACAGGTACACTTTAAGTAAAATATAACAAGATAAGAAAACAACACTTAAGATCAAACAAGATGAAAACAACATAAAGGACGCAGGAGATTTGAGGAACAATCTGGAAATGTTTGTGCGTTTCTCAGTGCTTTCACAGTTTCAGATCTGGCTATTGCACTTTGGAGGTTTTGGGGTCAGTGTGATGAAACCTTCATGGAGTCAGGAAACACATTTTACACCACAGACCACACACACTAACATACAGAGTAGGGAGGGGGGTCTCTTTCTGTCCCACTTCCTCGTCTTACTTCTCCTTCGGTTTTTTCTGTGGGAGTGGTGAGGAACTGGTTACCACGACGACAGGTTTACATCCAGACACTCCAGCTGCTGTTTACGTTATTTACATGTCTCTCTTGTTTATATTTTGTTTCTATAGGTTCTGTTTATTACCAGTAGCATTTTATATTTGTAGTGTTTATGGTGTGTGTACTGTAAATCCCAATCCCGTTCTTGGAATTCTCTTTCCCCAATTGATTTAGGCAGTGAAAAGTCTCCATTATAATATTTATAGCATTAGTAGAGTTTTTGTTAAATAGTGTGCTGTATAAAAAACATTCCAATATCATGATTTTTTTTTTTATTATCTCCTTTTTCCACCTCTTTTACATTTTAAAAGAATGGGGAACTGTGTCAAATCTATTCCAGTTTAAGCTTCACTTCCATAGTAGTTTAACCTTTTCTTTAAAAAAAATTCACACATAAGCTCATATAACTTTTACAAATTACATTTTCTTCCACAATGTTGACATGAAGAATGCAGGTAAATCTGTGCTTTTTTAGTCAAACCTCCTTAAACAGTGTAACTCACATTTATTTTTCTTTATTTATTATTACATTTTTCTGAATTGTTTCCAGTTTCTGATTCAGCTTCATTGTTTCACTTCAACAACGTATTCTACACAGCTTTCAACTTTCAGCTATCTGCAATCACAACCCTACAGGAAATGCATTTTCTACTTTTAGACTTATTTCAGAAATCATCATCTGGCCTTCAGACAGTTTTCATGCTTTTATTTTGGTGTATCTTGTACTTTACTTTGGCGTCAGGCAGGATGTCTTTCTGTGACTCATAACATCCTGTTTCGCAATTGAGTAAGTTTACTGTTTTAACTGTTAAATGAACACATTATTTATAGTTGATCATCACTGATTAGTACTCACCCATGAATGAAAATACTGAATTGATACCAAATATTATTGAAAAAACTGAATATTCATTATCAGTTAATTATGTTGGCAGTGCCATGAGCATTTGCTAATAAACAGTAAATGAATTACTTCTTCTGGTTTTGAATTGAATAATAAAATACCACAATGTTTAATATAAAAGCTCTTTTCATCTGCATTTACATCTTTTAGATTTATAGTCATATCTATAAATCAAAAGCTTATATTTATGTTCTCATCAACTCCTTTTAATCTTTATTCTCTGTTTTATCCATTGATTTACATTTGTTTTGCATTGAACCATGACATATCTTCAAACATTTAAAACCTCCATAAATACATTTATTTTCTATATTTTTCTGTTGCTTTATTTTCCTCCACACACAACGATATTATCAAGTGTCAGTGAAATATTGTTTCTTTAACAACATGTTAGTTAGTCTTAGGTACTTACAAAAGCAGTCAAAACCTCCACAAGTCACTCTATTTTCCTTGGTCTTTCATGATTTTCTTTTCCTTTTTGCAAATTAAATACTAACAAGTAATAATTAATAGACATCAAATGTTTGAAAACACAATTTAAGTACTTATATGAGATATAATTAAAGATGTAATTCCTCCATAAATCTGTTTCCATCTTATATCGTTGATTTAATTTGCTTGACATACCTGTTGAGTATCAATAGCACACTCATTAATTAAATATTAATAACACCTATCAATGTTTAATCTCCATGAATCAGTTGATTTTTCAGACTGGCATGATTGATCACTTTTCCATCACACATCCAAAGGCATTATCAAGTGTCTGTTCATAAATTAACTATTTATGAACAGATATTAAACATTTCATACACATTATTAACACTCATTGAACATGTATTAAATGGTTTGACTCCTCCACACATGTTTATTTTCCATGTTTGTACAATGAGGTATTTTCTACTCATTAATGAGGGTATTTACATCAAAGAGTATTACCTGTTAATAAACATTTAATAAACAGTATTGTTGTTGTCTTACCGTCAGTTGAGCGGCAGCCGCTGAAGACGATGGACAGCAGCAGAAAATGGACCCACATTTCCTTCTGTTGTTGTTGATCAGACTGTTGGATTCTAAACTGACTGAAGGAGCGGAACTTCCTCTGTAAAAACCACAGCATCAGAAAACCAGACACCACCCAAAAAACCCACCCAATGAACAAGAAACACCCAAGATAATTCCAAGTCAGAATGTTAAAATCACTGAAAATAATCAATGCAACAGGTTTGATGCCGACCGTTAAAAGAAACATCACAGCTCTGAGTCCAGTGTTTTCAGATTTATCGTTTGATGTACAAGATAATGTACAACAATCTGCTCAATATGTCCAAATAAACCGTCTTGATGTACATTTACCCACTCGCATACATGTGATGTGATAAATTACAGTTGCTTCACTAGTGAAATTTGCTAGAATTTAGCATTCTGCGCTTTTTTGGAACTTTTTTCTTTTACTGCCTAAAATTTAACACAAATATCTATATTAATTTCTTCTTAAACTTCCACAACAAGCTCTTTAGTTTTAATACATTTTAGGTGAATAATCCATGATTTATGTTTTGCATTATTGCACACAACAAGATTAATTTCAACCCTAAATGGAAGACGTGGAACACATATAAGATAATCACTTATGAATCCCTCAGTAAATGTGGAACATGGCAAACTTAACAAAATGAATGTGACATAAAGGATAAAACAACAAAAAAATTATGAAAATATATGGCAATGAAACAAGATAAAACAGAGGGACAATAGAGACTGAACTGCAGAGAAAAACATTTAGATATGCTGCTGGTGACTTTTTGCTTTTACCCCTTACATTTCAAATGAATACATATCTGTACTTTATACAGACTTGATGCTATAGTCTTAAAACAGTCAAATGGCTAATGTAGTATTTATAGTAACAAATGTTAAAAAAAACCAAAAAACTACATCTTCTACACGGGTGCGTTTGATTATGAGGCTTATGAAGGTATAAAGTTATTATGGGATGTTATCTTTGCTAAATTGGTTGTTAAGCTAACAGAGCTATGATATAAACTGTCAGATGACAGTACATGAAGATATAATATACAGTGTTACTTTGACTGTCAAAAAATGACCAGCTATGAGTTTGAGTTTGCAGAAAACTTGATGATACCATAATACAGATGTGTGTAAACAATGAGCTTTAAAGAGTGATACAGTCTGTGTGTACATAGTGTTGATCTGTTGGTGGTTTTAATAGTCCTAAGTGTTCTTGTACTTGTTGAGATTTTGGAATATCTGTAGAACCCTTTTAATGCATTTGAGTGAAATTACCCATTATTTCTATTTTGCTTAATTATTGTGAGTCTAACTGTTAATCAGCGTAAGGATTATTTTCATCTTCAGTTTCAGACTGTAAACACATAAATATCAAACAACATATGAAGATGAGGTTTGTTCAGGTGAGAAAAAAACAACCTGTAGTGACTGTTGAGATGTGAACTGTTTCCATCTGGACCTGATGAGGATACTGTCAGTGTGTTTTCAGTCACACCAGTTTCATCTGAAAGCCACAGTCGGTTCAGTTTTACTGCAGTAAAAGTACAAATACACACTGAAAATACCTTAGCACAGAAATTTTAAAAAATGAATTAATTACACTTGGGAGTAAAAGTAACTGTAAAGGGGAATAAATGTACAATAAATCTTTCTCTGTAACATACAGTTCTGTGCAAAAATCTTTGTCCAAATTTATGTTTGTAGATTTAGTAAAGTTCAAATGACCACATTTATGCATTTCTCAGTATTTAGATACAATCTGGATATGGGAGAAGTATGTACAGCATTAAAAACAAAAGTTTCAGGAAAATAACAGCTTCTATAAACCAAAGTTGTTGTATTTAGTGTGATCTCCCTTTGTACTTCACATGTCTTTAACCCTTTTGTTCAGACAATATGAGATTTTTTTGCATTAATTTTCAGATGTTTTATATCAGGTTTCATTAACCACATGTCAGATGTTTCGAAATGTTGATGTTTCCTGTCATGAGGTCAGGGGTCACATTGAATTGTGACTTTAACCTTTACAACCCATTATTTTCATTTTTGTGTTTTCTTTTAAGGATGTGCACATATTTCTTGTATTTTCTTGTTGCCCCTGAAGAAAAGAGAATGAAAAATAAATGTATATGTTCATTTCAACCCTCCAAAAACAACAAAGCTAAATGTGGCCTAAGATTTTTACACAGCACTGTACACTCCATGAAAATATAAGTACTTCAAAGTATGACTTTACTGCGAATTTTATAAAAAGTGAAATAAATGATCAGATTTTCTTTTCTGTGTATTTGAGGTTCTCCTGAACAGAAACTCCATGTTTTTATCATCGTCTAGCAAAATGAGGAAGAACATTCCGATTTCAACAGACAGGAGAATCTTTTTTTTGCATGTTCAGCACCTTTCTTTGTTCTATAAACAGATAGGAAATGAGTGACCAAGGGGGCGGAGGTACAGCAGAACAACAGCCAATCACACACAGACAGACATTTGTTCAGAGTTCCACTTGGTGTTTAGAGCTTGTATTACACATCAGTTTTATCTAGGGTTTAGAGCTGGTGATAAAACAACGTGACTAATTTTGTATCACAATAAATATCATTATCTGTGGATTTTCTTTTGTCTTAAAGGTATGTTTTGTTCACATTGCGAGATAAAATACATTTCAAGTGATGTATTACTTATGTATTTACTTATGTCACACGTAGACATTTACATGATAAAAAAACAGTCATTATAACAATTTTTAATTCTCTACTTCTGGATTAGCTTAATGTTCTGCTGTTTAGTAGGTGCTTGTCATGTTCTAATAATAAAGAGAAACTGTAACAAAATCAGCAAAATGTGTTTTATCATCATTAATTTAAAAATAATAAATGCTAATCATAAGTGAACAAGTGAAAAAGTAAGTGGACCTCACTAATACCCCCGACTGGTCACACAACTTTTTGCCTCTCTGCTCACTGATACACTGCCTGCCCAGGGACTAATTTTGAGTCTTAACTTTCAATCTTTTTAAAAATGTTTCAAAAATGTGTAAAAAATAAAAATAAAAAATGCAAAATTCAGAGAAGGGCACATGTAAAGAACATGCTTGGAATTTGAAAAGAAATGTGGGAGAGAAGGAAATCGCGCAGCTGGGACGGCTATCTCCAACGCATTCCTGGGCTGATACATGCAAGGACACAGACAGTTTGGAGGCACATCGCACACACACCCAAGGACAGGGACTGATAACACATCCC
>JAPQRQ010000007.1:6658260-6703391 GCA_037367365.1 Apogon talboti | reverse complement strand
TTAACATTCTCAGTTAGTTTTTCTTTAGTTTTAATTTTTTAATTATGATGAATTGAGTACTTTTCTTTAGTTTTAATGTTGATTTGACTATGTTTTAGTAATAAAAAAGCCTTCATTAAACTTTCTTTCAGTTTTAGTGTTAGTTTGCATTATATTGAGATTCAGTTTTGGATAAGTTTTTCTTCAGTTTTAGTGTTACACTGAGCTTTATTTTGATGAATTGAGCATTTTCATTAAGGTTTTCTTTAGTTTCACTGTTGGCTTGAGTTGTGCTTAGATTAACTATTCTTTAACATTCTGCAATAGTCTCCACCGTCTATCAAAAGTTGCTTTTAAAGGAATTTGTTGGGGCATAAATTTAGTTCTGTATTGAAAATGAACGTGTAAAAACAGTGTCTGAAAATCACTTTTGGACTCAGAAAATGGTGTAATGGGTTAAACTACATGTTCCTCTTCATTTATATGATCTGTTTTTGATGCTGATGGCGACTCAAAGACGAATCTGGTTTATGCAACTCATTATTTGAATTGTTTTGTGAATAAATGGAGTTTGTCCAGACCTTCAGACGCTGCTGCTCCTCCTCCTCCTCTTCTTCTTCTTTACTCCTCTCTCTGCCTCCCTTTGATTCCTCCTCGCCTTTACTCCTCTTCTCCCTCTTCACTCCTGTCTGTTTACTCCTCTTCTCCTCCTCCTCCCCGTCTTTCCCCTCTGTCCATTTGCTCCTTCAGCTCATTCCAGACGGACGACGAATGGAAACCAACAGACTGACTCACAGTGGGATGGGGAGAGAGACAGAGGTAGAGAGACATAGGGTTCAACCTGGGAGAGAGAGTCCGTCTGCTGCAGAGGGAAGAAAACGGGCGAGAGACATCGACTTATAATGGAGAGAGGGAGAGAAGGAGAGAACGTCTGTTTTCAATCTGACTCTTGACAGGAAGTGAATCGAGTCCAACACACACACAGAAACACACTGTAAAAAATGTGACCACTGCTAACTTAAAAATCACAGCAACATTGTGACATATACAGTAATAATAATAATAATAATAATAATAATAATAATAATAATAATAATAATAATAATGAGAAGTAGATTAAAACATTAAATCTGAAATGCTCAGTTTTTTTTGTTTTTTTTGTTTTTTTTACATTATTGAGCAAAAATTCCATAATTACCTTTCAGCATATTGTAATTCAAGTGGCCTGAGAGGAAATGAGAATCCCACCCCCTTCTCTGGTCTTTTGAGGTAGAAAATCTACACTTTGACTAAATACATGCATAGTGGTTATACTGTATACATGATTGACAGCTGTAGTTTACGACTGGAACCTGGGAAAAAAGTCTTTATTTTGCCACAATGATGTGAAACAGCATCACGTCAACCAAAATTAAATTTAGTGTTTGGATTTGGACTGAGAGGAGAGAGATGCAGAAGGAAGGTCAATATTTCCCCTGATTTTAGCTCCTGATGCTAAATGTCAATCTAAACTGTTAATCTAATGGACTGTTTGATTTACTTTGCTTCATCAACAACCTGAACATCTTTAACTTACATTTAGAGGGTGAAACTTATGTAAATTAACAGTACTGTACAGAAATCTTAGGCCACCATTAGGTTTGTTGTTTTAGCAAAGTCGTAATTATTGCACGTGTGGAATTCACATTTTTTTGTATTAAGATAAAAGCAGGATATATGAGAAATATGTACAACGTATGAAAAGTTTCAGGAAAAAAAAAACAGCTACAAACTTAGGAGCCAAGTATTTAATGTGGCTTCACAGTTTACATATCTTTAACTAATGAGATAATTTGAAATTTATTTATCAATTTTCATGTGTTTTTATTTAATACACATCAGTGTTTTGTTTTTTTTTTACTTTTTATCATGGCAACACAAGCCATACTAATAAAAAAATACTAATACTGACTTTAGCCTATGGATGTTTAGCTATTTGGTTCAGATATTTTGTGAGTTTTTAATTCTATGCACAATATTTAACTCTATTTTCCTTTTTGTATCTGCAAAAACAGACTAAAAGTAAACATTACACTCACTGTAATCCTGTAAAAACAAGACTTTTGCACAGTACTATATAATCATTGTATATTTTAACAGAGAAATGAATTTGTTAAATATTACCAACTGTTACCTCTACGTGCCACTCTACTCAGTATTATCTCTTATTCATACAGTTTACAAAATTTATATGAATTACTGCTACTAATAATAATAACCATTTCAACCATGCTCATCGTTTCATATAGAAAGAATATATCATTAACCTCATTGAAGTATAATTAAACTCTGGTTATTTGTCAGATATTATTAGAAAGAAAATACAATGTGAAATATATTAAATACAATGAATACAGTGGATTATTCACACGACTCAAAACTATATTGTTGGATGTTTTTCTCTTGAAAGTCGTTTAAATTTCATCAATAAATGGTTTCAATGAAAGCAGTATTCTGTAAAACTCCCTTTAGCTTCTTTTATGTAGAGTAAATGGTGCTTTTATTTACTTACTATTAATTCAGTCCAGTCTCAGTTTTTACAGTGCACACACAGTACAGATCAGGACCTCGTCTTTAAACCTGAACCTTGTTGGTTCAGTCCTAACATCACATCTGCAAAGGAAAACACTGGCTGACTGTCTTAAAACGTCACACAGGTCAGACTGACAGGATTAAAATCTGTTGCATTATTTAATGTTAAACACGGTTTGAAGCTGCAGAAAAACCTGAACTGAAACAAATCTACGGAGAGCAGCATCAATCGATCAGTGATAAATCAGCTGAGGATCAATAAAACAGCAGAGTCTGCAGTTTATGTCTAAACCGACTGTACTTCAGACCAGTGGATCTCAGACCATTTCACTTTGGACACATTTTTTTCCACATCATCAAGTCGTGACCCACTTTTGTTGAACTGAGACCAAACACATTTATTTTTCAACAGACCAGTGATTATGTGAGCTGTTTTTTTTTTCTTAACAAAATTTAACAAAACACATATATTTTTACACTGACACAGGTTCGACAAAGATCAACATACTCTTAAATATAAACTGAAGTGGACTTGAGCTAATTACTGAATACAAACTTTATGTTACTCACATATTTAATAAGGATTAGATCAAAACTGACCCAAAAATGTGCAAAATGAAGCATTTTTAGTCAAAAAAACAACAACAAAAAGCACCTGAGCTTCTACAGACCTAAAAAAAAAACAAACCTGGAGACAACTTCAATTTTTATCTTCAGAGTCTAAATTTGACTTATTCTGTTTTTGTTTTTTTTTTTAAACTTCATTAGGGGGGAAAAAAAAGCTAAGAAATGTTGCCCAATTTATATGTTATACTGTTTTTTTCCTTATTTTATTTTATTCATCATGTTGTTGCTTTTCTTTATTTTACTGATTGATGTTCATTTTCCTGATACTTTTGGTTATTTTTAATTCATTTAATACCAGGTATGTTGTCTTTCACAACATTAAAAAAAACATGACCAATATATCCCATTCTTTATCTCTTCTTAATCCAAGTAAAATTTAATTTAATTTAATCCAATGTACACTCGCTGGAAATGTGAACCCATCTCCAAATTTTTTATTTTTTTTTGGTTGTTTGGTCGTCTCATAAACATCACCAGCTACAAACTTTGGTTTTTGGTTGGTATTTTTTGTCATATACAAATAAGGAATGATGTTGATGTAAATTCAAAATTTCAATCTTAGTGTGTTACTGGAGAACATAACAAGAATGCATTACTTTTGTGAAATTTTTCTAAAATTTTTATTGTTATGTAGAAAATCAAGGTCAGTGAAATTACCATATGTGGTCCTTACCCACAAGTGACCAAAAAAAATCCAAGAAGTATATATAAGAAATACAAGAAACATGCATTTAAGGTGAAAGGAACATCACTAGGATAGGAGAGCCTTGGAACACATAAATTCTGATTATCCTCATCCACCGTTGTATGGTGCACACCTTTGCCTTCCGACGTGATGAAATCGTGAATTCAGCTCCTTCCATTGCTGCGGTAAAACAAAGACGGCCTGCACTCTTCTCTGAAGCCCAAGTGAGTAACAATTTTAAAAGAGTTAGTCTATTTTTTTTTTCTCTGAGAAAATATATGTGTACAGGAGTGTCAGCTAAACTGTATAATCCTTGTTTTTCTTACAGCTCTACAGTGAATTCCACAGGATCACCAATCAAAATCTGCCAGTGTCCTTTTGTGCTTCACTTGACAAACATACACAACTGCTGAAGCTCTTTAAAAAGAGGAAGAATGGAAAAGGTGGTGAGAAGATGACAGATGTTCTGATGACATGAGAGGCAGGTAAGTATGTTTTTAACACCACACACAATTTTTAAATGTGTCATCTTATTCCATATATTTAAAGCATTATAGAACATGATTATTGTGGTGATTGAACATGTACACCAGACATGCAATGGATTCTATTCTTTTGTGCAACAGGACAAACATGGCATCAGTGCAGGTCAGGTATCAGCCCTGACTGGTCTACTGCTATACATAAAAGAAGATGCATCTGGAATTTTCAAGATTTGAAAGGTACCTAGTTTATTCTGTCTTCTTTCTCCTTCTCTCAGCAAGTTTGAGATAGCACTTTAAGGCACAGGTGTCAAAACCAGCCCGTCAAAGGGTCCAATCTGGCCCCAAGGATGAATTTGTGAAATGCAAGAATTACATTGAAAACATTAACTATTAATGGTGATTATGCTTAATGTTTTTTTTTTATGCTAAAATTTGTTTTAATCAATTTAAATTGTTCAAGGGAATGTTTCCTCCAACTTTGAGTCGAGTTCACTCATTAGGTTTTACAGTGTACACTTACTAATTATGACATGTTTTCCTTCTGCTTTCATTGAGTAGGGTGGGCTGTTTCTTTGAATTTCAGACTTCAGGCAATACTGAGATACAGAGCCAATAACATTAAGCCATTTCAGCAGTTAGGCTGATTTCAAGCCAAGCAGTCACACAGTTTCACCAGACTGTGAATTTGTCAGTGCATTCTTGCTTTTAACCATCTACTGTTCAAGGACATTTAAAAACATACTGTACAAAACTGGATAAAATAAAAAGCGGATCTTTATGACAAGTCATTCTCTTAAGTTCACCAAGGATAAGTGGGTGGTGTCTCCAGGGTGACAGTGGGAACCTTGTGTTTATGCAGTTCAATACAGGGTGAATGGTGCCACTTAGAAACTTGTGATTAAAAATCCCTCATATCATGTATATTAAACCACTGAAATTTTTATGTACAACGCGACTATAGAACACTGTATTAATGTTAGAGTAGATTGCTGTAAAAAAACTATTTATTATCCAGCATGAGTTCAACACAGGGTCATTTATAGATTGTCTGCATTAGATGGATGTTAATTCAGCTCAGTAACATCTTGACAAAAACCTCAGTGGAATACTATGGCTACAGCTCAGATCTAGACCAAGGCCACCTCTTCAGCTTGGATCAAAAACCAGTTCTTAACACACATCGAGGTTTCACACCAGCAAATGTGGTTTAGATTAAAGGCCTGGACCAAACGCCCTTCAAGTTACTCCTGTCTGGAACACAACCAGACTTTTCCACAACTGCACTGAACCTGTTTCCCAGGTGAGTGAACAGCTGACGGGTGTTTTATCAGGTAACAGAGGCTCAGAGGTCACATGATTGTATTGAACATTTTATTGTAAATCAGTGGATCTGTGTTTACAGACGGCGTCCTCTGCGGCCACCCTTCCTCCTGGTGGAGTCTGATGGGATTGGAGTAACGTCCTCTGAAATGGGACATGGAGAAACATCAGCCACATGACAGCGGTTTAAAGAGACAGTTTACACCAACAGACACTGATCTGACGCAATGACATGAGTGTCATTGGTTTTATACTCAGAAGTGATTTATCCCTTTCAACCACTGACACTCAGTTGGGAAAAAAAAAAACAACAATAAAAACAACAAAGTATTGATAGAAATGACTGTTGATTAAGCTGTGCTGACTTATTAGAAAAACACTTGTCATAATCTGTTCTTACAGTTCAAAACATATGTATCTGCTCCTAAAATGCCTTTCAACTTCTACAGTAATAATCTAATTAATAATTACCAATATTGCCTGATAGGAACCGTATTCCGTAAGTACAGAGAAGACAAATTTGAAGTCAGATCATCATAGCTGTAACAGACTTATTCACTGATGAACCTGCAGGTGGCGCCTTAACTGCTCAGACTACAGATTCCCATCAGATCAAACAGCTGTGTGTTTGTACATCACAGTTATAAGTGAGAGGTTCACACTGGGTTTAGTGTTTAAACCAGCGTCATGTTTTGGTGTGTGCTGTGTTTTTTTTTTACCGATGCGTCCAATTTTCATGCCGGAGCGAGCAAGAGCTCTGAGAGCAGACTGAGCTCCAGGACCAGGAGTCTTTGTCCTGAAAAACAGTAAAAACATCAGTGAGGCCTCATGTCCACAAAATCAAACTATTCGACTCACAATCACAGGAGTTAAATACAACCATTTATCATATGATGATCATGTCATTTTGAGGTGAATATTCACCAGTTTTAATGCTCGACGATAACAAATCAGTTTTCCTGTTATGCACAATTCATAATTTGACAGGAGACACTCATGCTTTATCTGATGTACTGACTGAATATGGTTGCTTTGTGAATTTTTGTTGAGCAAGATAGGTCTGTGGAGGAATAATTTCAATTTTCCACCATAAAAAGTTAATGTTAAGTTTATACTATAAAAAGGAACAAAAATACATTTGCAAGAGAATTTCACTCAATCCTGTGAGTTGTGCAGTGATCAGGACTGTAAAGGTCAATCACTGGGTCTATTTGAAGCTTGTTCATCATGAAGTACTTGTTTAACACTATATTAAGTATTAAAATTAAGGGATGCCAGTGAGATTAGTTCAAAGCACAGACACTCAGATAAATAAGTATCAAGAGGAACAACTTAGAGAATAGAATGTCTGTAGTTAACATTTACACACTGTGGATTGATTGATTTTTACAACTTACCACCCATGTTATAAAAAATAACTCATTAAAACAACTGATCAGAAAGATAACCATTTAAATCTAAAACTACCTGAATTACTCATCACCTGTGATTGGTGGCGTTCACAAGAAACTAAGACTGGTAACAAAATGACACTGATGCCAATAAGGCCTATGTGAAGCATATCTTTACACCAATGATCCAATGCATAACGATGCAGATGAAACAACCACCAACGCAATATGATTCACTTGTTATAGGACACAATGTAACAATATTTTGACATTCAATGAACAGTTAATAGTTAAATAACGCCCATCACTTAGTGGCAATTACATTGTGTCTACTGATATGCCATCCTCATTTTCTGTGGTGTCTAGTATCTAAACAGAGACATCCATGGTCTGTCATTTAGCTGAACATATTCAATACACAATCGAGGACTAGACTCACTGAACAATCACAACCCCTCTATTTAATGCTTGTTTTAACATTCTACATCAACATCAAACAAGCAGCAGTTTCAGTGACAGGACTGTGGAACAGATGCTGCATAAGGATTTATGTTTAGTAATGTTCATGTACCCATGTGGGTCACGCACACTGGGCTTGAAAAGATGCTGCTGTTTGTTGCTACTTATAATCAGGTATTTATGCAGTGTCTGAGTTAAGGGTAGTTCACATTTACCCAACTGCTTGTAATGACTGGTGGAAAAAATAGCCATGTGTTACATTCATGTGGAAGACTGAGGATAAAACAGATTGCCTGTGTACTGGTGAATCTTAACCAAACCAAATCCTGGGGTCAGTGGAGAAAAAAGATCCACAACCACAGTAGAAATAAAACAGTGGACTATCAGTTTAAAAGACTGAATCTACTGTTATTATATTACTAGTCACAATTACCAATTTTAAATAAATATTTTACTGATGCAAAAGCTTTCAAAATGGTACATTTCAATCTTATCTCATGTCACACATTTAATGGCACCTTAATTTTGATGTTTTACCAGAGTTTTCCCTTGGTTTGTGCTTTGGTGAGTGTTTACTCCTATATTGTGCCAACCTTTACAGAGTAACTCAAGCAACAATCAAATCTTAGTGATGGAGTCACATTTCCATTCATCCAAATAAAATGACTCACTTGTAAACAAGATTTCCAAAAACGCATCTCTCTAAGGTACAATCACCTCTCGTCAGGGGAGACGAGGAAACTCAGGTTTATGGCCAAGTTCTAAGTCTTGGAAAAACTATGGTGCTATTATGCTCATACCTCAATAGGAATCATTTAATCTCATCATCAACATAAACAAATAAACACACGTACTTCTGACAGATTCCTTTGATGGACCTATTTTTAATAGAAATAAGAGGTGTATTAGTGTAGTTTTTTGCATTCTGACCTGTTTCCTCCGGTGGCCCTCAGCTTAATGTGCAGCGCTGTGATTCCCAGCTCTTTGCAGCGCTGAGCGACGTCCTGAGCCGCTAACATGGCAGCATACGGAGAAGACTCGTCTCTGTCCGCCTTCACCTTCATCCCACCGGTCACACGGCAGATTGTTTCCCTGGAAACAACACAGAATGGTCAGACGAGTCAGAATAGAGTCTCATCTTCAGAGTAACAGTTTAAACACTCTGCAGAGATAAAAGTTTCTATACAAGTTAGATTAACTCAAGATCTTTATGACAGTTCAGACACTCGCACTGTGTCCAAATACAATTTTCAAAAGTTGTCAAAACATTACAGGTAATAACTACTGATTGTTGAGATTATGACAAACCTTCAGAATGAACATAAACATGAATCGATGCCAAACTGAAATGACGAATAATAAGGTATGCTAAATCTGTCATCAAACCAAGAGTCAATCACTTTTAGTCTGACTGAAGCATAGTCAGGTTAAAGAATGTCAGACATATAGTCCAAACCAGTTACAAGTAAAACTTACTTTCCGGAAAGATCAGTGACATGGACAAAGGTGTCGTTGAAGGAGGCGAAGATGTGACAGACTCCGAACACATTTTCGCCTTCGGCCACCTGAGGACCGAGGCTGATCACCTGCTCCTCCTTCTTCTCCTTCCCTTTACGAGGAGCCATCGTCTGATGGAGAGAAATACAAGAGATTATAACGTCAGTTTACAGATGAACCATTATCTATTGACCATCAGGTAGATAACAGTTGATACTTAACCTAAATTATCCTTAAAATTAATTTGTTTAAAGATGTAAATCATCCGATCATCACAAACACTAAACTTACATATGAGATGTAGGCTTTCATGTGCAACTACAATTAAGCCTTCTAAGTCTTGTGCCTAATTGTGACCTGGTTTAATTTTTATGAAAAATAGTTGTATGTAAAGATATGGCTTAGGGATTTCTGTGCAAAGATAAGCATTTTTCTAATTTTGTGAACACAAAACAATAAAGAGGATGTGGAAGCAGACTCCTGCATTCAGTGATAGTCTATAAATTACATTCTTCTCCAAAACACGTAGGTAAACAGCAATGGCTAGTTTCGTCAACAGAGGGTAAACATGTTCATATCCTGGCAAAAAGTGGACTTGGAGAAAACTCATTTCATCACCGATGATTTAAAGATACAACACTTTTACAAGAAGACAAGCTAAGGTGATGGAACCACAACCCACTGCTAACGACCACATGGCGCTAATGAGCAGATTCGGCAGCCTTGAGCGAAATACATCAGTTAAATACCCAAGTATAACAATCTAAACATAACCAGACAATGCTACTAAAGCGCTCGACTCGAAATAACTTTAATTTACATTTATTCCATGTTATCGATATCAACTGCGCATAATGCTAATGCTAGCTTGCTAACTCGTATAAATTACCTTAACACATCATATGCGCCCGTTTAAAAGAGAATAATTCTGCAAACAATAGTAGTTAATTTAGTCACATTATATTTTACCGTGTAAAAACAAAGTTTCAGCCACCGACACGTTTATTAGAGGGCTATCAGCTCGGTTTAGATGCAAGATGGCGACTCAGACATGGAGAAGAACCGGGCAGAAAATAAACGAAAACCACTTATATATTATCTTTAGTTTGACACATGCAACCAATTTCACCACCAACACAAACAGAAAACAACACAGATTCAAAACAAATGGCTTATATCAGTCGATGGCCACAAGAATAGCAGATTAAAGTCAGATTAAATACCGAAGAGAACGAACCTCTATGTGTCTCTCAACGAAGCAGAAACAAGAAAGGAAGGAACTTCCGCTTCCGGGGCCAAAGTTGAGTCGATCCGACACGGGAACGAGCGACTGTCGCCACCGTGAGGTCTCAAGAGGAAACTATTATTTATCTGTTTTATTTTGTTTTTATTTTTATGTGTTTATTTGTTCTTACTTCTCTCTGTTTATCAGTGTTTATTTATGTGTTTATTCAAATACATTAAAAATGCCATTTATTTGATTTGTTTTTAATAATATTACTTTATTGAGAATTTATTGGTTTTAGTCATTTTGTCCACAGACAATTCTGATACTTACACCCAGGTGTTGTGTGTATGGATTGCTGTTATATGATATTTGCCTTTGCCTTCTATCAGAGAGACTTTCTGATCCGTAGTTGACTCAAAGAAAGTCAGTTTTATCCCAGACCAGGATAGTTTTGGTGTCTAAACCTGACCTCGTAGTTATAGTGTCTAAATAAAAAACCTTCCAAAATTAGAATAAAAAAGAACAAATACAGTATCCCAAATGCACATGGGCTGAAGTCCAGTATCCTGGGTGTAGTGAGTTGAGACTTCTGTTAGATAGAAATTGAACACAGTTTTCTTTGTTTAGGTGTTTAAGTGCCTACGGTAGTTCTGAAATTAGTTAATGGTTCATTAAAAGATGAACATTCTGCTGTCTGAAAGTAGCAGCACTGCTCATTTTTTGACCTGAGGTGATAAAGATAAGAAAAGATCAGTCAGACGGCAGCATTTGACCACTTCAGTTTATTTACAGAAACACTTTAACATGATGCAGAGGAAGAAATGACTCCAAAAAACTACAAAAGAAAAAAGATTAAAAACACACACACACTCTCTACCACACACACATGCACGCACACATACACACGGGTCACTTCAGTACATTACATACTGGGCATGCAGCATTAATACAGTACAGTACGATATCCATCATAGTAGAAAAGCTGAGTGAATGTGAAGGAGCTGATTATTGATCTTTGATTATTGATTCTGCAGAGCGTGAACATCATGCACGGGAAACAGTGAGGACTGTGTGATTTTGATGTTGTTAAATAATGAATAAATAATCTCTATTATTGTATATGTTTATGTTTCTGGGAAAAAAAATCTCAAAAGCCAAATGATAAATGACCTCAATGAGCACTATACATTAAATATACATTATATTATAAACTATAATATAAATAAATATATTTATTATACTTATATATCTGTGTATACTTATATGTCTTTATCTGCTCATCACAGGGTGAAAGAAATTAATTCAGTCCAGGTTCAGTTTCCCGACACGGTGATGAAAAAGCTTCCTGTGCAGAACATTCAGCAGGGGAGGCTCAAAAACAGAAACTTCCAGCAAACAACGAATAATCCACAATTAGAGGATCAGAGGGATGGAAGCTGCTATTTTACAAATATAAATAAGCCTCACCCGCTGAACTCAAAGTGTCTGTTCACAGGAACATGTGAAATCTGCTTTAATTCTTGTTTCAAGCATATACACCAAAAGAGTTCCAAAAATGACATCTCAGATATACTTTCAAGTGTCTTAAAAGGTTTAAAGTGGACGTGTTGCTTTAGAAAACACACACTAATCTACTGTAGAAAACAGCCATTCACTCTGCTCGCACCGTTTGGCGTCCGACAGCGGAAAAAAAACAAAACAAGAAGAGGTCAAACTGGGTCAGTGGGACAGAAAATAAAACATATACTGTTTATATTTAAAAACCTGAAAACTGAACCAGAAGTGAATGAAATAAAGATCCAACTCAAACCTTAACAAACATCCAGAGTCTCCAGATTCAGAAAGTCCAGGTCCTCACAGTGGACTGAAACCAAAGGAAACCAGTCGGACATCAGGAAATAGTAAGTCAATATATTGTTCCCAGGAGTCAATCTGGTCTCATTCTCTTTGTTTTGACCCTGTAGATCTATCTTTAAATTATTGCTCTATCAATAAGATTTTATGGGTGAACATAAGCTTTGATGTCTGTGTTTACATTAGTTAATGTCACCATCAAAGGTGATTTATATAACCTTTGTAAAAAGTTGGTTCAGACTCCAATTCTATATTGAAAAAATAATGGAGAGGGAGTGATGGTCAAACAAGCAATAAGGTGAATGGAGAGAGTGAGTAACTTAAGCGAGAAAAAAAAGTAGTGAAGTAGAAAAATAAAATGTCATTTTCTGATTGTTTTACATGATTTTGTTTTAGAATACCAACACAAATACACCTTTGCAAAACCTCTACAATAAATTTGTCCGAACCACAAACTTCTTCCTTTAATCTGTGTCCATTCAACACGCCTGTGTAGTAGAGGTGACAAACTGAGATGAATCTATGTGCATGTTCTGCTCAGAGTTTTGTCTCTCAGACAAAACTGCACAACACTATGAGTATTAGAGTGCGTGAAAAGAGAAACTTTTATTTCATATTGCTCCGATCACATGCAGCATGATGGTATGGTTAGTAGCAGATACATCGTATGATGCCCAGAAATGTCTCAAACACAGCAAAACAGCAGAACAATGCAAGCAGAGGGCAGGATGTCTGCAGGTAAATACACTGACAGATGGTCAGAGATGATAATGATGAAGGGTTATTATTGTATGAGCCAGTATTTTATTTTTTTAAGAAAATGTTGCATATTTTGCCTTTAGGTTTACTATCACTCAGTTACAATAATCAGTTTGTTATCTTACCTAGCTACACTGGCTAATGTTAGCATTAACCAGTATTGGAATAGATAGTCTGTAAACTTGCCTAATATGTAGCCCACCTAGAGTTAAGTTAGAGTTCTGTGAGGCTGACATTTCTGTTGTAAAGCACAGCTTTATGTAGTAATATTTTTCTGTGGTTGAAATGACTTGGCACCAATGTAATGTTTCCTTAGTAGCAGAGTGGTATTCATTCGGTATATTAGCATTAGCTTGGCGGGTTTCACTAGTTTTTCCACTACTTTCACTACTTTTCCAGTTCCACTCTATTGTCTAAATTCGGTCATTATTAACTTAAGGCTTCAAAGAGTTCAAATCCAGTTTTCAGGTTTCAATTTTCAGTTCATCCAGTCACCTTTTGGGAGTCATGACCTACAGGGTATATAGTCAGGTTCTGGCAGTGGGTGTGGCTTTAAGACTAAAGTACAGGTGAGCAGCAGGATGAGGCTCAACCTACTTTTGGTTTGGTTTTTGTCTCTTGGCGTTTCTGGAGCCGAGACGCCAAACAGCGCAGAGATGTGCGGTGAACTAAAGGGCAGCAGCGCGGTGGCGAACACATTCAGCAGTTGCTATGGTAATTTGTGTCACACTATAATGCATTTCATATTAATAAAAATAATAAGGCTAATATTACACCATGTGTCGTCTACAGGTGAGCCACACAATGCGAGCACTGGAAGTCAGTTAACATGAAAAAGCCTTCAGATACAAACGAGATATATTGATATTAATAATATTAATAATAACGTCATAGTAAGAATCTGATTGTACAAAGTTCTACATTCTCCCGACGGTAAAAAGCTGCTTAAAGCCTCTGAGACAAACACAACAGGTCAAAGGTTGCAGAATATCAAAGTTGGCAAAGCTGGCGTTTTGTTAGCTCGCGGCTATCAGAAACTGGCGCTCCTGGAAAGGAATGCTAACAAAGCTAACAAACCCCAGTGAAGATTTACTTGTTTTCCACCAAAGTGGTTTAGAGCCGGTTTGGTTCAACATGAGGCACTGGCTCCAACACTTTGCAGATGTAAAGCCACTTATGTCCTTAGTAAGGAACAGGATGATTGAGACCATCAGAACCAACTAAAACAAAGTGAACAACATTTTCTAAAATCACAATCACAAACACATTGGACCAGTCATGTCAGCTTTAGAAATAACACTTGTGTTTGAAGTTGGCAATAGTAACGTTGGGGAAGTGGTGAATGTAGGCCACCAACGTGGAACAGAAGCCTTTCCATTTCACACTGAGAACGCTCAGTTCTTGTCATTACAACCCATGGTCCATTGGTGTAACTAATGATTGTATTATTAGTTTTACCATTGTTTGCTTAATAATTGTCCAAGTACAGTGACTTACAGCTCCAAAAAGCCAAGACCAATGCATAAGCCTCTGGATTCAGAAAATAGCTCAAAGCCTCATGGGAGATGCCATGGTGATGCCGTCCAAGACAGTCTGTGGTTCTGTTTGTTGTTGGTCCAAATGGCAGAGTTATTAAAGTTTGATTATTATTGCATTTATTCTAAAAGTAAAATTAACAGTGAAACTGAATTTTGTTAAGTGAAAGGTTTGTTTTTAGAATAAAAAATAATAAAATATTTAGTTATTATTACAAGTAAAAAAAAACCTTTTGGTATAACACCTGAGAAATAAAGGTGATAAATAAAAAAAAAAAACTGAACTACAACAAGCCAATTGATCTATGTAAAAATACAAATAAATCACTTTTTAACTTTTGTGTTTTAACTTTTAAAACTAAAAGGAAACTGAAATTAAAAATAAACTTTGAAAACTAAATATATAAATATATATATATTTAAATATAAATATAAATACATATAAAACTAATGAAAAATTAAAAACTTAATAACCTTGACTGGAACCAGTTCCATGCTGGTGTAGATGGTCCAACGTAATGATGTGACTCTGAGGAAGAAAAGCAAACCAGAACTAATGCCAGACCAGAATTTGGACCAGGTTGTCACTGGTGATAAAGAAGCTAAAAAACAGAGCAGATCTGACAACCACGAACGCCAAAACACAGCAAAGCTAAAGCGGAAACACGGAATACAAAGTCCAGCATGCAGTAAATCTGTACAGAAAGTAACACCGAGAGGAAGAAACACAAGCTCCCAAACAGACGTCCAGAGAAAAGTCCAGTAAAGGTTCTGAAAAACCTCAGATCTCGTACACAACCACCAAAGGCTGAATGAGTGTGAGCAGCGGCTCTTATATTCACTATTAAAGATTAAGTTCAGTACGTCACTGAAACACAAACAGAGATATGAGGTTTCACACTGAAACAATGGGAACGCCAGATAGTCCTGAAGTAGGGAGTCCCAGAAGGGTCAAAACACTCTGACAATTAATAAAACCACACAAACACTGGGGATGTAATGTCAGTTAGGTCTGAATACAATCACTTTGAAATGTAAATCATTTGACTGGCTGCACAGTAAGTGATTCATTTACACAATGTCACAGAAGTGTTTCCCTTCTGAGACTCTGTACTGATGAGGGTTCTGAGAGCAGATGTTGTAGTCCTAGCAACAGATGACACGTCTGTGTCTGCAATTCTGATTGGCTGTCACTGCAACTCAATTTTACATTGTCTTGTCTCACTCCATCCCTTTAAAACAGGCACCTTCCTTCCCTTCCTTCCTTTGCTATTTAACCCTTTTATAAACTAACAGCTTCAGTTTAATTTTGCAGATGAAGTCAGGGCAGACTGACAGCTCATTAAGGTAGGCTCCCTCATTAGGACACTTGGCGGGGGTCAGGGGTCAGGGTCAGGTTGAGTAGAGGTGTGGCTGTTCATGGAAGATCACAGGTCAGAGAGCGATGGAAGCTTCTGGAAGCTCTGAACCCAATGGAAGCAACAAGATGAGGCTGAAACTCATCACCATTTAACAGCAAACCATGTATATCCCTTAAACAATGTTTAAACATCACGTTTACATGTTTCATAAGGTAGATGTCATTTTGATCAGGTAAATATGATGTATAGATGTGAGGTACCAGAGGCTGAGAGCAACTCTGACCATCATCACTGTATCAGATCAGTCGTCTCTTCATCTCCCACATCAGTCTGAGGAGCTTAGATTTACATAATATTCATCTAGAGCCCATTACTTGTATTTAATAAAACTCTTTTAAAACTCACTGTTAGCACTTTTTGCAGGTCATGCAGCTGAAGCTGAATTCAGAAAAACAGCCACCAACAAAACGCTGTTCTGATTTGACACCAAGAGCATCAACAATATCAGACTGAATTCTTAGCACTTCTTTTGAATGTTTTGACATGAAATAGGTTTTAAATTACATTCACAAAGGTCTTAAAACACCTTAAATCTAACTTGTTGAAACCTGTTTTATAACTGTAAGTGAATACTGTAAAGATAACTATTAAATTAGAGAAAATACAGCATATTACAGTATTTTATACATATATAAGGAGATGACGAGGCAATGGATCTATAAGTAATATGTTACCATGGCGAGTCTCAGCCTCCATACTTATACAATTGTTATTGATCATCTTAATTTTAAGGTGTAAAGCTATATATTAAAGAAATAAACCTCTGTCAGACCAGAAGCTGCTGCTGATTTGATTCGCAAGTTAAAATGTAAATATTCAAAGGTTTAATTTAATTCAACACCAGTTTGATATGTGTTTTCTAAGTTTTGAGCTGTAAATTAAGTATTAACCATTTTGACTGTTCAGGTCAAATTTGACCAAAATTTAGATCCACCGGTATCAAATTAAGGAAAATGGTAAAAATATTAAACTTAATATATAGAGATACAAAGGTTGTTGAGTTTTTTGTGTTGTTTCTAAATGTATTAGCTGTTCTGAATGTGATAAAAACACTGAGAAGGTGTATAAAATGAACAGTATGTAAGGGTTAATACTGACTGGTTAATACTGTCATCCTGACACATGGAGATACGAGGTTTCCACACATCAAAAGAAAACAACCTGCACTAGAACAAGAGCGCTGATTGGCGGCAAATCACAAAAACGGGCGTGGCTGAAGGAGTCCAAACAAGCTGAAAAGAGGAAGCTGATTGGTTGGTGGTTCACTACTGGACGCTTTCTGGCCCCGCCCTCATCTCCTCCTCCTCACTAATCCTGAATGTTGACGCTTGGCCTGCTGTCAATCAATCTGTTGTCACGGCAGCGCTGGTCCATCACCGACACGCCCACTCTGGAAGTTAGCTGAGAAGAGATGATAAACAAATATTACTATTAATAAAAACCAAGAATAAACAATTGAAATGATGAAGGGAGTAAATGTGCTTAACCCTCAAAGATCTAAACATCCACCAGCGATCAAAAGCATCTACTGATCTAAAATATTTAATAATTTTTGAACTATTAATCCTATCAATACATGTTAATAATTCAGGTAAAATACAGTTTCTTAGCTTTTCATCATCATAAGATTTGGACGTTCAGAGGCTTCATAGTGAAACACCGTCATCTTCTGCAAAATTGATTCACCAGTAAAAACCCATGGAGTTTGACAAATGACAATGGTTGTAGACATTTGCTGTTATGTTCAGTTAATGATGTATTTTGCCAAACAAGTCACCTTTTCCCTGTTTTAATACAACCTATGACCTAGTAAATTAAATACAGGAAAATACCTGATTTTCGCTGAAAAATGCAAAATGCAGAGGATGGTAGTATACTAAACAATGATAAATCACTTATGAAAGGTTAAAAGTAGAGAAAAATTCATTTGGAAGTTGATACAAAATTAGCTCTAGGTCTTTAAGGGTTAATGAAGCAGAGATGAAATATAATAACATTTTTATTGCTATTAAACTAATTATACTAATTAATAATTGGTATTACTAATCATTAAACTAGAAACGTACCCACATAAAACAAAAATCAAATAAAACCAATTAGCCCCACATGAAACAACATGAAACCTCATAAAACAGAATAAAATCCCATAAAAGTGCTAAGTGCTGTGTGTATTAATATACACAGACACAAAGACACACACACACACACACACACTGTGTGTGACCAAATAAACTGGATAAACCTCCAAAAAATAAAATAAAAACAATCAAGACCACATAAACATGAACACGGTCATATGCTTTGCAAATAAATATATAATATATAGAAATCTTGGACTGAAATCTTGGGACATAAACTAACCAATTAATTTAACTAATTAACCCCATTAATTAAGATATTAAACTGTTTTTTCCTTTGGGAATTTTTGCTTTCATTAAGTCCACGTGTTTGCAGTCATACGTACATGTATATATTACTTTCATATATGTACTTTCAATGTACCCTTTTTCCCCTTTTCTTTCTCTTGTCTTTTCTTAATTGTAAGGTGAAAAATTGGAACATGTTGAGAAATAACCTTGCTATATCGAATGTACATTTGTTCCTGATAAAACTTAAATACAAATGAAAAAAACACATGCATCAACATAAAGCCCAAAAGAAACACAAAAAGAAAGAATAAAACTACATAAAAACATAAAATGAATTAAAACTCTATGAGACCAAGTAGCAGAAAAATAAAATAAAATAAAACACAAAACAAGTAAAACTAGCCAGCTCCTCAAAATACATGTAGGCATAATTCTTAAAACTAAGTCAACTTAATTTAAGTGAAACACAAACTAAAAGACAATTCAAAATAAAAACTTTTTTAAAACTGTTAAAACTCTGTGACAAACTAATAGACAAAAAGTAGATCTTAATCAAACTGAACTGTTGTTTCCCTGAGTCACTAAACTCATCAGTGACGTACGTACTTGCTGAGCGTGGAGGCGGAGCCAGAGCGGTGGAAGTGGACGATCTGCCACTTGCCGTCACGGCGGTGCCACACCCTGGTCTCCTCTGATTGGGCGGTGCGAGGCGTGCCGTTGGCATCGATGTACTGCGTCACCCTGATGTAGGCGATGCAGGCGGCCTCGTCGCCCACCAGGTGGATGTGAGGGTTCAGGATGGTGGTGTGTACCGGTTTACTGTTCTTAGACCACACTGACAGAGACAGGGACAGGTTAGACCGGCCAATCACAGCACAGGGCAGGTACTCAGGTGGGTGGGGACAGGCTGGGTGATGAAGCGATGATATTATCATGATGTTCACAACATTACATCATAATGTATTTAATGAAAAAGTCTTTTGTCCTTTACATTGTTTGCATCTGATTGCATCTTTAATAAACTTGTTTTCTTAGACTCTAACTTGGGATGGAAAATCAGCCTTTAAACTCAAAAGAAACAATGATTTAACTTGTTTACCATTCCAAGTTACAAAGCTTAGAGCTGAAGAACCACAAGGTCGAAATTAATCAACAACTTCTAGTTTCAGTAACATGTGGCTAAAATACAACCTGAACTACATCAGGTGAAATTTACCAGAAAATGTTTTTTTTCACCCATTTAATAAAATTAATCATGGAATGGACCAGTAATCTAACCTCATGGCCACCAAACAGGCCGGAAGTCCCATGAGCTTCGATTGCTACCCATGTGATTCATTCACTAATTATGTTTCAGTGCTCAGGAATACTGTAAAATAACAATGTATAGTGTGCCTCTATTGACAAGAATTTTATTGAAGATTTTATTGAACTTTAATGTATTTAATACAAAATGGCAATGATAACAATTTCATCATGATAATATTTTTGGCTGTGTCATTCAGCTGTGTGAAAACAGGAAGTGTGGTGGAGCTCACAGTTTTCAAAGTAAAAGCGGTGAAAGTCCAGGCCTTCGACCAGATTCCCCAACGCTTCAGGTTCAAACGCCGTCACTGCAGGATCACACATTTTACTGAAAGGACAGAGAAAAAAAGAGTTTTATTCAGAGAATTAAACTAGAAAAGGCTTTTGAAGAACACATCATGTAAAAACATCATCTCATACATATTCACGGAATAAAGATGATTAAAAAATGTATCAACTCATTCAAGACAAAGTATGTTTTAGGACCCAACTGAAAATAAGCACAGAACATGTTCACACTGACAACATTAAACAATAAAAGTACCCTAAAATAATAAAGGGAAGGTTTGTCTTCTGTTTTAGGAATATATTTAAATATAGTGAAATTTAATATCTGTGCCTGATTTTCAATAACAAGGTTTTAGTCAAGTCTTATAAACGCTCCTCACAGATGCAGTTCCTCTCATGTCCACCAGATGGGGCTGTGATAACATATCTGAATGAATGATACTTAACACTTTAATGTTATAAAAATAAATCTGCACTTCATAGGAGAAAACAACTCAGTATTCAACCTGTTTTAAATCCTCCTGATTGCTTACTCTAATACTGATGTAGAGCTGTTTGGGTTTACTCCATGTGATGAAATTTATATTAAAAACCTACTTGACATCTTGTTATCAAAGGTGTGCAGGGTACCTGTCCTTCAGTTGGAGTCTCACAAACCTTGTTTATTTTTTTGACAGTCACTGACATTTTATATTACTGTGTTCTGAATCACTACCAAGGTCGATTTAGACAGACTTTATGGCTTCAGGTCCCTGTGTTACAGAAGTGTATGAAAAATGTATGGAACGACTCTTATATATCGTGTAATCTTAAAGTTACATTAATTTTTGAGGTGGTAAAGAAGAACAAAAACCCAAACAAAGACTTTCAGCCACTCATGTGGTGCAGAGAATGAACAACTCTTGATCCATCGTACTCCGAATTACTTGCAAACACTTAGTTATGTGGATATATTTTAGAATCAGAGCAGAGTGGAGTTAATATTTAAAGTGAATGATACGACATCCAACATGTCCTGAGTGATGGGACCACAGCTGACAGCTCTAATGAAAGGTGTGAACTCATTTAGATCACATTTGGAAGTGGTCTGGGTCTCATATGTCCACATGCTCTTATCAGTGTGAACAGGAATGTGTCATGGAAGAAATGGAGGGACTGAATACTGAGCTCATGTTATGTGTCCAACAGCGTCAGAGACACATAAACACATTAAACACCCACAGAGATACATTACACCATCTCACATGTGCAGAGGTCTATGAGAAAACAGAATATCTGCAGTTCACATAACCCAGCAGAAAATCATGAACATGTTTAAAGCTCTTGAGGGTTTAATAATCACTAAAGCATATGTCATGGAGAGAAGCAACAAACACATCGATATCTAAGGTGCATTGATTGATTCACTGCACACTTCCACTTTAAAAGTTGTTGGTCGCCTTCGAACAACAGCACAGTGGATTAAATGAACAAATCTACAAATCTAGCATGTTCATTGTGAAATGAGAGCCTCCACTGGCGATAGATGAACCTTATTATTGTATCTTGAGCAGAAACCCTGGAGCTTTCCAATGTCAGCTGTGAGAAGAAACTATAGAGAGCAGAAGTCCTTCTGCTTCTGCACAGGGAAAAAAACAGCTGTCGATAGCAAGTGATAAATGATGTTTTAAATTGTAGGAACGTCTGTTTTACCCAGTTTAAAGGAGTTATAAGTAGTTTTGATATTCCATATCCTCAGCAATATTGTATCCACAGACTGTATCACTCACTGAATAACGTATGAAGCTTACTGTTTACACACATCTGTATTTTGGTATCATCAAGATTTCCTCTTCAAACTAAAAATTATAGCTGGTTATTTTGACAGTTGGTCAAAACACTTTGTCCTATAATCTTCATGTGCTGCATCAGCTGAAAGTTTACATTTTAGCTATGTTAGCTTAGCTCTGTTTTTAGACAGAAAGCAATGTAAACCACAAATCATATCTGTTTTCTGTACAGTTTGTGTTGTCAGTAGCTGAACTAAAGAACTGTCACAGTTTAGTCTGAACTGTGGATCAACAGACAACAACTTAACAAAGATAATAACATCACATAATGACTTATTATACCGTCATAAGCCTCATAATAAAATCACCCATATTGAGGAAATGCTGCCATTTCATCATCAAACTCCATTCTTTTAAGTTATAGCTGTCTCCAGACAAGAAAACAACAACAACAGTGCTTCTAGATTTTATCACTTTATCACTTTCTTTTACTTTAAAAGTTGTTTCTTAATGGTTCTCATTATATCTTGTTACTTTCTGATGCTTCAGTCAAAGACCCTATGGTGTTTTCCTCACCATGGGATACCAGCAGAGTGACTCACTACTCCCTCTAGTGGTCACATACTGTAAATCTGTCAGACTGAGGGTGTATATCCCACAACCCAATACACTGTCACCTTTTGCATTATGGTAAGTCTTCATAAACACTCTATTGATAATTTTAAGTCATTTCTTAATAACTTAAAGTAGAAACACTACATATAGCTACTTTAAATATAATTTTATGAGACAAGTAAAATTGCGATTTGTGGCAAACGGCTCAAAGAACTGCATCTCTCCTTAAATGTGATGTGTATCACCAACACAGCCTTGAGAGGGGTGAAAAGGTATTAAAAGAGGTGAAAATCACTGCAGTCTAGTCATGTTGAAGCTGCAGAGACATCCTAAATGACTCTGAGCAGATCATAGAGAGAGACAGTTACAACGATGTGACCTCTGCAACTTTCTGCTGTGTGTGTTTTAATATTGATGTATTTTTATAGACTGATACTTCAATCTGTGACTTTCCTGACTTGTAGAATTATCTCTTAAATATGTGTAAATGATACGTGCAATTCAAAGAGTCAAAAATTACTTGTAATTTTTTTTTTTTTTGCAAAATAAGGTCCCATGAGATTGGACTGTAAGGGGCAGGATTTTGTCTCTCGATAAGACAAAGTATCTACTGTATGTGACTGACAGGTGTTCTAGACAATCAGAGCCAGCCATGTGTATGTGTGTTTGTGTAACATACGTGTAGCTCTCAAAGTCTCCGTTGCTGATTGCCTCGATGAGCTGCTCCGTGACTTTAATGATGTCCTGTTTCCTCACTGAACACACACATTAAAAACACAGATACACTAGTTAGTATCACATTTTTTCACATCTTTCTGTTTTGTCAGAGTGCATAAGGCTCTTGGTAATATTAAGAACTTTTAAAACTGCTGTTGCCTTAGGACCATTTATGACCAGTACACTGTCTTTACCACATATGTAGCTGTATTTGTCCTCTTTCACAACAATATGATAACCAAAGACCAGTGACTTACAGCATTTTAATTATGAACCTCAAAGTGACAGGACTTCCACCAAACAGCCCTATAACCTCAAAAATAAATCAGAGCAGATACTTCTATTCAAATCCAGAAAAACTCATTTTTTTTATATCTTTTTCTCACCATTTCACTAAAACTTCATAACCTACCACAGAAGCCTATGTTTGAGTGCTTCCCTGAAGGTAAATCTGACTTGTTTAGTGTCTGTGTTTGGCAGAAATCAATACATCACCCACACAGAAACACATTAATGAGCTGTTAAAGTGATCTTTCTCTCTTTAGCTGTAATAGCTGTCAGACGTTTGGGATTCAAAAGGTGAATTTGCAGCAAACAGCAGGTCTTTTTGTTATTACTACCTTTGAGATAGGGTTTTGTACTTCAGTAATGGAAGAATGAATTTGTCATTTGTTAGTTTCGAATGAAAAAGTGTTGAAATATTGACCAATTCAAGTCTGTAGAAAACAGGTTAAAGGACGCTGTTTTAACACAACAAAGAATGGAGTAAGTGACAAAAAAAGAGGAAAATTGCAAAGTTATAAACATCAAAGCCAAAGAAGAAGCTTCATTTTTAATTTTCAGTCAGATTAATTGAGATTAGAGATTAGATTAACAGTTACGAATGTCAGATTAACCAGTTTATGTAGTACATCCCACAGGTGTCCCCACAAACAGCAATAAACACTAACACCGTATTAGAAATTTTTATCTATGTACAGATAATGATCAGATGCTGAATCTGAGCACAATCAGGATAAGATCCAGAATACAGATCCACATGTGAACACACTCATTTAGTGTCTGTTTTAAATGTCTGTATGAATGCATCCTGACATAAACAGTATGGCTGTTAATTTATTTGTTTGTTTGCTTACCTCTGGTGTCCTCATCTTCTATGGTGGTGTTTGTGCTTTCAGATGATTCCTGTGAAAACAGAAACAGACACGATCACTCAGGTGAAACTGTTTCCCGTTTTTAATATGGAAAAAAAATAAATCTGTTTAATGATGATATTTTCTGCCTGTCATTACCTTTGTTTTACAACATATTCCCCACATACAACAAAACAAATTGGCTTTAGTCTTGAAATTGTCAGTAATGATATATTAAAAGAAATACAAATACTGTCACATATACAAAAAATTGAGTTTCCGTTTTAAAAATGCTGTTTATATGTGAATTAGTGGCCCAAACATAGAGAAAATGTTAGTTTTGTAAAATATCTGCATTAGTGATCAAGACATAAAAGAAGGAAATAAGTTATATTTGTGAATATTACACATAATATGAGTAATATGGTGAAAATACAGTAAAAAGGCATAAGCAATGTAAATGTAATGTAAAGATTTAATAAGACTAAAACAATGTAAAAGATTAAATAAGATGAAGGTGTCACAAAACCTGAAAATGGCATCAAAGTGAACAACAGCACCTGGAGGAATGTGGTAATGTGGGTTGTTTGTTTAAAGGTAATCTGATAAAATACAGCACAACTGATACACAATGACCAGAAAAACTATTCACAATGAATTTATGACAACAAACAAAAAGATTTTTTTTTTTATTTAACAAAAGAGGATGCACTGATCTGGATTTAATTTAACCATGTCTCAACATCAATTTGAATTAAATTAATTAGATTTGTTGGCCTGCCTCAAATACTAGTAATAATAAAATAATTCCTAAATAAAAACTCCTGGCATGAAATAATAATGAAATTCTTACTTTGACTCCATCAGCCTTCTTGTTGCTTCCACTTTTTCCTCCTGAACGAGGGATGAGGATGAAGAGAAAGAGAAGCAGCAGAGTCAGAAAGAAAGGAACAAACGCTGAGAAGAGCAGAGACGGCATCGTACTGACAACCACTGCCCACGTGCTCTTCAGCAAAGCACCTGTCTATGTCTATTATCACTGACAGAAGACAGAAAACAGTAATGAATGGACCAAAACCGGGAAGAAATGTGACAGAGTAGGGTTTAAATGAGAAGGACAAGAAATGGAGACAGACGCAGAAAAGTTTCAGTAAAAAAAAGGTAAAAATGTTAAGAAAAATTATCCCCTGGATTTAAAAAAAAAAACGGAGATATGACAAGGATGGAAAAAATATATATTCAGAGGGAAAAGAAAAGGTTAAAGCTTTCAGATGATTTAGCAGTGAAATAAAATGCTGATCCAAGTGAAGAAAATTTTGCAAAATGTAAAAAAAAAGTGCAATTCCAGTGGTGCCTTTGTCTGTTCACACAAAGTAGAAGATGAAAGAAAAGCAGTAGAAAATGAGAGGAAAAATAAGGTGATCAAGGTAGCAGAGAAAAAAAACCCATCCAGAATTCCACAAAAATTTCTGTGAAAAAATTATCCTGTGCTGCTCACATATGAAACCAAGAGGTAACTGAACAAACGTGAAGAAACAACAAAACTTTAAAGCTGTGAGACAAGTGAGATAAAACAGTCCAACATTAGACAAAACATGAGTAACAAAACAAGAAAACCACTGGAGCTGAAATGGAGCTGCTTCGGCCTCAGTCTGTTAAACCGTCTGCCTGTTCAAGGCCATGTGTCGACAGTTAGATCTGTCTGTCTGTATGAAACCGATACAGACAGACAGACAGACAGACAGACAGACAGGTGGGTTTTCCCGGCGAGCCCTGAGGGTCACATAGAGCCGAGGCCAAATTTAGGTTCAACTTGAGATAGCTGCAGAGAGAAACACTCGACACATTCCTATCTGTTTGACAGCATCAACAAAGCTAGGATGAAGATGAACATGACTGGAAAAGCAAAGAAAACCAGAGAAAAACAAATGATAACCATATGAAGCCAATAAAAAGCAAAGAAAACAATATAAACCCAAATGAAATCAAAGAAATCCACAGTCAAATGAAACAAAAGAAAAAAAAGAAAACCATCTAAAACCAAACCAAATCAAATCTCCTCTCTGTCTCTGTTTCTCTCTCTCTCTCTCTCTCTCTCTCTCTCTCTCTCTCTGTATATATATATATATATATATAAAACTTGGTTATAAACTCTTCAACTCTTCAAAACCACAAACTTAACAAAGTATCATCTATAGCTTCATCTCTTGATATGATGCAATGGAGATATGGCGAGAAGGAGAAGCTGTGCCATTTGATGTTTGCTCTTGAAATGCATTCTGGGAGTTGTAGTGAAACACAAAGCTAGACATGCCCATGAGTGAAAAGTTCAAACAGCTGCTGACTCTCTCTGATTCTGTGTTAACCTGTTAATCGTCTGTAAGGCAACAACTGATTGGTCCGTTCCTGTCTGTGTTAACCCTCTGCCACTGTTTACAGATCTGTAGGTCAAAGGTCAACTCCCTGACATCCAGAACACGCTGCAGATTGTATGACACCACAATGGCAAATGAGAAGGCGCTCAGCCACACTCTGTGCTCAGTGTAGAGTCAGTATGTACAGTCAATAAAGTCAGTATGTACACTCAGTATACATATAAATAGAGAGATATAAATATACTGTACACTCAGTATGTCAAGCAGTATACAAGAAATGAATACAGATGAAGACACACAGTATACTACAACATAGTAATTTATAATCAATAATGCTTATTAGATAATACTGTTTGTTTGAGCGGTGAACATGTAAATAATTTACCACAGTCTGAATGTATACTGACATGTACAGTATATATGTATTTAGTGCTGCTGAACGTACCCGAGAAGTTTCTGGTGGCCAACATGGTGGTAAGGATGGCACCCTAAGGAAAGGAGACAAGGAAAGACAGGACAAGAAGTAAAAGGAAGGGAGGGAAGGAAGGAAGAAAGGGGAAACAAAGAATGAAAGAAAGAAATAAGTAGGGGAACAAAAAGGAATGAGGAAAAAGGAAGGAAGGAAAAGTAGAAAAAATGAAAGACAGGAAGGAAATGACATTAAATAAATGATTATTAAATTTAGTGTTTAATTAACCATGTTGTTGAATTAAATCATCTGAATAACAAAATACATGCTAAATGTTGAGATGATATTTGTGAGTGAAGTCACTATTATAACAATTAATAATGAAGTTAATTTACAACCTTTAAAACACCACAGTTACATGATAACTGTATGATGTTGTATGTAATTAATATTCACACATCAGTGGTTGAAGCTTTGCATAATTTCACATTTGGATGTAAATCTGATGAGAAGATCAGATATAAACTGTTCCTTAAAAGGAAAAAAATTATCCTGAATCAGTGAATGTGATTGTTTGCTCTGAAAACCAATGAATCCATGATGACCTTTGACCTACCTTGAGTTTCCGTCTAGCGTTGAATTTCTTCAGACACTCCACTGTTTCCTGTCT
The DNA here is from genome assembly GCA_037367365.1 of Apogon talboti. NCBI lineage: Eukaryota > Metazoa > Chordata > Actinopteri > Kurtiformes > Apogonidae > Apogon > Apogon talboti. The sequence continues at coordinate 6,675,930 of JAPQRQ010000007.1, read as the reverse complement.
ATGCATACAGGACGCCACCGTTGAGCGATGCTGAGGGAGGAAGAGACAGAGACAAGTAAGTAAAGGAGACTAGGAAGGAGGGAAGGAAAGAAAGCAATAGAGGTAAGAAGGAAAGGAAATCAGGAAGATATCACTATCATCATCAGTGAGGTAAACACAGACAGGTGGCTGTTCAGAGGTCAGCAGAGGTCAGGGCTTACAGAGATCCAGGGGTGTTTGAGCGCCTCTGCAGCCGTGATGCGTTTTGCCGGGTTTATGGTCAGCATCTTATTGATGAGGTCTTTGGCTTCAGGAGTCACTGTGTCCCACTCTGGAGACGGAAACTAAACACACCATGATGACAAAGACATATCAGAAGAGTCCAAACAATAGATGTGCATGTGTCATCATGTGTTGTCACTGGGCCGTCATGTGACCGTTTGTGACTCACGTCATAGGCTCCAGCTTTGATCTGCTGATACAGACGATGCTGATCTTCATCCCAGAATGGAGGATAACCGACCAATAGGATGTAGAGAATCACACCTGAGAGGCGGAGACAAAGACACCTAAGAAAAGTGTCAAGGAGAGGGGGACAGAAGATGTGAGGAGACAAGGACTGATAAGGGAGGAGACGTGGAGGGAGGACAAGGAGTAGAAGACAGAGGAAACAAGGAGAGAGCATACAAGGAGGGGCTACAAGGACACAGGACATTGGAAAAAGGACACAAGGAGGGGAAGACAGAGACAATAACATAAGGAAAGAGGACATGGAGACAGAGGACACAAGGAGAAAAAAAACATGCACAGAGGAGATAAGGAGAAGAGAAATAAGGAGAAATGACAAGGGCAGAAGAGACAAGGAGAGAGTATATGAGGAAAGGACACATGGAAAAAGGGGACATGGACATAGGGAGGGGAGGTAGAGTAGACAGAGAGTAGAGTCTGACCACAGGCCCACAGATCCACTGCCTTTCCATACGGGTCCTTCCTCAAAACCTCTGGAGACAGATAACCAGGGGTTCCAGCAAAACCTGAAACACAAACAAATTGAAAAAAGCAATGAAAACAACAAATATGAAACAAAAGAAAAAAAAAAACAGCCAAGTGAAACCGAATAGAATGGACTAGACTGCAGGGGTACAGTACTACTGGAGTATGTCTTACCGAACCAGGCCTGCTGGTCTCCCTCCACCTCAATGGCAAGGCCGAAATCAGCCAGTTTGACAGCGGCTCCTTTGGACTTCGAGGCCAAGAGCAGGTTCTCAGGCTGCACAGACAAACACATGCTAACGGCTAAGACTGCACACTGGTTTACATGAGGAAAGATAGGTATGCTAACATCCAGTTCATAAAACAGTTTCAGCAGATTAAACTGCATGGTACCTTCAGGTCTCGGTGGACCACGCCCATCTGGTGACAGTGTAGCACCGCCTCTAAAATCTGCTGGATACAATGACTGTGGAGAGACATTGGTCAGAGGTCAACGTCACATGTCTCTATGTTCAGGTAGGTAGAAGTTTCCTAAATCAGTATTTTTTGTATTTTTACATGACTCAGATTTTTAATGACAGTGTAAAAATCAGGAGAGTCAGATCCAGTCAGAAATGATCAATGGAGACACATTTGGAGACACTTCATAACACCAGATGTAAACACTTACGGTACAGCTGGACACTAGTGTTTGATTATCTCAGGATGCAAACTAATGCAAAGTCTGAACATGCCCCAAGTCAACTTATCCAATGTCAGAATCATCAGACAGACAAACAATCGGACCAGTAGACGTGTTTACCTGGCATCGGCTTCACTATAATATTCTCTGGCTACGATATCTTCAAATAGTTCTCCACCTGTTACTCTGAAACACAGAAAACATCATCAGCAACGATGGAAATGTTCATTTAATTATCTAAGAAAACATGCAATTGTATAGGGCACAGTGGAATGTAATAATGCAATGTGATACACTATAACACACATTAAAAAGGTTGATATAATAGACTGTAATACGGAAACACATGTCACATATCAGTATATACTGTTAAGTAGTAGCCCACCTTTATTGATACAAATTTTCACTTTATAACTGACAAAATAATCTCATGTTATACGTATATGATTCACTGCAACTGTGTGTGTATTTAAGAGAGAGAAAACATGTGAAGAGGATAGAGGAAACCAAATTATTCCTCAAGAAAATATTGAAGCCATTTAAGATGAAAACATTGACAGAATGTAATACTTACTGTATTTTTTTTTTATTATTAAAGTGACATGTCATATACAGTAGTTTATGGAGGTGCATGTAATATATATTTTCTTTTTTGTGACTTTTCCAAAGCTAGTTTCCAATTTTCTTGATATTGTATAAAAGTCCTTCTAATGATGAGTAATGACTCGATGATGAATCTGTTTTCTGAGGAAAATCTAACTGGTTCAGTGAAGGTTTTTGTGTTGGTGGAAAAGAGGTTTTGTAACAGAGCACGAGTCACAGTAAAAATTCAATGTTCAATAAATGCTTCCATTAGATGATTCTGCTCAGTGTGTCATCAGGTATTAGTGACATAAAACCAGTCTCCATCATTCATGTGGTAGGTGGACATCCCACCCCCTCGTCTCTACACTGCAGCATTACTGAAACAAGACTGCAGCTTCCACCACAGCCATGTTTCAGCTTCAGTTTTAACAGTGGGTGGATGTGATGTTACACTGGTCCATTGTAAAAAATGACATAAAAGACATAACAAGACAAAAAGATGCTGGTAGTCGCTAATTTTGTGATTTAGTTCTGACTATTTTGATTTAATGTGATTGATTTATCAGCATGAAATCAAAGAAAATGGACACAATATGAGGTTTTTAGCTGACAATTTAAACAAAATAAATCTTACAAATAAAAGAAACATGTAGGATTGTAATGATATTAACCGAAATATAAAATGTATGAAAAAGAAAAATATGAGAGTGACACAAAAGATGCAAAAAGATAAAGATGACATTAGTGATATAAGATGAAAACAGCATAAAAAAAAATAAAATGATGTAAAACATGCAACAACATTAAAATGAGGAACAACACTAGACAAAGACAAAATTAAAAAAAACAAAAAAACAAGGTAAGGTGAAAACGACTAAGTGAACTCACAGGTCAAAGATGAGATAATGATGAGCCTCCTCTGAAATGCTGTCATGTAGCCGAACTGAAAGAAAACAGAGAGAAACAGATAAAGACTTTAAGTAACTATAACATTTGGTTCTCAAATGTTGATCAACTTTAAATTTTACACCAATAAGGAATAATAACCTCAGCTTGACATTTAAGGCAAGGATTTAGTATGTACTGTAATACCACTGATGACCACTAGGTGTATGGCTCCAAAAGCCCTGGTTCAAATTGAATGATTCATAAAGCATCAGCTACAGGAGTTATGTTAATATAATAATAACTGCATAATAACCTATAATAACTGTTCTTTTTAAATTCAATTTTTAAGGACAATTCATAGTTTTCAGTTTAGAGGCAAGAACCAGTGTTCCACATGAGGCCAGTGTTGGATATTTAGTAATTGATTAGTAGTTAATCTAACATGTTCAACATCAGACCTTTTTATTTCAGACTTGTTTCTGTTGGTATTATGTGATGCTCTACAACTTTGGCCAGTTGTTTTGTTGAACCTTGATGCAGATATGAAGTAACACCCCTGGATTTGCCATGTACAGCTTTTTTTCTACCTAAGATGAACCGTTGTAACCTCAAATTTCTTTAGTCAATGTTTCTGACAGGTGTGTGAGATTGCTTAATCTCTGCAGCCAGGTACAGACTATCCAAAGGAGTGGAAAGATTCAAGCAAGATATTCATGGAACCTCCTTAAAACTTGTGAGTATACCTTACTTTTTAGTGCTGTTAAATAAAATTGTATGAGCATAGCCATTATGACACTCATCATCTCTTTTCCAGATCACACATGTAGATAAAATTATGAATACATGTTTTTTTGTATCTCATGAGTGATGATGAAACAGGTAAGTCCCTGTATAGCTGTTTTCATTCAGTAAGTTATATTGGTGGAACTCCTTCCTTTAAAAAACCTTTGCAGGATCAAAGTGGACAAAGTTATATGTATTTTACATTTGGACATGTCAGTAATGCCGCTGTTTGAGAGCTGAATATCAAAGGTGTTAGCAAAGGTAAGACTGATTAGCCAACATCAGGTATCTATCATCTACCATCTCATGGCATTGATAGACAGTCAGTTTCTGTGCGTTAGGGTAGTAGTGACAGCAGGAGTATTCTGATTAGGTTTGCAGAATATCCTATGGCATGACTCTATCCTAAAGATGTTTCCAGTGTCAGAAAAGTTTCCTCAGTTTATATGAGGATCCGGTGACTGTCTGGTTCTGTGGATGATGGACTGGTGTCATCGGTCTTCACTTTTGTGGCAGCATTTGTAATGTATAAATATATTTTTGGGTTCTATTACAGAAAACATTCAGGTTTATCTCCTCCTCTATAAATCTGACTATACATCAAACATTCAACATTTTATATAAATAAACCAGGTAAAATGACTGTCAGCTCTGGAGGAAAGATGTGTTTTACCTCCAGGAGGACGTTACTATAAATACATGAAAACTATGAACAGAGGCTTGATATCTGCGTTGGACTTTGATTGACAGGTGGGATTGACAGTTTGCTGCCTGCTGAGTCAGACTTTCATAGCTTCTTATTGAATAAAACATATTTGTTCTTGTCAGGCTGCTCAGTTGTAGGCTACTTATCTACATTAGCAAGTGTCCATGTCGCGCTGTAGCATCACTGCAAGAAGTGATTTTAGTAGCATTTTTGAGCATGGTGTTAGATCAGATCGGGCCACAAACCAGTACGTGACTGATAGCAGCTAATCTCATGGATGGATGATGGATCAGATGATTCTCTTCTGCATATTGACTTCATTAATCTCAATCAAGATGCCATATTTACAAAGCTTAGCTCGGTTGACGTCCTTACTTCCACTCCACTTCCACCACAGCTTCAACTTTTACTGCTATATTGGATTTAATCAATACCAATTTGTCGTCATTGATCCTTGCTCCGTTCTGTTCCCTATGGGGGTCTGGTTGCTGCTCTCCCTGCCCTGGTATTTTCCTTTAAGAGCAGGGAGACCCCACCACAGAGCCACACCGCTAAATATAACTCATACAGATGAAATATTTTACTTGTGAAAAAGGTGGTCCACATTGAACTGTATTTCTTAGTAGTGCAAAGGTTTTCACTAGCTAGATCAAATCTAGCTTTTCAGTAGTTTTTATATAAATAATGATGCCACCATACACAGAGTAGCTACGCCTGAAACATGTGCATTTCATCATAATATCCTGGGAGAGGAGAGTAAATGAAAACACACACTAGTTTGACTTTATAAGATAGAAACATGGCAGATGAGTTTAACTGAAGAAACAAAGAACAATATGTAAGAGTTTAGTTTGTAAACTAAACTCTTAACCTAAATGCAGGTAATTCCCCAAATAAGTGACACAACCATCACGACTTATCACCAGTTAACTACCAACTACATACATGTTTTCATTATCTGGCTGTAGGCAGTAAATGAATGTAATTAACTGAGTCACAGTGTTTTGGACCAAAAACAAATACAATAGATGCTTCTATTAGGAAAGAGGGCAAGAGGCCAGGACAAATACCGGTACCACTGAAATATTATCTGTGTTGTATTTAACAAAAGGTCTCTACAAAACCCAAGTATGGTGGTTAACCAAAATACTTGAAATATGAGTGCTTACAACTTCTGGTATAGAGTGTAATTATACCACATAGAGTACATTATCAATCTCAAAGGGAAACACATCAAAATACAAAAACAATACTGCAGGTAAAGGTAACAAATACAGTTATAGTTGACATGTTGTGCAATAACTATATTAATAACATATTTGAAAAAAGAATGACTAAAAATAGAATATAGACTAGATACTTCATGGTTATGTTGCTATTAGACTGGTTGATGCTATGATTGATATGAGATAATTTTATGGCATTATGTTGTTGTTATATTGATTTTAAGTCGGTTTTATGACATTATATTTTTATTGTGATGATGTTATGTTGTTTCATATCATTATATTTGTATTGTATCGATTTTATGTTGATTTCTATTTCATTATGTAATTTGACTGATTTTTTTGTTGGTTTCATATCATTATGTTGTTATGTTGACTTTATGATGGTTCTGTATCAATACGGTGTCATTATATTAGTATTGCACTTATTTTATGTTGATTTTAAGTCATTATGTTGTTATTTGATTGCTTTTTTTGTTGGTTTTATGTCATTATGTTGTTATGCTGACTTTATGATGGTTTTGTATCAGTATATTTTCATTATATCGTTATGTCTATTTTCCCTTGTTTGTGTAGCTGATGAGCACTGAAAATCTGAAACTCTGTTCTCTGCATATATTGTATAATAGGATATATAACAGAAGCTGCCCACACACACACACACACACACACACACATACACACACACACACACACACACACACAGATCTAATCCCTGTGCTGTACTGTGTAGGAGTGTTTTACAGAAAAACCTGATTATTTCTTTCTGAGTGCCTTTACACAGGTGTGTGTGTGTGTGTGTGTGTGTGTGTGTGTGTGTGTGGGAGGAGAGAGAGGGGTTTGATGCCTTCACCTAAGGACACTGTTGCTTAGCAACACACACACACAGATACAGTGTTACGTAACACTCCTCAGTGTCTGTAGAGCATCTCGCCCCACACACACTCTGATTGGAGGCTGGGTTCAGACGCAGTGCACTGATTGGCTGGTTGATCCATGTGAGGTCACATTTGAACATCTGACTGTCTGACGGTATGTTTGTTTTTTGAGGTTTCAGGCTGAAAACGTCATTAAACCAAACACAGAGCTGTGATTGGTTGTTGGTCCAGTTGATTAAACTCGACACTGATTCAATCAGATGTGACTGATAAAAATTATCATATCAGTCAGTATTGATCATTATCGTGATGAATGATAATGAATGATATTTCATTGAACTTTAAAGACTGATTTTGTTCCTGAGAGAAAGTTGGAGAAACCAAATGGTTGCTTTCAAATTATTAGTAAAACATGAAACAAGACAAACCAGGGGTGCCCAATAGGTCGATCACGAGGAGAGTGTGGGTAGCTCGCAAACACACGGCTAGCTTAGCCACTATTAGTGGCTAACATTAGCCCAAACCAAGATCAGAAGGAATTTCCAGATGTTGTTCTTGTCTGCTAGCTTAAACCAAGTTGGTTGGGGACTCATGTAGACTTGGCTGGCAAATATCCTGAGATGCTAGTCTCAAAGGCAACAGTGGCCTCTGTGACAACTTCATTTAGAAATGTTTTATTGAGTAGATGACTGTCACGAGATGATGTGATACAATGTTGGAACACGTGCGAGAGGCACACCAGCGAGAAAATATATTTTTATTATCATGATATGGGATTCAACGAAATTTGTTTATCCACTTTTGAAGAGTATATAAAATGTATAAAAAATATAAATGACATGTAAATAGTAGCACAAATGTATCGAAATCAAATGGAGTGACAAATAGTGGTGGATTACAGAAATAAGTTAGGGGGCTGATGGTGGAAATACAGCAGAGCCAGATAGGAAAGTTTATAAGTACACAACCATTCCAATAACTGAGACATTTGCACTCTTAGGAAGTCCGTTGTCTTAGTCCATTCTTACAAAAACCGTACTCGCCGAGTTTGCAAGTCCAAAACTTGGCGAACTTGATATTGAGAAACACTCAAATATGTGTGGCCACTAGGGTGTGGGTAGCTCGCGACCACATGGCCACCTTAGCAATTATTAGTGGCTAACATTAGCCACTAACAGCCGGATTAAACTATGTGTTTTCAATGTAGCCACTAAAAGTTACTGCAGGGTTGCGCAATACCTTGTATTGTGCTGCAAAACCACGAGTTGCATAGTTAGCCTCTAATTTATTTCTCTTAACCTAAACTTATGAAACGGTATAAAAATGAGTGAAGGAGCTGGACCAAGCAAGAAGTCAAAACCACTTGCATACTGATTTGGAGGAGGACTTTTTTCTCACGTTGTCATATTCAAAGTGCATTTGCCTCATTTGCCATGCTGTTCCAAAGAAGGCAAAATGTGGAGTGGTATTTTCGGATTGTTTATAAAAAGTACGTCATTGACTTCCCTCTGAAAAATGAGCCGAGAAAAAGAAAGATGAAGTAACTAAAATCCACACAGCAGTCATGTTACCCGTCCTGTTAACTGTCCAGCTACCTGGTGCTGTGAAGCCATGGCCGAGGATTTGACCCAGCAGCTTTGGAAGGATATCACGGACTGCGAGTGTTTCTCACTGCAATTGGACGAGTCTACAGATGTGAGTGACACAGCCCAGTTGTGCATTTTTATTGGGGTGGTGTATACTGATATGACTGCAAAAGAGGAGCTGTTAACAGTACTGCCAATGAAAGAACACACACGGGGAGAGGACATTTTTCAGTCTTTCAAAAACGTTATCAAGAAAACCCAGCTCCCAATGTTGAAATTGGTGTCCATCAGCATGGACAGTTTGCTGCAATGGTTGGCCGCTCAAATGGATTTATTGCCAAGTGCAGGGAGGACAATGCTTTCCCTGACTTCCTCAATTACCACTATTTAATATACCAACAAGTGTTATGCACAAAAATGCTTAACATGAAAGAGATAATGGATGTGGCAACAAAGATCACCTCTTCTATTTGCATGAGATATCTTCAAAGATAACTGTTCCATTTGCATCTGGAGATGGCTGACTGCGACCACTCTGAGCTGTTTCTACACACTGACATGAGACATATATATACATATATATGAGCAATGTTTTTTGACTGTTGTTTGTTGATGTTTATTTGATTTAGTCATATTAAAAGTAGCTCACAAGCCAAAAAAGTGTGGCCACCCTGAGTCAAAACTCTGTGTGATTTCATGATTTGGTTCTTATTTTGCTCATATTCACTGTAGCTCACCCATGTTCACCTGGAGGTGATCTGCTCATCTGGCTGCACCCAATTCATCATTGTTTACTGATTTCCATGCAAGGAGAGGAAGCACCTAGGGGTTTTTATTCCCAGTATTTTTTTCATTCTCTTCAGAATACCGGTAGCATGAGGCCAATTTAGCATTTGCAGGTGTTGAACAGCCACAGAGCCAAACAGTCATTTCACATGTTGATCAGCTTTACAGCATCCAGCTGGTGTCTGGATTTAATGAATGTGCATTTGCACTTCCACATTCTGGACTCTTACAGAAATTATCTGGTGTAGGGGGAAGAAGTGACGAGTTTAACCAGCTCCTGTTCAGCTCTGTGTACACCCAAGTGTCAAAGTGGCACCGAGCCCTTTCAAACCAAACATGCTGAAAATATTGACCTACATAGATGACTGTCTTATTCTTGCTCCATCACCACAAGAAGCCAGGACCCATACCAGAGACCCATACCCAACTTTGGCCCATGAATACAGAACATGTGCTTCACAGAACCAGGACACAGCACCTGTCTGCACTGATGGTGGCACCAAGTGAGTCTGAAATCCAGATGGTTCTTGGACATAGTTCAGATGGTAGTAGAGCCCCCTGATCCAAGGCATCTCCCCTGGAGGTGTTTGCAGCAGCGATCATGACAGGTCATGATGGCTTTGACCGCCTTTCAGCTAAGAGAAACCTACTGGTCAAACTGACTGGGCCCGTAGGCTGTGCATCATTATCTGCCCCACTGGGACATTCATGGCCCAACCCTGAGGTCATCACCTGCTCTTTCAGTTCTTGAGTGATTCAGGAGAGGTACCTTCATTCCCTTTGCCCTGTCTGTGCAATGTGTTGCTGCTTGTGTGTTGTGTTTTAGAAAGTCTGATGAGCCTCTTGTGGACTTCAGCTGTGATTGGTGATCAGGGGCCATCCTGTCATCTCAGCAGCTGGTCCACTGGATTCCACAGGATGCCCTCAGCATTTTCAGAACACATGCCATGCGGGACATCTCACTGTCAGCTGTTTAGCTCAGGGTGTGTCAGTGGAGTTCATCTGGTTGGCTGCATCTCCACCTTCATGTAGTTATATGTCAGGGATGTGACATCTGGTTCAGTGCTCCGAGTCAGGACTCAGTGTGACACTGAGCTGTTTTTTGTGGAGGTTTTTTTGTGTTTTTTTTTTTTTGTATAAATACTGTTATACAAAAAATACTGTTGAATATTGGTTTTTTTTCTCAGTCCATCAGTGCAGAGAGAAAACCAAGAGTAAAGCCCTTTAATATCAGTGTAGCGCTGATGTAGTATTAGTGCAGTATTATTGTAGCATCAGTACAGTATTGTTTAGTATTAGTGTATTTTCAGTGTGACATTGGTGTAGTGTCAGTGTAGTATTAGTGATATATCAGTGTATTTTTTGTGTAATACTAGTGTAGTATCAGGATATTTATAACGCAGTATTGATGTAGTATCAGTATATTTTTAGTATGATAATGATGAAGCATCAGTGGATAGTTTTAGTGTAATATTAGTGTAGTATCAGTGTATTCTCAGTGTAGAATTGGTGAAGTATCAATGTGTATTTTTAGTGAAATATTGGTGTAGTATCACTTTACAGTTAGTGTACTATTGGTGTAGTATCAGTGAATTTTTAGTGCAGTATTGGTGTAGTATCAGTGGATTTTTAGTGCAGTATTGGTGTAGTATCAGAGTATTTCTAGTGTAGTATTGGTGTAGGAACAATATTTTTTAGTATGATATAGAGGTAGTATCAGTGTGTTTGATGTAATATTGGTGCAGTGATGTCGGTGTAGTAATAGTCTACTATCTGTGTAGTATTGGAACACTATTGTTGTAGCATTCAGAGTAGTATTGATGTAGTAAGGGAGTAGTAGTGTAGTAGTAACGGTGTAGTTTCAGTGTAGTATCAGTGCAGTATCAATGTAGTACCACTCTAGTATTAGTGCTGTGTTATTGTAGTATCAGTGCAGTATCAATGTAGTACCACTCTAGTATTAGTGCTGTATTATTGTAGTATCAGTGCAGTATCAATGTAGTACCACTCTAGTACTAGTGCTGTATTATTGTAGTATCAGTGCAGTACCAATGTAGTACCACTCTAGTATTACTGCTGTATTATTGTAGTATCAGTGCAGTTTCAATGTAGCACCACTCTAGTACTAGTGTTGTATTATTGTAGTATCAGTGTAGTATTAGTGTAGACTTTGCACAGTATTATTTAAGTATTAGTGTTACATCAGTGTATTATAATTGTGGTGTCGTAGAATTATTATTTTAGTATTAGTGTCGCATCACTAATATTAGTATAGTATTAGAACATGATTATTGTAGTGTCAGTATATTGTAATAATCTGACCTCAGATCAGTCATTTACGTGGTGATAGTGTCTTGTTATGAATTAGTGATTACTCTCTGGTTGCCGTTGGTGACGCCTGTTGGCAACACGTCCATAATTCATCATCGTCATTCATGTTTAATCACATCTACGTCCCACTGTGTGTTTCTGTATTTATGAGGACAGAGCTTCTTACAACATGAAATTTAACTGAACTACACAAAATTAAATCAACACAATCAACAACATGAGCAAAATAATGAATTAATCCTCAATTTTCCCCTTGTGAATCAGAAAAGGTCTCTGACATCACTGCTCAGCGTTGAGTTACATGATGCTTTTAGGACTTTTCAGTGTTATTTTCCAGTTTAAAACACGTATGTAATTACACAATTATTAAGACATCAAATGTAATGGTAATGTAATGTCCTCAACCAAATGGAGATACTAGATGGTCATTATTATGCTCATTTTTGTTTATTTTATTGATTGTTTCATTCAGTTTTGTAACTTTTTCTATAATTGGTAGTTTATTTTCTTAATGTCTTTAATTGTTTTTTATTAATCTAGTAGATTTTTTTGTTGAATTTTGGAGTATTTTGTTAATTGTCTATACTTTATTATTTTATTTATTCTGTTGACTACTCTGTTCATTTTGGATTATTTTGTCCATTTTGTATATTATTTTGTTCATATTTGTGTCACATGACTGTTGTTCACATTATTACTCACCAATATTCGGGTGTTTCAGTAAACGACAGATTCGAGCTTCTCGGTCCAACTTCTGATGATCTGAAACACAGTGATCACAGTTATTGATTAGTTATTGATGAGTGCATTATCAACCAAACCCTTAAAGTCTACAAATAAAACACTGTGTCATGTTTTCTAAACAAAAACATGAAAAACCAAAAAAGAACCATTTTCACAACTAAAATGTAATTGTTATTTAAGATTAATTAACAAACTAACATAAAGTCAATGATTGGGTTGAAGATGGAATTTCACTAACCTGCATAAACATATTTATCACAATTCATGAGTTATTCTGTTAATCTTTGTTTTAAATGTTGTACCATTAAATGTTCAGCTATTTGGTAAATGTTTGTTACGATGAGACTATAAAGAAGAGTCTACACCCACAAATACCATCAGGTTTCTTCAACTTTAACCAAAAACAAGCCTTTAAACTAGAAACAAACAAAGACAATTATCAACGTTAGCCTCTGACTACAAGATTTTTATTAGAAGTAGTAAACTACAAATACAGTACGTCTGTCCTTGAGTGCAAATTTTTCAGACAAACTTAAGCTTGAACTTTAAATCAAATGTCTATATTTTCTAATCCTTATATTTCCAAAACAGACCGACTACTTTAGCTTTAATGCATTTGAAGTGAATTATGCAACAACATAAAAGAGAAAACATGATGAAAGTTAAATACAGAATCACATGAAATGGACAGTGAAGGATGACTGGATCACAGAGAAAAGAAAACCAATTCATACACTGGAGTGTAGGTAGTGTTCATTATTTTATTGTTTTTTTTTCATTTGCATTGAAACTAGATTTGTTCTAATATTTTTTATGTTTTATTAAAATAATCGGAGGTCCAGCTCAACAATGGTACATGGACTCAGTGCTAAATAATATGCCATTTAATATCAGAATCAAAAAGAACTGTTAATAATTAAGCATAAAGAAGTAAAAAAAATACATGTCACATTAAAAACTGATTAAAACCAATGAAGAGACAATATTAAAAACATTAAAGGACAGCAGGGTTTGAGGTAGCAGCATGATGAGGTTGAATCAGTATTTCTTGCACACATGTATTTATACACTGTTGCCCAGAAAGTTGGAATAAAAAATTTGATGAATGTAACAATGTGATTTATTCTTCATAGATAAAGTGTAACTGGGACTGAGTATGTATTCATTGTACCCGGTCAAAGGTGATTACTGATGTGTATAAATAGAAATAAAACAGGAATGTGTCTAGAAATAGAATTATTCCAACTTAATGGGCAACAGTGTACTTTTCCTGACAGTCTGACGTGTGGACTTGTATAATGTGTATAATGAGACAGCTAACCGACCACCAACACCTCCACACTGATCAGCAATAAATCAGGCAACTAATGGACTGATCTGAGGTCTGTTTGTGTTGTTGGTTTCAAACCACAGATCCCCCTGCAGCCTGGCTCCGAGGACTGATCTGACGGAGCTGCCAACAGAGACTCTGCATGAGCTGAGAATAAAATCATCAGAGGAGGAACATATCAAAGATGGACTGTCCCGGGAATCCCCAAATCAAAGAACTAGGAGGATAAAACCAGAGCGTTTCTGTTCTATCATCAGTGGAACCAAAGAGGAAGTGAACAAACACATCCAATCCACAGCAGGAGGCTCAGAGTTTCAAGAACTGTCAGTTTTCCAGACTCTCCTGAACCTGACGCTAATACAAACAGTACATTGTAATCACATCAGATTCTATTGTATAAAGTAATTATGTTTATGTCTAAAGTAATTTAAATCAAAACAGACATTATAGTTCTTTTCATTTCATTGATGTGCAGTTATTACTGCATCCACTGTGTTTTACCCAGGTTTAACAAGGACTGTAGTATATGGTATAAAATATTAATGACACAGTGTAAAATATCTTACCTGAAGCACTGATAAAAGCAACTGGACAGAAAATTCACCTTTCCTCTTGTATTTGTGTCAATTAAATGGACATGTAATTACATCATTGTAATATCATAATTAGTAATAATCATGATGATAAGGGTGACACTAATACAGATAATGTTTTATCAGTATTTCCAAATGTTTTCCATTGTTTGTCTCTGTTCTGTGTCTTGGTTGCTTGTTATTTCACAATGGGTGTTATATATTTGAGTTTGTCATATCTGCCGTGTTTAGAGGTAAAATAAAATTAAAATTTTTTACAATAATGACAATAAACGTCTCTTCTTCATAATGTTTATATTAGACTTTGTCAGAGGTGGCGTAAAGTTAACTCAATAGAAAATAATATCATTAATTGCCATTGCATGTAATCACTTTTTAACTGAAATTAAAATACAGTGAAAGCCCAATCCCATGTATTTTGCTAAGGACATGACTTTCTCGTTTATTTTTGAATATTTACAGGATTTATGCCCTTAATTGAACCCCTTGTAGACTATTGTCACAAATTCACCTCAATACTCAACTGTTTTTGTAATAATGTACTGTTCAACACTCTTTCTGAATGTACATATGTTATCTGGTTACCCATAATCCCTGTCGTTCATGTATTGAATATTGTTTAACCCATAAAGACCCAGTGCTACTTTTGTGGCAATTACAAAAATGATTTGTCCTCTCTATTTAGCCTTTCTTAAGTGATTTATCACCATTTATTCTAATATTATCCTCTGCATTTTGTGTTTTTTAAGTGAAAATAAGTTATTTTTCTATATTTAATTTACTGATAATGTAGATGTTCATTAAAGCTCAGAGTAAAGTTGAGGGTTATTATGTCAGAAATAGAGAAAACTGAAGAAAAAGTGACTTTTGCAGTAAAACCTATCATTAACTGAACATAAACCCAGTGTTTATGTTTTTATCCACTATTGTTGATCAAACTCCATGGGTTTTACTGGTGAATCAATGTTGTAGAAGATGACAGTGTTTCCATGTTCACTACGGAGCCTCTGAACATCCAAATGGGTCATATCTGATGACCATGAAAAAAGGAAAAACTGCATTTTACACCAATTATTTACATGTATTGATAGCTTTAGTGGATCAGAAGGCATTACACATTTTAGATTGGTAGATGATTTTGGTCACCAGTGGCTGTTTGGGTCTTTATGGGTTCATTACTATTATGCCAATTATTCTTAATGTCTGTAATGTGGATCAGAGTTATTGTAGGTGCTATAAATTCACAAATCAGCAATCTCCACTTAATTTAGGATCTGTGTCACAGCAACAACACAAGTATAATATTTCCTACAGGACTAACGAAATATCATCATCTTATTTATTGACATTAAAATGGAGCCTTTTTACTTCTATTAAAAAAGTTCGCCATTTTAAATCATAGCTAGAATCCCAAGCAAATGTGAAAGGGTCTGGTGAAGTCAATTATAACTCATACTGGATATCGTTATTATGCATCATATGATTTGCATGTTGTTTGCCTGAGTAAAAATGTTTTATCTAAAAATGACACTACATTAATATCCACCAGTCATCCATCTTCTATTACATATCTCGGTCCAGGTTTCAGGGGCTGAGAAGCCCAGACATCCCGCTCCACCTATTTATATTACATATTACTTATATATCTTTGTTATGACTACTATTACTGTTATCACTTTATTATAACTTTTATCCTGTAATAAAACTATACATATACTTGTGTGTATATATGTACATACATATATAAATATAGAATATTTTACTATTTTACTATCACTAATTTGCTACTTGTTGCTACTAGTACTTTCTAACGTGCAGATGCCTGTTTTTTCACTACTGTTTTTTAAAGTAATTGATTTGCTATTTTTCTTGTGGTATTTCTTATATGTGTACACTCGGTGTTGTGCTGCTATTGGAACCTCAGTTTCCTGAAGGCTCTGCCGAAAGGATCAGTAAAGTTCTATCTAATCTAATTTAATCTAATCTAACCTAGCTCCAGCTAAAAACCATAGCTTCAGACATGGAGGTGCTTATTTTCTCCCCACCTGCTTTACACTCAGCTGTAAACCACCCAAGAAGTCAAGAGGAACAAGTTGTCTGCATATAGCAGAGGTGTGGTCCTTAGACCACCAATATGGACACACTCCACCCTCTGGCTATGCCCAGAAACTCTGTCCACAAAAATTACAAACAGAATTGGTGAGAAAGGGCAGCCCTGATGGGGTCTAGCTTGAATCAGAAATGAGTCTGACTTAATACCGGTAATACTAAACAAGGTCTGGTTCTGTCCAGAAGGGGACCGAACAGCCTGTAGTCTTGGAATGTGGACCTCATACTTTTGGAACACTCTCCACATCTGAAAAAATCATGTGGACTGGATAGGTAAACTCCCATGAACCCAGGAACCTCAGGTTCTATTATGTATCATGAATTTAGTGTCCATTCCTTACATCAAGCAACAAACATAATATTTCCTTTTAGTGGTAAACAGAACACGAATACTGGCCTCCTGTGTTTAAATACACATAGGTTTTATTCTACCATATCCATCCACAAATATCTCCTTCTAATTATTCAAACAACCACAAGATACACCAGTTGTTTTATTTTCCTCCATCCAGTCATCAAGTCCAAATAGCCTCTTCCAGATTTCAAGTTATAACGAGAAACATATTGCCTCAGACACCCTGCAGTGATCGGATTTGCTGGGCACTGCAGCCTCCAGTTCCAGCTTTAATGCAGTCGATGTTTTTCACGCGTTAAACAGCGAGTGTTTATATGTCATTAACCGTCAGACAGAACGTCATCACTGGTACAGAACTGAGAAAAAAATAAATGATGGACATGCTGATCAGTACTGAATGCAGAGCTGTAGATCCGATCAATACATGGATCAATCAGGAAACAGACAAGCACAAGCAGGAGTTAGTCAGAACTTCACCTACACACATTTGGGTTCATATAACACACAAGTTCAGTGAGATTAATTTGTTTCGTCAGTTAATTATTGATGAAGAATATTTAGTGTATCGCATCTTCATGTAGAATGTGTATGAGCTGATTTACATGTTAACCTGCATATTACACAATAAAAATGATACAACAAGTAAACAGAAAGGAAAAAATAATGGAGATGAGATAAAGATGAGACAAGACGAGAAGAGAAGAGATGAGACAGGATAAGAAAAAAAAGAAGCAAGATGAGTTAAGATGCAATGCAATGAAATGATGAAAAAAGAGAAGCCAAGATAAGACAAAAAAAAACATTATGTGGGCAGAAAAGAGATGAAACAAAGATGAGACAACCTATGATGAGATAAGACAAAAAAAGACATGAAAAGATAAAAGACAAGATGGAACAAAACAAGATTTGACAATATAAGACAAGATAAGATAAGATAAGATAAGCTAAGCTAAGATAAGATAAAATAAGATAAGATAAGATAAAATAAGATAAGATAAGATAAGATAAGATAAGATAAGATAAGATAAAATAGCATAAAATAAGATAAGCTAAGATAAGATAAGATAAGATAAGATAAGATAAGATAAGATAAGATAAGATAAGATAAGATAAGAT
>JAPQRQ010000007.1:6647527-6658160 GCA_037367365.1 Apogon talboti | reverse complement strand
TAAGATAAGATAAGATAAGATAAGATAAGATAAGATAAGATAAGATAAGATAAGATAAGATAAGATGGAAAGAGATAGAGAGGAGAAGAAAACAAGATAAGGTCAAACAAAATGAGACAATATGAGATGATACATGTGAGATGAGATGAGATGAGAGAAAATATGAGATAATGAGATGATGCAAAATATGATGAGGAAAAGGTAAGATAATAAGTGGAGATGGGATAAGATAGGACCAGATGAAACTAGATAAAACAAGATTACATAACATTAGATTATACAAGACGATAAAACAAGATTAGAGAAGGCAAAATGACACAAGAAAAGAAAGACAAGGTGAGACAAGATAAAACGAGATGAAATGAGACAAGACACAAGACCAGATAAACAGAACAAGATAAGACGATAAGATCTGCTGTCATTTTGTGTTTTGTGTCTTCATTTTGTGCTTTGTCATTCAGATGTAAGGACATGTTATTTTTCAAGTGAATGAACACTTTAATATGATTTAATCTTTAACCCAAACTTTATTTAAATAGAAGGATGTGTAAAAAGTCTCCCTTGTGAAAGACAGGATGCAATAAAATGAAATAAAAATAATATGAGAGAACTATTCTTATAGTTATTATGTAACAATGTGGATATAACATTACTGGTTGGTGCAGAGCTGTCACTGCAGAAGAAAACTGAACTCAATGAGATGGAGAGATGTGGGCACGCACACACACACTTCTTTGTCAACTTTGCCGGCTGTTGCTAAGCAACCGAAGGAAATCTCTAAACCAGAATAGTGATCTGAAAAAAAAAAAAAAAAAAGCTGAGGAGGAAAATCTGCAGCTTCTGGTTTCTCTCAGTTTTGTTCTCATGTCGGAATGTGTGGGCGACACAGAGAGAGAGGGGTTAAAGGTCGACATCAATCGTCACATAGTCCTGACCGTAAGTATGCGGACACTTCCACATGTTCAGCTCGATGGAAACACTGATAATAAAAGAGCAGCGTCAGCTTCACATCCCAGCAGACAGAACAGGTGGGATTGAACAAACACCACGCATACATGAAGTACAACCAAACTGTCCTGTATTAAACCAAAGGAATCTGCACATTTCCCTAAAACTAGAAGCAAAGTCTATCCATTGAAGATTAGATGAACTAAAAAAGAGGAAAAATATGTACATTTAAGCACGTTATCTTTATTAAATACAATGAAAACAGTTATTTACCTATTTAGGAACCCTGTTTCCTGAAATTTTTTTAAAAATGAATAAACACTCAACTCTGTGATGTGTTAATTAGCTTGAACATCCTGTTAACCGACTAAAGAAAAGATTTTCAGTGTTTTCAAATGCAGCATAATGTTTTTGCACATATGAAAAAAATGGATTTTGATGCCTGTTGGGACAGAGACTTGCTTACTGTGTTACATCATCTTTCTTTTCTATCACTCTGTCTGCCCTTTCTCCACACGTAGACAGCATTTTAAGTCTCAAAAACTGAAATTTGAAGTGGAAATATTTAAAACTCTATGTGTGTCCGTACAGAAAGATTGGAAACCACAGACATCACAGTCCATTTTGTTCATGTCTGTTACTGCATTGTGGAATGAAGCTGCACCTGGAACATTAGATCCAGGTGTATAAACCAGTGTATGACCTGCAGTAGATCGAGGTCAGCATGGATGTCTTTGGGAGACAGACCAGACCAACGTTATGGAACCAACATCATGCAAAGAAAACACTTCAATGTTCTGACTCAACACTTAAGGTAACTTAAGTTTAGAACTGAAATTGGTCGGGGTGGGTCGGTTGTTGTGGGTCGGGGAGGTCGTTTTGTCTTGCAAGTATATAACTGTATTATTGTCTTGTGAAAAATCCAAAATAAAATATAAAAAAAAAAAAAGAACTGAACTTGTTGTTGCTCACCGTCATGACAGCTGAAATCCTCTGCGTCTGATACATCAAGTATTATCCACGGTATTCACACTTCAAAGTCCACTAGAGACAATGGCTTGGCTGAGTATTTGTACTGGTTTGTGATTGTTTTTGTTTTATTGTATGGACAGAAATATTTGTAAAATAAAGGTTATACTATAAAAAAAACTGGAATAAGATATCTGTGTAAGTGTGAACATGGCATTAATTTATTTTTTACAAGTTTTACAGATTTTTCTTCGTTCTTGCTGTGACTTTAGCTGCTCAACAGTTCATGGTCACACTTTTTTTTTTTTTTTACATTTTCTTAATATTAGTAATTTCAGTCGTAGATAGTTTGTAAAATGTCCTGTTGTTACTACTAATTGGTCTGTGTCTAAAAACATCACAGTCGCCAATAGACACACAACATACACTACTGTAATCTTTTACTACACTGACTGAATTTTCAAGCAGTATTGAGAAGGCTTAGTTCGGAGACGTCGTTTCAGTTTTCTCATTTTAAAGCTTTCATTTCTCAGCAGTAAAACTCACACTGTGGCCTGAGCTCCTCATATTGCTTTGGGAGGGTGTGTAAATCTGAAAGAGCTCAGAAAGGTGTGGAGGTTCAAGATTATGTGGGGCCTTGGTGATGAGGAGCAGAAACTTGAAATCAATGTTATATTGAACAGGAAGGCAGTGAAGCAGCTTAAAGAGGGGAGTGATACATTCAGTGGAGGGAGCTCTGATAATGATGTGAACCACTGAATTCTGATCCAAGTGAACAGTTTATGAATGGATTTGAGAGGTAATCCAAAGAGGAGAGAATAGTGTGATCAATACAGAATGTAACCAAGGTGAAGAGGAATGGCAGTGTTGCTAAGTGTAAGCGATGGATGGACGAAGATGGTTGACATTTCGTAAATGGAAGTAAGCGAACCAAGTAATAGTATTAATGAGCTGCTAAAAGACAATGTGGATGACAGCCAGACTCTTGACCTGAGGCTGAAGAAGGAACTGCGGAGTTGTAAATCGTCACAGAGAAATCATCACATTTGTTGAGGGTGGATTTAATACCAACAAATAAAAATGCAGTTTTATTGCTGTTTAGTTGAAGAACATTAAGAGAAAACTTGGAATTAATTCCCAGACAGGGCAGAGAGTAGACACATGGAAGTATATTAGGTCTGGTGGACAGATAGAGCAGAATGTCATCTGTATAGCCAATGAATTGCAGACCATGTTATGGAAGGAAGAAGATTGATTTAAAAAAAAAAAAAAAAGAAGAAGACCAAGACCAGAGCCCTGGGGAACACCTGTGAATTCTTCTTCATATAATATTACTGTTGATTTTTCTCTGGCATTTAACAACTAAATAAAAATGGCTCATGACCCATTTGGGAAAGGAATTGCTAAAAACTACTACTACTACTACTACTACTACTATTACTATTACTACTACTACTACTACTACTACTAATAATAATAATAATAATAATAATAAGTAAATTAATAGTGGCACTGATATCAGTCTTATCATTTCCCAATCCTATAACTGATAAATCAAATTAATGAATCTGTGCAGTTTTATTTCAGTCTTTTCCAGTAGTATTAGATTTGATTGAAGGTTCATGAGATTCAAGCTTTGTTAAACTTTTTAAACAATTGCTTAAGGAACTCGTTTTACACTGTTCAGCCACTGAGGGGTTCAGTCGTACTTAAATCTTCCAGTGTCTCCAACAGTAAGGTCATATTCTACATAGAGCAGTTTAGTTTTTTCATCTGCCACGTTTGTGACTCTCCTAGAAACTCAGTGGTGTCAGATATTGTTACCTCTAAACACGTATTTCAACCAGAAGGAAAACATGCCATGAAGTGTTTACATGGTTGTGAGGTGTTCATATTTTTCTAATGAATATATTATCAAAGGTTTACATCACCCCGTCTGAATCTAATTGAAAATTCCCTCTGATCAGACCAGTCTCTGATGACTGAAGCTGAAAAATCAGACATTTTGATTCTGAGTGGTCTGTTTTCCACATTATTAGTGCAATATTGGGAGACATTGATGACTACAATACAACAAAAATGTTATATTGATAAGAAAGTTTAGTTTTGATACTGCAATTATGATACAAGTCACATTATTATTCTTTTTAGGTTTAAAGGGTGGTTGAGTTTGGTCCACAGTAAAAGTTAAAATAAAAAATAAATTTGATTTCTGGTTTTAAATCATTCATTAACGACAGAACAAGACAAAAATGATATAAAAATGAAAATGATGTAAAAGCAATAAATGAAAACATCATAAAACATGCAACAACACACAGCATAAAATGTCTGTTTTTTTTTTATTTAACTGTTTCACAACATTATATAAAAAAAATTATGTAAAGAAGGGAATCAATAGAAATGTGTGAACTAACAATTAACCTTAAAGCAGCATATGACTTTCATCACATATTTTTTTTCAGATTTGGAAAACCCCAGTGATAGCCTAATTATTACTAATCCATTAGTCTTTCTGTCCTTGCGTATCTGAATCACTTCCTTCACGGTGAACAACTTCGAAGATGACTCCGTCATAAACACAGTCTGCTTTTTTACATAACAAATCGAGGTGTCACTCTGGCCTTTTTGGAAATTTTGTTCGTGAAGTGCATTGTGGGAATGGGAATTCCATGCAGCAGCAATTTTGCTGTCTCTTGGTGAGTGCTGAACCCAAATGTCACCTTTACCTCCATCCACCAACTATACTCATTCTTTAAAACAACCCTGGTAGACTGGATAATTTTACGTTGTAGCGATTTGGCTCATTTTATTGGTGAATCTGTGAGAAACTGCTTTCACTTCCCACAGTGCACTTCGCGACAAAATTTCCGAAAAGGCCCAAGTGACGTTTCGGTTTATTATGTAAACAAGCAGACCGTGTTTATGATGGAGTCATGTTCGAAGTTCTTCACCGTGAGTGGAGTGATTCAGGTGTGTAAGCACAGAAAGACTAATGGATTAGCGATAATTAGGCTAACACTGGGGTTTTACACATTTGAAAAAAAATTTGTGATGAAAGTCATACATTACATTAAAGAGAAAAGAAACTTAAATATTTATATGTATAGCGATATAAAATTGTATCGCGATAAATACCATTATTTTTGCACAGAGTTTCTGATCACTGTAAAAAACAGAATGAAACATGTAAATGTGTTGTTACTGCTGTCACTGTGAGTCAGTGTGGATGAAACATCATCTTAATCGAATTATCCTCACCTCGGGCTGACAGCTTCTTGGTGTTGATGATTTTTGCGGCATATTCCTGACCTGACAGCACCTTCACGCAGCGTCGCACCACCGAAAAGGCTCCCCTGGAAACAAACCAGAGGAACCAATCAGCTGCACAGTCAAACTCAACAATTTACATCTGAAATCCGATGAAGCAACGACATGTTTTCTGCTCATAAAAATATGCTAGGTTATGCATACGCTTGTATTATTTTTTTAGTATAACAGGACAGACTCTGAGTGGTTCTTTACTTCTTAAATCTTTGTTTTTGTAGGTGAAGTTTACATCCATTCATCTCACATCCAAAAGTCATGTGTGTGCTTTCAGTGATTTATCTGAACTATTCTTTGTGGAGTAATGGGCTGTGCAATACACATAAGTGACAGAAAAAAAAATTGTGTTTATTTTGGGTTTCTGGGTATAAACACATGGTTAAAAATATATGCACAACAAATCAAACACTAGTTTAAATGACCCTTAACTCTCGGGAGTATCGACCAGCATTGACCAGTTCCTGGCAGCGGTCCAGTCAGATATTTGACCGGTCTTGTGTCAGGATTCTGGTGCAATCTGAGAGATAAAGTGGTGGAAGTACGATTCCTTCTGCCCCATGACACTGGCTCTAAAAAATAAGTACGCCATTCAATTTTAAGAGTCAAATCATGTTTTAATCTGTAACACATTTGACAGCAACATATAATTGTGTAAGGTTAAGAAAGTCAGTTCGTTATAAAGGCAGTTAAGTGGTTGAAAGCATTAAAAGAGGTGACGCATAAAATGACAATGTCAACACACCATATAAGGATGTATATTCTTTGTAAAGTGACAGTCTGTCTTGTGTGGGACTGTCTTTACTTGCTAAAAAACAAGAAGTCAACACCTAATAGTTGGCACCTGAGCTGTTCCTCTGCTGCATAACCAGCTGGAATCAGTCAGATTCTCTCTTCTTGGCCACTTCCATCTGTAATTTAGCTTGTTTACATCCTCCACTCGTCCAAACAAACACTACGCTACTGATCTTACAGTTTAGATCTTATCATTAATGTTATATTTGGTTCATATAAATGAGTGAAATGGCATGCATGCCACCATTTACACATATAATATTTTCCAATGTAACAGATAATTTTGTGAGTAAAGGAAATGCAGTTTGTTTGTGGTAAAGACAAACTAGCATGTAGTTTTGTATTAAACAACTCAATGGACTGCATCTCTTTTCACGTGTGATACATGTCACCAACACTAAAACAGCTGTTACCTCAGCATATTGAAGTGTAGTGGAGTGAATAAATATTAAAAGAAGTGGAAATAAGTGGTCATGTTTAGGCTGCGGAGATATCTTCAGTTTCTCAGAACAGACTGTAGAGAGACACAGTTATGATGACATCACCGCAGTGACTTTCAGGTGTGCAGTCTTTTTATGTGTGTGTTTTCACAGTATGATGCGTCAACAGTTTTACTGCACATTTCTTGACTTATCATACGTGTAAATTACAATTCAAACAGGATGCAATATTGCAATGTTTTTTCTGATATAGTCTGAATTAATGTTGTTTTGAGTCCTGCCTCTAAGAGTCATTCCATAGTTGTGTAAATCTATGATCATCCTTTACAAATCTGCACTGAGATTTTTGGATTTTCCAATTTAATTGTATGGTTTTAAGTCCAATCAGTGCATTTTACATCAGCACAAAGATTGCAGTCAGTTGGGATCAGAAATCCTTACAAATATAGAAAATTATCAATAATAAATATCAACCGATATGAAAATGATAATCATGATGATATTTTTGGTCATACCACTCAGTTCTTGTTTAGTTTGACTACAACAATATATGATTAAGATGAAGATGACAGTATTTAATCTGTTCCTATTGCAGGTTTCATGGACAGTGTGATGCTGTGCAGTGACTGGTTACAGTTTCTGTTTCTTAAGAGCTGAATTCAGCCGCCCACCATCACATTATGTAAGAGAGCTGGCATTGTGTGTGTATGCGTGTGTGAGTGTGTGTGTGTGCGTGTGTGTGTGTGTGTGTGTGTGTGTGTGTGTGTGGGTGGTGAGTGGGATGGGGTCATAAAGGTGTTACACTCATCCCTCCATCTCATCTATCTGTCTCTTTATATATTTATGCAGCAGCTCATCACTTTAAATACATTTCATTTCACACCTGTCAAATCCCATCCCCAAAATCAGACAAAGTTGGGATGGTGAAAAATGCAAATGAAATTAAACGAAATGCATAAAAAATAAAATTAGTGACATTAAAATGTTTGTATTTCATTGCAGACAGTATGAGCACAACATATTTCATGTTTTGTCTGGTAAATGTATATCCGGTCCTCACATTCAGGCCTAAAACACATTAAAGATGAAAGTAAAGCATTTAACACTTTGTAATGTTGCTATTTCTTTTCACAGCTCTTTCAGACGTTCAGGGACTGAAGACACCAACTGATGAAGTGTTCCAGGTGTAATATTGTCCTTTTGTTAACAAGTCTTGTGTGCAACAGTACGGGGTCTTTGTTGTCACATTTTGTTCCTCAAGAGCCTCCACACTTTGTTCTCCATTGAAGACAAGTCTGGACTGCATCAGGCCGCTCCATCACCTGCATCCTCTTCCTCTTCAACCAGGCTGTTGTAATGTGTGCAGAAAGTAGTTTTGCATTGTCTTGTGGAAATATGCATGGGCGTCCCTGGTAAAGTGGTCATCTTGAAGGGGGCATGTGTGGTTCCAAAATGTCATTGCACTTTTCAGTATTAATGGTGCATCAAAGAAGTGACAATGACCTTTGCCAAAGACAGTAGCACAACCTCCAAACCATAAGAGACCCTGGCTTCTGGATTTGTTGCTGTTAACAGTCTGGATGGTCCTTTTTATCTTTATTGCACATCACACAGCGCTCATTTCTCCCCGCCCCCCCCCCAAAAAAAAAGACCTGAATACTTATTAGTCTGAGCGCAATCCATGTTTCCACTGAGTGATGGTCCATCCCAGATGCCTCTGAACACAGAGAAGTCCATGACACTTCTAGACACAGTGAGCATAAGGCTTCCTTTTGGCTCAGTGAAGTTTGGACTGGCATTTGTGGATGTAACTACGTATCATGGTGTTTGACAAAGGTTTGCATAGTAATCCTGAGCCCATGTGGTTCTACCAGCTACAGATGCATGATGGCTCTTGAGGCGGTGTATTCTGAGGGATTGTGTTCGTGGTGAATTATCCAAATCACTTGCTGTCTTTGATTGAGAAGCTGGTTTTAAACGTTCCAATAATTTTCTGATATATTTGTTGACAAAATGGTGATCCTCAAGCCATACTGCTTACTGCTAGCCCTACTTTGGGGTTGTATGATGATCTACAACCACAGACTTAGATTTCAGTGGGGTTTATCCCAACCAATAAAACATGGAAGCAATAATTCACACTGTCATTTGACACATAGGCTCCAGTTGAAGATTGGGATGGTCATATGAAGTCAGGTTCTGTGGTTTCCCCTTCAGGATATTACATGAATCTCATGTTTTATTTCCTGCATTCACCAATTTATACCTATTTTATATCAATTTATGTGGAATTGACTTTATTCATGGAACACATGGAACATATAATCTTCTAAAATAGGCTTTAATGCCGTCTGTATGGTTTTCAGATGTTTATTCTGCTGTAGATCAACTCTTCCTCTGTCCTATGTTTGATTTAATAGTCTCTTTAATTACTTCACAAACAACTTCCTGTTGATCAAATCTATGAGATAATATGTTCTCTGCCTCTTATAACACTGTGTGAAGGCCTCCCAAGTTGAAAGGATTCTTCTTTTTTGAGCAAAATGAATTGGATATTTGAGGGGCTAAACATCCTCAAAAATCTAGCATGGTTGTGGTAAAATGGCTCAATATCTAAAACCTTGAGCACTCAAATGAGGATTGTTATATCAGTTTTGGTTTGAATACATATTTTTTGCCCATTTTCATTGGTACTTTAACAAACTGCTCCGAGGGTATTAACCGGAAAAAATTAATTTCAATGGTGATCAGTGCTGCTATGATTCCGTGAATTTTGATGTTTCACCAGAAATTGCTCAACAGAGCCCCCTACAGTATTTTAAAAGCTCACTACCTCCATTGCTTTTGATATGCACTGAAGTTAATCGTGCATGTATCAGGTCCAGATGCACACAGACGTCTCTTGGAGAAACACCAGAAACCAAACCGGAAGTCTGCCATGTTGGTTTGGAGATGAAATTTTTGCCATTGTGTTGTCCGCCCACGTAGCTGCATTAAAACCACTAGCATCTCTAATTTCAATTCTCTCATTGGTTTGGACAAATGTTCATGTTCTAGATACTGAGGAGGATGAAGTCTCTGAAATGTACCCTATGATGTTTCCGACAGGAGGGTCTGTGATATGTCTTCAATGTGAAGAAAGTTTTGAACATGAGCAGAAATCACAGACTTGAGACTGAAAACATCAATTAGGACGCACGTTTACGAAAGAAAAAAAAATTTCAACGAATTGCATAACCCAACATTTTTACAGAATTCCGCCAAATACAGTCGATATTACCCCTGCCATTCAGATAGATAGACAGGTAGATTTTTTTGTCTTGTTGCATCATTTACATCATTTTCATCTGTTTCGTCCTTAATGCCATTTTTGTCTTGTTGCATCTATTAAGACATTTTCATCTTGTTACATCACTTACATCATTTTTACCTTTTCTCTTCTTTTTTGTCTTTTGCATCTAGTTGGGTCTTTTTCACCATTTTCCATCTTGTTGCATCTCTTACGTCATTTTCTTCTTGTTGTGTCTTTTACGAATAATTAAAACCACACAACCAAAACTGTCTGGTTTCTCCAAATTTCACTCAATGACAAAAATCAGTTTTTGAAGTTCAAGAAATATTGACTTGATATTTATCGTCATAACTACAGATTCCAGGTGCAATTAAAACATTCATTATGACAACATTCCACACCTCATTATAATGAACAATCTGAATAGTAATGAACAATATTAAAATTAATATTTGACTGTTCTTTTAATCATAAATCATGGTTCTGTCTCAGTAAATAATATTTAAATAATATGTATGTGTATGTTTCCTGTTCTCACTACATTTACTCCATAATAATAATAACAATAATACTAATGATCATCTTCCTCAGTACTTACTTGCCAAGCTCCTCGTACAGCTGATACTCTTCGGTGAAACGTGTACAGATGACCGTTGCCATGGTGACCCGACGGGGCGAGGGTCAGGGGGCTCCCTGTCCTTCTTCCTCCGAGGATGATGATGATGATGAAGATGAAGGTGATGAAGACTGAGACTTGGAGCTGCTGCTGCTGCTGCCGTCTGAAGGATGAAGAGGGAGAAAGAGCAGAGATGGAGAGAGGCTGATCAGGAAGAGGAAGAAGAAGAAGAAGAAGAAGAAGAAGAAG
>JAPQRQ010000007.1:6608934-6634573 GCA_037367365.1 Apogon talboti | reverse complement strand
ATACTGTAGCTAATGTAAAGAGAAAACAACAGAGAGTTTAGAATGTCCATTAGTCAAGATAACAGGAGTCAAACAAAGGGACTGGACTCTTTTCAAACATCACTCAAACACCTTCTGGATATGCTGTTATCAGGGAATAATCTCTTTTGCCATCAGGCGAGTTAGATTTTACATATGAGTGTTTAGAGTTACAAAAACCCCTGATGTTATTAAGACAATAATTTAATCCTGATTATATTTAATATTTATGATTATAATAATATTTTTGAAAAAATAATGTAATATTAAGTGAAAAAGTTTAACTTAATGTTAGGATAAAGCAATAATAATATTTCCAAACAAAATTTTGTTAATAAAGTTGTAATATTTCAACAAATAAAGTAAAAGAATTATGAGAATAAATACATACATAAATAAAATAAAATAAAAAAATATATATAACGTTTTTCATTTATCATCATGATTTATGAATTTATTTTAAGAAACTTCATTTAGATAATATTACTTTTTTACCTGAAATGATTATGAATTTATTCCAGGAATATTTATGACTTTTTTTTTTCACACAGAATTTCTCCACCCTCAAAACATGTAGTCAGTGAACTATAAAGGCACAACTCACTGTGGAAACAAAGACTGAATTTTAATGATCTTCAGACATCATCTAATTTAATTAACCCAGGCAGCTGAAGCAGTTGTACTGTATATGTGTATCCTTGACCTTTTGTCCTATGGATGGAACAGAATATTAGCATCAGTGTTTCATTTCATTTGATATCCGCTGGTCATTTTTTGTGTTGGTTAAGTTGCATTAACTCTCACAAATGCTCAGACTCAGTTTCCGGTCATATCGTTGTCTCCCAGTCACCGATTCAGCACTTTGTGTCTCTAGAGGTTTATTAATTATTCAGCTCTTCTTCTATTTCCTCTACTGTGTCCTCAGCAGTTTGACCTCCGATTACTACCCCCCATCATGATCTACTCTGCGTGAATCAAATCAAGAACACGACTAATAAACAACACGCTAAGTGACAAATTGAAGCTGCAAACAGTGATGATCAGATACTTACATACAAGGGCCTGTAGATGTCTTCAAATGAGATGAATATTACTTCCTGTAACAACAGTGCAACAGCATTTTGGGTCATTATTTTATACCAAGATGTTTATGACTTGAAGAGGTTTTGTGTCTGGACCTGATACATTGGTTTAGTAAATTTGGTGCATGTAGATCAAACATTTGTATAACAGTACAATTAGTGGAAGAACTGTAGCATCACCCATTAGTTTCTGAAGTGCTGTTTTGATCCCAGTCATTTATGATTTGGCCATCATCACGTTGGCTTTTTGGAGCTGGAAGTGACCATATTTGGAGAGGGGTGGAGCAACAGGAGTGAAAGGCGTCATGGATGAACTACCTGTACTGGTCATGCTTACAACATTGTGCTTTGTTTATTACTTATAAGCAAGAGAGGCACAAATCACCATAAATGCCTCATAGTGGACCTTTTTGGTATATGAATTACGCACAAGGGCAGAACCTCTAGGGAGCATCCATTGCCAGCTGTAGGTGACATAACAGCGTGGATTCTGGATGATGGAGTGCGAGTAAACAAGCAGCAGTCAGTGAGCGAGGTTGAGTGGAAAGCATACGTTCGCGCTTGTTGTTTGTGCAGCCATAAGCTTTTCACTCTACCGTTGTCCTAGAGATGCGATCCCAGCACTGGGTGATAATGTGTCATCTTAGACTGGTGTCTGCTGCATGGGGTCAGTAACCAGTCCATCGCAGCGCAGGTAATGTGATCTTTTGAAATAGCAAGCAATGAAAATTCACTACAGGTACCCTTTAATGCCGCTTACTTACTCTTTAAAATGTATTATTTATTTACCTTTATTTAACCAGAAAGTGCCACTGAGATCAGAAATGTCCTGTGTAGGGGCCATACAAACCAACACATGCAAGATATACAAATGAACAATGAAACAGAATAACAGCTATTCAACTATAATGGCCTCTCAAGAAAAACAATGATATTTCTCCCTCACTGTGTTCTTTATGACACTCTTAAAATTATGTAAGGATATGAATGTTTTTAGTTTAAGAACTATTCCATGACCTTGGTGCATGGTAGGAAAACACTATTTTTGCCAAGATCTGTCCAAGCCCAGGGACCAATCAACAGCAACGACTCTGAATAATGGTAAATTTAAGCAAATATTACATAGCAAAGTCTCCAAATAAAATTAATGTGACTAGAGTGAAAAAATATTGACTTACTATTTTTAGAGAGATGTTCAATGTAAGCCTATATAGGGGCTGCTACTGGTTATTTTTGGTGAAATATGTGCCACAACACCATTCAAGAAAAACTCACCACTTGTGTAACTTTTTGCATCACAAGGGGCTTTAGATGAAAAAAAGTTGATATTGTATGAGGTGTTTATGTAAAAATGAAAAAAATGTGGCAAAAACTCACAAATAAAAATTGGGTATTTCCTGCTGGATTTAGAGTATGGCTCCCACAGGTTTTTGGTGCATTTGGACCTCATGATTGGGGTTAATTTAGAAAAGCTGTAATGGGCTATTTCTGGCAAAACACTGAAATATCTAGTGTCATCTAAACAAAATGATGAACATATTGGTAACTTTTCATCACAAAGGTCTCTAGATAAAGTTGAGCAAATTTGAAGTTTATTGGGGTCCTGGAGTTTGTTAATAATATCACTATTCATTCATTTTTACTACAACTCTGCCAGAGAATCATTGAATATCATTTATTGTGGCATTGTGCGTTCCTCAAAATTGTTATGAATTTGTAAAATAAATAAATAAATTCTTAATAATAATAATAATAATAATAATAATAATAATAATAATAATAATAATAATAATAATGCTTAAAGTTGCAGCTCTAACAACAAAACAATTGCACTGGACATCCTCACATGTGTTACTTTTATCTTCTGGCTCCAGTTTCCCAAAGTATGATAGGAGCTGTGGTTACAGAACAAACACTTAACACACACTGTTCTGCTGGTGAATGTAGTGTTGTCCTGTGCTATTTGTGGATTTCTGTCAAGCTTTGTGTCCTGTGTGACCGACTGAAGCTCAAAGTCACCTTGGACTGGAATAAAAATGCAGAGTCAGACAGAACTGGCAGGTTTTAAATCAATATTTCAGATTATTATGACCAGCACAAAGTCAACAGGGCTAAATTTAGACAAATGACTGACACTTTCTGACCAGTCATTTTGTCTCTCATCACGTCT
Source organism: Apogon talboti (assembly GCA_037367365.1). Taxonomy (NCBI): domain Eukaryota; kingdom Metazoa; phylum Chordata; class Actinopteri; order Kurtiformes; family Apogonidae; genus Apogon; species Apogon talboti. The sequence goes on along the minus strand of JAPQRQ010000007.1, from coordinate 6,631,303 downwards.
GACTGTCACTTGATCAAAATTTGGACGTCGTCGCTGTTTAACTAACAACTCATCTGCTACATCCTCTCCTTTATTACAATAAATAATATTACACATATTTACAGATTCCATGTACAATTTGTAGCTTTAGCATGCTTCTTCTCCATGGCAACACCAGCTATGGCTCATGGGCACTGTAGTATTTAAACAGTAAAGAACTCTGAGATTATGAAGTTATAGGATTAGAGACATAAAAATGGAATAAAACTTGGAAAGATTAAAGTAAAATAAAAAAAATCTGGGAAAAACAATCAGATATACCGCTACTCAGACATTGAAATCATTTATGAGAAAAAAAAATCTTACACATTTATGACAAAAAAACTAAAATGTTGTCTGATGATAGCTAGAATAGCAGCAAGATATTGAATACAAGGTCATAAATTCTTAAGAAAAAGCATGAAAATTTCCTTTGAATTTCCTTCAAGATACAAATCCCAGCTGGTCCCCTATTTAATGAATACTTCACCAGACCTCTTATTTAATTCACAGTTTTTTCTTCAACATTTTGACTTTGAATTCCTACATTTTCACATAAATATATATCTCCATAATCACAATTAACATGATTTTCTCAAGTGTTTTATCTTTGTTTTGTCTTGTCGTTCTGTTTATTCATTTATTTAGTTTCAGAATGACATAGAAATGGAGTAATATTTCAGGATAATTTTTTAGGTTGGAAATTGTTCTTGAAATATTACTTCACTTCTGTTTCCGTATTTTTAAACTGCAATGGTCATGTAACGTAAAGCTGTGGATGATGACAGCGTTTTGTTTTTTTTGTTTTTCAATCTGTGTAGACAACATCTGGACAGACCAGAACCTACTGCTGGACCCAGACCTTCCCTCTGGATGGAGGACCATCAAAGACTCCACAGGGACTTACTACTGGCATGTCCCCACTGGCGCCACCCAGTGGCAGCACCCCCGCCTCAACAGCACACCGCAGCTGCTCGAAGCCCAGGTAAGAGAACACGGAAAGAACACAGACACCAGGGTTCTGAATCGGACCTGCCCTGGTTCTGTTCAGATCAGAACAACAAAGAAAAATCAACGTAAAAGATGCAACATGATTAAAGAAAAAATACATTTAAATAAAAGACAAATACAATGCAAAAGAACAAAAAGAGATAAAACTGTGCCAAAGACAAAACAATGAACAAATCAATGAATTTTCACTGGACTGAAAGAGGATGAAAAATATATTCAAAAAGGAGCTGCAGCTTTCAGACAAATGGAGCAGATTAAAAAGTATAATATTTACCTCTGAGCTGAAAGGGAGTGGAAGTATAAACACACAGAATACCTTAAATACTCATGTGAAGCACAAGTACATCAAATTCAGACTGAAGAACAGACTGAAAGTTTCCATTCAACAGAAAAGCCGTTATCCTCTGTTGTGATGTTTGGTTTCAGCCAGAGGACAGTGGACAGAAGAGCCCCACCAAACAGACAGACGACACGCCTGAAAACAGGTAACACACATCAACACAAGCACACATACTGTATGCATATACCATATACACACACACACACACACACACTCAGAGTATAGGTTTAACGTCTCACTTTCCTCTCAGATCGTCATGGCATGAGGATTATCTGACAAACCATGATCCAGACTCAAAGGTGAGACACAGCGCCAAGAAAACAGTCACAAACCAGACAATAACATGGAGAGAATTTATTGATAAATTTGAACATTCTTCCTCAGCATCTGCAGCTTCTCAAGTGTTTTACTGATGCAGACAAATGTCTGTTACCAGAATAATTTAGTTTCTTCGTGTGTGTCCTGTCATCTGCAAAAAAGTGCATTGTGTAAAAGTGTGATTTAAGGACAAAACGAGAGAAAAGAGCATGAAAGACAAAAATATCTTAAATGTCATAACAAGACAAAGACAAGCACTGTAAAAATGTAGTTATATATATATATATATATATATATATATTGCTTATAGTGATAAACATTAACCTTACTGAAACATGTCAAACAAGTGGAAGATTTTTCCCTCCTCTACTTGTTGTTGAAAGTTTATGGAGTGAATCAAATAAAATCTAAACATTCTATAGTTTAACAGTGTGTGGAGGAGCTTTATTTGTAGAAAACTGTGGAAATAAATAAAAGCATCCGACCTGTTTGACTGTGACCTGTTAGTCCAGTTTATTCTGGTGGGTTAATCCACTCTAATCTCTCTCTGTGTTTCCATCACTCTGCCAGTTTAATAGAGCATTAATCTGTTCTAATCTGTCTCTCTCTCTGCCTGTCTGTCTCTCTGTGTCCTGATTTCTCTCTTTGTCACCCAATAATGCGACATGCTGTTTAATCTGTCTGTCTCTCCCCCACTCCACCCATCTATCTCTACATCCATCTCTGCTAACGTGTCTCTTCTTTATCTGTCTCTCTACCTGTTTCTCTCCCCACCTGTCTGCCTCTCCAACCATCCTTCCCTCCACCCCTTTCCCTTTTCTGTCTGTCTTTCTTTCCACTTGCTTATCCCTCCACCATCTCTCCCTTCACTGATCTGTCTCCACCCGTCTGTCCTTTCAATTATCTGCCTCTCCACCTGTCTCTCTTCTCCCCCATCTATTTGTCTCCTCCCCACCCATCTCTCTCTCCATCTGTTTGCCTCTCCACCTGTCTCACTCTCCAACCATCTCTCTACTGTCTGTTCTTACTCTTACCTCCACTTATCGCTTTCCACGTTCCCACTCTCCACCCTTCTCTCTTTCCACGCATTTCTCTCTCCACCCATCTGTCTCACCCATCTTCTCCATCTGTCTCCCCCTCTACCCATTTCTCTTCTCTACCATCTGTCCTTACACTTGTTTATCTCTCCATCCACCTTGCTCTCCAACTGGTCTCTCCATTTCCACCATCTCCACCCTTCTCCCTCTCCATCCATCCATCTCTCCCTCCACCTGTCTGCCCCACACCCTGTCTGTCTCTCCATCTGTCAGTGTTTTGCGGTACGTTCTCTTGGCTGGCTACAGGTGGAGGAGGAGGACCTCTCTCCCGGTCGCAGCAGTCTGGCTGTCAGTAACGTCATCCAGCAGCTGTCTCACTGCAACAGTCCAGAGCAGAGAGACAGACAGGGGGCCTGGGGGGAGGTGAGACATGTCCTCAAACACTTGTCTGTCTGAATCTGATCAGTGGTTGGTAATTACAGTTGTCAATCCCATATTTTACCCTCTACCCAGGGGCAATGTAAGGGAGGAAAAAGTGATGATGATTCCCATAACTGATAGGGGCCCTAGAAGATAGAAGAGTATTAATCCTTTTTTTTTTTTTTTTTACAAAAAATATTACCCATATAGTAATATTTGTTCAAAAGGTACTGATAAACATTTGTTTCTTTGCATTAGTTTTGATTTATTTTTGACAGAAAAGAACGGTACACACTATTTATTTTTGTAATAATATATTATTGTGTATCCTACATAATGATCTATAGACAAAACCAAAACAACCTACCCATATATTGTCAAGTGCATCTTTACATTCTACAGAGCCAGGACCATGTGTGGTGACACCATTAAGCCAGGGAGAATTGTGGAAGGGGAGGGACGACTACCACTAATACAGATGATGAGGAAGAGGCATAGAGAAAGTCCTAAAAGTCAAACTATATTTTATTTTTATATCAATGTAAAAAAAATCTATTCTATTTACTTAATGTTGTACCTTTTCATGTGATTTTGAGAAACCTGCATATACAACCAAATATAGGACATGGCCTCAAAATGTTCACAAAATAGGACAAACCATTGAGACATTAACTCCTGTGTTTTTCTTCAGGGCCGGGAGATGATGCTGGTTCTCAAAAAGGACACTCTGACTCTTTTGGACCCTTTAGACCACACCCTCCTCCACTGTCAGCCAATCATTAATATCCGTGTGTGGGGTGTGGGCTGCAACAATGGCAGGTGAGCCAATCAGACCACAGCCGTCGTGACCCATGACTCTCGACGGCTTAAAAAACTACAGCACCCATGATCCTTGGCTGCTGGCGCTGCCTCCACTCCTCGTGCTAAGCTAAGCTAAGCTAAGCTAACAGTTCCACCAGTTTTTCAGCTATCTGTCACTCTGAGCTCATTTCTACTTGATTTGTACCACAAACAACATCTGTGTGAAAATACTACTTCCTGTCACTGGTATTTCCAAGTAACTCACAGTAGTTTGGACAATAAATTTATATTTAAAAAATTGTTTGCATAAAAAATGTTTTTATCAAGAACAACAGCTGACATTAACTACCTAGATAACAGCAGCTAACATTAACTAGCAACCTAACAACAGCTAACATTAGCTGAAGCATAAACAGCCGCTAATGTTAACTAACGAGGTAACAGCAGCTAATGTTGATTAGTGAGTCAAACATTGTGAATATTCAACTTCATCACAAGCCAAACCAAAGATAACAGGGGTTTAATTAAATCTACAGCACCCTTTTATTTAGAAATACTACTACTGGTAAGAAGTAGTATTTTCACTAGAATAAATCTGGTTTCCAGTACATATCAGGTAGAGACACTCTCCATATGTGGTTTGCAGCAGAGCATGATGGGATGTGAAGTCACCTTTCAGTTTGTTACTAACAGTCACTTTCTCTTTCTTTGAACGCCCCCCCCTCCCCTCCACCCGCAAAGGGACAGGTAAATGCTCTACCGTTACTTTCTCACCTGCACTGCCTCCTGTGGTATGTTTTCACCTGCTGATCACGCGGCACACCTGGTCACATGACCATCAGCTGACCCACCTGACCTGTCCTATTTGTGTATGTGTAATGCATTCAGGGACTTCGCTTTTGTTGCGGGTGATAAGGACAGCTGCATGTTGAAGTGTCACGTGTTCCGTTGTGACGCACCGGCCAAAGCCATCGCTACAGCGTTGCATGAGATGTGCTCAAAGGTCAGTGAGGTTACACTATCACCATGTTCTGTCTTCTTCTTTATCCCACATGGACAATACTATTACTGTAATACTTTATCTTGGTTTTAACCTTTTTCAACTCATTTTTTTGTATTTTACTGGCTCCATCTATTTATTTTATTTTATTTATTTTATTTCTCATAACTGCACTTAATTTTTCAAAAATAGTGTTTTAACCTGCTTTTATTTACTCTTTAATGATGTTTTCAATGTTTAATGACTGTTACTTGGTTGATGGCTACACTTTGGGCATCAATGTGTTGTATTTGTAAATGTGGTACATAAACTTGCCTTGTGTATCCAACCCAATTGAATAATTTGCCTGGATTTTTAATAGTGATTTGATCAGATATATGTATGAACCAAAGCATATAGTCTAAACAGAACTTTACTAAATAAGCAAAGTGGTTCCATCTGCAATGAGTTAGATCAAAAATGTAATCTAATATAATATTCCACCAATTATGTAAATAATGGTAATTTTTTTGTCCTTTTAAAATAATTTTTGACATGTGCATATGTTGAAACTTCAATAAACATAGAAAAAAGTTTCTTGAGCAGTTCCAGTTATTTTACAGCAGATATTGTCTATGAATTATTATTTGTCAGAACTGGGTCTTTACATTTTGTAATCTAATATGTAAAAACATTTATTTCATGTTATAATTTCCTGTGTGTAGATGATGTCTGAGAAGGCACTGGTGAGGCCGTCTCGCTCTCTGACCATGGAGAGTATCTCACCTGAAGACCTGCCCAGACAAGGTGAGCCACCTGCTCTGCTTCCGCCCATCACCTGCTGCTCTGTGATTGGCTCTTTACTGACTCCTTCCACCTTGTTGTTGTGCAGTGGAGTTTCTGGAGGCGGTACGGCAGCAGGTCCAGAAGTTTGAAGTGCAATACATTGGAAACTTGCCAGTGTCCAGAGCCATGGGTAGGACATTTAAATAGACCATGATACACCTGAAGTGACTGGACTCAGTGTCATGTTTAGTTTGAGGACTGTAGTAGAATACAACACTGCACAGACACAACAAATGTCTGGTCAGAACTTCAGAATTGGTATGATGAGCTGAGGATACAGAATCCAGTTTGTAGAATTGACTTGAGGCCTTCTCTTCATGGCAGCAGCTGAGGCTCATGGGTGTGGTAGTATTTGCAGACTTGAAGACAAGTCAAGTTGAAAACAGCGTAGGAATTACTGATACTGCTGAATTCAGTGAGTGCCATAAAAGTACTGAAGTTTGATATCCATCATAATGATTACACAGTAGTGGAAAAAAGTTTTTGGACACCCTTAAAATTTTACACAATCTCAAATATCATCCTGAAATAATTGTAGAAAAATCTTTTTTGTGTTTCAAAAGGTGTGGCTGCATGAGACAGACACAAACAGTTGCAAATTCCTTTTTGTTTATTGTTAACAGAAAAACACAACAAACCTTAATTCTTAACGTAAACATTTCGTGCCCTGGATGTGTTTCATTATCTTACTGAAACATCCAGTTTTGACTTCAGTGGAACAGTGCACATGCAGAGGGAAGCATGTGGGTTTGGAGAATGGCACTAATGTAATATATCACAAAGGAATGAAATGTCACTCTGTGTATTGTATCTCAAAAAATCTTCCTAATGCACAGCCTTGTTGTTATATTTCCCCCATTTGATGATAGGTCTGGGTGATGTGAAAAGAAACACTGTTAAGATTAAATGTTCATATTAGTCGACATTGTCAAATGTGTCATGTCATTAAGGCTAATTTTGATCCTGAATGAAAGCTGAAGAAACCAGTTGGTTATAAAATACGTAGAGTATATCACCATTTATCATGACATAAAATTATATTGTGATTAATATGTTTATTTTAGTGTCCAGGTGTGTATGTGAGGAGAGGTGCGTCTGTGTTGCAGGTATGGAGGTGTTGAACAGAGCGATCGAGAGCATCATGAACTCCACAGACAGAGATGACTGGGAGCCGACCGTCATCCATGTCACCGATAACGTCCTGTCTCTGTGGAAGGGAGAGGTGAGAGCGCAATCCTAAAACTCAGCTGGACGTCCCCTGCAGGTTGAATTCTGATCACTCTGATTGCTCTGCTCCTCACAGGAAGGGGAGGAGCCATTTTGGGAGTGCCAGGTCAGATTTCTCACCTTTCTGGGCGTCGGCCACGACTGCCACACCTTCGCTGTGATTGTGGACGGTGGTACGCAGCGATTTGAGTGTCACGTCTTCTGGTGTGAACCGGATGCAGGAATCATTTCTGAGGCCGTCCAGGCAGCATGTATGGTGAGACGTCTATCTGTCTGTCTGTCTGTCTGTACAGTCATGGACAGACTCAGTATAATTTCAGAACTAAGCAGGGACAAACTACTTAATGTTTCTGTTTGTTTTTTACATACTCATTTTACAAAACCAATATAAACCAACACAATAGCACTTAATATTACAGCTTGGTTATATGTAGGTAATAATGTAGTAATACTATGTAATTATCAAAGAAATAACCAATGATAATGTAAGTAAAAAGCATAGTGAAATGCTGAATTTAACTTCCCCTTATGTTTGTAAAGTTCCCAGTGTGTAGAAATTATGTGTTTTATGCTGTGTCTTGTTACATGAAAAGATTTGTGGTTATAACTGTGTAATAACCATTCATCAAGACTGCAAAATGCAAAACAACCTGTTACTATTTAATTTCATGGTTATATTAGATTAAACCAAACCAGACACCAAGAGTCAGGATTTGTAAAGTACACAGAAAAGACAGGAGGAAGGAATAAGCAGGTAAAATAGACAGAGAACATTAAGACGAGAACATGTCACGCAACATAATATATATAAGAAACATAAACATTGTGGATTTTATGGATGTTTTCATGAAAGATAGCAGTACAGTCCAGGCAAGTTCAATCTTTTACAGTGGTTTAGATCTTGCTAAGATGTTTAGTTTCATTGCTATTTACCATGCTGCCCTGCCATTGTTAGTCCAACAGCTCAGGTTAACAGTCGCTGACTGTGACTGGAATAAATGAAAAGACTTAAATAGTCATATCTCCACGATGCCATGGGATTAAACAATACGAAAATGAAGACAAACAGAGAAGTTTGTCACTGTGAGGAAACTGTAAAATTTCTCTGTTGGTATGACCTGAGTATGTGGGGATTCCCAAATGTCACCAGTTACTAGTTCCACAATGTCACAAACGTTTGTTTTTTTAAAATTTCTTAATACGCGTCTCTTAAAAAAGAAACAAACAACATGCAAACGTCCATCTCTTTCTTTCAGGTTCAGTATCAGAAGTGCTTGGTTGCTCAAACTCCTCCTCCAAGGTCCAAGTCTTGGCGAGCAACCCCATCAAAAGTCAAACGGGCCAATTCAATGGACAGCGCCGCCTTCCTGCCTCTCTCATCACGACACCATGGTAACGGCTCCACTGCAATGACACCTAGGATCACCAAGGGCAACAGCAGCAGCAGCACTAACGTAAGGAAGGGCATGATGGCATTCTTTGAAACCTTCCGAAATAAACAGGCCGCCACCTCCTAATGATGGGGGCGGGACATCAGAGTCATGTGACCAAAGACTTCAGCCAGTTGGTTGGTCTGCACCTGCAGGACTAAAAGGTGTCAGCACCCAGTGGAGAAGCTCCACCCACTGACTGAACTCTGACCGCACGTGGCTCTGGATGTTCAACCAGGTTTTTCCGCCGCCGTTACATCACCAGCGACGCATCGGAGACCAAAGGCCATCGCCTCGTCTCCTGCCACTGGAGCGGAAAAATAACCTGATAACTGTCACACCTGTGGCCTGGGACCAGGTGAGGAATAGAACCTGAGGCCTCAGACGCTGCCAGTCAGCAGTGGGTCCACTGATCAACCCATAGACTGATCGTCAGTCGACACCTCCACCAGTCAACTATGTTTGAACCATCAGGATAAAACAACAGAGATTTCCTTGAAAAGGTCAAAGGTCACAGACCGTTTTAGGGTCATCTGCTGTCCACTTTATTTTTAGTGGAATTACAAACAGCTTCTGTCTCATTAGAGTGATTTGCTAAACCGGCTTTGTCCAGATTAACAATGACAAATTGTAGGTGATCTTTGGTCACAGTTAAAGAAACAGAAGTCCTACGTCACAGAGTGAAGATGGTTTGCATTCAGTTGTTGTCTCGGTTTTACGAACAAAGACAATCTGAGACAAATGACTTCCAGTATGATCTAACCAGTCGGAATTCAGCATGAAATGACACATTGATCAACTGGACCTGTATGTTTATGTAGCTGAAAATACCAGCTTTATTTGCAAAATTGACGTCCCAAGTTGCCTCTTTTCCAAAGTCACAACGAGGTCTACCGTCTCCTCCTCGGCTTTGGGTTTTTTCCGTTCACATAAATATCACTGTTGTAACAGTGCCATTAGCTTACCTTCATCGTTTACAAATGTAGTGGTGCAGATAGACAGCATGCACCGATGGCGATTTGTTCTTGGTATTTCAAGGTGTTACTATTGTACAGTCTGCAAACGTGTAGAAGACCAAGTGTGGATCAGCTGTGGATCAGGCGTCCCTCTTTATGGTGGACGTTACAACATTTACATCCATTTTTCCCACTTTGTGTCTCATTTTAAGAGAAACTGTTACACATTACGATTCTGAGTTCATAATTTCAACAACATTTAAGTCAGGTTCACATCAAAATTTCTCATAGATTTGAGCTCAACTTTTGCAAAAAAGTTTGCAAGAAAGTCAATGAACGTACACAAGACACTGATCTACTTTAGATCAGTAGATTGTTTTGTTAATGTCTGTCTATTTTGTTGCTCATTTTGTTCATTTTATGAATTTGTTCAGTTTTTGATCTTGCTATTGATTATTTTGTTCTTTTTTGTCAATTCTGTTTATTATATTAATTTCTTCTTCATTTTGTTGATTATTTTGTTCATTATGTTGATTGTTTTGATCATTCAGACCCATTTTGTCCATTAGTACTTTTGATAATTTTATGAAAGCCAGTAGACGTGATGTAATCTAGGATGTGGTTGAACACTAATGTTAGTTGTTATCTATCTGTAGTTAATATTCATGGAATATTTAGTTTTACCTTGAAATTTGGCCCAACGTCTCTCTGGTTTTTCACTTTCTTGTCTTTTCAGATGCTGATCCGTTAGTAAAGGTGATATGATGATAGTTTGCCAGATTCCCTGTGTTTATATGACATGAATACAGCAGTATCATATTAATGAGAATGGACACTGTATGAATACGGTCTATGGCAAAAAAAAAAAAAGAAAGTTACAATACAAGGATAAACACAACATTCAGTTTCACTTGCAATCACATTCCACAATCCACATCAGAATCATTTTATTTAACATTTATTGGCATTAATTTCTATTACTGACACTGATTCATAGAAGGAAATAAATGCCAGCCATTTTAATTCCCTTCACAGACCAGTATTGCTGTCTTCCAAGTGAATTAGGGCTGTAATTCCTGTTAACTGAGTTAGTGATCGAACGGATATGCATCAAAAAAATGGAAGTTCAACTAACACCACAATGGAACAAAAGTTGGATTCACTGAAAGGTGTCCACAGAGTGTCAGACACTGTTTATTTGTTTGTTTATTGCTTATTTGTTTATTTAATGAGGACAATGCATATTAATGAACACTCAGTATGAAAAAAACATGTGCAGCTGGTGGCAGATTGACCTCTGTAAAAAAAAAAAAAAAAAGAAAAAGGAAAAATTTGAGCTGTGATGTCACTGATGTGGGCGGGATGTTTGCTGTAGTCAGGTCCAATCATTCAGTTTGTAATTATGAGCAACAAGCAAACGGATTAAACCTGCAGATCAAAGTGAATAAATAGCATCAGCTGCTGGGGCTCATGGGTAATGTAGTATTTAGAGATGTATCAGTGAACAAACTCATGGAGAAAAGGCTGATAACTTTAAAGTAGCCTGATAGTATTATAAAAATCATATTAAGATAATGTTAACTATAACCATATATATTTAATATTCCAAAAATAAAGCTTGAATGTTATGTGATACTCAGATAAAGTTGAAATATTTATATTTTAATTTATTTAGATTTTTTGATTAAATTTAAGATGATTTTCAGATTACTTGGTCTCCGTTTGAGCCTGATACCCAAGGAGAAAAAAAAATGTATCTAGAAGCAATTCTAAAAGTAACAAATGGTAAAAATAAAAATCAAAAAAGTGTAGTTTGATTTGATTGGCCGAGGTGGTGACAAAATGCATGACCGTCGCCATCATACCTTGGATCAGTTTTAGACCTTTAACAGAAAAGTTGCTGAACATGTAGCCGCTACCCAACACACTTAAAATGGTGGTGACTTTGTAGATTATTGCACAACTGATCTGAACGGAACTCCTCCGCTTTCCTATTTATGTCTATAGTCTATAAGCCCTGTTTCTGTATGAGTGTTTAGGCCACACTGAGGATAAAATCCTGATACTCAGGTAAAAAAAAAAAAAAAAAAAAACACTGATATTTTGAGAAAACCATAAAAATATTAAAATACTGTAGAATATAACAATCATAATATATTGAGAAATTCATATTTCAATAAAAATGTCATGAAAAAAGACCTAATATTTCAAGATAATTTAGATAACACACAATATTTCAAGGCAATAATCACAGTATTTTTTTCTCCAACTACCGCTACCACACCTCCTCAGTGTGGCCCTACCACTCTAATTTTATTAATAAAACGAGCTCCTGAATGCCTCGTGAGGTCAAGAAACTCCTCACAGAGTTTTATTTAAATGTTCTATTTATTTTCATTGTTATTTCATTTTGACTTGCAGTTTGAATGTAATCTGAAATGACAGCATGGAAAGTCATTGAACACGGTTTGTACATGTGTCGCCCCCATGTGGACAGGAGGTGGAGCGACAACAAATAGAGGTGAAAAATAATAAAAATGTTATATTTGTGGACACACCCTCATGACGGACTGCTGCCTCCTGATTGGCTGAAAGCTGCGATCTCACTGCTCGCCTGTAGATAGAAGCCTTAGTGTTTACTGTCTGTAGGTAAATATCAGTGAATGGTTAGAGTGTTTAGAAACAATATCCCAGAATTCTGTGAGAGGCGGCGTGTGGTCAGTCAAGTTTGTCTGCATTAATAATGATGTCATGTACAAAATAACCAAAAATGTCAAATAAACCAATGAAACATTTTGGTCTCTGCTGCTCATTTAGAATGTTTAGACTTCACATGAAAAAGAGGCAGAATTAGAAAATATATACTAAAAATTTTATTTCTATTTTGTTTATTATACTTGAAGATGTTAAGTTTGATTTTTAATACCATTTGATCTCTGTTACAGTTTATTCAGTCCTTTTTCTTATTTATTCTCTTCATATTTTTAGATTTGAGGTAGTTTATATAGTTTTGTGTAATTTTATAGAATAATTATTGGTTTTTGGAAAGTGAATAAATACATTAGCAGATACATGCCGTTTTGCTTTTAATTTATTTATGCCATTTGGTCATCACTTTCAGTTTATGTAAAAGAGAAATCATCAGTAGTAACCAGTGATCCGCATTAAAACAGGCTGACTTTATTGATCACCCCCAAACACTGATCACAAATCAATACAGTCAATTGATTAACAACTCACGAAGGGGCATGTGACAGATAAATATTCAGTGATCCTGTGTGAATCTAAAAACTACACTAATTACAGCTGATGGGTCCCTCGCTGACCTTTGACCTCAGCCTATTTACATAGAAACACGTGACATCACAGGATCAATAAATGATAATTAATCAGTGGAGGCTCAGGTCGTCTTCTCAGTATTTTGGTCGTTTCACATCAACTCTGGAAAAACAAAATGATAAGTTAAAACAGAAATGGTTAAAAACATCCATACAACATTTATATACAACTATTAGTGTCTTTACTTTTTTTTTAAATTTTAGGTCATTTTTTTGTTCAGTCATTTTGGTTGTGCTCCAGGTTGTTTTCATTTGCTTGTCTTCTTTTCTCCTTTTTAGTCACCTTTTTTAAAAAAAATTAGATCCTTTGTCATTTTTCATAGCTCTTTGGTTATTTTTGTCATTTGCAACAAATATGTGACCAAAACAAGAAAAATGAAAGGAAAACAAACAAGTCAGAGCACTAAGTTCTTTTCTTGAAATGTAAAAACTGCAATCTTGGAATTACTGACAAAATGTAAAACCGTCAAATGTAAAAAAGATACTATAAGTCCATCGTGCTTCAATAAGTGAATGGTGTGACTCACCCGTCGGCCTCCATCTTCTTCCTCTTCTCAATGATCTGAAACAAATATCAATGAACCATCACATCAGAACATTTTTGCAGACTTATTACCCTGCCCCCCGAAGGGGAGGCAAGGGGTATTGTTTTTGGTTCAGGTTGATTTCTTTGTATGTGTGTCTTTGTTAACACTTTAGCAGCAAAACTATTCATTCAATTCAAACCAAATTGGGTTTATAGATTTCCAGTGACCAAGAATAGATGTCAATACATTTTGGGAAAAGTAGGTCAAAGTTCAAATTTTTTACGAATTTTTAAAATCTTCTCATTTACTTATACACGTGTGAGGGGCGGGGTCTGTTGTGCCTGGCACCACTTGTTCAGTTTGTGTAGCTGTTGCATCAACAGGCTGAAACCTTCAACAAAATCTGAACCATTTTAAAAACTTCGATCACAATTCTAATCATACATATGTAATGTGGTTTAAAGGCAGAGCTCATGTTGTGTTCAGTCACAGTGTAAATTAAATGTCATTTCACAGATATAATGTTAGGGTTTGTCATAGTTAATTTAATTCTAAAAAAATGTGTTTAACCTTTATTTAACTAGATAGAAGTCCTATTGAGATCAAAATCTTTTACAAGCATGACCAGGCCAAGAGGTCAGTGGCACACACCATGATGAAAAACAGGTTAAAAGATCAGTGATAACAATAAAAAAAAAAACAAAAAAAAAACAGAAAATAATTTCGTAATAACACACTATCTAAACTATCTGCAAGTATATTTAGATATACACACACTAACGCTGCTAATGTTGCTCAGTGGTGTACGTGGTGTAACTGTGAAATGTCACAGGAGGTAAACATCAAACACTGCTATTAGGGGACTGATATCTGGTTTCAGCTCAGACAGGTCAATATCTATATCAATATCAATGTCATATCTATGTAACATATGTTTTAGTAGTTGGTCTCACCGCGCTAATCTTCTTCCACTGGCGATCCAGCTCTGCCTTCTCATTGGTCTCCTTGAAGCGTCGTGTCTTCCTGCCCTCAGACATTTTGATGCCATACTGGAAGGCAGCCCTACACAGACAAAAACATAAGCCTGTCAGTCATTGCTGAGGGATCAGTGGTTACTGGCCAGTTGGTCATGTATGTCCATCAGTTTTTACTAAAGATCAGGATTATTCTGTCAGTCGGCACAGAGGGGTCAACTGTAGGCCTATCATAGGTCATTAGGGAGGTATTGGCATTTAGGCCTATCAGTCATTACTCAGGGATCAGTGAGTATTAATCTGTAGGTCGATGCTGAGGAGACAGTGTTTCTCAGCCTGTCATTTGTTGCTGAGGGATCAGTATTAGCCTATTGGTCACTGCTGAAGTGTCAGAGTCTGTCAGCTGTTGTGGTAACAGTGTGTGAGCCTGTCAGTCATTACTGAGGGATCAATGATTGTGGAAGTCATTCGATGCTGATGGATCACTGATTATTGGCCGGCTAGTCACCGCTGAGAGATCGATGCATGTGAACCTATCAGTCATTGCTGAAGGATAAGACGTACTTTGGCAGAGCCTCCTTATTGTTCATGTAGTCTGAATATTCCTCCTGAGTGTCGAAGTCCCAGCGACCAAGAGGACCCTTCTTATTCCCCTGGAACAAAAACATGGAAATATAATGTTCAGTTATTCTACAGCACAGATTGCTACTTTTCATACATTATTTCTATGAAAAGCCAGACTGTGATGGGAGTTTTTTTTTTATGGTTACCTGGTCCATTTTACTATAGTCCACCTCTTCATCACTGTCAACAGCCAAGTCATCCATCCTACAAACACACGACAAAATTATCTTTAAATCAATGTTTTCTGAATTATATGATTTCTTAACCAATAGCTGTGTAATAAGTGATAATTCTTTATTTCTGTGTGTGGTGTTGTTCTTACGTAGCAGGGTAGCACTCTGCATAAGAGTTTGACCCTCCAAAGAAATCTCCCAGCTGTTCTTTACTGCTGTCTCTCCTCAGACCAGTTCACACAGGTTAAGAACATCAACATTAATATGGGCTGATATTTAATATACAGTATCTATCCATGTTCTTCCTCCTATCCCTAAATGGAGAAGCCCAGACCTCCACCTCCTCTGGGGGACACAGAAGTGCTCCCATATGAGTCAGATCTCCTCCCAGTTGGACATCAAACATCCCACCAGCGACGCTTCCTGGATTCTTTCTGATCACATGATCCACCTGACCTAGCTCCTGTGGATGTGATGCAGTGGTTCTACTCTGAGCACTTTCTGATGGTCACCTCCACACCCTATTACTAAAGGAGAACTTATTTCTACCACTTGTATATGTGATCTTGTTCTTTCAGTACTTTGCCACAACTTTCGAACCACAGGTGAAGGTAGGAACATAGACCAGTAAATCAAGGACCTTCACCTCGATGGACATGTACAATGTCCATGTCGCTGTGGATGCTGAACCACTGAGATTCATTCCCAGACCAGAACAGCACTTACATGTAAAAGGTTGTTGTGTATTTGTTTCCAGAATGTTTCAATGAAGATTAAAAATAACAACATTGTCCCGCCTCCCTCCCCGTGTGTATCCAATAGTAATGAAGGATATGCTTCCTGGCCTGGCCATTGGCTCCCTGCTGCTCCAGCAAACTTCTCATTGATCATCTTTATCTGCTCTCTGACTGATCCAGGACCTGAAACACAAAAACAGAAATGGAAATACCATATTGAACTGGTGGGGAAAAAAGACTAGGAAGTCAGATGCATGTTTATTATCCATTTTAACATTGTTGGGTAGTGTTGTCTGTAAAACTTGCAAATCTGAGAGGATATCTTTCAGGTGGTGATAATTATTCTAGATGTACTATTTTATGATACATGGACTCGAATGGAAAGCCTTCTGGCAGGTTTCTGACACACAGATTATGTTGTAAAAGGCAAAGAAAGTGGTTTTCGTGTCTAAAATCTAATCAAGGTGTCTCTGATTTTACCATTGGATAACTGAATCCAAATGGGTTCTATGAAAACTTAGCAGTGTAATGTGTTTGAATGCAGATACAAATTAAGTGACTTACCTGTATCCACCTCCATAACCTGCAGACAGACAAACAGTGATGATTAGCCTCAGAAACCAAAAAAATGCCCGTTTCCCTCCATGTGTCATTAATTAATCATTGACTAGTCCCCAGTGGGGTGGTTTTGCATCAGTGGGGTTGTCTCACCTGGTGTTCATCGCCACGTGGTTTTTCAAAGTAGCTGTGTCTGCGGCTCTTGCTGTCATCCTCTCGTTCCCGCTCGCGGTCTCTGTCGCGCTCCCGTTCCCGGTGTCGGTCTTTCTCTTTGGGGGGTTTGGAGGATGAGGTGGACGAAGGAATGTAGTCTCCTACGTCATCAAAGATACTAAAGCACACACAGACAGAGTTTAGGGGCAGGGCTTATATTAATGGTCAGATGACGTCTTTATGCTAAAATATGGCAGCTGAACTGACCTGAGATCAGCCTCAGGAGCCCTCTTGTCATCCAGTTTACCTGCAGACATACAGTTGTACAATTTGTACCAAATACACACACAGCTACATGTTAATTAACACTAATTCTTAACACTAACACTAATAATTTTTTCTTGTATTTGTTTTACTACAAAGTGGGTCCACGGAAATAATGTTGAATGGGATACACTGGCTTATTAGCTTGTTTTTACACTGAATGACCAAAAATTATGTGCATTATATAGTGAGGACTACACTAATATACATAGTTGAAATGACACTAAAAACCCTCATTACAAAAAAATGCTAAAGAATCAGACCGGTATGCATAAGGGATAATGGCACTGACATGAATAAAATGGTATTGATTCCTGTCTCTGATGCTAACAGCTCAGTGTCACCTTTATCCTTCTTCTTCATCTTCTTGTGACGTGTCCCCTGTCTGAGGTAGGACAGGATCTGAGTCAGCTTCGAGATCACGATGTCATTAGTGGTCAGAGTGGTCTGAGCCTGAAACAAAGACATGTTCATCACTAAAAGAAAGTAAATGAGATCATTTGACAGATTCACAGAATTATATAGTTAAGTTAAACAAAAAATATCAATAAAGCAGGAAAAAGTATTCTGATTCATCATCAATAAATGCTCCATACCTCCATGCTGGGACAGTCAGCCTTGCTGCGGATCAGTGTGGTGGGGATGTCGGTGTCGGTGAACTCATCATCCAGATCCACCACGTAGGCCATCCTGCCGGGCAGGAACAGCTCATTCCTCTCTAGCTGCCCTGATCTGAACACCACACGGTATATGTTTCTACCTGTAGAGGAAAGGGCATCAGGATAATAAAAACACTGTGTGAACAAAGCATTCACTAGCACTTAAAATAAGTATAAATCTGAACATGCCATTTCACTGGAGGATCAGACTCGATCTGTTTCGGTCAGTGGAGTTTTAAAAAAAATAGGAACAGGTATTAAAATAATTTTTTATTTGGATGCTTTAATAATACTTTAATAGTAACCAACTAACTATGAACTCACCAAGACGGGTTTTAAACTCCATCTTCTCTTCAGGCTCTACATCTTTCCTGACAGAGACAGACAAGTGAAAGATTATTACATCATTCTCATCTTGTTACATCTTTATCTTTTTTACAGATGAGATACAGACAAGCAAAGCAGATAAAGGTGTGGTCTTACTTTGCCTCTTTCTGGACTTTCTCCATCAGGTCTTCTTCTTCTTTCTCCTTACTGGTAATCTCGGCTCTCACCTGAAACACAGAACATGTACATGAATCCAAACAGCCTCTTCCCCACCTGCTGGTCAGATTTGTTGAAGTGCGTTTCTCACCTTCTGCAGCAGAGCGAAATCCAGACCTTTCACCAAGTGAGTATGTTCCATGTCACCACCCAAGAACTTTGACTCCTGGATCAACTGACGACGCTTCTCTGCTGCTGATTTATCGCTGCAAAACAGCAAATATAATATCAAGGTCATGAAAGAGAAGTAAAACGGAATGAGAAAAGAGAACACTTTGAAGTTAGCATTAGCTTTACTCACGCCTCAGCAGTAGGACCCACAGCTCTGTAGTTTGCTGTGGTACTAATCAGCTCCGTCTCTTCGTAGTCCTTGTTGACGCCATCTCGTCGCTCTCTTGCTCGGTCTCTGTATTTTTCAGCCAGTTCTCTCTCTCGCTCCATCTCCTGCTGACGTAGCTTAGCGTAGTAACTGTAACAACACATCAATACTGGTGACTAGGGTTGATATAGCCAAAAATGCTATCATGTGACAGTGTAGTAAGAGTAAAAATATGTAATAGACACAATGAGATAAAAATCATGTATAAGCCTAAATGAGACAAAAACAACATAAAAGCCATAACAAGGTAAAAACGATGTTGACGGTGGAATAAGACAAAAACAAAACAAAACAAAAATAAGACAAAAACAATGTGAAAGACCAAACAACATATAAGAGATGAAAATGACATACAAGATAAAACAAAACAAAAACGACACAAAAAGACAAAAATAATGTAAAAAAAAACAAAACTGACATAAGATGAAAATTATATAAAAGACAATTTGTGGATAAAACAGAACTAACAGTCTAAAAAAGGTCCATCAAAAAAATCATATTTATCACAATATGAAACTATGATCACTAACAATTTCATAACATGATTTTTTGTAACTAGTATCTTAATCGCTAATGAAGTTGACATTTTACTATGGTAACCAGGTAACACTGAAGGACTTCACCTTTTCTTCTTCCTCCTCCTCGCTGCAGGATCCTCATCCTCATTGTAGTCCCTTGGCATTCTGTGAAAAAATAAAAATCACTTTGAGGATTAATAAATTATTTATATTCTTTATTAGTGATAACATATTAAATTCTACTGATGAACCAGTGTACATTTTTGCTTTTTACAACACTTAAAGTACAGGTGTTACAAGTAGGATTACTGACATCTCTGTTCCAGTAAATCAAGATGTGCATGTGAAACTGATACAACCAAAAAGACCGCAGCCACGTTAATGACAAAAGCCACATCTGTGTGCTTTTCTAAAATAAGCAGCTGTGCAAAGGGTCCATTATTAATGAGTTTATTAAACAGATATTATTCGTTACTTTTGCTGACAGTGCTGTAGTTGAAAATGCTGACGAAAAGCTGTATGAAAATTTCAGTCGTTTTGGAAACACTTGACCCCACTGGCACGTTGACAGGACATGTACTGGTTCAAACTGCTACAAAATGTTGACAAATGTGTCTTAGACCACCGACGTATTACTTAAAGTATCTGGACATTGTTTCTAGTTCTAATGTTTTGTTGTTGATTATATTGTTGACATTTCACTTTTAATAACCTTGCAATGATTTCACTTGGTTACATTGTATTTCCAAATTGTTCATGAACCCTGATAAACTGAAAACAAACAGCTGAATTTTAAAACAAGTTAGAAATGAAGTATTTATGGAACTGTTAGGAATGTAATCATGCGAATAATCAGTGTCTACAATACTCACTCATGGTGTCTGGATTTGGATGGAGGAGCTGAAGACGGCGTGGCCCGTGGCGTCATCAGCAGCTTCCTGAAGTCGTCATTGGTCAGTTTAGACCTGAACAGACACAGTTAAACAGTCTGATGAGCTGGACACACATTGTACGACAAAACAAAAAGCACTGAACACAGTGCAATGTTTCATGTTTTAGTCTTCGACAGTCAGAGAGAAGCACAAACTAACATCTAATATTTGAATATCAGGGGTTTAGAGGTGTTACTCACTGAGCTGCAGCTCTGTGGTCGTCCACTTCATGGCCCTCAGGAGCCAGAGGGTTGGAGTAACTCTCAGCTGGAGACACAATGTGAACACACACAAATCAATACAGTCTTACAATGAAATAGAGCAGTAATATCAAGCAACAAATTAATAACCAATTACAATGAATTGGATATATTTAAATGGACAGAAAAACATTTCCAGATGTTGACACTGACTGTACATAATGTTTGACAATTTATCATTCAAACAATCAATTAATTAATTAATTAACCAAGGAAATGACAACGTTATGTGACAACCCAATTTTAAAAGAAAGGAATACTAAAATATTTACATTAAAGTATTAATACAGTAGTGTAAAACTGCTTGTGTTGTTTTAGAACAAAACGATTAGAACTCGTTAGTTTAATCTATAAATATGTTTTAGATAGTAAGAAAATTTTCTATAAATTGTGTAAGGTCAAGGTGTGAGACAAATGATGTAAAAAGGTACAGTATTCACTCTGACGTAGTTAAGTATATAACTGCACAGATTACTGGAATAATTCAAGTAAGGGTTGGGATCAAGCATTTACTGACATACTGGACTACAATTAAAGAAGAGAGTCATAACACTGCAAGTTTATTTACGTTAGAGCACGTCAAAGAACCTTACATGGTTTAATTTTTACGCCATAATCTTAAATTTATCACACCAAGTTTGGTTTGTTTCCTGTGAAAAATCTTACTCAACTTAGATCTATCATTTAACTTATATGACACAATTAGTTTTAATATATAAGACTGAAACAATCGCTAATCGTCACAGATGAGCAAATGGACCTAAGTAACTTAAGTGCGCAAAATGTGCAGTGAAATACTGCAGTAAATATACTGATCTGTAGGGTTCACAAAATGTACTGACGCTAAAAGACCAGTTCGATTAAATGCTAAGCTAAAGAAGTGGAGCGGCTGTGCGGACATTCAGCATGAACACAGTTAAAAATCGAACATCAGTGACATATGTTACTTGATCTGTATATAAACCGGATAGTTTATGATGTGGACGCTAGGCTAGTTAACGGCTAGGCTAGGCTAAGCTAACGTTGCGCTAACTGCGCTAATAACGCTAAAGCCAACACAGTTCAGACTTACTCTCGGGCATCTTGGTTGTTCAGTTGTTCGCCCCTGTTCAAGTGAAACCCGGCGAAACCCGGTGTGTGTCTACCAAACTGTTAAATAAACCTCTCTTGTGTTGTTTTCTGTGCGGAGTGTAGAGTCCTCGGCGGATATGATCTATTCCAGTCTGTAGTTGTTGTGTTTCCTGTTCTGCTAAACTGCGTGGTGCTGCCCTCTACTGACTGGGAGGAGTTAATTCACACTAGGGTTTAAAGACTGACCCCAGAACAGTTCACAGAGGTGTTCAAACCCTAAAGAGAGAGAGAGAGAGAGAAAGACCTAAAATTACTATAAGGCATGAGGTGTAGTATTTTGTTCATTTTTGTTTATTCATTATCTTAATTATTTTGTTTTATTTTGTAGCATAATTCGTTTTTAATATCATTATCATTTTCTTAAACACTGTATTTTTTATTTTCTTGGATCTTTTTTTATTGATTTACTGCTTAGTTTTCTCAGTTTCATTTCATGTTGTGACACTTCCTGTCAAAACATTGAATACAAATGAAATCAAGCTTCAATAAATCTTCCTCTTTTTTAAGCAGAGAAGAGAAGAAATACCAAGTTGTGTGAAGTAGATCTTAAGAGACAAAATATTATGGTGTCGGTGATATTGTGTGTTTATTTTATGAGTTAGACATTCTGTCTTACTATTACTCTCATTCTTGGTAACATGTTGGAAACACACACAAACACACTCTATGTCCCAGATTTGGATGATGGAACCTGGTGCTGGATCCAGTTTACTGGAAATGTCCAGCAGGAGGTGTGTTTGGGCTGGTTTTCTAAGGCAGGTGGAAGTTAAAGATGCTCTACTTTTATCACCCAGACCTCATGGAAGTGAAAACACAAAGACTGCCTACATACAGTAGAAAAATGGGACAAAACAGTGGAACAAAAACCAGCACCACATGTCTGAATATATGAAAGACCAGATCGACCAGATCATTTATCTTGACAGTATTTCAATAAAGACACTAACTCTACTTACCTGCACTAAATACTATAGTTTTATCCTTATTCTGAAATAGATAATGCTTCTTATCATTTTTTTCCTACATCTACACTCTACAAAAAAAGACTCTTCCATATCGCCTCATTTGTTCACATGATGTAGATAAAAGTGTTCTCAAGATAAAAGTTTTCATATCAGCCGACATCAGTCATTAGCACAATATATGTGTATTATTT
>JAPQRQ010000007.1:6594268-6608834 GCA_037367365.1 Apogon talboti | reverse complement strand
TAGATAAAAGTGTTCTCAAGATAAAAGTTTTCATATCAGCCGACATCAGTCATTAGCACAATATATGTGTATTATTTATTGTGAGTCAATTTTGAAGAAATCATATTATCCTTTGTGGCTTCTTTACAAAAAACAACGGGAGGAAAACACATCTGTAGTTCAGTAAATACATTTAACTTGAGAAATTAAGTAAATGAACCAATAAACATTATGAACGAACTTGTTTTGATTGCAAAAAAAAGGTTGGTGGGATAAGTTGCATTGTGGTGTTTAAGAACTAATTAGTACTAGGGGCTTGCTTGAAGACCTCTGGTGATTAAATAACTCAGAAAGGGTTGGAAGTATTACAAGAAGAAGAAGATGGATAAAAGATTCAGGGAGGAGAATGTGAGCTTGAAAGACAAGAAGCATCAGACGTCAGAGATTAACTGAAACCGTGATGGAGTTTAAATAGTGGTGATTTATGTAATACACAGAAAAAGAGAACAGAACGGCAGGGAAAATAAACGAACCAATGGTACGTACAGCAGTGGAAAAAAGTTCTCTCAAATCTCAAATATTATCATGAAGTATCTGTGGAAAAATATTTTGTATATTATTATTATTATTATTATTATTAACAAAACAAAATTTTTGACAGTTTCAACATGTCTTGTCCTGGATGTGTTTTATTATTTTGCTGAAACATCCATTTTTGACTTTGATGGGCATATAGAAGCATGTAGGTTTGGAGAATGGAACTAAACTGAGTAGAGTCCAATGACTTAATAGTGATTATTAATTATCTTATCACAGATGGATGGGGTGTCCAAAATATTTTTCCATCACTTTATTCACAACTAGCTTATATAATGGAAGAAAAGTCTAAATAAAACCCAAGGATTGGACATGAACATAAACAGAGGAGAACGTATCTGAGAAAACAACTTTGACAGCTACATCTGTGACAGAACCGAACACTGAAAATTTACAAACTGAAGTTACAGCAGATCTCCGCAAACAGCTCAGTACAGTTTGACAGAGGAAGGTGAGTCACATGTAGACCAGAACTAACCAAACCAGGTCCTGACAAGACTAATGTGCATAAAGGTGGGACACAGTTCTAATGAGAGGCTGACTTACAGATATAATGTGTGTCTTAAAATAAACACACTATATAAAATGTGTAATGCGTCACTGCTCACATGGCCACGAGGTGACAGTGAGAGCTGGGGGAATGCAGTTAGGAGGAACGGCCTGACCTAAGCAAATGTAAACAGGCTCATTACGTTCTTTGAGATAACATGCTCCTGCTACATGAAGCTCTGACCTGCAGCCCATTGAGCCTGTTTACATGCACACCAAAACTCCGATCATGGAGTTATCAGATTATTCAATTCATCATGTAAACAGTATAATCTGATAGGCTTTATCAGATAACAGCAGTAATCTGATTATGAGAAATCAGATAAACACACCTGGATTACGCCACAATACTTTGATGTCTCTGTGTATGTATACCTGTTAATCTGATTTATTTTGTGTTTTTACATCTGTGCATGTGCAAAAGCAATTGAGCCTATTTACATGACCATAAAAATCAGATAACTGTAATAATCAGAGCTGACGCATTTACATACACTTAAGAATTGCAGTAATCGAAAAACCCTGGTTCCTGGCTCCATGAAAAGAGTGGAGTTCTGCACTGGGTTGGGGTGAGGCACTGGTTCAAGTGGGGCTGGAGGAGTTGAAGTATCTCAGGGTCTTGTTCATGAGTGGAAGACAGATGGAATAGGGGAGTGAAGAGTCAGAGAAGAGCTGCTCCTCCACATCCAGAGGAGCAGGTAAACACCTCCAGGTAAACCCTGGACATACTGAAGGGATTATATGTCTGAGATGGGAACGCCTGTCAGTCAAAAGGAGGTGGAGGAGGAGGAGGTGGAGGTGGAGGTGGAGGTGGAGGTGGAGGGGGAGGGGAGGTGTGGGCTTCTGCTTAACCCAAGACCAGTGGCGGATCATTGATAGAGGGAGCTTGGGCACTGTCCCACCTGTCTCACATGAAGAAGATGATAGGAATCACCTAAAATAATTTTACAGAAACATTAATCAAGCTATACATGGTACAGTCTGTGAGTACTGTGTATAATCAGCATTCATGTGTAGTTTAAAAATGTTTTCGGTCGTTTAATAAGTAGTCAAGTCACGCGTTTTCTGTTTGGGGCGCCACCCAAGAACTCCATAGACTTTCATTATAAATGTCGCATGTGCAGGGAACCCCCCTCCAATACAAGAGATAGGAGAGCCTCAAGGCGCAAAAAATTGCACCCAAGCACCACCCACAGGAGTAAACATCACATCCTGAAAAGAATCAAGACTTTTCTCAGAAATGGAATCAGCAAACAGCTCCATAAGTAATACTACTAAGCGGTGAGTAAACGGTTGGATAGCTCATTGGTTATCACAATGGACTTCAGTGTGGGGAGGTGAAGGATCAATTTGTGGTATTAGCGACACATTTTGACACTTACATTGAATTTCTATTTTTTCAGTGTCATGCAATCTACTCGCACTACCTTCATCCCTGGTCTAAAAGCATTGGCCATATTATCGGTGGAAAAGACACAAGGATAGACAGGTGAGGGATATACAGGTGAAATTTACATATAAAAAACACATGACTGAAAACACATACTGTCTGTTTTTAATTTAAATTAATATTTTAAAATAGTGGCACATGCACTTTGGTGTATCCTAGTGGTGATATTGCGCAGTTGAAAACCGACTTGGCTACTGTGCCCCACCAAAAAATTATTTCACCAGCCACCACTGCCTGGGACCCAGGCCTTGATAAGAGGAAGCACATGGATGGCTCAAGTCTTTATAGGTCGCCCCCCCAATGTGTTTCCTGTTAATGACTGTTTGTTGATGTCAGTCAGACACAACAGCTCGTTAACACATCAAACTATTTGTGTTATGATACTAATGATGAAAACATGTTTAACGCCTTCATCCCACACTAACACCATCAGAACGAGGTCACCGTTAATTACCCACCGCCCGTCTGTGTTTGTTTATTTGTTGACGGACAGCTGGACTCATACATATTTATTGACATGTTTGTGAAGATGTTAACGAGCGGCTAACGAGGCCTCGAGCTCCGCCCACCAGGACGCACATCATTTGGCTTCTTTTCTTTTTTAATGGACGACTTCAAAGATAAAGAAGTTTAGTTTTGTCTTGAATTTGTTGATATTTACAGCTGATTTATTCAGAATATTTAATGACACAAACATCACGTTGAAAACAGGCCTGAGAGTTTAGAAAAGCTCTGCCGTTTTTACTTTTATTGAATGTTTCAGTTTGATTTGGGTTAGTGCATGTTGATAGAAATGCTCCATTTTAAGTTCTGTGCAAATGTAAATCACAAGAATATTAGAACTACAACATATTTGAAATACCAAAAGCAGGAACTGAGAAATTGTTGTTTTTATTTAGATTTAACTATAACTTCTGAGAACTAAAATAGCTCCTAGTTCCTACATTGCAAACGTGAACATAAGGGGGTATGTTCACCATTTTGCGGCCTGTTATCTGTAGCAGAAGCAGCTGAGGCTCATGGGTACTGTAGTTATTACAGTCAGTAGCTGTAGATTCTTCCAGAGACCATCCTGTTTCTGTCCATACAGATGTTTTACACTGTGGTTGATTTGTAATTTGTCAAACGACTGAATTTGAGCCTCATTTTACTGAAAGCAAGTTATAATGATTTTTTTTTTACTGTTAGTTTTTCCCACAGGCATAGCTTTTTATGTGGGCAGGATTTGGCATCATCAGTATTTAGGACATGCATTTTCCCACTCAAATAAAAACATGAGAGACAGAGAGTAGTTTTATTTTCTTTAAATACTAAAACTATGCATAATATTAATATCTTTTAGCTGGAAAAAAAAATTCACATCTCCTTTGTCCACCTGGCTGCTGAGGAAAATTGTTAATTTTGGACAGTTTCTTGTTTTTCAGTACAAGCTAATTATGAGATGGTGAGAGATTTAACATCACCATGCTTTTTTTTTTTTTCTAGTCATATGGTGTATTTTGGTAAGTTTGGGTCAACTGGGAGCTCCAGATTTATTTTCTGTGTTTAGATGAAAAACTACTACTTATCATCATACTTAAAAATTAGACATTCCCACCATAAACTGCTCTATAAAAAAGGCATGCATTACTGCACAATAAACAAATAAAATAAAATAAACACCAGAAGGCAGAATTAAGTATTAAATGCTCCAAATTTTCTGGGTCCAGCGTTCCCGACCCCCCACGAAATGTGTGACACTAATGAGATTGTCCAGTGAAACTTACGTCTATGACTTGTAGCATGTCATTTTCAGTTTTCTTTAATAACCATAGTGATTACAGGTGTAGAAGATGTTTCATCTTCTCTGAACTGTGACCCGGTGTTCTCATTTACCAAAGTGGGTCGTCGTGGTAACAGGCCATGTGCAAACTGGGCTAAAACACAGCAGGTTAATGTCACGACACAATTCCCACCGTCATCCATCACATACATTGAACATACAATGACCTTTCTACACTGTGATGGATTCAGCTACAGTTTGTGTTTGTTGTAATTAGATACAAATAAATCAGATTAACTAATGTTTA
Organism: Apogon talboti; assembly: GCA_037367365.1. Taxonomy (NCBI): domain Eukaryota; kingdom Metazoa; phylum Chordata; class Actinopteri; order Kurtiformes; family Apogonidae; genus Apogon; species Apogon talboti. The sequence goes on along the minus strand of JAPQRQ010000007.1, from coordinate 6,604,190 downwards.
GAGACAGTAACTAATGTAAATGTTCATTTGGGGCAGAAATCTACTGATTCAGCCTGTTTTTCCTCACCTTTAGAAAGGTCATTTTGTTTTTTATGATCTTTAAATAACAGTAAAGACTTAGGTCAAAGCAGTTTCTCCTCTCTGTCCAAATCTAGATTAAATACTGTATAATGATTGATGATTTGATCATGTTTCATGAAAAGTGAAACTTAGTAATGGAGCTGCAATGTTGCTTCTGCATTAAACCATGGAGTAAAATGTAAACTGCATTTGGTAAAAAACAAAACAAGTTTAAGAAAAGAGGACAAAAGGTTTCAGTGGAGCTCAAAATCTGATGGTTTTATTTTCTGTAACATGAGTAAACATGCGTAAAAACAACACGTTTTATTTAAAAATGGTAATGGTTCTACAGGAACAGAAACAACTTTGTCTTCTTTGAACAGTTCTTTTTTTACTGAAATATGTACAGGAACAATGTACAATGAACAGTTTGAACACAAAATGTAACTCAGAATAAACGAATAAACAATTAAACAACAGAAGACCTGCTGTGTTAAACTAAAATATAATGAAAAAAGAACAGGCATTATAAGTTTTGATTTAATTTCTGTGCTTTTGGAAATGGAAATACAGTTTAAGTCTTATAAGTTTATATATAAAAAGCAGTAAGAATGTTGTATTATGTATGAATTTACACCTGTGGATATTAACGGTTTATTGAATAAAATCTGTTGATCTGAGAATCTGGGCCAAACTATTTATTTTTAAACATAAGAGAAAAATTTACCACAAAACTGAAATAATAAAAGCATTAAATTCCTTATGAAATATTCTGTCAAGCTGAGGTTTCTAAACCTAGGGGCTCTTGTTCTTACAAGCACCGTCTTTTTCTAATCTGAGATAAAATCTACACATTTATTTGGTTTAACAGATACTGTGCCATGTTTTTTGTGTCGTTTTTGTTTTGTTCTTTTACAGTTTTAATGGGCTACTGTTGTTGCCTGTTCTCTCAATTTTCATTAATTCCATAAGAGAACTTCATGATGATACACTAAATATAAATAAAAACATTACGTGTTAGACTGATGAAATAAGTTCAGTTCAATAAACTCCGTCTCCTACAGCTGAGACATCCATCATGTGACCGTAAGATCAAACTCCTCCCTTTATCACCTAAGATTATAATAATAATAGTAGATACATACTGAAGTGACTAATGGGAGTTTGAGTATTTATCTTGTATTTTTTCAGTCACGTCTGAATGTGTTTTTCTTTTCAAAGAGGTTCTGCGGTTTCTCACTCCTCTTCATCTTCCTCGTCATGGTGTGGAACAGATTGTAGGTTCAGAAGAGCAGTGGAGGTTTGGTGAATGGTCTATTTTCTGCAGAAACACAAAGTTTAATTTATAATAATAATAATAATAATAATAATAATAATAATAATAATAATAATAATAATAATGGTTTAGATTTCTATAGCGCATTTCAAGACACCCAAAGTGCTTTACATTTTTGATCTATTATTCATTCACTCTCACATTCACACTATGGTGGTGGTAAACTGTGTTTGTATCCACAGCTGCCCTGGGGCAGACTGACAGAAGTGTGGTTGCCAATTCATGCCAAGCAGCCCCTCAGACCACCACCAAACATTCGTACGCATTTATACACCAGTATGAGTGACACTTGAGGCAAGGTGGGTGAAGTATTTTAATACAGTCTAGCACCACAGTGTGTTAATCCATGTTTATACAACAGTAGGATAAACTCCTGTGCTTCAGGTTTGGAAAAAGTCTGATGAAACCAACAAACACACAGATTAATGAAGGGCTAAGTCTAAAATATGCAAAATGACATAAAATACACAATATGATAATAGTGTAATAGATGCAACAAAATGAAAAAGAAGTGAAAGATGTAACAAGGTGGAAATGATTAAAAAAGACTAAATGTAATAAGGTGAAAATGGCATAAAACACAATGATATAAGAACAGCATAAATATGCAACAAGATAAAAATGAACAAAGACAAGAAAAAATATTTATTTCCTCTGTTCTGACTCTTAACACTTAAACAGCAGCAGAAAGTCAAACCGGTCAACCTAACGCTATTCTCAGTGTTTAATGACAAAACAGAATCCTGAAGTGAATTTCTGCTCTAATTTCAAGAGGTTTGTCAGTTTTCTGATTCAGCAGGAACTCACAAACACACGACACACTGAAGCTGAACAAACAAGGCGTCAGTGACAGATGAGTCCGATCATCATATCACTGTGTGTTTGTTCTGCTGTTTACTCTCTGATTGTTTTTCAGATTCAATTTCACACTCGACACTCTACTGCTCCGACCTTTCATCACTCTGCTTCGGTCACGTGAGCAGAGTTTAGCATCAGTAGTAGTAGTAACACAACATCTGCAGACAAAACTGAGGACTAAAATAACATTCAATATGACCACACAGCTGATCATCGCCTGTAAAGTTAGTGAATACTAGTGTTTAGCTAAATGTCATGTTTAGATAAGTTAATTAGTTTAACTACAGTTTATACAATGGATTAGTTTAACAGTAGTTCATGCTAATGATTAGTTTTATAAGCAGGACAATAATTTGATCCTGTATGGATGTTTATTACATTGTTTCTTATTATTTGTTGTTTATTAGGTGGTTGTTACTTTGACAACCAGATTTCTGCAGGTTTTATGTATATGTCAAGTTTGTTTCTGATGATTATTATGCTGTTTATCTTTTCATTTTTAATTTATAGTTATTTATCACTTTATATCACTTATTACTTTATGTTGGTTGTTGTTAGTTTCTTCTGTTGTTTTTTTCTGGTTGTTTGTTGTCATTGAAAGCTGCAGATTTCTGCTGTTTTTATGTCTGTATGGTTGTGTTGGTATTGTTAGTTTGTTATTTTATTGTTCGTTATGTGGTCATGTTTGTTTGTTGTTATATGCTTATTAGTTTCCTATATTGTTTGTTATGTTTATGTGCTATAGTTATTTGTGTGTTGTCACCTTGAGCTGGGCAGAGTTTCCTTGCTGTTTGTTGTTATGTTGGTTAGTTTCTTACATTGTTTTTTATGTGATCATGCTTGTTGTTAAATGTGTTTGTTTCATGTATTGTTTCTTATGATGTTTGTTGTTATATTAGTTTGTTTGTTGCCACTTTGCACTGCAGAGTTCTGCTGCTGTTTGTTGTGTTTTTTTAGTTTTATATGATGTTTGTGATGTGGTCATGGCTGTTTGTTTCTTATATCGTTTCTTATGATGTTTGTTGTTACATTTGTTTGTTGTTACCTTGCACTGCAGAATTCTCCTGCTGTTTGTTCTCTAATTCGCTGTCAGGAGTCACTGCGTCTGAAATCCAACAAACACAAACATTACATCTGTATTAATGCGCTGAGTGCCCTCCCGGGCCCCTTACTCTCAGTTGTTCAGGGGGCGGAGTCTCACCTGTCAGACAGTCGGAGTGTTTGAGCGCTCGTTCCACCTGTTCTCTCCTCCTCGACTCAAAGTCCAGAGCCTCCTGCAGCTTCCTCTTGGCCTTCTTCTCCTTCTTCAGCCTCCTGTGGATTGACGCTAACATACACAGACACCCATGAGATTGTAGTCACGCCCACAGTCCACAGGGAAAACGCACCTGTCTGTCTCACCTGAGGTGTGCAGCTCAGAGCTCAACTGTCTCTGCAGTGTCTGTCGGGCATCTCTCTCTCGCTCCAGCTCCAGTTTTAACTCTTTCCTCTCCAGCTGGTTCTGTTTGTCCTGAGAGCGAGCGCTGTCTACGGCCACTTTGAGGAGACCCTGACCCAAGGACAGGTAGGACAGAGAGACAGGTAATGGTGTACGTTAAATCACTTATTACACATCAAAGAAAACAATCAGACTAATTGGTTCATTTAAAAATAATGGACCCCCACTAAACGGTTTGCTTTTCTGACCCTCCTGTGAGCCTACCATTACCAGGAGGAGGTCTGAGGGAGTTCTGTGTGATGTGGCTCAAGTAGCAGTGGGGTGGTCTGATACCCCACAGTGAAAACTAGCTTGTGGAACACTGAAGGAGGCTGAGCGATACTGGAATGATATAGTCACCTGTATGTTGGTCAGCAGTGTCTCCATGGAGGACAGTCCCTCAGCCAATAGGAACGGAGCAAAGGCAGAGTCAGGCTGGTTGACTGACAGCGGCTGTGTTGAGAGTGGCAGCTTCTCATAAGTTGGTTTGAGAAGGGGGAGGGGCAACAGGCTTTCCTCTGCAGGTAAGAATTAATCAGTCTGTTATGAGTAAATAGAGAGTGTGTTGTGTTCAAGTACAGTCTATAACTCTCACCTTTTTCTTTCAGCACCTTCTTAATGTTCTCTTGTTCTGCAGTTTCACCATCTGTGGAAGTTACTACACACAGAGTGATTACCGATTATTAATAGCAGTTTTTTCATTGAACTTGTATATTTTAGGACTTTTCAATTGAGTGATAGATCGATTGATTGATTAGTCATCATCTCACTCAAGTCCGGGGTTTGAGCTCGAGCAGGTGAGGATGAGGATGACGAAGAAACTCTTGAAGGTGACTGACTGTTGGGCTCTTGTGGATGTTGCTCATCATCATTACTGGGGGAGGAGTAAGGGGAGGGGCTTCCTTGGGGAGTGTCCTAACAGAGTATTAGTATTAGTATTTTAGCAAAACAAAGTTAGCTCAGTTAATATTAGCTTTTTAAATACTTGCCCATAAAAGTAGCTTTTAGTTTTGAATCTGTCAATATTAGCATTGTACTATCAAATCAAGTGTTAGGTTAGCAGAGCACACTTAAATAAAGATGACCTAAAGTTAGAAGAAAGATTACATTTCTTTTCTGTTTGAATGGATTTGTAGGAGGTAAAAGCCAGTATTGAATAAAAATTTGGTTTCATAACAATTTAACAACCAACTCTTGCTGATAAGACCTGAAACAACTACATGACTGTTTTGTGAGACAGTGACAGTTTGACATATTTTCAGTTACAGCAGGTCTGCAGTGTGTGATGTTGCTAAACACACATGATCTTTATATCCCTGTTCTTCTTTATATCAATGAAACCAAACTCGCCTAAAATATTCACACACACTAAATACGTCATGAATATGAGAAACTTGCAACTGAACCACAAGACTGACTGTAACTATTAGGATAATGTTGCTTCTATCAAAGAACTGACATTGGTGGCAGTGTTGCGGTGATACATGTGACCGAAATGTAAGATAATTAGCCACAGATAGGTGTGGTGTTAGGTTTTTATCAACAGTGAAACAGCTTAGAAAGTTTAAAAAGTTTCAAATCCTTCCTCTTAAGTTACATCATCTCTGCAATGAGAGCATCCCTAAAAACATTAGGGATGTTAGCATTAGCTTTTACAAAATTAGGCCTGTTAGCTAAAGGACACCTTGTCATCCTGCTGTGCCATGGCAGCCATGTTTGCCAAACCGCTCAGTTGGTTCATCTGGTTCATCGCCATGGCAACGCTAGCTGGAGGCAGGCCTACCTGAAGGAGGGGGTGTGGCATGACCATAAAAGGCAAATCAGTCAGACCTGAAGGGGGAGTCAGAGAAGAAAAGATGTGAAGCTAGCTATGTTTCTATGATGCAAAGCTGGCACTAGAGGTGGTGCTTACGGTTGGCCATTAATGCGCTGTGTTGCTGCAGCGTGCTGAGGTGCAAAGAGGCAGAGCCAGTATGAGGTCCTGCCCCCATTGCAGAGGGGGGAGGAGCCCTATCCCATGAGCCTTCACTGCATCCTGCAATAGAAGCAGAGAGATGCTCTCAGTACAACATGGCAGAGGTTTAATATCAATATACTGATGATAATGTCTGATTGATCACACTCTGATGAGGGACCTGTGTCATCGTTCTCAGACTCAGTGCCATTCAGGTGGTGATGGTTGTTGCCATGGAAACCCATCATCATCCTCATCTTCTGCAACTTCAGGGCCTCGGCAACTGCTGCTGTCACACCTGAGATCAATAGAGATGATCAGGAACGGATCGATGCAGATGTTCAGATTGAGACACATTTGGTGAATGAGCTCAATGATCTAAGAGCAGAATATTTAAATTTATTTTAGACCCTGATACAAAAATGGACAAATGAGAAACACTGAAATCCTTTGAGGCTCAGCAGTAAACAGGATTAGGTAGCAAGTTGGTGAGTTAATAATCAATGCAACTATCATAGAACAACGTAAAAGATATGAGATGAAAATGACATAATGAAACAAGACAAAAAATTATACTTGGAAAAAAAAAAGAGCACAATTTAAATCCCTGCAGCTTTCAGTAGTAATATTTAAACGCTGCAGTGTTCAGAGACAGAGTTAAGGAACATTTAACAGAGGACAACATCATCACAGTATAAATATATAAATATATTACACAGAGACTATACATGTCACTTTGATGAATTCATCTTATTTTCACTCAAAATTGATTTTTTTCCTGTTTGACCGTCAGAGAATTAAAACCTGTCTCTGTATAAAGAATCACCACTGCTTTATTCACACATACAACATAGAGACTAAAATATAGAAATATATATGTAAAAGTGATTCAGTGATGTTTACTGTTGTATGTAATGGCTCTGTGTACAATTGGTCACTGTGTCAGATCAGGACATTGGCCTATAGATCTTTTTAGTTTCTGTCTTTGTGTTAAGCTGTAATAATTTTTTAATACTAAACAGAAAATTAAAACAGTAATGAGTTAGCAATGTGTTATGATAAACTATTATCAGTAAACATAAAGGATGTTCATTGAGCTAATTAGTTGATATACTGTTAGTTGAGATACTTTTTATTATTTTTGTATTTCTTTGTTTTACTGTATTTTGTTGTGCTTTTTATTTATACCTATGCAGCTGTCTAACAATGATATACAGTATAATTTAACCATGAATATGAAAATAATAAAAAATTAAACTCAAACACTTGTATAAACTCCACTCAATCCATTTGACTAAGAAAAATAAAAACGTCTTGTGCTTCAGTTAGACTTTTTTTTAATTTTAAAAACAAAAATCGAACATGTATTTTCTGTTTTTAAGAGATGAACTGATCAAAACCTCAGACTGCTGTGGAATATGTAACAGACAGCACAGGTAAAGGAGGTTTAATGTTAAACTGAAACTGGACTGAACACACGCCTCACACTGTGTAGAGTTAATAATATTCCTGTTCCTTTGATCCGTCCTCTCTGACCTCGGTCACGAGATGTGGCAGTTTGAGCATTTTTAATAAAAATCGGAGTGTGTGGTCGTTTCATTAAGCTGTCAGTCTGTCAGCAGCTGATGGAGGAGCAGCTCTGGTGTTCCTCCTCCTCTTCAGCCTAAATGCTTAAAGTGGCTGCAGGTTTACAGGTGAATCAGACAAGCCCGATCTGATGGAAAGGAGCTGTAGGTTACACCTGCTGCATATAAACCACATTAACCCTAGAGGAAACACTAAAAAACCTGCACAAATGCGAGTAAAAAGTGTTTCCTACTGATCAAGTTGTGAAAGTCTAGATAATAGCTAAATGCAAATAAGGTCAAAGTAAACGGCTGTAGTGAATAAGAGTATAATTGGAAATACCAATGACACACCACAATATATAAAGAGAAACAGCAACAAATAATAGGTTCATACAAACTATGGAAGTCTTTGAAACATTATGAGTGACAAAATGTCAAAGCTCCTTTCAGGTTTTTGGACTAAATGATTCTGGATCGAAGAGTCTTGAATGTAATAAATATAAATAGAAAATTTCCTGTAATGAACAACTCAGGTTTACATTCTGTCAGCAGCTATACCTTTTACCCACCTTCTTCAGACATTCACATGTGTTTTATTGCTCATGGTTGTTCTTCTTTTTCTTATTATTATATTATTTTCTTTTTTTACTTATTTTCTTAGATTTCTTGGGTTGTATTAAGGTGTCATGGAATCATTCTGCTCATGTGCCTTTAAATTGAATTGAAATACCTTAGAAGAGTTTCAGTTTTCATATTATTTTTTCATTGTCCTCCAGATCCACTCAGACACTCCACCATGGTAGTATTATTATAGTATCTATATCACAAATGGAAATGACCTTGCTCAGTACTGCATCAATGTTCCTTTATGTTCTTTTAAGTGGATGTTCCATTTATTCATGTAAAGCTCTTTGAATTACCTTATGAATGCCTTGTCTTAAAGCAACAGCCACAAAAAAACACTCAAAACTGTTGATCTACAGATATGGCGGAATGAATAACATGTGAGGTATTCTAGACTTAGAGTCATTCTTTGAAAAGGTGTAAAATATGCTCTGATTAGAGTCAGTGTATAATCCCCTCTGTCCAGCTGTAGCTCCACCCACATCTCGTCTTAAACATCCTCTGTACCTCCAGCTATAAAATCCATTGCTAAAGACAGTGCTTTTACAGACTTAGCCCAAAAATGAAGTCCCTTGGAAAAGTGATGAAAAGGGGAGATCAGATCCCTCCACTTTAGAGGATATGCATATTATGATGTGTGATGTTATCAGGACTAGTGTCTTTTGTCTAAATTCTCTGCAGGAGGGATGGAAGGAGAATAGAAGGGGGGAGATGCAAAGAGTTCATATTCCCAATGGAAACAAACAGAGGGCAGTGGGTCAACTGTTTGGACTTCCTCTGGACAAGCAGTCCGGTAGGCGATTCTAGAGCCAGGGCACCAGACTTTGAGGGACAGACGGTGTGGAGAGCCAACATCCACAGCTCATCCACGCATATAAAGGTATCAGGACTCAAGACCGTCTATCAGCTGATGTACTCTGGTATCTGTCCTCAGCAGCTTTGAAGGTGGAAAAGGAATGTCTGTAGAGTAAGTTGGGTCACCCTTAACCATACCATAATAATCTGCTGCTTGGCCCACATCCCACTCCAGCAGCCCCCGTTTCTCTGGCTTCATGCACTGTGTTCCAGTCTACAGGGACCAGCCAGGGTTTAAGGACCCAGGCCCTGGAGAAATCACTCAGCAATAGGGAAACTGTTTGCTGCTGCTGTGTTGATAAGGACTTATGAGTCTGATAATTTACATATAAAAGCTCCAATTTGTAGTAATATAGGCTGAGACTAGAAAACCAATGTGATCACTACACCTGGACCTAACAGAGGGTGCTGTGCTACTGCTGATGTGTCTTAAACATCCACATCATCTGTCCGGTGAGGAAACTACCTGTTCATACAGTATATGTAAACTGTGGCTGAGAGTAGACACCAATATGACCTCAAACATGGCACAAAGTCATTTCATTGTCTGAATTTACACAGTAAAGATATATAACAGACTATAAAGATCCTTATCTCATGTTTAATTGTAAATAAAAATTAGAGACAATTAAGAGAAACTAATAAAAATGCAAACCTGTTAGAACATTGGTAAGACATCATGAGTCCAAAACAAGCAGAATATGAAACTCGATTTAAAACACATTCAGACGATCATAAGAAGATTTATGGATTTAAGGACTGTCGCCTAAAGATACACAGAGCTCAGGGTGAGACTCCAATCTGTCACTCATTTTGACATCTGCTAATTAAGCTGCTAATTATAGCCCTAATCACACACACAGTACCTGAACAAACTGCCTGACAGACTGAGTTCAGGGAAAAAAGACCTCAGATTATTTTTGTTCTGAGTTCATCTGCTTTATTGCTTCAGCAGACAATGACATCTGTGTTTTAATTCGGGGACTCAAGAAAAAAAATTATGAAAAAGACCCAAGTTCAAAATGATGTAAAAGATATGGTAAAATTATACATCACAAAATCTGTGTAAAATAATGCCGACAATGAGTTTTAGAAGATAATATTTACATGTTTTTGGATGGCGTGATATTATCTTGAAACAAAATAGTAAAATATCCATCCATCCATCCATCCATCCATCCATCCATCCA
>JAPQRQ010000007.1:6569648-6594168 GCA_037367365.1 Apogon talboti | reverse complement strand
ATCCATCCATCCATCCATCCATCCATCCATCCATCCACTTCCTCTTATCCAAGTCTGATTCTCTGGTTTCGCAGCCTAAGCAGAGAATCCCAGACCTCACTCTGGACTCCGCCTCCTCGAGGTCCTCTGGGTGAACACAGAGGCATTCCCAAACGGACAGAAGCATATCATTGCTCCCCACACCTCACCAGGAGGCTTTCTGGATGTATCCTGACCAGATAAATTACCTCAGCTGGCTCCTTCTGGATGTGGAGGAGCAGCAGTTCTAGTCTAAGTTCCTTCTGATGACTGAACTCCTCACTCTATCCCTGAGGAAGAACCCGTTCACGCTGCAGAGGCAGCTAATTTTACCACCTGTTTCCGTGATCTTGTTCTTTCGGCCACGACTTATGACCAGAAAAGGTACCAATAACTTGTCCTTTTTGCTCATTTCCACTACACCACAGACTCAGTGTCCACATGCCAGCCTCCCATACCATTCCTTTCCCAGTTATGAACAAGATCAAGATACTTAAACCCCTCCACTTTAGGCAGTAGCTCATCTCCACCCTTCTCCATGGTTTCAGACCTGGAGGTGCTGATTGTCGTCAAAGCAGATTCATGTTTGACTTCAAAATGCCTCATTATAAGCTGCGGGTCCCAGAGTTAACCACTGTGATCTTAATGACTAAAATACAAATAATGAAAGTGATTTAATTGACATTTGTTACATTTGTCAAATTAACATTTATGTGGTTTTATGTTTAGAACTCCCTTATCTTGTATCTTCTATTTCTTTTCATTAGTGTGGCGAGTGGGGGTGACTGATACCAAGACAATATTTTTTTTTCCCCGCAGCCATTCTGGTCTTCTTTCTTTTCATTTGGAACCTTTAATGTGTCTTGTATTGGTCCATATTTAAAGTACTGCTAAGGTAATAAGATCTCAGGTCGACAGGGTGAGTCACTGAGTTAGCATGTAGCCCCGCCACTTTTGTCCAAATATGGTCACTTCAGGGTCCAAAGAGCCAAAATGTTGAGAGCCAAATCGCAAACTACTGGCTGCAAAATGCCAGTTCGTGTTGTGGTTCCTCCATCAAATCCAATTTTTTTACACTCTATGATACTTCCATATAATAGCATTTTAATTAGGTTTAATTAGCTTAATGGTAAGTAACAGAAGATGATTGGAGTTCTCCCCACCTCCCACATTGAAGATATATTTGTTGATAAAGATACAATAATACCCAAAACATGAGCTCTGGAAAATAGAAACATCTGGTTTACCTGTTTGTGAAAGCAAAGTGGGGCTGAGGAGACCATGTGGGAGGAGTCTGGAGCCATCCGCCATTGTGGCCACGGCCAGAGTTCGCTTTGGAGGACGACCTGGACGAGAGCTGAGAGACAAAAACACAAGGTACAGTCCTTTAAAAAGAGTAACTTGAAGATTTAACAAGATAAACAAAGAGCAAAACAAAGTAAGAGACACATGAACATGAAAACGACATCCTGACCACCTTAAATGGTGTGATTTCACCTTAAAAATGAAAAAATATGGCCCTTGACGTGAGTATTGCTGGACAAGTGTTAATAAATATGTTAATAATGAATGAGTAGTATTTTAATATTCCAGGTTAAAGTCCTATTTTATCATCATGAATAAATCTGTTTCATCTCTCTCTCTCCGCTGAAGGCCATTCATTATTAGTGTCGATCGTCCCAAGGGAGGAGTTACATAGAGACATTCCATCTGTGATACAGACACAAACCACCACCACAAAACCACAAAAGACAAAAAGAAAAACAATTTTAACAAGAATTAATTACAAGATTTTGATCTGAAACTGTATGAGTTGATTTATTTAGGAATGTATTCATTCATTTCAGTCTGCTTCATGAACCAAACACCTGCATTACAACAGTGACCTCACCTGCTGAAAACCTGCCGCCTCAGCAGTTCATGAACACACACATACACACAATGACAGCATGTGATTGACATGTCGAACGCACCGTAAATTAAATTCCTCAGCCGTGTGTGTTGGGAGGCATTTAATTAAATTCACACAAAACGTCTTTTATGTACTGAACAAACGGTAAAACACACATTGTGACACACACTGTAACGCACAAAAATACAGTAACACACACATTGTACTGGTTGTGGTTACATGGGCATGTACCTCAGTCTGATTTAAATCTTACCGATCATAAATTCCACCTAAAGTGTTTACGTGGACGCTAACCTGATAGGACGTTGGTTTACATGCAGAAACTTTTTTTTTTACTAGAAACATAACTAAAGAAGTCATTTTCCAGCCTAATATTTTTTCTTTATTATAGACCCACAACATGTTCTTGTTTTGATGAATCTTTCTACCATTAAGTCATTCAAGAATCTTTGCATCTAAAGTCTCACATCATGTTTCTGTACAGCCTCATTATGTGGCTGAATCACACAATGAGTCAAACATGCACAAAAACCCAACTCAATCAGATCTTGTGTTTACATGGCTAATATCTCCCTATTGATCAGATTATGAAAAGGTTTACACCACCTCTCTTACTCTACTTGAATATTAGCTCTGATCAGACCGGTCTGTTCTGACTGAGGTGCATGATGCATTTTTATACTATCTGTGGAATATCAGTGTCCATGTAATCACTTTGAGGCTGAAGTTTGTTCATATCAATATATAATGTCATTTGAAAATATAGAATAAATCTTATATCTCAAATAAAATAAAGATGCTGGTGCTATATTGTGTTTTTAGTGTTGCCAGATATACAATAATTATATCTGTATGATTATTGTTTGCAATCAAAAATGGAAAATGTACAGTATTTTGATTCTTCTGTGACGATTAGTATTAGTCATCAGTGTGATCACATTAAAATTAATTTCTCTTGAGGATTGTCCTTAAATGCAGTGTGATGTTTTTCCTGCTATGTATCCTGTTAAATTAGAAGTTTTGCTTTTCACTGAAAAATGCAAAGTACAATATAATAAATGGTGATAAATAACTTAGAAATGATTAGATATAGTGGAAAATTTATTTGGCAGTTGCCACAAAAATAGTTCAAGGTCTTTAAGGGTAACTGATATTCTCTACTTATCAAAAGTTTAACATATCTTATACTTAGTACAATAACTACATAAACCTACAACAAACCTCATGGTTATTACTTTTGTATAATGATTTTCATCTAAATATGATAATTCAATATTATGTGACACTTCTGTTTTATTTAAGCATTTAAGAATCATTGTATATGTTAAATTTCTTATATTGTTCAAAAAAATATAAATAAAGATTTGTGATGATGGAAAAAGGAGTTAACTGAGGAATATGTGAAATCTTGTATGTGATGAAATCTCTTATTAAAGATTAAACAAAATTTAAAAAAGAACCCTCGGTAGGTCGCCTTTGACGCATGCTGTGAATCACAGGGTTAATGTATGTGTTTATCTGAGCGTTAACACTCCATCACATGTATGACCTAATATGTGTGTCTGGAAGGTCACACACATACTAAGACACACACACACACACACACACACAATCTAATAAACTGAGTGTTCGTTGCCTCTGTCGACTCCTGACTGTCAGCAGATCTTCATCCACTTCATCTGGTTTTATTTCCACATACTTACATGTTACACTGTATGCTTTTCGTGTTGCGCAAATACATATATATATATTTTTTTTCTTCAATCAGAAAACACTTACTGAGATTAAAATGATGATTTACAAGAACATCGTGGCTAAGAAAAGTGGCAGAACATTTAACAGGTAACAGACCAAGCAGCAACCAGACAAACTGGACATAAACCCAAACCTGAATATGACAATAAAAAGGCAGGTACAAAATGACACGTGCAAAGAGAGTAGTTTGTATATTAATCAATGAGGCAAAACATCTACAAAATAAATGTTTCTTTTTGGTATTAAAAATCACTTTTAAAAGTATTAAATGAAACCATCTCCTTAAGTTTCAGATAATTTCGGAACTGATTTGAAGCAAATGGAGCAGCAGATTTAAGGGCCTTTTCCAGCACAGACCTGTGGAACAGACAGAGGGAATAAATCCTAAAACCAAAGACTGTAACCAGCTTCACAATTATGACAGATGCAGTTTTGAGGATATGATGGAAGCAGACCAACGATACATTTATAGATGAGGACATGCCAGTTTCAGTATGTGTGTGGATAAATCGGAGCATCCAACACAAGTAACAACAGACAGTGATGGGTGAAGGCTTTGAAGTTCATCATAAAGCTCATGGTAAACCGTGTCTAGAGCATCTACGCTGTTAGAAGATGGACGCATGGAAATCACATCACTATAGTCCAGCACAGACGTGAAGGTTGCAGCAACAAGCATCTTTCTAAACTCAAATAAGAGACAAGACTTGATTCTGGAGTAAAAAAAAAACCTAGTTTCAGTTGTTTTTTAACTAGTTAGATAATACTGACAGATAAATTGAGATTATATTTGATATTGTTAGAATTGCCCACATTGCATCATTTTACATATACATGAGAAGTAAATATTAAAAATGAGAGTGGAGAGGGGGTAGATTAAGTGTATGCTCCTCTTCAAATATGAACACTGTTTCCTCCTTTTATTTTTGTTTTCATTTTACTGTTCTGAACTTTTTTACTTTGAAGGCTTTTATTTTACTTTTCGTTTCCATTTATTCCACAAAATGTATATACTTGTTCCACAAAATATATATTATGTACATGATGTCTCTATGTGTCATTGGTTTTAATTCTCTAGCAGAAGATGAACAGGAACTGTTAGTTTAATAATAATCTCCAGATTAAAGATGATTAACTCAACGATTGTTCAAATTAAAGATGAGATTTCCTCAGTGTCAGAACTAATTATACACCTGTCACACACACACTTTAATTCCATAATTATCTTAAGCTCATTTACATAATTTGATCCACATTCTGCTGTAAACATGATCACACACACCTCAGGGCAACAGAAACATTAATGTCATGTGACATAAAGAGTCTCAGGACTGACAACTAATGACAAACACTGACGTCATTACATTAACTCCCATTTAATGATGAAATTGTTTAAAATATGCAGCTGATTTTGTTCTGTTTAGCGTCGTAAAGTCTGTGTCTGAAAGCACATATGTTCTCACGTTGTGTTAATCGCATTTACACGCAGACACTGAGACTGTAATCTGTCATTAAAGCTGAACAGTCTGACAATGAATGTCAAAACCTTTGATCTGATTTTCAGAGGAATCATAAAGGTCATGGTCATTAAATCGAGAGATAACAGACCTGTACGAACTAGGAAAAGCCTGAATGACTGATGGTCCATGGATGCACTGTATGTCTGGCAACTATATGATTTTTACATCAGTCTCATATTGTCTGATATGATTAAAATATTTTTAAACAAAGCTAAAAATTTATAGATTTTAATTGGCCTGTAATCTATAGATTGGAGGAGGGTGATATATTCAAAAAAGGTTCATAGTGGTCAATACAGATAATTATCAGGATTAATGTTAAATCATGTTTTTAGACCCTTAGTAGAGGATGCAAAGGGGCAAATATGATGTAACAAGATGAAAACGATGTCAAAGATGAATTAATATATTAGTGAAGTAAAAGATGCAACTAGATGGAAAATTTGTGACAAGACAAAACAGAAATTACTTTAAAATACCCCCAAAAAAACCAAACAAGATGAACATGACACAAGACAAAAACAATACATCAAGACAAAAATACACCTTAGTGCTTATTTTGATGATTTCCTCTCCTTATTATACATAATAAAAGAAAATAAGCACAATGTGAGACTTAAACATAATGAAAATTCTGTAAAATAATATTGTTTGTGGTTTCCTTCTTTATGGTCAGAACATGAAAAGCAATTCATAAAATTTCACAAATTAGAGGTAGAACATTCCAAAGGATAATAATGATGAAATGTTAATTAACATTAAAATATATATGAGAAACATCCACATACAAAAAACTCCCAAACAGTTGTAAGTATTCAGACTGAGAATGTGAACAAAATTAACCTCAGACACAAAAAGCATATGGTGATTATCACAACTGATCTTACTTGTGTGAATTTACATATACAACTAACTATGCACATTCAGTCCTGTTTTTATTTCATTTAGATAAAACTGGACACAAACTCCTTTAAACTTGTTCAATGAATCTGACTCTGATTTAAATCACAGTGTATATCACTATTGCTGTCGATATATTTCTGTATACTTTGTCTTCACTTGGTTTTTGTCATCAGGCTGTCTCATTGATGCATTTTTTCTCACTCCAATATTCAGGATGTAAACCTGACTTTAATCCGCTTCAATTCATGGATTCACTGCAACATCTGAATGTGAGGGATTATCTCAGTATGTGAAACAACTGGAGAAACTATTGAAATAATAAGAAGTCCTCAACAAACTGGGCATTTTAGTCATTTTACTGAATGTTTTGGTCATTTTTGTTCATTTTGTCAATTACCTCAGTCATTTATTGTTCATTGTTGATTATGTTATTAACATATTTGCATGAACATGTGATTTTAATCCACTTCAATCTATGTATTCTCTTCAAAATTAAGATGTGGATTATTGTTTTAATATATCCACCTGAGACCCAACTATGAGTTTTAATAATAATAATGTATCTGAAAAAAATGTTGCATCGTGATATTTTCACTCAGGGTCTTTTTTTCATGCAAAAAAAAGGTGAAACTTTGACAAAGGAATTACTGCAACACATAGTCCCACTGAGTGATGCAGAGGAGAAGGAACATCCTGTCAGTGTTTTTAAATGTTTTTCCTCTCTGTATAATGACTGTTCTTAGTGTTCATCTCTATTCAATACCAGACCCACCTGGCGTTCGTGCAGTCCCGGTACAGCGTCTCGAAGTCGGCTCTGGTGATCAGCTTGCAGCGGTTCACTCCGGGCTGGATGGCCCCGAGTCCCCGCAGGACGCGCACCTGCTCCACGGTGCACACCACGGGGCTGATGTCCAGCCGCTTCAGCTTGGTGTAGACGGTGTGCAGTCCGCCCACCAGGTGCTTCAGGAACAGCTCGAACACCTGCGGCAGACAGATCAGCTCCACACCGTTCACCGTGAACGAAGCCACCTTCACGCCGTGGACTTCCACCATCCGGCACTCGGTGTGGGGAGGACCGGCCGGGGTCACACCGTTCACACCAACCGGAACTCTGCCGCTCAGGAAGGCTCCGGACAGACGGGCACCGGGGAGACGCGGGGAGCCGCCCGGGTTCGGAGCGCTGTAAGGCGGGTCGGAGTGGAACAGAGGGTCGGTGTGCGGGCTGGAGGTCCGGGACAAAGGGGCGCTGGAGGAACCCGCCATTCCACAACACGACAATAATCAGAACAAACAGAAGAAGAAACAAAAGAAAAGAGGAGTTGTTTTGTTCCTCTAGCGGTTCCAGGTGTGTTTTCGGATGTGTTTTCCCGCCGTCCTGTCTCTCCTCTCGCTATCTCTCTCTCTCTCTCTCCTCTACACCTGCCTCTGTCGGACACACGTTAACCAATCAGAGCCAAGGAACCACACGGACACGACTCTGATTGGTCGGGGGCGGGGTTTGTGAAGCTGACAGTAAATGATTGACAGCTAGTTCAGAAATAATAATAATAGCGTAATAAAGAATAACGGGCAGTGATCAAAAACATCGTAATAAGAATAAGTGATTTCACTCTGCAGGTCACATTTACTGACGAGGAGATAACTTAAGATTTTATCTCAGTTCATCTTTTACATTGGTTTATTTTGCTCAAGTTGTTGCTCTTTTACATGTTTTTTTTTGTTTTCTTGCATCTTTTATTTCGTTTTCGTCTCTGTTGTGCCTTTTATATCATTTCACAATGTTGCATCTCTATCTACATTTATGTCTTCTACTTTCGAGTTTGTCTTATTTCATCTTACACATCATTTTCATTGTGTTACATTTTTTCCTCCATTTTTGGTTTGTTTTGTCTTTTACTGTTTTTGTCTTTTCCCATCATGTTTGTCTTGTTGCAGCTTTTACTTCATTCTTGTTTTGTTTTGTGTTTTCTGTGGTTTCCATCTTGTTTGCTATATTTCTCTTACATTGTCTTATTGATCTTTTCTATAGTACAGGTAATAAATTCAGATTTAATCTCAGTTCAGAATCAGAATATCTTTATTGTAATTGTAGCAAGTCACAAGTAACAAGTACAACAACATTTTAAAGTGCCATCCAATCTGTACATTAAAAAAAACTACTATAAAAGTACAAATATCTTCATCTTTTATGTCTTTTACAATGTTATTTTCTTGTTATATTTTCATCATGTGGTTGCTCTTTCACATCTTTTTGGTACTGTTGAGTCTTTTGCGTTGTTTTTGTTGTGTTCATCTTCTTGCATCTTTTCTGACGTTTTGACCTTGTTGCATCTCCTTCATCATTTGTGTCTCCTCACATAATTTTCATCTTGTTGTGTCTTTTACTTCAATTTTGTCTTGTTTTGTCCTATACATCCTTTTTGTTGTGTTGCATTGTTTACTCAATTTTTGGCTTGTATTTTTACCATTTTTTGTCCTGTTATGTCTTGTTGCATCTCTTTCGCCATTTTCCTCTTGTTGCATCTTTTATTATGTTTTTGTTTTGTTGCATTTTGTCACATCTTTCATATTGTTTTGTCCTTGTGTCTTGCTTCATTCTCATCATGTTTTTTTAATGCGATTTTTATCTTGTTGCATCCTAGGTGTCTTTAACAATGTCTTGAGCTGTTTTACAGTACATTTAGATTTAATCTCAGTTCATCTTTTACATCTTGTACACTATTTTTTCTTGTTGAATTTCTTCATGGTGTTGCTTTTTGACATCTTTTGGTCTCATCTGGTCTTTTAGTTGGTTTTTGTTGTTTTCATCTTTTTATGTCATTTTCACCTTATTGCGTTTTTTACTATTGTACTTCATCTTATGCATCATTTTTGTTGTGTTGTAATGTAATGTAAATTTAATCTTTAATTACATTTTGTCCTGTTGCATATTTTGGTTTTAATGCATGTTTTATATAATTTTGCCTTGTTGCAACTTTTACTTCATTTTCATCATGCTTTTACTATGTTTTTTGCGAACAGTTTTACCTTGTTATGTCTTGTTGCATCCTTTTCATTGTTTTCAGCTTGTTGCGTCTTTTACTTCATTTTCATTTTGTTGCGGCTTTTATGCAATTTTACATAGTCTCGTTGAGCTGTTTACAGTACAGGTAATAAATTCAGATTTAATCTCAGTACAGACGCCTCATCCTCCTCGTCCTCATACATCAGCACAGTTTCAATTAAAAGCATCACATTAACCTTTACACAAAACAGCAGAGCAGATTAAATGTCAGCAGAAAACACCTGAATATGATTATCATCACTATGATCAATCTGTTCAAACACCTGAATGTGATTATCATCTGTGTGATCAGTCTGTATACAGTTGTGTCTAAAGTTCACACATAGTTTCTTGCAGTAAAAGGTATAGATATTTGTGAGGGGAGGACAAGTCAAAAGTAAAACAGAAATGTAAACGTCATTAAAGTACACATTTTCAGGTCATCTTTAATTTGATGTCTCAGCTTATTCTTACTGTAGTAATGATAATAATAATACTATGTTACTTGCGTTAACAGTCTGTGTACAACATTGTCTGGTTTGTCTCTGTCTCTTGCTG
This sequence comes from Apogon talboti, assembly GCA_037367365.1. NCBI lineage: Eukaryota > Metazoa > Chordata > Actinopteri > Kurtiformes > Apogonidae > Apogon > Apogon talboti. Next base: position 6,584,459 of record JAPQRQ010000007.1, on the reverse strand, counting down.
AGTTTTTTAAGAGCTGTCTTTGTTTTGGCAGCTGATCAGAGGCGTCCAATCAGCACACGGCCTGCGTTAACACCTCGCACTAACGAGCAACAAAACGCCGTTTAATGTCACCACTGAAGAGACGCCAACAAAGATTAAATGGAGGAAGAATGGTGTGTGTTCGTTTGTAAAGCTCTTCAAACACTGAACACACACACATCGGAGCTGAGAGTTTAGAAATGCCTATGAGTTTTGTTTTATCCAGTTCAGTTTGAGTTAGTCAATCTAGTGAATGACAAGTTAAAGTTTTATTTGTTTATGTATTATATTTGTATTATGAAGAAATCTTTGGTTTATAGAAACTAAAAATGTCAGATAATGATGTTTTGGAATTCTCTGTATTCTGTGTTTGAGGAAGAATTAAAGTCATTACACCTTGATTTATTTTTATATTCTACTTTTCAGCATTATAGTTTGCACATTAAAAACTGTTCCCATTCTGCAGGTCTTTCAAACAAACCTTCCTACATTGGATCATTCTGTGGAGGAACAACCTTGTTTTAACCAGTAGGTCAAATAACCATTTTAAAACTGAGGTTTGCAGAAGAGCAGCTCTGAAAGCACAACATGTCGAACCTTGAAGCAGATGTATTTCAGCAGCAGAAGACCACAATGTATTCAACTCCTCAGCTAAGTCTACAAGTTATACTGATTCACCAAAACAGAGAAGACTAGAAAAACTTTGCTGGTCTTTATTTCTGCTTTCAATACTGAAATGATGGTGGGTCCATCTTGCCTTGTACTAATGGTTCAGGCTGCTGCTGGTGGTGTAGTGGTGTGGAGGATATTGTCTTGACACAATTTGGACTCTACTGTACTACATGAGCATTGGTTAAACACCATAGCCTGCATGGGTATTGTTGCTGACCATGTCCAATCCTTTATGACCACAGTGTAACCATCTTTTAATTACCTCTAATTATATTTTTTTTGGTTCGATTTGTTTCTTTGTTTGTTTGTTAACACTTAAGCAGCAAAACTATTGGTTGAATTCATACCAAATTAAGTTTTGTAGATTGCCAGTTACCCAGAATAGATGTGATTACATCTTGGGAAAAGTAGGTCAAAGTTAAAATTTTTCCCAATTTTTTGTTTGAATCTTTTTTTCCCCCATTTACTTATAATGGGAGAAATTTCAAATGTCTATAAAAACATCGATTTTATTTCAATTTGCTTCAACCTTGTATATATATAGAGGCAATTGATATGGTGACATTAGCACACACATAGACTTGATAACATCAGCTGGATCGATGCCAAAATAAGCTACAATATGTGCGAGGGTTGGGGTTTGTTGTGCTTGGCATCAGTTGTTGTTATTTGCATCTAGAAAATGCATCGTGTCACAAATCTCACATCATCTCAAACAGGTTTTTCGCTTCTGCAGTCAGCAGATCTGAATCCAATTGAGTACTATTGGGATGTGATGGAACGTGAGACTTGCATCATGGTGATGCAGCCCACAAATCTGCAGCAACTGCATGATACGGTCATGTCAATGTGGGCCAAAACCTCTTAGGAATGTGTCCAGCACTATGTTGAATCTATGCCAACAAATAATGAGGCAGCTGGGAGGGTTGGTGAGTGTAAAAATACACAGGAACATTTCTTAATTCATTTTGTTGATATTTTTGTCCATTTTATTCATTTTTGTCATTTTTTTGTCATTTTGTTATTTTTTAGATGTATTATTTCTATTTAATTTGTTTCCTTTGTTTGTTCAATTTCTTGAAAATAAAGTTGGACTTCAACTAAAAACCTCATGTAAAATCAGGCCCCAAAGAAGAAAATGCCCAAAGGAAACACTTTATTTGTTAAATATTTTCTAAAAAATGATTTTGTTTAAACTAGTTCCATATATTTTTCATATAACAAATATAATAATGAATATAATTAATGACAGTTCTCACCTTTACATCTCATAATATCAGCCATAAAACACAAAATAATGAACAGATCAGAGTGACTTAATATATAATCTGTTTATTGTAGTTTAAGTTTTGACTGAAATCCTGCAGAGTTTGTTTGATGTTTTTTAACCATCTGTTTGAAACATGAACAGAGAAGAAACACGAGAAAAAACAATCTGTGTTTTTGGCTGAAAATCACTCAGAGTGTGTGCTGGCAGTGTCACAAAAAGCACCACAGAGGAAGAAGCTGGTGCTGTTGTTTTTGTCTCATGATCAGACAACTAATGAACACACACATATCCACACGATACACCAAACACATATAAAACACACAACTACTGCTGTGGGAGCAGATAAGAGATAAGAGGTAACCTGATGTTAACACACTTTACATTCATAATAATGTGATGTCTGACTAAAAAAAAAAAAAAGTCAGATGTTGATGTGTATACACTCTATATGCACTGGTCCTGTGTGTGTACATTGTTAACACTGTTCACCACTATGTGTTTTCAACTGCGTTTGTATCTCGCCTGCTGATGTTATGTTAGAGAACAACTATCCAGTAACTACTAATACCTGGTTAAACTGCAGAAATTATGCAAAAATAAAACAGTTAAACCAACTTGGTGGATCTCTTGTTGAGTTTAGGATATGGAGGGGGTGGGGGAGACTTGAACTACAAATTGAAATTAGTGGCCAAAGAACTATGATGCACCCTCTGGTCTCTGAACTTTGAGACCAGTTGTCTACAGTATAGCCATAAACAGGTTGATTTTTTGGAGTCAGAAGTGACCATATTTAAATAAAAGAGCTGAAGTTGTAGGTGCACAATGCATCAGAACAAGGGACAAAGACCTCAGCACCAAAACATGGCCAATACAGACATATTTTAAACACTGATGGTCACTGGGTTGGTTCCAAAAAGCCCTGGTTCTTGAAAGGCCTTTGCACACTATGCAAGTCATACAAACATCATTCAATTTTTCATGCATATTCTTTCATAAAGAATACAGATGTTACAAGGTTAAAAAGCTGCATTTCATTATTTTGGTAGAGACTTGATTTTTCCGAGCCTTCACAGAGCAAATAAAGGAATCAATCAATCTTCTGTGTGCAGCAGATGCCATGTGACACCAATGATGTGCCTGATTTATAGTCACAGTGTTTAGTATGAAATAAAATATAAATGATAAAGATAATGTAGTGAAAAAGAATATGTGGTGTAACAGCGACAACTAGACTATGAGGACAGTGAGGGGGTTTCTGTAATTTGAACTTCATGAATCAAACACTGTTCCTACCATGGAACCACTGAGACATTCCAAGCAAAACAAAAAAATCATGCATATGGGGCAAAAACAGTATATTAGATATGTTAAAAAAAATCAGTTTCAATGAATATTTAGACTGCCTTCACAGCCTTTTCTGTCTGATCAGTGTATATCACACTGTGAGCAGGCAGTTGTGATAACTCAAAAAAAAAAATCAGATGGAAAAATATAACAGCAAGTCATGCATTTGTGATCCAGATATTATGAATGACATTGCATTGTTTGACAAAAGTCCTAATATCAGAAGTGCTGTAAAAAAAAAAAAAAAACGTCACTGAAGCAATTGGATTCTTATTACTTGATGCTGCATAATTTATGAATATTGAGAAAATTCATACAAAGGCAGTTAAGATTTTATTCTTGTAATATCACATTTTCCCCTCAGCGTGGCCTTAATATGGACATTTTTGTTCATTTTGATCCTTGTTTTGCTCATTTATATACATAGTTTTTAATTAGCTTGGTCATTGTCTTCATTTTGTTGATTATTTTCTTACTTTTTTCTTCATTTTTCGTCATTGTGTTGCGTCTTATTTAACTTTATAGATATTTTGAATCACAAATCAGAAGTGTAATTCTTGTGTATTCTTTTATTGTTCAGTAAAACAAAATGTTAAGATGTATTCGAATTCAAACATCTAATATAATAAATAAACTCCGTCGAAATAACGGTCTCCTTTAAAGTAGATTTTCATCCATAGCACTGATCGATCAGTGATCAGGGCCCTTCCCTGTCACGTGACCGTGTTTCCTTGTTGACAACATGGCTGCCGAGGATCTCCCGTCTGAATTTGACGTTATCATTCTGGGCACAGGTACGCACACACCTGGAATTTATCACGTGCTCTGATGCCGTTCGGGGAGCTGAACGGGTCTCCGGCCGGTCCGACCTCCGGCTGGGTCTCGGTCCGCTCGGAGTCTCGTTTTATGTGGCTCTAACCGGAGGCAGTGACTGGGCGTTAGCCGATTGCTAATAGAACAGTTCATTTCCAACGTCAGCGGCTAGCAGCTAACGTTAGCCGCTTGCGTTAGTGTTTTAATAGGAGTTTGTTGACGTTAGCAGTTAAAGAAGCTAACCGTTAGCATGAGGCTAAATGGCTAATGACCGGCTAACAGGAGGCTAGCTGTTTAATTAGTTTATTTTTATTAACAGATATCAGTTATATGAAACGGGTAGTGTAAAGTGTGTATATTTTGTACATACAAGCGGTTCTAAAGTAGAAAAAGAACATGGAAACATTTAAACAGAAAATACTAAAAACTAAAAACCAGATACAGAGAAAGAAGAAGAAAGAAATAATTGCCATTAATTAAATGAACCTTGAACATGCACAGTGTCTACGACTGACTTCAGTTAATTTAACTGTACTTTGGCAGTGTGTCAGAATTTTGCCTATGGGGAAAAGATCAGTTGACCTCTTGCTGATCATTTTGTGAATGTTTTGTATATGCCTCTTGGACAGCTCTATAGTGATTAACTAACCCAAAGTGCAGTTAAATGCACTGAACACAGATCAACATCAGAGGGTCTGTGCTCATGCATTAACATATACGATTGCAAACAGTTTATCTAATTAAACATTTTGTAATACCTTATAAACTGGTTATCATTCACTGATTGCACTGATATAATGGTGATAACCTATGTTAGTATAAATACAAATCAGCAAATATACTACATTTGCATTTGACTTTTACAATAATTTTGAGCTTTCCCTTGATCCTTTTTAGTGAGTCAAATGAGATGAGTCACAAAATACCTGAACATTTCTCCTTACTGTGTAATAGGGGTATATGAATATGATAGGACGTTTCAGAAGCTCTCAGTATCAGCAGAATGCTGATCTGAGAACATTCAATGGATAGTATCATACTTCCACTGGAATTACTGAACATAACAGTAAATAACACCTTGAAAAAGTACATATCACCTCTAAAATGATCTTTTTTTTATGGCTAGTTTGATCATTTATTCATTCATTTATGTATTAATTACTATACAGCAGTTATCTGGTTTCCAGTTATGTTCAAATGAATTACTTTCTCATTCTTCAAAGTTTGCAATATTTTTCAGAGGATGATCTCAGTCTGGAAAATTAACACAGTGAGCATCAAAACTAACTAAAATAGAAAGTTTTTAATTAAAGTACTGATCAGGATCCAGTTTGCAGATTTTGAACAAATGTTCCATTCAGTCTGCTGAGCAAACCTGAAGTGCACAAAAATTTTCCTTCCCGCCTGTTATTGATACTCATTACTGATTATTGCTTATTGATCATTAGGTCTGTGTGAATCGGTGGTGGCAGCAGCATGTTCCAGAGTCGGACAGAGAGTTCTTCACCTGGACAGGTTAGTCTCGTTCAGAACCAACCAACCAACTCACTTTAATAGTGGAAGAGTATTATTGATAATAATATGATGTGTTTGATGTGTTGTATTGGATGGGCTTTTCTTGTGAAAGGTGTGACATTTCCTGTTTGTTGTAGGCAGAGTTACTACGCATCGAACTGGGCGAGCTTCACCTTTAACGGTTTACTCACCTGGATCCAGGAGCAGCAGGTGAGGACAGAGTTGAGAATTGAATGAATACTGCACATCGTCTGGAATGGACAAGTCTCAGCTGTCTTTGTTTGTTTGTGCATAGGCAGAGTCTCAGCCTGATGAGGTCCAGGATTGGTCGGGTCAGGTGGAGGAAGGGGAGGAACTAATTTACCTGTCACAGTCAGACTCCAGCTCCATCAGTAACCTGCAGGTGTTCTGTTACACTAGGTAGGCCCTGTCCCAACTCTAACCTGAAGCCATAGAGCAGGAAAAGTCATTGACTTTGATCTTTATGGATATTAAGTTCTCAGCTTTTGGTGAAAATGAAAATGACTGACCAAGATCAAGATATTCCATTCCAGAGGAAAGAAACTGATATAAATGAAAAATAATACCAGTGATTAATCAGTCATCAATTGTACATTTTGTCATTTCAGATTTATTTCACATGACTTTACTCTTTCTTCTAATGAATATCGAATGAATTATCCTTGAATTTAGTCTGTAAATTCAAGGAGAGTAACCCCATCAAATTGTATACACTCAATTATATTGTTCAAAATGGAGTGCACCTCAGGATTTTCCTTGAGTTTGACTAAAATACAGTGTATTTTCTGTTGGTTTGAAACAATAGTTATTGCTGCTTAGTTTTCATCAAATAATTAGATATAATATTCACTTCTGTTCGTTAAAGTTTGTGAACAGTCCTTAAAAAGTCATGGGAAAAGTTTGTCTGTAAAAATGTGTCAGATGTACTAAAACCTTGAGGTGATGAAAGAGAAGTATTCACTCCAACTCTGCTGTAAATGCTGAAGTTACCATGAACAATTAGCTTTCATCACCTACCAAGGTACGTTGATGACAATAACAGATACAGAGGTTAGAGGAACGAGACCAAACGGATGTTTTTTTGAACCATTTTCTGTCCAAAAAGGAGGAAAAGTTGCTCTGTTTCATTGGAACATGATATATTCCACACTGTAAATTCTTTGGATAGTTTTAATGTAAGTTAATGGTAGTATCTTTCTGTCAGTGAGGAAGATGAGGAGGATGAAACTCCAAACACCACAGAAGAAGAAAAAGGAGGCGGGGCCAGTGATGCCACCGAGGCTGCAGGTGAGACTCAATTAACTGACCATCTACTGACTGTCAGTATCTACACGTTAGAATCGATGGTGTCTGAGGGATGCTATTAGGTTACAACTGCAAACACTGACTGTGAGGGAAAATAACAGCAAAAAAAAACAACAACTACAAAACAAACATTTGGATGATTAGTCAAAATCATATATTTGTGACAGTGTTGAAGGGTTTGGATTAATTACAAAGATTTGCTTTTTCCTCATCTGCCAATAAGAAAGTCATTTTGCTTGAATTTCAGCGATGAGTTTTTCAAACACATTAAATGCAACAGAATCATACAATACAGTTTTGAAAGTTAAAAATCATAACACAGTTGTGTGTGATGAACAGAAAGGAACTGTATTCATATCTACTTCACCAGAAAATGGAGAATGTGCATCTGTGATAAACATATGGACATGGCATGTTCATGTACTTCTTGTTCTCATTTCAGAGTCAAATAAAGAAGATGAAGAACAAACAGAAAAACAGGAAGCAGAAGAACAGGTGAGAGGCGATTGAAGGTGTCATCTGAAATTCATACTTATCGATCAGAAACACCCTAAACCTGATCAATAAATTACATCTGTAAGGTTTATTCCACCAACTCCATGATGTCCTCATTTTCTATTTCATCCAATCACAGGCTGCACAAACAGAAAAACAGGAAGCAGAAGAACAGGTGAGAGGCAACTGAAGGTGTCATCTGAAATCAATACTTATAGATCAGAAACACCCTAAACCTGATCAATAAATTACATCTGTAAGGTTTATTCCACCAACTCCATGATGTCCTCATTTCTATTTCATCCAATCACAGACTGCACAAAATGAGGGGGTGGAGCCAGAGGCAGACGAGCCCTGCCCCTCTGCTGATGCCAACCAATCAGAGCCTGTCAAGAACAAGAAGATCAGCCTCGCTCAGTTAGTGAAAGAAGGCCGAAGGTTCAACATCGACCTGGTCTCTAAGGTAATGCTAAGACCTGAACCTGGTCTCCATGAGGTGACCTCCATGATAACGACCTGGTCTCCATGCTGGGCATAATCTATGTAGTATATCTCATCTAAATACACTAATGTTATCTAGCCCAGTATGGCATAATATATATTTCTATGTAATTATCTATATTTACAGAAATGTCAAACTATTCCTTTTTCCTTTCCAGCTCATGTATTCTCGTGGCTCACTGGTTGATCTTCTCATCAAATCAAATGTCAGTCGCTATGCAGAGTTCAAGAACGTCAGCAGGATTCTGACGTATCGTCAGGGGAAAGTGGAACAGGTTTGTAGATCTGTTACATGGACATACGCCCGTTTACTTTTTGTCACTTCTTACATGTCAAGAATTTTACAAGCTCACACAATCATGTCATTATCAAACCTTATTTTTAAAAGGAATGCATATTATTTATTGTTGTTTTGTTGACATTAGCTAAAAATGTGTTTCAAGTGTTCAAAGTAAGGCTTAGGCTTAGAATCAGTGTAAATCTAGTAGAAATGGTTTGATTCTTAATATGTAACTTTGTTTAAATAGAATAAATACAGATAAATCCCATCTTTGTGCCAGGTTCCCTGCAGTAGAGCAGATGTGTTTGCCAGTCGACAGTTGTCTGTAGTTGAAAAGAGGAAGTTAATGCGCTTCCTGACCTCCTGTGTAGAGGAAACAGAAGATCAACAAGGTGAGACATAAGCTTCATTTCTCAAGCCCATGAAAACTGCTTTCCCACCCCATCACCTTCATGATAAACTACAGGGCATTCTGGGTAATGTAGTCTTTCATCTTCTCCCTCTAGCTTACAATGGTCGACCATATTTGGAGTTCCTGAGTGACCAGCAGCTTGGAGAAAACCTACAGCATTTCCTGCTGTACTCTATTGCCATGGCAACAGAGGACACACCCACAGAAGTGGGCCTGGCCTCCACTCGCCACTTCCTTCGATGCCTAGGTCGCTATGGCAACACGCCGTTTCTGTTTCCTGTTTACGGCCTTGGTGAGATTCCTCAGTGTTTCTGTAGGTAAGAGCCCACCTATGTGTTTTCTACATAGAAAATATAACGCAAAAAATGAAGCAAGACTGAAAATGGTGTAAAAGAAAAAACAGCTTTAACCATGAAAACAAGACAAACACAATGAGAACAGCAAAAAAAATTTTTTTATTTAATTTTTGATTTAAAGGACATAAGAGACAAAAAAACCTGTACAAAATTTAACAAAGCTAAAGATTAGTTAGGGAGGATATTTATGGTTTTAAATACTTGATTTTAAACAAAATAAACCCCAATGACAGAAGAAAATTTAGAATTCGCAGTAATAGTATTTATAAATAAGAATTGTGTCATTTAGAGAATTTATTGTCAGAAAATAACAACTTGTCGAAATAATACAAAATGCAATTTTTTAGTCCTCAAATAAGGGATGAAGAGAATATCTGCTTCATTTTGAGTTCACACTAAACATGTTTTAGAAATGGTCTATAATTCTCTAACAAATATAAAGTGCTATTAACAAACCGCTTTGCAGATAGAGAAAGCATTCTGACACAGTTGTATAGTGTGCGATGTTACGGTGCTTTCTTGGTAAATTAGCTCTGCTCGGTCCAGGTGTGTGCCGGTGCCTTTAGGTTCTGTTCTGTTCTCCAGAGACAGGTCAGCTGGTCGTCATGGAGACCGCACTGTCTCGTTCCAACAGCACATGAATATTAAAGAGGAGGTGTCGCCCAGGGCTCAGCTCATTTACATATTAGATCATCCTCAGCGGATATGTACCTCTGTGGGAGATGGTTTGACTTTAATGTGTTTTCACAGTTTATATCTCTTCATTTTTCACAAAAACTCATTATCAACATTTTTGACAGTGGTAAAAAATGTGGCCACATTTGCCATCTTGCAAGCCTTTAACAGAAATAGATGGGACAGTATGTTACATTAAAACTGAAAACAGTCAGTAAATTATCTTTGACCTGTTTTACACTGAAAACAATACAACAGAATATAAATAAACACTTCAGTTTTGGTTCTTGCTACACATTCAAGAAATTACTGTAATTTTCCATTTCCTTTCACCCACACCTCAAGCCTGAATTTCAGGAATGTATATTTTTAAATTAAATGATGCTGACCAGTAAAAATAGAAAATCTGTTTTCCTCATTAACTTACACTTTCCATATTATCCCAACTATTTCTCATTTGAGGTTGTAGTTTGTTAATCATTATTCATGTTTTTTAACCAAACTTTGTTAGTGAATCAGTGACAAAAATTAACTGGCTGAAACACCTGTCAGTCAAACTCCTCTAGTTAGACATATCTCCAGAATAAAGCTTTTATTCTGCATTCACTATTGTCATGAAGTAGTATCACATGATCACATATAGCAGATATGTTGTTGTATTTTTAGGATGTGTGCAGTGTTTGGAGGAATCTACTGTTTGAGACACTCTGTCAGGTGTCTGCTGGTGGACAAGGACACACACAGGTAAGGCTCCATTCAGATCAGTGCATAATGTCAGTATATTAAAGTAAAACAGACGTCTCTCTTATACCGTATCAATTCACCACATTAAAAACAGATGTTTCAGTCACATTGTGTCCACTTTTAACACTGGTCCTGTCTGAAAAGTTATTGACTAATTAATCAATAACTAATGAAAAAGTCACATGAAGGACGATTCCAATATTAAATTAAATCTGAAAGAACATGGAACACATTGTACTTGACCTTCATACATCTGTAATTTATGAGCAGTGTAATGTTCCGTTTATGGGGTAAATTACCTTTATTCACCTTACCTTAACCTGTGATTCTCTTCACCTCCTCCTCCAAAACAATGACACAAAAAGGATGTAATGGAAACACAACAAAACAACACAAAAGCTACAAACATTAAAAAAAAACACACAAAAAAAATGACAAAAACAACTATAAAAATATTACTGAAAAATTATACCAGAAAATTACAAAAACACAACTAGACAGATATACAGAAAGCCAAATGCTGAAATTATGATGGTAAATATCACTGACTTTGAGTAAAAATAATGACTTAAGGTAAAAATCGTTCCCAGATCATTTAATCTGTGGTTCAGTTCCTCATTTATTTGTTTATTTTGAGTCATGTTCAATTCAACAGTTTTCTGGTTCATAATTAAGGCAGACAGTGGATTTCAGACATGTGTACAATGTGTTTTCAGTGTCAGGTTTTTGGGGGAGGGGTCATGGTGATGTTGGCTTCTTCCAGCTCCAAACTATTCATTATTATATTGGCCTTTAAGAACCCGCTATGATTTGACCTCGTGTGTTCACGCAGCCCTGAGCTGTGTGTGTCTGAGTGTCAGAGGTTATGAATGATCTTCTGTTCGCATCATTATTCCCAATAATAGGCTTCAGCTGCGCCTGTGTGTGTGTGTGTGTGTGTGTGTGTGTGTGTGTGCGCGTGTGCGTGTTGTTTCTTCTTCATAAATCAGTATAAAACAGTTCATTTCTCTGCAACAGTTCATAAAGTTAAAGTTCAGAAGTGATCATCACATCATTTACAGCTTCTTCAGAAAAAAACGTACAGAAACATCACAGCTTTGTCAGAGTTAGAGCTGTTCCAGGACTAGTCAAAGTGAAGTCAATAAAAATTATCAGTAGTTCAGCTCAATCCTAATAGTGCACAAGACATAACAAAAATTTTGATGCTAAAATACAAGAAAACAAAAGTACAAAAACCAAAATGGTGACAAATATGCATCAAAAAACAACAAAAATATGGAAAACAGTATAAACGGGGCACAAATACAGGAAAAATATCTAAAGGTTGTAGTGTTGTTCCTGTTTTTATTTATTTTTGAGACTCAAATTGTCCAAAATATCCCCATGAAATCACACTCTCTGGCCCCACCCCTCTCTTTCAGGTGTAAGGCTGTGATTGACAGCCGGGGCCAGCGAATCAGCTGCAGCCACTTTGTGGTAGACGAGGGTTACGTGGATGCAGAAAGAAAGCGAACAGCCACGCCCACCAGGTCAGACCAATCCAGCAATCACATTCTGAGAACCCTGACCTTCAGACTGATTAACGGTTACCTGTGTGTCCAGGTGTGTGTCCAGGGCGGTCCTGATAACAGACGGCTCCATTCTGCCCAGCGACTCAGACCAACAGGTGACGCATTTATGCTTAGTCTCTTTATTGGTGTTTTCAGCCATGTAAGGTATTCATTATTCAGTTAACCCACTCCCACCTGTACTCTCCACCTGAGCCCTGCCTCCATGATACCAAAGCCTTCTCCCAAACCCAGTACCACCTAATCCTACTCAGTTTTACCTAGTCCCTCTCGTTTGTCCATGATTCCATTGCCTCCTCCATGATTCTCCGTTCTCCCCATGTGATCCCACTCTCACTCCAAATCCCTCTCCCTGTGACCTGGCCCTGTCTTTTCCTCCATGACTCTGCTTTCTCCTAATTTTTTTTTGTTTTCCATAGTTTAGTTTATGAATCCACTCTCTCCAGGTTTATTATTAAGATATTTCATCTGGCAGCATTATCAACCAATATGTAAAAAAAAAAATAAAATGTGGTGATCATATTTTTTTGTCATGTTGTCCAGCCCAAATGCAATGTAAGAAACGCATGAAGAGGATGAGAGCTTGTGACGATAGATGAATGTAGGAATCCATCGGTAAATGGGGAGCGTCATCTTTTGGTTCTATTCCCTCTTCACCTGATAGACAACATGTTAGACCAAGCTTCTGAGCATCAACCATTAATTCCACATAATTTATCCCCTTATCTGAAAGCTGAAAACATCTGAACCCAGAACCTTCATCACAGGTTAAACTTTCTACAGCCTGGAAACAGTCCAGAGAAGGGGGTAGAATTATAGTTTCCTCCAAGACCATATCTTTGCACTGTGATGCCAAAAACTATAAAGCAATACAGCAGTAAACTCGTCCATTTGAGGCAGAAACTCCGCCCTTTTCTGACTCCGAATCGTGGCCTCAGACCTCGAGGTGCTAATTCTCATCCTAGACACTTCACACTCGGCTGAAAACCACCCAAGAGGGTTTTCTGTCTTAAAAGAGACAGAAAAACCCTCAAGTTAATCTGTCTGTCTGAACACACACACACAGACACACACTTGTCACTAATTAGGTGCGAGTTAAATATTGAAATATTGAATTAAGTTTGGTCAGAGAATTATGATGTTTCAGAGATCTGTGTGTCCTGCAGTGTTCACTAATGACATGAAACTAATCTGGTTTTTAAAACTCTGTGGACGTTTTCCATTAGATGTCTGTCAGATGATCTGACGGATCTGTGCTTTTAAAATCACACACTGTACATGTGATTCTAAGCCAGTTTTACATGTGTTGCTGTCAGGAAACGGCAACACAGACCAAGTAGAGATTGAAAAATTAGGAATTTTTGAAGGTAGAACTAGAGTTGGAAGGTGGATAGCACTGGAGGTTGGAAGAAGAATGGATTGTAGCCTAAAATGGTTGCATAAAATACTTTAAAATCGCAATGTCCAAACTGTTTGCTAAGGAGAATGTGGATCACCATTTGGAGCAAAGTAAATACAGATAGAAAGAGTCTTTAATTTGAGAGGAAATTAAAGAAGACGGTGACATACAGAGAGACTGATGTATGACTTCCATAATCCACAGCACAATGTGTGTCATTCCTGAATAGTAGATACACTATGTGGACAAAAGTATTGGGATACGTTGAATTCAGGTGTTTCTTTTCTAACAGGGGTCTGGGATACAAAACAGTAATGACAAATGTTATAATATAGTTTTATATTGGGATAAATATCATTGCATTGGTTAGTATGGTTTTAATTGTTGTCTTTGTTTCCAAAATGCCTCAGAGATGGTTTTTATTTAATTTCTGTCAACACTGATTTAGTTGGGGGTTTTTTTATCCATGACTATGATTTTAAATGTTCTACCTCTAAATTTCTAAAATAGTTTTTATGTTCTGACTGTAAATAATAATTTTCTATCACAACTAACCATCTACTTTCTTTACATCTCACTGAGGAAGAAAAATCTCCCATTAAACCTTAAGGAAATAATGATGTTTCTAAACAATATGGACAAAAGTTTTGGAACACATCATGTCTACAGTTGTAAGATGTCCTGTTCATGATGATTTGAGATATAAACATCAATATTAATAATCAATGTGATATTTATCCCAATATAAAACTATATTATGACATTTGTCATTATTGTTTTGTATCCCAGACACCTGTCAGAAAAGAAACACATGAATTAAACGTGTCCCAATGCTTTTGTTTATATAGTGTACCTTTATTATATATTTGATTAGGACATTGTTTTATAATATCCATCATACAGAGGAAACATGTAGTGCTGTAGTTACAGAACCATGAAAACACGTTTAAATAGGAATATCATTAAACTGCAGACTTTATCTTTCATTATTGTGATGGATGAGATATAGACTTATATCATGAAAATGTAGAATTGGTTAAACTTCTGTTTGACCCTCTCGAATGTTTGGTTTCAATATATGTCTGTGAAGTCTTTTTTTTTTTAACGATTTCTGGTCCAGGAACTATTTCGTAATCAATATGTTCTTATAACGTCTTCTGTCATTCGTGGAAATTAGTAAAAGTGGACATAATTATCTTTATCTACCACATGTTGTCTGTTCTCAGCAGTGCCTCCTTTTGGTCAAATTATCACATCCACACCAGAGATAAATGGTACATGACATATGGCACAGTTAGGAGTCAACTGGCATCACAAAGCTGCAAGTCTTTAAAAGGGGAACATTTACAGAATACAATAAACAATAAAGGCTATTCTATTCTATTCTATTCTATTCTATTCTATTCTATTCTATTCTATTCTA
>JAPQRQ010000007.1:6528506-6550383 GCA_037367365.1 Apogon talboti | reverse complement strand
GCCCACCCCCACCACCTCCTAATAAAACTGGCCAATCAGGGAAGCCGGAGAAGCCCCTGAAGCAGAAGACCCCGAGGTAACACAACAGTTCCTCCACGGTCTGTTTGTCAGGTTCCTATTTGATTCGTGTTCGTTTTAGAGATGGGAGTATATGTACATAGAGCAGATACGTGTGACAAGTGATATTTTATTCACTTTATTCATTAATTTTGCGATGTATTTTGTAATGAAAGTGTTGTATGTGTTATTTCAGGACGGCCACAATCCGAGTGTCCAGAAAGAAAGGAGGCAGTGGCAATTCAGCCCCTCAGACCGCTGTGGCCCGGAGCAGCTGGTTGGACATGTGGAAGGGCTTCAGGTAAAACACCACTGTCATCACTATCATCATTATCATCACTATTATACTAACATCACTATCATCACTATTACCACCATCATCATTATCATCACTATCATCACTATCATCACTATCATCACTAGTATCACTATCATCACTATAATACTAACATCACTATCATCACTATTATCCCTATCATCACTATTACCACCATCATCATTATCATCACTATCATCACTAGTATCACTATTATCACTATCATCATTATCATCACTATCATCACCATCATCACTGGTGTCACTATTATCATTATTGTCACTATCATCACTAGTGTCACTATTATCACTATTATCATTATCATCACTATCATCACTAGTGTCACTAGTATCACTAGTATCACTATCATCATTATCATCATTAGTGTCACTATTATCACTATCATCATTATCACCACTAGTATCACTGTTATCACTATCATCATTATCATCACCATCATCACTATCATCACTATTATCACTATCATCATTATTATCACTATCATCTCTATCATCACTATCAGAGGCTCTGTAGAGATGATAATATTATAATACATGGTGATATATCACTTAGGAAAGGTTAAATGTAGAGAAAAATCTATTTGGAAACGGGCACAAAAATAGCTCTATGTTTATAGATTTTACTCTTTTTTTTCACCAACAAGTAAACAATTTTAGATGTAAGTTATTATATTATTCTGACTGTTAAATTAAGAATATTTATATATAGCCTATTATCATTTTAATTAACAGTAAATTAATAATAATCATCATCAGCTTCAGTTTACCTAACCAGCTTAACCAGCCTAACCAGTTTACCTCAGCTACCTAGCCTTCCTGCTTGTGTCCAAGTATTTTTTCATTCACATGCACAAATATATTTTTCACAACTTGTAAACTCAATGCAAACAAAGTCTCACACCCCCCCAGGATCTCTGGTGCCCCCCAGACATACTTACATAAATGCATGTGAAACACAGACACAGATTCAACGATTAAAGACAATTAAAGATCACATAAATGTATAGATATTAACCGCATGAATACAACTGTGTATATAGTTCAGAATGCAGTGTTTTATGACTTCACTGCAGTATATAAATTTTAATCACAGTGCATGTGACAGCTCAGAAACAGGTGTTTTCTTCTTCTCTAACAGACACAGTGTTTTATGGGCCACATTTGATGGACAGGTGATGTCTCTGTGGAAAAAAAGAACAGTAAGTCACAATATTAATATAGCTTGACATTTTCTGTTCTACAAAATGGCCACTTTGAGACACAGTACTTGACACACTCAAACAACAAATTTCTTAATGTGTCATTATTTATTCTTGAAAATTCTTATATTTCTGACACTTGTGTTATTAAACACAGCTGTAGGTGTATCAGTATCTGAAATTACTTAGTGGTGTTTTTGTGGGGTTTTAAGACCAAACATCACTGTTTCCCTGAACAGGATCGGTTCAGTGAGATTCTGTTTCACGTGTCCAGTATCACCAACATCAAGAAACAAGACAAAGGACGGTTTTCTGTTTACTTCAGGAAGAAACATTATGACTTCATGGCCCACAATGATGGTAAGAATACTGGACTGTTATGGACTGTATTGGACTGTACTGGACTGTAATGGACTCTAGTAAACTGTATTGGTTTACTGGTTCTCTTCTTCTCCATGGTTTTCTTTCTCATGATTTTCTTCTTCTTGATGTTTCCTTGTTGGTGGTTTTCTTGTTGATGGTTTTGTTATTGGTGTTTTTTGTTCTTGTGGTTTTCTTTATCCTCATGTCTTGTTTTTTGTGATTTTCTTGTTGATGGTTTGGTTTTGTTCTTGATTGTCTTCCTGTTCTTTGTGGTTTTCTTCTTCCTAGTGGGTTTCTTTCCTTCTTCTTAATGTTTTGCTCTTGGTACTTTTCTTCTGCTCTGTGGTTTAGTTCCTGATGGTTTTCTTGTTCTTATTGGGGTTTTTTTTTTGTTCTTTGTGTTTTCTTTGATTGTTGGCTCCTTCCTGGTTTTCAGAGGTCCAGGAAGGTTGGGTCACGTCTCTTTTGGCGTCTCGAGGTCAGCCAAGCCCTGCCCCTCCAGAGCTGTATGGACCAATCACCATCAAAGACCCCCGAAGCCGGGTGTACGCTGCCGTCTGGGGTCATGACCTGTGGGTTTACTCCAATAAGGACAACTACCAGCTGGGCGTGGCCTCATTCAGCATTCCTCTGAACTTAGCCAACGTGAAAACAACAGGAAAACACTCATTCAGTCTCATCACTCCATACAAGACCTTCAGGTAACACACCTGTTCAGTATCGCACTGTTTCTAAGACATTTTCTCTTGTAAAATGTGAAAAAGCAGATGCATTTAAAGTATCTTCCAAACATGTAATAAATCTATTAATGCTCTTTTAATGATCTGATGAAGCTGATTTTCTGACTCATACCAGTTCAGATAAATGTTCAACAAGGGTCTTCAGATGACACTCAACCTCATTCCGTATGTGGAATGCCTTAAAATACAAAATGGGAGAAGAAAGGGCAAAAATAGCATATTCACACCAAACTGTCTCCAAGAGGCTATTTTTCAAACCCTTGGAGGGTCTCAGTAACACAAGGTAGAAGGTGGAATGAAGGCGAATTTTCACAACTCATGACTCATTAAATAGAAAATATTCAGCCACTGTTTCATCAGATGGATGAAATAGATTAACGCTACTTTTACACTGCAGGTCTTAATGCTTACCTCAGAATTTTTATTGAAATAAATTTTTTTTGCGTGATTTTTCACATTATAATTCAGATGCGTCTGCCATCAGACCTGTGTGATCAGTCTACAGTCCTGAAGTGGCCCGCATGTGCAGAAGAAGACCTGATGTCATACGCAGCACACAGTGTTTATGGAAGTAAATTTGGATCTTGTCTAGTTCTGCCTCCTCCAGCGCAGAATTATGACGTCTGTTGCATTTCAATGACGTAAAAGTCAGATGAAATGCAATACAATCATTCAAACTGAAGTCACATTGCAAAACATCAGATATATATCTGATTTAGGGCCGCATATGAAACTGGCCTGGGTCTTGCCTTGAAAAGTCAGATTTGTTTTTTATGGATCCTGAGAAAACCCTAACTCATCTGTCTTTATTCTAATATCTGTTAATGTGGCTCCACCCCCTGCCTGCAGCCTGTCTGTTGATTCGACAAAGGACCTGCCCATCTGGATAGACACCCTGTCCTCGTCCATTCGCAGTGCTCTCTCCAGCAGCCTGGTGTCGGCCAGGCTTTGGGAGAATCCCCATAATAAAGTGTGTGGTGACTGTGGTTCAGCCAATCCTGAGTGGGCGTCAGTCAACCTGCTGCTGGTCATCTGTGACAGCTGCGCAGGTAATGTGATGTGACACAGAGGTGATTAAACAATGAAACTCGTAGAAGAACCACTTCTCCACAAATGTCTTCTTAAATGCAACACATGATGGATTTTCTGAGAATTTAGAAGAGCTACCGTGACAATTTTTGTCACATTTTGAATTTTTACTGTAGGTTAATTCTAATTAGTTTTTTGTAAATTATTTCATTACTTTTTGGCAATTTTGAATTTGAAAACTCTCTTCATTTAATAATTTGTTAACTTGTGTTTGACACAATTTAATTAATCATATTTATGTCATTTGTACAATTTTCTGTAGTTGTGAGGTCATATCATACAAAAAATGTAAAACAAATTAGGAACAAAAGAGAAACTAAGTAGAATCTGATTATATTTTTGACCAGTTTTATTTTTATTTTATTTTTTGCAACTGAAGGGTGCTTATGAAACAGTTATGTCAGTTATTTCATAGCAGAAGCACAAATAACAACTGCTTTAAATGTTTATGATTTAGTGGATCAATAAGTACTGAGTCACCAAAATGAAATGTATGAGAGACGTCTTTATATGTATCCTAATTCTTGTTACATTTCTTCAATCTGGTTTCATTCTGTCTAGTGTGTTGACAATCATGGGTCAGAGTTGTTGTAGTTGCCAAATTTTGTGTTGGAAGTGGCAAACATCTCTTTCAAACCTTGTATTATGGGAATTAATGGTTATGAAAGGGCCACAGGTGTTAACAGACTCTGTTGTCAGGTCATCATCGAGCTCTGGGCAGCAAACTGTCAAAAGTACGAAGTCTGAAGATGGACAGCAAGGTGTGGACTGAACCACTCATACAGGTGAGGGGGGTGGGGATTATTATAGTTGGTAAAAAGCACAAATGAAACTAACAGTGAAAAAACCTTCACTGAAATAAAAGTAAAAATACAAAGACTAAAAAAATTCCAATGAACAATCCACATAAACAAAACCATACAGGTAACACCAGCTGGGTTTTTGCTTATCCTCCAATGTTAATATTTCATAATGATCAAGAATAAACACAATATGTGACTCTTTTTCACCTTCTAGAAATTACAGTTTTCCTCATAATACCTAAAAAAAAAAAACCTCAACTAATATTGGTCAATTCCTCTGATTAAAACTCAAGCACCTGTCTCTGTCTGACCCTTGACCCTTTCCCTTGCAGCTGTTTGTCAGCCATGGTAACCGTCTGGCCAACCAGGTGTGGGCTCCATTTGTCCCGGCAACCGAGCAACTGCGTCCCGATTCATCTGAGGAGGAGAGGTCAAAGTTCATCCAAGACAAATACAGCAAAGGGCGTTACAGACGAGTCCATGCTCTGGCCTCATCCCGACATCTGATGGACCAGGTAAGTGTTACCATGGAAACAGCAGGGATGTAAAGGTACAGAAAAATTACGTAAAGGATGAAAATATTTAAACTTGTTTGATTAATTTGTTTAATTTAATTCACAACTCCTGAATATAGATTAACATGATGACAAATATTTTACTCTTTAATTGAATGACAGTGTTTTACTATAACTCTAAGTATATAACTAATTACATTTATTGCAGTTCATTATATCTGTTCATATCTGAGGTATTTCTTCCTTACTTGAGTGCGACTTAAGTATTGAGCAACTTAATCCCTTCACTCCATCACAGCTAAGACTAAATATTGCCTTTGCACTTTACTACATTTATCTGACACTGAAATTCTGTTCAGTCATATTGAATGATTTACTATTTTATGAATAAAAATGTGCAGTTACTCTTCTGACACTGGATCTGACTGATGGAGTCATCTCATTTGTGATGATTGTTAGAGACTGGATTTCAGACTGTTCAGATGGTTTGACTAAATAATAATAACTCTTAAGTCATTACCTTGGGTTTTCTGTGTGTACATTTCATCAACTAAAATGCAGAAACAGTGACTGGTGTTTGTGTATTTTTGGGTTTCAGAGGCTACGTGATGTGGTTTGTGGAGACGACATAGAGGAGACCATGTCTCTGATCTGCTCAGGAGCAAAGGTCAGGTATTATGATTGTCAGCATGTTTTTAGTAAATGTATTTAGTTCATCCATGAACTAATTCACACTTTATTAAAACTTCACAGAACATTTTATACAAAGGAAAAAACACTGGGTTGATTACTCCTGTCTTTGGTTGATCTCAATGTTAAACTCACAACCTTTGAAATCAGTGACATAGAGATTCAATGAGTGAAAGAGATAGAGGGGTCATTGAGTCAGTGGGTGTGTTTCCATAAACATATTTTTTGTGAATTATGAAATTTTGCCTTTATGGAAATGGTCAAATAAAGGGTTTTTTTTGGAGTTTGTTTGTTTTTTAACTAGAATTTTACAAAATGGTTTTGTTGCTTTAGGTGGTTTTTTTTTTGCCTTTCTTCACTAAACAGTAAACTCACATTGAAGAAATGTAAAAAAGTATGAATAAATTGCTGGCATATAAAATATTTTACTTACATGACTGCTCAGCTCAACTCACTGATCAGGTGTATACTGTGTCTTTCCAGATATTCTGCTAAAGTATGAAAACAAGTCTAAGAGACTGAGATACTCCTGTCTCATCCAGGAAAAAAGACATCACAGCCATTTTACATGGAAAATAACGACAAAATGTTTTGCTTCTTCTACTTGAGCTGTGTGTAATGTTGTGTACAGTGTTGATTGCTGGAGACTTTATGCAACCTTGCTCCACATGTGATTTGTGGGCTTGAAGTTTTATTGAAACATAGAAATAAAGACTCAATAAATCACTGAGTCAACACTTCAGTGAAATAATGAATCAAAGTGAATTCATCAGGACTTATGAAAAGACGATTGCACAGCTGAAAGATTCTGACTCTAGAGTCTAGACTGTGTAGTCATGTGAAATAACTCTTTCATTTTACCTGTCTACAGGTACGTCAGACAGACCTTCAAAGCCCCTCCCCCATCCAGGTAGCTGAGAGGGCGGGACAAGCTCTGCAAACGGAGCTACTGAGACTGAATGAGTACATAGGTACATGAAGAATAATAAAAGAGAGAGATGGTCATTAGTGCAAAACACACTCTGACAGATAATACATGACCTACTGCACATTATCCTGCTTACGACTGTTATGTACCAGAGGAATAAATCAATGAGGAAAAAACCATGGTCACCATATGATATGACATGATCACCATGGTGCCCCCATTGTATAACAAATAACACAAATGCATTATGTTTCATTTCATTTTCAGAGGTCCCGCCTTACTTGCCTCAGTCAGCCAATGGGAGACGTGACTCTACCCCTTCAGGTACAACACTGGGTTAATTACACGATGATCTATTTTGCCGTCATCAAAGTCTGACTCACCTGTGTTTGTGTGCAGGTGAGGAGGAGGAGCTTCATGGAAAACTGGAGGAAGATCGATTCCTTTTCTCGTTAGAAAATGATGCAGCGGCATGTGATGTCCTTGACCTACGAGAAGTCCTGTCAGTTTTCCTCAAAGATGGGTCAGTACTATGTTGATAGTACTATTGATATTACTACTACCACTCACTACATCCTCAGCTTGGGAGCACTGTTTCCCTCATACAAAAGTGCATACCACCAAATATGCTACTACTACTACTACTACTAAATACTGCTGATAGTACTACCACTGCTGATACTAGTAATACTCCCACTACCACTAATTCTACTGCTGATAGTATTAATAATAATGCATCTTCAAACTGTAAGAAGTTTATCTCAAAGACACTTTATTACTGTGAAAAATACTCCCACTGGTACTGCTATAAGAACTGCTAGTGCCATTGCTAGTACTTATACTAATATTTCCAACAGTAATACTATTGCATATAGCAGAAATACTAGCACATCCTCAACTGTGAGAAGTTCAATTACTTTACCTCAAACACAGGTCAATACTAACAAAAAATACTGATATTGATTTCTCTTTTTTTCCATTTGTGTTTTTGGGTTTTTTTTTTCTTAAGTTTGTGTTTATTCTATGTTTGTCTTTTTTCTCCTGACTTTTCTGGTGTTTTTGATGTTTTTGTTCGTGTGTTATCTTTGTCCAATCAGATCGTCTCCTCATTTTGAGTTGGTAACACTCACTGATCAGCTGATCTGTGCGGCCGACAGCAGAGATGAGCTGCTGACTCATCTGATCCACATCCTGAAGGTAAACCTGTTCTGAGGACTCTGAATCCACTTTAAGACTGTAGATTGTATGGATTAGGGATCTCTTTAATGTAAATTCTGAGATTTTTACTTTAGTTAGGCTATATGGTGGATCCCTGTTGGTAATAATGATAAAGCAGGTTTTTGTTTTTTTGAAGTGCACTTCATAGAGATTAGTGTGATCCCTTCCAGCACTATAATCATCTGACAGTTGGAACTGATGTGTCCAAGCCACCATAGTGATCACAGTATGTCAGTGGGTTATAAGCTTATTTGCCATCATGTCAACTCATTTGAAGAGAGAATGATATCATATTAAGTGAAAATCTTTCAAGCTTATAAGTCAGTTTATTAATTGTACATATGGGTAGCGGTGAAACACAGCAGGCGGATCCATTCTAACATAAACATGGTCTTGGTTCCAGGTGATTCTTCCTGTGGGCGTGGCTGAGGTAGAGGTAGGCGGGGCTTCAGCCATCAGTAAAGTGTGTGTCGTTGAAGTTGGCAGAGACTCTAGCCATTCAGAAGCCTGGTTGGTCCTATGGAGGGGTGGAGTCAGTGTTTACCCCACAAATGGACACACACAGCAGATCCTGAGGATGTCACTGAATGCACTCAGTCGTCATGGTAACAGACACAGAGACATATATGATATATACATATAGATCAAGGTGTCAGCCATATTTGAAGTGTCAAATCCCTGTAAACATACAAATAAATGGTGGAGCTAAAATATATAATGTTTCCATGAAATGATAAGTCAGTTCATAACAAACATTTAGAAAGCTTCTTAATAAAACAAAATGAAATACAAATTATGTATTTCCTCAAAATGTTTGGAGCAAATACATTATGTGTGTTGCGTTGTCAGAAGGCGTTGCTAGAGGCTATGTTACACCCCATAATACACAGAAGTAAAGAGGCAAAAACAAACAAGGCATACACTGTCAGGGGTCGACAGCAAGGGTATATCCCTGAAATCCCCCCAGTCATCTGCTATATATAAATCTATCCATGATAATTGTTAAACAATCGATATGAACTCAATTTGAGCTACATCGACCTGATAGTGGCAGAATAATAGTCACAGAACTAACTTTTCCCCACAAAACTCCGCCTAGTGAATGAAAATGACACCATATGAACTCTGGATGGTAGCGAGAAAATGGACATTTGCAGAGATGATCAATTTGAACTAAATTTTATCTCATTCGGCCTATTATTGCTTGATTTTTGTCCAAAAAACTGATTTTTAACTAAAGCACCCAATTTGGATGACTTATTATACTATTATACTTATACATAGAGAAGCTGAAACCGATAGGGTTGTTCCACTACGGGTCCCCTATGCTGGTTATCAAGGGAGAAGAAATCCAATCAAATGTATCCTAGTTATCGCATTCACACGAAGGATATTGTGGTATTGGTGGTATTCGGGGTAAAACCATTATATCCCTGAAACTCAATTTAAATAGACACAAATAGACTGAAGCAACCAGTGCAGCATCTACATACAGTCCAGATTAAGTTTGGATTAAAAGTGATTTGAAATGTGTTTCAGAGATGGATCTGTCTAAAAACACCATCACCATTGGAACTGCAGATAGGTGAGTTTCTACACTGTGATTTGAAGACTAATCAAGCGATCTAAATAGATTGTTTCCTGTGCTGTGATTGGCTGAGCTTCCTCAGATGTATATGTCCCTTTCTCCAGGTGTGTGTCTGTGCGGTTTGAGAAGCAGAGCAGTTGTCAGTCCTGGTTCACACACTTGAACACCATTCTGACCAATCAGAAGGCAGCTCCTCTGTACCCGTCAACCTACAGTGGGTCGGTGCCTGCAGGGGTCGAACGCTGCATCTCCCACGTCACCAGCTACGGTTAGACCATTTGAACCAGTTAGACACATTAGACCACATCACTTAGACCAGATCAGTTAGACCAGATCTGGCAGGCCACAAGTCACACCACTAGGACCTATTATACCAGGGAGGCATCCTAAATCATTTGAACCACCTGAATTGGCTCTTCTGGACTCTACACTGACCTCTTTCCAAAAATAGAATTCAGTGCTGTTTGTTTGGTGAATCTGACCGTATCTGGTCAGGATTGATCTGACAGACAGGATCTCTTTCTTGCATCAGTTCAGGTTCTTCCTCCAAATCTTCCTCCATATCCATAAAACCTGTTTGGGCAGCAGGGAGACCAGTGCACCTACCTTCATTTGCCAGCTGAAGCACAAAACAGCAGATCCTGCTCAAGGGACCATAAGGGTCAGGCTGCAGGTCCTGGTGTCATGGTACTCAGTTGGCCCTCCTTTAGACTAAGCCTGGTGAAGATCCATGGGTGAAGTTCTCTGGTCCCTTGCTTATTTTCTAATCTCTCACATTGGACCAGTTGGTCTTCCTTGGGGATGCGTGCCCTGAGAATGTAGCTCCTAAGATCATTATGGAACTCAGACCCTCCATCATGATAAGGTGGATATACATATGGGGATGACACCAGTATCTAATTGCTTATTCTGAATGAAAACAAACTGAAAATCATTGCAGATGGATTCAGAGACTTAATTTTTTGGAGACAAATTAAACAAGTCCAATGTTTCCAATGTCTTTGTGCACCTGTAGAAATAAATGGGATATTGTTATGATTTTGTATCTTAAATATTGTGATAATAAAAATAAGAGAATATAGATGCAGGTCTGTGTATGAAAAAATGTAAATTTTGTGTCTACATAGTCAATGTCGTTTAGCTGAATTGAATGATTCTGATGATGAGTAGTTTACCTTCACATTGTTTGGTCTATTTTCAGGTCTGAAGGTGGAGGGTGTCTACAGACGCTGTGGTCTTGCTCCTAAAGTGAGCCAACTGGTGGAGGCCCTGATGACATCACCAAGCTCCGCCCCTTTCGAGAATGATGAGCAAGGAGTTCTGGATGCAAGCTCTGCCCTCAAACAGTTAATGCGGCAAACAGATCTGATCCCTGAAAGAGACAGACCACAGTGGGTGTATGCCACAGGTACAGAACCACAAAACCAAAGCAGAACCACAGAACCAGAACCAGAATATACTGTAGCACAGGGAATAGAGTCTGATTCCACAAGGGCACCAAATACTGTTGCTTCACCACAGCCACATCCGAAATTTGAATCAGAACCAGAAATACCACCACTCCATCAACACAAATCTAATGCTGGTTCTGTTCTGGAGTTGGAAACAGTTTGATCTCCATATCATTACCTCCCTGTATATGCTAATGCAAGACACCAGATCCAAAGTGGATCTGGAACCAACTCAGTGGAGAAAGGATCAAAGAGATCCAGAGAGACTGTGCTGAGTAAAGATGTTTTGGTGCCACGAGACCACAATTCTCAGGATCCATTTCAAACAAGAAACCTTGAACCCTAGAGCTTCCATCCCTTTTACTTTACATCATGACCAACTTCACAGCAGCAAAGAGCATGGAGATCAAAGCAGTTACACAGGAGGGTTTATAGTGAAGTTCTAGAAGATCCAAAACAACCCTGAGGAACCAAACAAATACAGAGGAACCCCATAACAGTAATGAGACTGTTCAGGTCAAAAATCATCATGAATAGATGATTATTCAAAGTGAACATTTAAATAATCAACAATCTGTAAATGTAATAAATAAATCTAATAATAAGTATAAGAGGTTAATTTAGAGGTTTCATTGAATATAAATGTGTTTCTGTATAGTACTCAGTAATACTGTGTATATTATTGTAGAAATCCTCAGCCTTTAGGAACATCCACTCGTTTCTACAAGGTTTTTCCTGTGGTTGGTATCCATTATGTTTAAAAAGTGATATGTCAACAACAGTCTGGTACAGAATTCAGCATAAATGTCCACTTAGACTTAAGAACACACTGATTAAATCATGGTGGCCAGAGGTCAAAGGTCAAGGTCATCAATTTGCTGTAACAGATTTTGATGTGAGAACAGTGGCCACAGGGGATTGACCTGACTCTTCTCCTTCTCTTTTCCTCCTCAGGAGTTTCAGATGAACGAGCCAGATTTTCATCTTACAGACAGTTACTACGGAAACTACCTGGCGACAACCGAGCAACACTGAGCGCACTGTTTGGACACTTCTACATGTAAGACACACTCAGTTAAGGGTTACCTGTTACCTGTTGCATTTATCCACTGACCTCTTCCTTTTCTTCAGTGTCCAGGTGTTCTCTCAGGTGAACAAGATGTCGGCTCAAAATCTGGCGGCGGTTCTGCTCCCCACTCTGTTTGAGACTATGAACCGGGATCTGCTGCGACTCATCAGAGAATTTATTATCCACCACACACTGCTGTTCCTTGTAAGCACATTATATTTATGACATTTATCATATTTATGTTATTCCATCCTGTTATAAAGACACTTTTCTCTCCTGATAATTTAATCACTCATTGTCTGTAAAATGAGTCACATTTCTAACAAATGTCTTACCATACCAACACCAAAGAAAAAATGACGATATTATGTATTTTAAACACATTTTTATTGACATGTATTTAATAATACAGAGAACAGTAGATGATTGTTTATCTGTTTGCAGACACCTGAGGAGGTGAAGGAGGAAGAGGAGGAGGAAGAGCAGATAACTGTGTTCTGATGAAGAAGATGAAGAGGAGTCACATATTGTGTTTACATGTCTTTATTTTTCCAGGTGACACTTTCAGAATGGAAGTTTGGTGTTGGTGTTTATTGATAAAACCTGTAAATAAATTAAACTCTTTATTAGGTGATAATCCAGGTTCATGTGATGCATAGGTTATACTTTTTAACAGTATAAACACATTTAAAACACAAAACATAATAAAAGAATATTTTTCTGAGTGAAAAATCATCCAATACAGTACTGTAATAAAGGTTTAAATACATTTGTCTGATGTTTAATTTGTTCATATTTGTGGCTCAATTCACCTGTTCTGCTTTCAGATCAATACTGACAATCCACTCAAACATCAGCGATGAACAGTACATTTTATATATTAAAGCAGTCTTGGTCTGGTTAGAAAAAAACTCTGATTTGTTCTGATTGTCAAAAAATAATAATAATAAAAAAATAAATAAAAATCACATATCTGTCACATATGAGCAAAAAGTCAGATTTGGACCACTTTCACCTTAAGTGTGAACATAGTATAAATGTGGTCCTGACTCAGATCCAGATCTACAGTCACCTTTGCACCATCATCTCAAATCAAATGTAAGACCAATAATCTCAGCAAAAACCTACCTATAAATAATACATTAAAGTCATGAAGTTTTTCTGTCAGATTCATATAAATCATATAAAAATTTCCAATGTCTGTGCTTAATTTCTTGAGACGTTTATCACTGTAAAGTGTTGCATCATATTCAATAAATGAATAAAGAGTAAAACTCTCAGCCCCAAATCAAACATGTTTTTGTATTTGTGCTAATTTGAGATTTGAAAAAAATCACTAATTTGGAAAAAATGAACCTAATATGTTTAATCTAAATGTAATATTGATTCAATATACTTTTTTAACAAAATAAACAAAAAAACCATAGTGGATGATAATCAACAAAGCTGTATTTATGGTTAAATATTAAAATTCACAGAAATACGGTTATGTAAAACTTGAAAATTATTTTTTTAGCAAGATCAGTGAAAATACTTAAAGTTTTAATGTGAATATAATGAACTTTCAAATGGTTTAAGTAAATGAAACATGAGCTGATCTGAGGACAGTAACAGAATAGAACATTTACAGTATTTACAGCATTTCCAGGTATGAAATTCAGTACATCCATTCACTACACACGGAGATCTATGAAAATGTCACAACATAAACACAACAGGACATTGTTTAAAAGTATATTTTAACTCCAAATGACAATGTTTCAGATTCATTTCCACTGTTAGAATAAAATCATGAAAGTTAATGCTCCTGTCATCTGGACTGTTTGGTGTGAGGTGTTCATAAGACTCCAAGCTGTCTTAAGTCAGGCTTTCCTCAAAAACAGTCCTGTATAAGATCATCAAATTTTTCAGCTTGGCACATTGAAACAGTCACATGAATACTGTCAACTCCTAGACGTGCTCTGTCTACTTACAAACAGCAAACAAGATATAAATTGAATATCATTTGTCAAACGTGGGCAGCATAGTGGTGCACTGTTGGCATCATCACTTCCCAGTAAGAGGGTCCTGGGTTCAGTTCCAGCCCTGACCTGCATGGGCCTCCATGTGTGAAGATTGCATGCTCTCCCTGTGTCTGCGTGGTTTCAGTTCAGGTCCTCCAGCTTCTACTCACCATCCAAACACACCAATGGATTGGATTATAAAGATATGAACTGAATATATCCATACCAACAGTCCAACCAACCACTAGAGGGTGTAGTGAGTCACTCTGTTGGTGAGGAAACCTAATCACATGACATGCTCAATGCTTGTTTTGAAAAAATATCAGAAAGTGATGCGATGGGATTAAAACTTCTAGTTTCAAACAAACTGATAAAATCCAGAGACACTGTTGTTGTTTTCACCACTGGACTCAGTTCTAAATGAAAAGTATGGAGTTTGGTGCTAAAATCACAGGTGAGAGAGATTATGAGGCTTATGAAGGTATACAGTTACTATGTGACGTTATTATCTTTGCTAAGTTTGCTGTTTGTTGATCAAAGACTTCAGATGACAGATATTCTTCTACCAGTTCATGGTGGCCAGTGCACTTTTCTCTGCTGTTGTGTTCTGGTGGGGTGACATTAGGACTGGTGAGGGCAACAGGCTCAACAAGCTGGTGAAGAAAGTCCCTTAACTATCAGCTGATGCAGCATGTGAAGACCCTAAGACACAGTGTTAGTTTAACTGTCAAAATAACCAGCTATGAGTTTTAGATTGAAGAAGAAGAAAAAACTTGACAATACCATTATACAGATGTGTGTAAACAATTAGTTTTGAACTTGTGGATAGTGATAATTTGAGTTCTAGTACATGACTTCCCTCCACTATTGAGAGTTTGGAACATTAATACAACATTGAAGCCCTTTGTTAAATACCTTGCTATATCTCCAGTATTTTTCGGTTTTTCTTCCGGAGTTAAGAACCCAAAGAAAGAGAAGATCTCATGGTTCTTATTATGACATTAAGGTGGTCAGTGAAATCAGAGGTATGCGTTGATCATCTTTGTTATCTATATCACTGAGAAACCTTATAAACCAATCACGAACATCATGCCACATAATGGAAAGTGACACAGGTAAGGTGTGAACGTTATTGAACAAGTCAGAGGTGTAGTGACCTCCACCGTTAGCTCTGACCATCTGATCAATTTGATACAACAGGCTTCTTACCTGCACCCTCTTTTCTCTCTGTTTGTTGTAAAACACACAGAATCTACCACCACACTTAGAAAGCAGCGTTGTCATAGAACTGCTATCTCTGATTTTTTCCTCAATTTTTCCGCCTTCTAACTTATCTCCGTGTGTGAACAGCACCATGGAGTATTTCGGAGCATCCCGGTCAAACAGTTTGGGCAACAGCTTAAACAGTTTCTCATCTGCTTTGGAGATTCTGCCAAGTTTGACGACGAAGATGAAGGCGTGAGGTCCTGGACCAGCTGCTGTTATTGACTTCATGATCTCTTTAAATAACACTTCAGGAGCCCAACCTTCACCAGTGACTCCTGGGGTGTCGACCACAGTGACCCGATGACCTTCCACCACTGCTGATATACTGACAGTCTCTTTGGTGACTGGGTCGAAGTTACAGCCTGTTTTAAAACCGCCCGACTGTGATTGTAGTCCCAGGATGGTGTTTCCTGATGAACTCTTTCCGGCTCCAGGCAGACCGAGCAGGACGATCCTCCTTTCCTTCAGCCTGGCCGACTGCGCTGAACCCACAGCTACAGGAAAGACAACAACATGAGTCATTGTATTAAATATGTATGAAAGTGTGGATTCCCTTATTATAAATACTGACAGATTAAGGGCCTGTATCCATAGGCAGCATTTTTTTGTACGTGCTAGCTGCAGCTCTTTTTCATACAAACCCTATGCAGTCCAGCATTTTCAGCGCTCAACATCCTCAACTCTCAGCACACATTGTTTTTTCAACTCAGAGAACTCCCAGTTGAAACCATTTAGGACAACACCGCACTTATCATTGTGACTTCTATCTCACGACCAATCAAAATTAACAGGAGGCAGGACTTACGATACCAACACTGTCACCTATTTTAGAGGAGAAATTCAGATTCATTTACAGACACAGATGACCTTTATTGACCAACTTTATTACCCACATACTTCACAAATCTTATGTTTTGTATTCTGTGTGTCTGTGTTGCATGTTTGAAACAGTAAATGACAATATGGAATGGGAATGTGTTCAATGAAGTCAGAATTGTTCTTTGACGCATCCAAACACCATAATTTTAGCTTTAATTTGGTAGTTTTTATACTGTTTTTAGTGATGACAGATGAAAAGTAGAATTTTGGCTGATTCTGGTACATTTACAACAGTGATGATTGATGTGTACTGTCCCTGTCAAATAAGTCAATAGAACAAATGAATAAGTCATTGTGGAAATGTGGAAATTAAAAAAGCAGTAAAGCCAGTTTACTGTTGTCAGCCTTTCAAGTGCACTGTTTGGATTTTGTCTCACTGTCAAAATGTATGACGTAAAATTCTATACAAAGATTTGTACATGTGAATTAAAGAATACATCAGAATGTTCTCTTTTCTCAGTCAGTGTTCATTGTTTAGATTAGATTAGATTAGATTCAACTTTATTGTCATTGCACATGTCACAAGTACAGAGCAACAAAATGCAATTAGCATCTAACCAGAAGTGCATAGCAGTTGTTTTATATACAATGTACAGTATATACACACTATATGATGGCATATATTGTGTATACATAGAGTGCAATTTTAATAAATAAAGTGCAGATATTGAACAAGTAATATATATTGCTATGAGTATGTACAAGATGTATAGAATAAAAATAAACAGGTCAGATTGTATGATTTACAGTGATTGTGATGGTGGCGGTATGTACATGAGTGCAGATATTGACAGAAGTATGAGGAAGTAGTGGGTAATGAGTCCGGTGCAATTACAGTATGTACATTAGTGCAGAGTAGAGGGTAGTTAGTCCAGATCATTTTTTTGCCAGTTAATTGCTCATTCTTAAGCAATTAACTGGCAAAACATTTAATTAAACTGAACATGATGATATGATTAGAAAGAAATTTAACATGTCTGAAATTACTTGTGATAGTATTAATATTTATGCAATTAATTGAGTGTGTTATCAAATGTAACACAGGTAAAAGGGGGAGGTAAAAGACTGCCAAGTTAAGCTATAATGTGAATTTGTATGTTAATATAGTTGTCACGTGGTGTCATTTTTTTTCTCCTTTTCCTCTCTGTATCTTCTGGTGACTCTAGTTCATCCTTCCAGTAATAATGTGCTAGTTTTATTCACATTGGGCCTCATATATGCAGAGATTAGAAATAGTACAGATGTGGCTCAGAGGTCATTTCTCACCTGATCTGAGGAGGCCCGACTTCTTCAGCAGCTCCTTGACTTGTTCCTGTTCTCCACTTTTGTTGTTGAAGCTATGATACCTTTCTCCAAACATATTAATAAACTTCCGAAGATCACCTTTTGCATTTTCATTCATGAACTCCTTCAGAGTCTTATTGTCTAAAGTGTCTTCACCTGTGAACAGCAAGTAACTGTTCTTCTCCTGCTCTTTTCCAATGACTCTGAGAGCTGCTTCCACAGAGTATTTCTGCTCACGGGTGAATCGATCTATTTTAACAACAATCAGAAACCGACAGGATTTGCCTTTCCGTAGAAGTTCATCGCAGTGGTTTTTAATCTTTACCTCTGTCTGAGAGTCCTCCTCTCCATCTGGACCTAAAATACCTGGAGTGTCAATTACTGAGATTTGCTTCCCCAGGACAGTTTCAACTTGTTCTGAGATTTCAGTCGTTACAGATTCAAAAGACTGTTTTGACTCAAATGCTCGTCGTCCTAAAATTGTGTTTCCTGAAGCACTTTTACCAGCACCGGTGTTTCCCAGAAGAATGAAGGTGGTCTGTGAATCCATGACTGAACATCAGGAAACCTGCTGGAGACACCAAAGAGAGCACAGTACATGAACCTCTGTACCACCGCAAGAACTTTACCAGGAACTTTAACTTTACCCAAGACTTCGAAAAACGTTGGTGTATTTCCACCAAAATTACTCAAGTATAAAACTTTTCCTCAACCCCTAACTTTCCCTTTAAAATGTTTCTATTAGGCCAACCCTAACCCTAACCCTTAGGGTAGGACTTTTCAGATTCCCCAGAATTCTACAGGGGCAGGGCTGTGTGCTGAAGACCTCTGGTTAAATACTCTAAGGACAAATCCCAATTCACCCCTTGGCCCTCCTACCCCTCCATTTATACATGAAGGTGTGTGTGTGTGTGTGTGGGGGGGGGGGGGGTCCTGATTCTTGATGAGTTGGAGGGGAAGGGCTAAGGAGGAGGGCTGTTTGGCCCTCAAAATTGAGATTTTTCAGAATCACACTGGAGGTATGAGAAATTTCCCATATTTCTGTTTGAATCATCGACAAGAAAAAAATGCAGCA
The DNA here is from genome assembly GCA_037367365.1 of Apogon talboti. Lineage (NCBI taxonomy): Eukaryota > Metazoa > Chordata > Actinopteri > Kurtiformes > Apogonidae > Apogon > Apogon talboti. The sequence goes on along the minus strand of JAPQRQ010000007.1, from coordinate 6,531,830 downwards.
GTGTGATGAAAGAAACACACAAATGTAAGTATTTTTTTTTTGTAAATAATTTAATAATTTCATCATTCGTTTCATGCCGTTTTGATGAATTATAGACCACAAAAAATGCCCAAAGCATATGCAACAGAGATGGTTACAGCTGCTGACGGTATGGTGAATTCTTTGGCAAACAAAGTTGTTGCATCTGTTTATAGTGGCATCTATGACCGCTGATGAAGTAACAAGGCTCGAAGAGTGTTTCAACCCCTACCCCTTACAACTCCATTTCAAGGGAGAGTGCCAAGTGCGAGGGCCAAGGGATAGGAGTAAGGAGGAGGGCCAAGGGGTGAATTGGGATTGGGCCTAAGGGCCGTTTCATAGTTATGAATAAAGCAGCCTAACAGTGTGCACACTCACTGTACCTTCACTTGCAATGTTTAATCCCGTGTACAGCTGCAAATGTATTTATTCCATTGACAAACTTCACTTCGTTTGTGTTTGATCATTTGAAAAATGGAGTAAAAAGAAGAGAAGCTAGGAGAAGTGGACGGTCAACGTTCATTTGCTGAATACGCACAAAAGAAATTCAGAGGGACTTCCTCTTGAAATGACGGAGTCTGATTTAAATACATCTCCAGAAATGGTGGGAGCGGTGGAAACACAAAGCACGCGAATTCTTTGACCCAGGTAAATAAATTCCTGGGAATCACCAGAGCAGTTCTTGCATTATAAACCAATATAACCTTAATCTGTTTAATGAGTCAATCCGTCAAATCTCTGCAGACAAGTTTAGTTTACCTCACGTTTACAAAGAAAACTTAAAACAATATCAAGCATTATCAAAATAAATTAACTGGAAGAAGACGAATTAACAGAGAGTATTATCTGTATAATCAACAGTATTTCACCTTCAGCCAATCTGTCATTTGAGGAAGTCGGAAAATGCAGCTAAAATGTAAAATAACATACACTGAACTGTGTGAAAAGAACAAAGACAATTACACAACTATCTGAAAACACACGGAAAACTGATAAACATACAGAAAACACGAAGGAGAATGAGAAAGACTGACCTGATAAAAGGGTCTTCTCTGCAGTTGTCGAAGACGCGACACACTATGTGAAAGTGCGCAAAATGTAATGCGCGAATTCATGAAGAGTTCTTTCAGAATAAAATAAAATAGGCCTAGTTTTAACTTCAGGTTTTATTGTATGCGTTGTCTGTCTATGTTTTGCACCAGAGTGTAAGTTTATCCTGATCTAGTGGCTTTTAAGAGAAAACATGCTGTTCTCATTGTGTTTATTTTAAATAGGCTAGAAGAGTTTTATTCTCAGACCGGATATGATTCTGTGTGTGGTTTTTAGCTTTACTTTTAAGGTCTCAGCCATTTACTTAAACTAGCTCAATAAATTGCAGGGATCAGTGATGGCATCCGGCGGATCCCCAAGTAAGTTCGACTATTCACCGATTTATTTCATGTTTTAATCGTTCTGAGAATGAACACCTGGATCGGGCTGTAGTTTCTCTTTCACTTTTAACTGTTACTGCGCCACAGTCTGCATGGTTCACAAAGTCAGGTCCGAACGGTCTCATTTCCTTCATGTCAGATATAGAACAAACTGGGCTGTAAACAAAAAAAAAAAAAAAAAGAAATTATATATACAGTAAGTGGACAGGATAGCAGATCAGTACAGAAGCATCACAGCCCTGTTCCAACTGCGTTTGTCTCAGTATCAGCTTCAATGTCTGTGATTTACTGACAGTGTGAGACATTTGAATTGATTTAGGCTGTTTACCAACTCATATAAACTTCATATAAAGTATGTCAGTGTGAACTTGAGGCTTTTTATTGTAATGTACAAGTTAAGCATTTTTCTTTAGATACAGAAAGTTAGTGGGTTAGAGCTACAACTAGAATCAACAATGTAGGTAGTAAATTAATATGAACAGATGCTTTTAGTGACAGTATAATAAATTTGTGGATGTTAAAGCATAGCCTGTTACCTGAATATGGGTGTATTACAAGGAGCAATGCATGAAGTAAGACAATTGTATTGTACTGTAATACCTGTAGGCAAGATGTTTGTTTTTAATAGGTCACAGATTATAGCAATAGCGCTACAACAATAGTCTTTGTCCTCTAACAGCTAAAGGCACTGTTTGTCCTTCAGCTTTCAGTCATAGTGCACTTCAGAAAAACAAAAATGAATAAAAAGGCAGATAACTATTGTCAGACACACCTAAACTCTTATATAACACAGTCCAACACCTACAGTGCAATGCAGCACAATACTTGCAGCATGCCACAACATGTATTAACCCATAAACACAATTCTCCAGAATGCAGGAAAATATGTGCTTAACACTCAAAGCTTCAAAAGCAGATGAAGATTTTGTGTGTTGCATATTTTCTGAAACTCAGTCAGACAAGAAAAGATAAAATGAACTTTGTTGATCCCACAATTCACAGGTTGAGGCAGATAAAGTGCCAGACCAAAAAGTGTGCATGCAGCAAGACGCGAGCAAAAAACTATACAAATATAATGATATAGTTTTACAGACTTTATAGGGATAAATGGATTAAACAGAGATGTGTGTTTGATTTACTGACAGTGGAAGAGGAACAGGTCTAACCACAATTTCTATTTCCGTCTTAAGGACTTTTATTTTCGTTTGTCACTTCAGACCTCTACGCAGCCCCTTTAATATAAGATAAGATAAGATAAGATACGACTTTATTTATTAAATTCCTTGTGTCAACAGAACCACGGAGAAAAGTCAGTATGGAGAACCCTCCAGGTCAGAAACCTTCTGTTAACATTTAACCTTTTTATAGTATAGCATAGATACACTTAGTTATGGCCAAAGAGCTAAACCTTCCATCTGAAAAATGCTTTTGTTGAAAACACACAAAAAAACATGTTTTCTTGCAGAATGCTATTTGTTAACAATACCCAATAAACAATACACTGTTTTTTTTGTTTGTTTGTTTGTTTTTTACTATATTACTCTATACAAATTACATTAGTTTTCTCATCAAAGTGCATTTTTCAGATAGGAGGTTTTGTTCTTCAGTTTTTGAATAATATTCATATCCATGTGTTCCTCTCTGACAGTCTTCAGGTTGGTTCTCGTTGGGAAGACCGGTGCAGGAAAGAGCTCCAGTGGAAACACAATACTAGGAAGAGACGCCTTCCCTGCAGCTGTCAGCGCATCCTCAGGTAACACCAAACACCCTGGACTTAGTGGATGAATTTTGGTGAAAGCTTATGACAAAAGTATTCACATCAAATACACATTTAATTTCATACATTGATTCAAATATGTACAATACAGTGTATATA
>JAPQRQ010000007.1:6518391-6528406 GCA_037367365.1 Apogon talboti | reverse complement strand
TTTTTCTGCTTGTATTTATTGCTTTATTTCCTCTTTACATTTTTTTGTTTCTTAATTTTATATTTATTTATTTAATTATTTTTTTATTTCTTTGTACACATATACAGTATATTTGTACAGCATGCATGCTGTGTAAATCTATTGCAGTTAATCTTACCACCACAGGGGGCGATAGCGGAATCATACAGTCTGTTATCGCTTTATGAAGTAGCACAAAAACAAAAGAAGAAGAAGCCTCAAACTGTGTGTGGATGGTTCTGTTCTGTTAGTTTTGGTCTTGTCACGTTTTAAAACGCAAGCCAATAATTTTTTTTTAGGGTTTAAAGTCAACCCGGAGAGGAGTCAGTTTACCATAAATCCACAGCAGCAGCAAAGAGGAAGAAGAAAAACACGAAGAAGAAAAAGTGTCAGTGCTCCGGAAGTGATCAGTGTCTAAGCTAACACTAACATCGGGTGAACAGGTAAGCAAACTGAAACCAGCCTATTATTAATGTCCTTTTATCGATTCTTGATGTGTGAAATGTCAGATGGATGACTTTTTACCGAGATCTGGCGTAACAGATGGCTGACACCTCAATGACAGCCCGGTGGGGTTAAAATTAGCTTCAGTTAGCTTCTGTTTAGCTCCACTGACACTCACCACCTTTTCTCTCTTTTCCTATTCGTTGTTGTTCTTATTTTTAAATTGGATTAGATATAGATTAGGTAGAACTTTATTTGATCCATTGGGCAGGCTTCCACAGGGAAATCTTGTTGTTGTTGGTGTTTTATTATAGTTATTTTTACTTTTTGTATTCCTGATGTTGTGACTTATGTTTTCAGTTCGGTTAATTTATTGCTAACGATAGAAGGCATTGGCTCTTTGAGATTTTACTTTAAATGGATGTTTTTTGTTCAAACTAATGTCTCATCTACGACAAGACTCCCACAATAATAGTAATGACTAGTTTAGGGACCTATAGGTCCTCTTTGCAGCACTGAACCAAGTGTAGATCACTAGTTATACAGTATAAGGAAATCTGCGGCAGTTGCACACCTGAAAATAAACAAATAAAAGTTAACTCTGATTTTAGCACAAGATTTTTCTGATAGTTGATAGACACTTGAATTGTGTAAATGAAATGCAGCAAATGGTCCAGTTAAGAATCATACCAGGGACGTGATGCTCAGGCCATTTGCACCCAGCATGTAAATACTCTAACCACTCAGCTATCAAGTAAAGGAGAATTTTTAGTGTGCGTATTTCGGTTCATCTTTTAGAAGTTTGCATCCAAATTATGTGACAGTAGGTGCTGCTTGTCTCATGTTGCTTTTTCGCTGACTGAAGTGAAAAATATCTGTATGCTTTTCAATGTATGATTGTTCAGAATCACAGAACATGATTAGGGCTGGATCTCACTATGGATGTTTGTTTAATATGTTTACAAACTGTCTCATGCAAGAAATGGTGTGTAGTCTTATAAGATAGTTACAATAGGTACATTTTGATTTTGATGCTTTTGATCAAGAATATTCTTTTAGTGTTTATTCATTTGGTGGAAACTGTACAAAAGTACAACAAATAGTTAAAATAGGTGTTTGTTTGTTTTTGTATGTTTTTTAGGGATCCACTGGAGACAGGCTTAAGAGCTACATGTGGCCCAGGAGCCACTGGTTGAAAATCTTTGGATTCAACTTTAATCAGACATTTTTAACAGGTAAAACATATTATTCCTTATCATAAATTATTACTGACCATTTTGTTTACTGTGTGTCCTTGAACTAATCTTCCCTCATGTTAGTCTGTACCATAGAAGGTATAAAGAGACAGACATTGCAGTACATTAGGAGGTTTCAATGGGTTCTCAATCTGGTTCTTCTGATGTGTAAGATCTGTATAGAGGGTCATGATGAGGCTCTACTCATCAGTTAGCAGGCTTTAGAGGCTCCCAATGAGGCTCTACTGATTTCCTCTCAGTGGTTTTCATTGCTTCTTAATGAAGCTCTTCTGACATGTAGAGGTTTCTGTTGGTTCTCAGTGAACTACTTCTGGTCAGTCAGCAGGTTCTAGACATCTTGATGAGGTTCTACTGATTTAAAACAGGTTTCTAATGGTTCTCAATGAATTTCTACTGATCTTTAAGAACAGATTGTTCTTTGCAAAGTTCTACTGTTTATAAAGAGATTTTTTATGGTTCCCGATGAAGTTCTCCTGGTATATACAGTTTTCATATACAGTTCATGTCATTGAGCCCCTGAAAATCTGAAAGAGGTTTTTAGAGGTTGTCAGACATTTTACCAATCTAGTTGAATTTTCAAGTGATTTTCAGTGAAGTTCTAATCTAATCTGTAAAATGAACATCATCGTTCTTAAGGGGGTCTGTTGACCTGTTAGAAGTCTCTAGTGGTCTAAATCATTAATCTATTTTCAAATGACAGTATGTTTCATGTTTCCTTCTTTATTGAACACTTAATCACTGATTATCTGTTACAGTGTCAATATGAGCAGTCGAGCAGAGAAACAGGTTGAGCAAGAGGAGGAAGACTTCTACGACTGCCACGAGACTCTGGAGCGTCCAGATCGAAAAGAGGAGCACGAGCAGGGAGACAGGCTGCAGAGTGACAGGGATGAGGAGAAGGTAGACAGACTACACAAAGAGGAGAAGAGCGACAGGCTGCAGGAGGAGAAGAGCGACAGGCTGCAGGAGGAGAAGAGTGACAGGCTGCAGGAGGAGAAGAGTGACAGGCTGCAGGAGGAGAAGAGCGACAGGCTGCAGGAGGAGAAGAGCGACAGGCTGCAGGAGGAGAAGAACGACAGGCTGCAGGAGGAGAAGAACGACAGGCTGCAGGAGGAGGAGGAGAGCGACAGGCTGCAGGAGGAGAATGTTGGGCTGCATGGCGACAGGCAGCAGGAGGGCAATGGGCAACAGGACGACTCAGACTCAGAACTTAAAGCTGAGTCTGCAGCAGAGGTGGAGTTTGACGAGGAATATCTGACAGAAATAGAGAAGGAACTAACAGAGGAGGAGAAGGAGGTAACAGCTGTTCACCTATGTGATGCCAGAGTGATGTTATTCAGGTGTTCAATCTGTAACTTTCTGTTTCAGAGTCGACGGCAGGAAAGTTTGACCCTGAAAGAGAAAGGGAACAGTCAGTTCAAGTCTGGAGGTGAGTAAAACCAGTTTAACCAACACATAAATCAATTTTACCAGAATATTAACCAATGTGTTGTTTCTGTGTAGACTGGTCAGACGCGGCACTCAGCTACACTGAGGCGCTGGGTTTATGTCCGCTGTGTTTCAGCAAAGAGCGATCTGTACTGTTCTCCAATAGAGCTGCTGCCCGACTCCACCTGGTAAGCACATGATAACAACATGGAAACAAAGTGCAAAGAATCACAGTAACAACACACAAGCAACATGCTGACAACAGTATGGTAACGAAATGCCAAAAACAACAGTAACAACACGCCGATGACTTGCTTACAACATGACAACATAGTGAGAATATACTAACAATATGCCAAACATGACAACAAAATGCTAATTACATTACAATAACAACATTTACAGAACCTGGTAATAACAGGTCCCAAACATGGCAACAGCATTCTGAAAACACGGCAAGCACACATCAATAATACATCAGCAATATGGCAACAACATGCCAACATACTGACAACATGGGGGACAATACGCTGATAACATGGCAACAGCATATTAATACCACACTAACAACATTCTAAAATCATTACTACATATCAGTAACATATCAGCAACACGCCAACATCATCCAAACAACATGTCAATATGCTAACAACATGCTGAGTATCTGCCAACAATATTGTAAGAACACACCATCATCCTACACATGCAAACATGTAAAAAACACAGTACAAACATACCAACAGTACACCACCATACCTGTAAACAGATGACACATCAACCACACTCTAGCAACACGCTAACCTCATGCCACATCCTCCGTCTGTCTCTAACACCTGTCTGTGTGTCCTCAACAGGATATGAAGGAGAAGGCGATTTCAGACTGTTCCAAAGGTAAGATATGACTTATTGATGAGTCTTTATTGACTGAAAGTTTCTGGACTCTTGATTTTTTTTTTTCCAAATTTGACATAAAACCTGATCAGATTTTAATTGAATTAAAGGAATTAACCAGAAAATTAAACAAATTCTGCATTTATTGTGGAAAATTATTCAATAATGTTAGCCCCTGCTGTGTGATGAATTAGTTTTTTTATTGATTGATATATGTGTTGAACAGTATATGACTATGTTGCCATAGCGATAGAGTTGAATCCAGACTATGTGCGGGCGTTGCTGAGGAGGGCCGAGCTTTATGAGCAGACAGAGAAGCTGGATGAGGCTCTGGAGGACTACCAAAAAGTTCTGGAACACGACCCAAACCACACTGGAGCCAGACAGGCCTGCATGGTGAGTCTGGATTGGTTTTAAGTGAAATGCACCCTGGTAGTTGTAGTTCATTGCTGTGCTTCAATGTTTCTGTCACAGACTTTTGTGACATTGATTTTTAATGACAGAAGTAGAGACGATTAAATGTAATTCAATGGCAAAAAAAAAACCATTAACAATTAAGATGGACTACAACTCCCTGGATACATTCCAACAACCAGCATCCAACTGCTGAGCTTTGCATTCCCCATTCTGAGACCTCTTGTTCATGGTAACAGTAGCCAAAGTTCATGGGTATTGTAGACCAGAAAGTCCAGGTTCTGTTGATAAACCTGGTCCTTGTGGACAAAATTTTACCTCTAAGAGGTAAATATCTACATTTCTAAGATATGAACCGTTATGAACAATTTCTTTACAGAGGTCAGAACGTTTAGAAATGTCCATGTCAAAAAGCTTCCTCATTTTTGTGTGCTGGATTTCTATCAGTGTAAAATAAGAACCACTAAAGTAACTATCTTTTCTTCTTAAACTCTGTTTTCTACAACAGAACTTCGCTAAATGTAGACCAGCTGCACATTGAGATTTTACTGTTTACTTTTTTTCCATTGGTACCATTTAAGCTGCCATCAGATAGACTGAAACCTACCTGAAAAGGTCACAGTTTTATTTGTTGAGCATGACTTTAGAAAATCTGAACTGATGTCTGGATTGAATGATCTTTTGTGTGTCTTCTAATGATTAAAATGTTAAAATGTTAAAATAATCAGTCAGTTGAAGCTGTTGTTCTGTTTGCAGTGTAAAGTCTTTAAAATCAGTTGGGTTTGAAAGTCATATATAAATGAAGTGGCAGGACATGTGAGGCGTGTCAGAACACATCATTGTAACATGTTTGTGTGTGTTTCAGAGGTTACCTCAGCAGATCCATGAGAGAAATGAGAAGCTGAAGGAGGAAATGATGAGTACGCACTGCACCTGAACACACCACACTCTCACAGTTAAACCATTTTACTGGTCTCTAATCTAGTATTGACTGGTGATCAGTGATGAAATCTGTGCAGCGTCAGTTTTCATTTAAACCCTTTGGTTAAATTAACCCTTTAACCCCTTATGTGTCTGTGGTAAGCATTCTTAATGTATGATTTAATTTAAATATTCATGAAATTCAACTGTTTGCTCAAGAAGAAAAATTTCAAAGTGTGCTGATAGAATAGACCTTGTGCTTTCCATAGACATCTGAGCATGCTCAGTGCCACCCCTCCATTACCTGTGGAATGGTGACAAAACACAGAGCAGTGAGTGAGACCGATTTGCTATAAAAATGGACGGTTTGACCTTTATTCGTCTTTTTTCCACCGTTTTTCTCATTGTTTTTGCTATTGTTTGCAGTGTTGTGGTGATTTTCCTTTATTTGCTTTTAGTTTTTATTTTTGTTTTGTTTTTTTAGAAAAAAAAGCCCCAAAACTAAAACTACTGGGTCAGAATTCAAATCCTTGTTGTTCAGTGTGTTCCAGTTCACAGTTCATGTTAAACATCCTAAATCTCTTATTGATGGTCATTCTGAGTGCCTTATTTAGTAAAAACCTGTCAAACTTCAGTTCCTCTCTTTGTTTTTTTCTGTTAATCCACCCTGTTTTGACCCTAAAACACAGTAAAACAAAACCACTGAAGAAAAGGAACATCAGCACATACTCACAGCAGCTTTTATGACACTTCTACAGATGCAAATTCACAGCAGCACGTTCACCTGAAGTAATGTCTCAGGTTAAAGGATTACTTGAAAGTTGTCACATTTAAAAAAAAATTCACGTTTCCATTTGTACAGAGAAACAGAACAGGTGGACATGAGCAGAGAGAAGTGGAGTCTACTGTAAAATACTTTATTAGCAACATGGAAACATGTCAGTAATACACTAATGAAATGCCAACATCATGATAACGACATAAAAAAGCACACTATAACACATAAGCAACATGCAAACAACTTGCCATCATAACATGACAGCAACACACAAAGAATTGTTTGCATTTACTAACAAAATGGTAATCACAAGCTCACAACAACATAACATCTCAAAACACAGTAAGAAGCTAAGAATTAACCAACAAAACGTGCTAAGTACTTGGGAACTTCCTGGTAACAGCTTCTATTTATTCTGTTTCTTGATGATATTACATTATTAAATGCCTCTGTTTCTGACCTTTGACCTCAGGTAAACTGAAGGACCTGGGGAACATGTTCCTTCGACCTTTCGGACTCTCCACCTCAAACTTCCAGGTGAATCAAGACGCCAACACCGGCTCCTACTCTATCAACTTTGTCCAGAACTCTGGCAAGAGATGACCGCACTGGTGACATGTTTCCTGACGGGGTGGGCATGACTAACGCAAAGCCTCGCCTCCTGTGTGTGAGGGGGTGAGGCCAGGCTTGTTACTATGGAAACAGAAGTTCAAGTGACTGGATCAATAACTGATCAGTTTGAGTGATCTGATAATGTTAATAAATTTATGATTTATGTCATGTTTTCTGACATGTGGATGTATTAATGACCTCTGACCTCTGAGACGCCAATAAAGGAACAGAAACGTGTTATCTGCCCTTGTCCTTATGGCTGTGATCAAATCTGAAGTCTGTCTAACAAGACTAGACAGTGACAGTAACCTGGTATAACTTTACGTAATTCAGATGTAACTGTCAATAAGGCAAATCCTATACAGGTGTCTGATAGTGATGGTCTGAGCACCACAGGTCACAGCAACGCCTTCTCATTCCTGACTTGTCAGTTTGTGAGTGACACCTTGCTGTCAATCTTTAATGCACTGGATAATTACTCTTATAGTGTCATTTTACATTAGGTGTAATACAATAGTGGCTGCATGATTTCCTTCCAGTAAAGCGACATTCAGAGTTCCACCTCTCTCTGTCCACTTCCTTGAGAGAAATGTTCCTAACTTTAAAACTCTTTAACATCTGTCTCTTCTGTCTGAGGTAATAACTTCAAACATGATAATCACCTAATTGTCTAAAACTAATGTACATGTTTGTCTCTTTAGACACAGCAGCTGCAGTCTTTTGATTTCCACTGTCACTGAAGACAGAAAACATTCATCTGCTTTGAGTGGTTTTGAGATTAAAAGTGAGTGTCACTGCTCCATGTCTCTAAATTTGTTCTATTCACTGTTTTTGAAAGTTTTGTTATAAAATATGCCTCATCACAAACAACTAAAATGTAACGATAAATAAGAGGTAGTAATAGATTGACAGAACATTTACAACCCTGTGTCAAAATGGAAATAAAGTCTAACAACCACAATTGTGATAACACACATTTAACAAGGTCACAGTTATTAAGGAGCCATTATCTTTACATAAAACCTGTTGTCAGTTTGCTCATGAAACACTATAGCACCACAATAAAAAATCACAAATGAGCTTGACACTTGGTTTGCACCATTCTCTCCCATAGTCAGTGCCTTCCTTCAGAAATTTCCATTTATGTTTAGAGATTTATGAATACAATAATGATTTTGGTTGGATTTTTCTTAATTTATTATTTACCATTTTTATTTTCTCCAAGTAGGAAAAATTTAACACTAGATTTCAGATAACAATTGACCTGTGATGCTTTTACTGTCACATACATTTTGATCTTGATTATACTGTAAAATTTAATTCTTTATGATTAAAGATATTGCTAAATTATTGATTGGCTTTAGCATGATACCAAAAATGACTATATTGAACCACAAAAACTCACATTGAAGCTTCAACACTTTAATGTAAACAGTGAACACATTACAACAGGTTATCAGTGATTATTGGCGATCCAATCATTGAGCTCTCCTTGACAGCAACATCTCTCTGATGTTGTCTTCGGCCTCTTTCACGCTGCGTTCAAGGTACACCTTCTTCTGCTGGAAATCAGAGAACAGAGTGAATCACATGACTTTAGGTGAGATGAATAGGTGAGTCTTTATCTCTTTTTTTTGTCTCTTATCTGGTTATTTACTTCCAACTCTTTGATCTTCTCATCGGCTGTTTTCTGTTTGTCCATCAGCTGGTTGTTTATTTCCTCTTTCGATTGCAAGATGAACCTGAAACACAAACAGGCAGGTGCATTATGGGACATGTCATCTGCATGTGTTCAACTGTGTCAAACAGGTCACTGTGGAAACTCACATGCGTCCGACACCTTCATACAGCCGCGTGTTGTCAGGAAGTGCTGTGATCTCTGTGTGTGTGAGTTTGGCGTGTTTCTGAAGCCGATTGAGCTGTTCGATCTGCAGGTCGGCCATTTTCACTTTCTGCTGCGTGTCGATCATCTTCACCTGCAGCTCTGAGAAGGCCTGAAGAGACAGAGGTACCACACGGGTTAAATAATCAGTGCTGGACAAATTATCTGAAGAGGACAGAATGTCTCACTCTGATCAAATAATCTAAACCAGACAAATAATGTACACCAGATAAGAGGTGCCATTCTGATCTGAATTTTTGTGTTTTCCTTCACATAAATAAACATTTCCAGGATGTGACATCGGAAAAGACACAAGTGAACACAAACAACAGATGCTATTTATTCTAAAAATGTTTATATTGAGGTATTACTTTTATTTTTTGTTAATTTGAAAATTAAGTGCTTATTTTAATACTTTCATTGATTATTTTGCTCATTTAGCCGCTTCCTTTTCTCATTGGTTAATGAAATAGAGCTTATTCTGTTCACTTCTTGCTGTTTAAGTTTTAATGTTGTTCATTTTTATTTTAGTGCCAATTTTGTTCATCCGTGTCAAATTGTTGTATATTTTTTTCTTCTGCCGATTAAGAACGTATCTGATTTTATTATAATAATGTTGTTAAATGCTGATAAACTGATATTTTGCTATTAAAATTAGTTAGTCGTCTCCACCTCTTTATCTTGTAATTATAAATATTGTATTTTATCTTTAACATAAAAGACACAAACTGATTGAATAAACTGATAAGATAGTAGTAAATGAAAAATTTGACAAACCACATTCCCACCGCATTAAAATAAACTACCCCATGTTGTACATTTATACACCGGCCTGTGTATGTGTATTGTAACTCCTCATGCTAACAGTTAGCCGCAGTGTCTCGTGCCAGACGTGGTTTTATGATGACCTGTATGTTTGATCTCACGCTGTTTCTTTTAACGGTTCTCTACAGACATGCAGATGAGTAGTGAATCCAGTGTGAACACGTAAAGTCATGTAGACTGCGAACATTAATCAGTACCTTCTTCAGCTCCAGGTCTACGGGCGCCGCCATCTTGTACAAACACACCCTGCAATCACGCATGCGCAGCTGGCGCCCCATCTGTAGTCACTGGCGATAAGAGTTGAATAGCGACACCTGCTGGATGAAGGGGTACCATTTTGCTGCTTGTTAATAGACCAGGGGTCACCAACTCCGGTCCTCGAGGGCTACTATCCTGCATGTTTTAGATGTTTTCCTCTTCCAGCACACCTGCAGAGACTGATGATAGGCTTATCATTTGAATCAGGTGTGTTGGAAGAGAGATACATCTAAAACATGCAGGATAGTAGCCCTCGAGGACTGAAGTTGGTGACCCCTGTAATAGACA
>JAPQRQ010000007.1:6492816-6511214 GCA_037367365.1 Apogon talboti | reverse complement strand
TATCTCATTAAATCAGTAAGATCCTAATTTGAAGAGCACATCTATGGCAGAAATAATTCTACATTAAATAAAAAATATGCTTTCTTTCTGTACTACTCAAGTTGTTTTGCAGCTGAATACTTGCATATACAGTATGTACCCAAGTAGTTGACTGAAAATACTTTTACTTTTGTTCAAGTCTAGATATGTGAAACCTAAACATGTTACTTCATAACAGAACATTTATGTTTTTCAATTTCTCAGTCCTTTAATTGAGCAAAAAGCATGAACCTGTATTTTTTCTTGTTCAGATGTCAGTTGGAGAGGAGGGCTGTCTCTTGCTATTTTAATTGAAGACCCCTGACCTATATCAAATACAGAGGCTTTTTTTTTTTAGATGTTGTAGGTGGCACTATTGAGTCATTTTTCCATCTCCATTCTCAAGAACCACCAAATATAACACTTACTTTCACTTATAATAGAGCAAACATGTGACTAATGTAGGGGAATATCAATCCTGATAGTTTGGTTTCATCACTTCTTGGACATAATGACATGTTCTCCTGTTATTCCTACAACCGTCACTAGAGTTACATCTGCTCTGTTTACTGTTGGTAAAACTAAGTATTTATCCTAAATGAGTTCATCTCTTCCCATCATGTAGATTTTTGTTCATTTGTACTGAGACCTGCTGAAGATGGGGACTGTTTCCAGTTCATCGAACCCTGTCCTCCAGTCCTTGTGGCTCACAGTCACTGTAAGATAATTGCTGATCACTTCAACAGATGTTTAGAGCTCATGTTTGCAGACGCCTGCTAAAACCCAGAGTACTGTTTTTAGCACAACTGCACATTTTTCCAAATAACATTTTTCAGTCTAATTAGAATTTTTAAAAAATGTTCTACTATGACTGCTAAGCTTACATTTTTGTCACTATTAAAAAAACAATTACTTAGTTCAGTAGCTTCAGTTGATAAAGACCAGATGAGCTGGTCACTAATCAGTCACCCAATAAACAAGTCTTCAAATTAAACAGGATTTCACACATGCAACATTTTATTGCATTTATCATCTGTTTGTACAGAATATTACAATAATTATTAGAATAAGATTTAAATTTCCTGTTTATCTTCACATATTTTCACAAAGCAGAGAAGTAAAAAAGAAAGTGTAATCTGTCATCACAACCTTTAAAAAACCAGTAAGCCCAGTTAAACGAAGTTCAGACCAGTTTAAATGACAGACCAGTTGAGACCGGTTTAAAGCAGGTTTAGACTGGTTTAAACTGGTTCAAACTGATTCTGACTGACTGTTGAAAATCATCTTTTCATATTTTGGTTGAGAGGAAAAAGCTGATCGGATCGATTTATTTGATCAGCTTGCCTATCTCTGCAGGAGGACTTACACTTCAATGTTTTCTGTGAACTGGTCGGCATCCTCTGCATTCATCTGCAGATAAACATGTGACACACCTGTTTCCATGGAGACCAGAGTTCACCTGAACTATGTTGTGAGCTGATTGGCAGGTGCTTTGTTATGAGTTGATTGGAGGACGCAAACTAAACCTCAAACATGTGACCTGACTGACCCTGGACACTGACCCCGGTAACCATGGAAACACTCTCATTATAAATATAGACTCTTCATTATTGATTAAGTTCATGTCATTGATCATCAGTCGCTCCGGCTCCGCCCACAGTCTTTCAGCCAATGGCAGCGCAGGGCTCATCAGCAGCTGTGGAGAGAGAGACAGGTATGAGTCTGGTGATGTTAAAATAATGTGAACACATTATGAAACCAATGTGTTTTATAAATCCTGGTGATTGCAGTCTGTATTAACTCTGAGTGGATCATAACCACATGGTTATGCCATTGTTCTCGAACATCACTCTCAGGGTATGAAGCTCTAATGCTGTTTTCAACAGGATAGTGAATAAATACAGGAAACTGGACAAAGTGTCATCATGCCACTGTCTCCAACCAATCAACAAATGACAAGGTGATGGATAGTAAAAATCCACAACACCAGACCATATTTTAAGATAAAACTATATGACTGGTCAGAATTTTTCCTGCACAGTTAAGAGGCAGCTCCCTCTGTCCCACCTGACATCTCTCAAATGCCCCTGTTGTATTTCTATTAGAATGTGTGAAATCTCAAAACAGATTCCAATCTGATGAAATGCATTGAACTTGTAAGTATCAGTGTCCATGTAAACAGTTGAACTCTCTGACCAGAATGATGACAACAGCACTGGGAATACTGCTCCCAAACAACCAGAGGAAGAAAAAAGTAATAAAAGTAAGTAAAAAAAAAAAAAAAAGCCTCCTACCCAACGGAAATATGATTTTAAACCTTTTAATCTTTCTTCTGGTTTGATGGTTTACCTTAATTCATCTATAAGTTCTCCAGCAAACACCACTACATATAGAGCACTGCCATTTTGCAGTGTGAAATCGTAAGAACAAAAACCACCTTAACTTCCAAACCCTGTGGTATGATTCTGCTTTAGTCTCAAAATCTGATGCATTTACTGTATTATGAATTTACAAACACAATTTCAGAAATTTACAGGAAATTGCCACCCTGGAACTAACATCAGTATTGGAGTGTAATGCCACTGATTTCAGTGAAATGGTTACCTTTAAACCCACCTTTCTAGGCAAATGTGGTCTGAATTTCAGTTCTTTAAATCATTCTGAATCTTACAGCCTGTAGAAACACACTTAAAACCTCTGTTTTGCTATTTTGAACTTATTTCAAATTCATCTTTTGTCCTACTGATGCAGTTTTATTGTTGACATTTAATTTGAATCATCAGCTGATCAGATTCAATCCCATATATGACCTGTTTGGATGAAGATGTGGAGTTCACACCCCAAGAAATGAAATGCTATTACTTCCAAAACTGTTGACTTTCACTTAAATTCATGAGCTTTCTGGGTTTTTCCATGGCTGTGGAAACCCAGGATCTACTGTATATTCCTGATTTTACTCACTTGAATAAGTATTTATTTGATAAAGTAACAATAAAACTGGAAATTAGACTGTTCTAATACAACAAGTATTATTTTCTTCAATCATAATTATTATGACAGCTAAAATATGCTATTTGTTACAATTTTTTGGCACTTAAAGGTGTAATGTTCAGAATGGAACCAATTGTGCCTCATTTGAGCCACAAAAAACCTTGGAAGTTTAAGCAGCTTAATGTTAAAGCTCGTGTTGAATCATAATGAACAAAATAAGTACAATGGGAATTCAATGTCATTGTTTTTCATCATCATTTGTTATTTTTTTATTGTAGTTTTTGTCACACATGAAATTGGAGGGGAAAAAGGAGAAAATAATCAATAAACACCCAAGAACAGAAAAAATGACAACTATTAAAATAAAATAACTAAAAAAAAATTTAAAAAAATGAAAAAAGTGACAAACAAAAAAAAGAAAAACCTCAGGTATAATTGTTTGCTTATTTTGTTCACTCTGATTTCATTAATGTTGACTACAATACCCATGAGCCCCAGCTGCTGCTGCCACAGAGAACAAGCCTCAAACTGTTTGTACAAAGTGTAATCTGCAGATTACGCTTTGTAAAAACTATTTGATTTCACTTTTTAGAAACAAGACCTGTTCCAATCAGATTTGACATTTTAAGACCTAAAAGTTCAGATTACTTTATTGACACTTAACCCTTGTTAATTTTCCCACTCTGGTTATCAGAGCTGATTGTCTTCATTCTGTCAGATGTATTGAATAGTTCAGTTAAATTGTCTAAAAACTCCGAGAGAAACAGCTCTGGAGACCCAGTTTACCAAACATCTGTTTGCAGGTGAGAAAATCTGTGAGGCTGCAGCCAGCGTGCCGCTGAGCAAGGTGGCGCCATGACTCCCACATGAGCAGAAGAAGAAGAATGAAACCCAAATGACGACGAAGTCAAAGAGAAGTTTGAATGTTTATTTATAGATTTAAAACATCAGAAAAAAAAGAACATACACAGGTCGACTGTTTCTGTTTCTGATCTGCAAACAGACGGTAAAGAGAGTCTGACAACCAACCAACCATCATCATTTTCATCATGTCTAACAGTCAGTGAGTCCTACCTGTCCATCTGTTAAACTGAGGTTCAGGGTCTAAAACCGACAACCAACTGAGCCGAGCCCAGTTGTCAGACGCATAAAACATCAGCTTCAGTCACATCAACTCCTGGTGCTTTGTGGGTCTGACCCTGTTTAGGACCCTCAGCCACAGTTTGGACAACACTTAAAAGTTTCACAGTTTAAACAGAAACAAAGAAAGAACAACAGGAACTGACACGATTGGTGCTGGACTGGATCGGTTGCAGGGGCACTCTGCTGTGATTGTACATTACTTGTTAATACCTAAATATCAAACCGTTTCAGAGGAAAATATTCTACTTTTGAGTTTACTACATTTGTCTGAAAATTCTCATAAGAGCTGAAACACTGTGTAATGCTTTGTTACAGATTAAAGTAGGACTGAAATACTTGGCTGACTGAAAAATCAAGTACAAACTATGTAGATAATGGCTTAAAATCATATAAAGTTTAGGTGTTTTTATACATGTTCCGTCAGTATTGTCTTAGAAAACTATTCTGGAAAAAGTCTTTTATGACTAATCTTTCAAGTTTTTTCATTACCATAAATTAAGTTTCTTGATATTTGCAAGTACCCAAATAACAGCCGCAAGTATGGGTATTTATGGGTCAGTGTGGGAAATTGCTGACCGCTGTAGGTTGTCACTGAGATGGTATTGATCACCACTTTTTTGTTGCTCCCCAGATTTTGACCAATCAGGGCAAATCAGGTCTTTAATGTAGCAAAGTGGCTATTGACACAGTACTGTGGCATGAAATATCGGTTTGTTTATTGCCATGGAGCCAATCAGCGCCCTCGTTATATATGTGTAGACTGGTAACCTGTCACTCTGTTGCCACAATCAATCAGATAGCAAATGGGTCAAGCTGAGGTCAGCAGAGACTTAGCTCAGTGGGTAACGCTTCAGACTGCAACGCAGACGGCCGGGATCCGCCATTGATATAAATCAGCCACTGGGGCAATGTTCAAAGTGCAGAATTCAGAGGACAGCGTTCAATACACTGAAATGACACAGAACTGAGAAGAAACACGGCACACTGCCACATCTAACATGTAGCTCCACCCACCTTCTCCAGCCTCAATATCACTGACTGCACTGAGCAAAGAACAGTGTAAAACAACATACAGAACATTTAGAACAATAATTCCAATAATAATAATAATGATAATATATGGCATATACTTCGATATATTCTTTTGTGCATTTTGATGCCACAGTACTGTGGCAATTGATGGAAGAAACAACAAATTAGTGATAGTATATAACATAGAATGGGAATTATTGTTCTAAATGCTAAAAGAGTCAGTCTGTCTTTCAGCATTCCACAAATGTTAACATGGATAGAGTCCTCCGTTCTAAGTGACAACAGCTCGCAGATCTTGGCGTCTCCCCAGTTCAACATCTTTCTGGTTGTGTTGGTTTGTTTGTTTACTGTACACGGTCCGCACTCATTTTTAAATGCCCCCCGCGCAGGGGTCGCACACACGAACGTCATCAAAATGTCACACCGTGGTTGCGGACAGAGACGTGTTCCTTTTACATAGCGTTCCGGAATCATGATTCCAGCTTTATCACGGCTCTGTTACTACCTCCAGAGGATTACAGAGCCGTGACAGAGGTGGGACCAAGTGATACCACCGTTTCTTTTACACAGACTTCGTTTCGGAATTAAGGTGAAATATTAGTGAGATTGAGGCTGGAGAGGGTGGGCAGAGCTACATCCATGCCAATCATGGATACAATGTAACAGTATCCATGATTAGTTCAGTACAAATGCTAACATTTGATTGGCTCTGTGGCAATAGACAAACTGATTTTTGTGCCACAGTATTGTGGCAGTAGCCATCGCCTTAATGTAAATATCTCAAATCAAATAATCTTTTAGCTCTTTCATGGGGGCTTTAAGTTATTTTTCATGTATAAATACTTAAATACCATGTTTTCATCTTTGCAAATGTGTATATTTGCATAGTTACTATATTTCAAGGTTTGTTGTGTTTGAACAAAGCAGCACACTGTGATGGAGCTCTGAGACTATTCTATAGAGAAATCACTCTGCATTCAATCAGAGCAGTAAAATCACAAGTCAGAGGTCTGTCAACTTATTAGGTTTTCTTTTAGCAGCAAAGCAGAGCAGACAAAACATTTAACAAGACATTCAGACGAGTCCACGACTAACCTGTACGTTCAGACTGGAGGGACATCAGGGACAACAGTGTTACTTAAAGTAACGGACATAATACGAGGTTGATGTCTGTGTGTTTGTACTGATTTATCAATCTGTAGTGTGTTTAAGTGAGATACTAATCAGCATGTATTTCAGTCTCAGGTCAGTAAATATATCGTAATTAATAGTATATTAGTTGTAGCAGCTAATGGACCGATCACAGCAGAAAGTCGCTCCAACTGATCCAATTAAATTGCGACCATGTGACACATCAGCGAACAGCGCCACACGCGGTGCAGGTTTGTGACATCTTTGTGATTCGGCCAATCATAACAGGACCACAAGTCCCAACTTTTAGTCCCAAAATCACCGGAGCCTACATTTCCCATGATGCAGTAGCGTTATTTTTCACATCATGAAACGACGCTGCAGTGTGGAAACGCTACTGCTGACACCTGAGTGTGACAGGTGAAGTCACGCCCCCTCCCCAAAACACTGACGGGTAACCCAGAGGCTCCGCCCACTGAAACACTGACAAGTAACCCAGAGACAACGCCCCCTCCTCCTTTCTGTACAGGAAACAGAAACACAAACTGTCCGTCTCAGTCCGAGGCCCCACCCCCTCTCTGTGGCAGGTGGCAGAGGTGTAGGGGCAGGTGAGTTAGACTGACCAGGTCACCCTGATACGTCCCACGCATTAAGACAATGTCCCACATTTAGATTTTAAAATTTACACATCTGAACTAAACTTTCATAAAATGTACTGGAAAAATCTGAATGTTTCCATCCACTATCATTGTGAAATCACTGATTTCTGAATTCAGAAGGAAAACACTGCTGATACGTTTTCCACAACAGATGTTTTGACTTAAGGCAGATGTATATGTAACAGTTTCAGGCCTTGAAACTGTTCATGTTTGTTCACTGCAAGGCATCCTGGGACACAAGAACAGCGCCATCGTTAAGGATATCAATACCTGTGCTTTTCTTGCAAGCCACAATGTCTGCTGTGAAAAAGGCTACGTTGTTCACTTTGTTAATTAGTCCTTATTCAGTTCATTTCAACTCATTGTAAAATCCAGCACACTGTGTTTCACAACTTAAACTAGAATGAGAATCAAATCCTCATTTCTATTGAACTTTTGTCATTTTTATTTCCAGTGACAGGAAAAAAATGCTTAGTTCTGTGAAGTAGATCTGAGGAGACAAAATGTGGTGACTGGTAAGACCATTTGAGTCAATTTTAAGAAAATAAAGTTGTCAGTTTACTAAGTGTGAAGATTTTGGTTTCTTTTCCTGAAAAACCAATTGAGAAAAACGGAAATAACTGTTAAGTGCAGCCCTAGTATTTATCTTTTTTTTTTAGGTAAATAATAAGGTCGCTACCGTCAAATTAATTTTGTGTCCAACACAAATATCAAAATGAAAGACATTGCCCCATGCTAACACAGTGTGTCCCTCATATTTTGTGTTGGGACCTGGTCACCCTACTGGGAGGCGGTGTTACGTTTCAAATTGTGTGAGCAGCGCTCGGACCTCGGGCGTCAGCTGTTTGGCAGCGCTGGCAGCCTCTGCAATGGCACGGCGGTACGGCCCCTTCCTCTTCCTGTCAAACCGTAACTGGAAGCTCTCAAGGAACGGCGCAAGCTGAGCGAGTGGCAGGAAGGAGGTGGTGGGCGAGCCAAACCACGAGACGCGCGCTTCCTGACGCACCGCCAGCCCCGTGTCACCACGCCACGACACCGTGATGCCTAGCACACGGGCAGGCCACCACGGGAAGCCATAGATTTTAGCCCAGACAATGTCGCCAACACACACAGTGCGGCCATCCGGACAGCGGCACTTTGACACCGACTTCGAAAAGACAGAGGAGGAGGAGGAGGAAGACTTACGACGGCGCTTCAGGTCATTACCATCCTCATCCTCCTCCTCCTCAGGGGGGGGAGGGGGGGCAGAGCCAGGAGGAGGGAGGTCAAAGGTCTCTGTGGAGCTGCATTCTGAGGGGGCGGAGTCCAGGGAAGAAGAAGAGGAGGAGGAGGAGGAGGAGGGAGGCTCCACCCCCCGGTCAGACTCCACCCCCTCCTCCTCAGCAGTGCGGGCTGTATCAGTCTCCAAGGAAACAGAGGAGAGGGGTGTGTCTGAGGCAGGGGGTGTGTCTGTGGCCGGACAGGGGTCGGGGCTTAAAGCAGGCCTGTGTTTGGGCGGGGAGGGGGCGGAGCAGGAGGAGGAGGGTGCAGGGCATGGCGCCGTGTCATCTGTACGGTACCTTTGAGGTTTGAGGCGCATTCTGGGTGGTAATGCCGTGCTCGGGCCGCCAGCAGCCATGGCAGCGCTCCGGTGCTGCAGCCGCCTCGTGAAGTGGACCTTCTGGTTGTGGTTCTGCAAGGCGGCAGCTCGAGTCACAGCCTTGGTGCTGTCCTGGTCCTGGCTCTGGTTCTGGTCTTTGGGCCGGCGATGTGGCGGTACAGAGCTCCTTGCCAGCTTGTTGAGCACTTGGCAAGCTTTGGAGCGATCTTTGGACAGAACCTTCTTAGAGTTCAGCTTCAGGTGCATGCGGCCGGCCGAGGATGGTGACGAGGACGAGGATGATGCCACACCCCTCAGGACACGGCGTGTTGACGCTGATGATGACGACGACGATGATGAAGATGACACACGTATCCCTGATGCTGAACGGCGGTCCGCAGCGCTACGTACTGGGCGGTCATCCGTTCGCAGCCGTTTTAGCTCGGCACACAACGGAACCTCAGGTGGCCGCCGCCGTCGGGATGCCTCCTCACCCCTCAGGTCCACAGGGCCCCGCCGTGCCTCCCGGTGCCCGCCCGACGATACGACACCTTTGCACTTGTCGCAGAGCACCTGGCGGGGGCGGAGTTTGATGGCGTTCATAATGGAGGTGGGCTCCTCGCAGCGGTAACGGCGCTTTGGCCGTTTGATCTTACGGGGCGGGGGCTGAGGTAAGGCCTGATTGTAGGTGTCCCTGATGAACAGAGGAGGGGGATACGGTGCCCCCTCCTGGAACAGCGGTGGTGGCTTGGGCCCCCAAGGGTGAGGAGGGGGCGGCGTCACCATCATCTCCTCCTGTTTGATGGATGGGGCTTCAACGGCATCTGACGGCAACTGTAAAGATGTCTGAGGTCGACTCCGGTCATCACGGCGAGGAAATACCGTAATGGGAATCCCGTATGGGCCGAACCTGCCAAACACACAAATACCCACAAGAGGTGAGAACCTTGGAGACTCAACGTTTAACACCTGACATCAAAACATCAGCTTGGACTCAAATTCTGGTATGATGAATTTCACATAATTGACAAACATTCAACACTTTGACAATAACTTAATCTGCATTAGTAATTTACTGTAATAATGAATATGGATGGGTCATAAAAAGTTCTCAGAACACTGAAAATACTCCACTATGAGTAAAAGTACTTATACATGCTATTTTTGTTTCAATTGATGTGAAAATGCCTAAAAAGAAAAATCCAGATCATTGTTGCTCAACAAAAATTCCAAATTAATCCTTGTTGTAAATATTTATTGTGAACCCGTCTCTCTAATCACTGCATCATTTCATGCTTTTTTAAAACCTAGTAATGCACATTGAAAGCTCTTACAGTGTTCTACTTTATTAATATTACACACAATTTAAGACTTGCATTTTTTTCATATTCAACACATTCAAGCTGTTCAAGTTCTCAATTAAAACAATAACAAAACATCTCAGGTAGTCATTGCAGATCCACACCTTCTATTAGTACCTTTCATAATAAAAACCCTAAATCTATCCATTGTGTTGATGAACGTAGTCACTCAAAATTTCACACAGGTAACTGAATAAAATAATTATATTAGCGATGGATATTGAAATGTTATTTCATTCTCCTGAATCAGACATTAATGTTAAAATGGATGGCTCCACTGACAGACGATCAAACGGAGAAAGACTGTGATGTGATGACATGATGTTTGATACTGACACCAGCTGTGATACTTTTGCTGTCTAAACTGTTTAGAGATCATTGAGTACTGAAAAACATGTATTGCTTAATTTTAAAAGTCAAAACCTACGGAGTAAATCTTATCAGCGTCAGTGGAGCAGCTAAGACACATTTTATACATCCATATTAAAGATGTTATGTATACAAACAACTTCCAAGTCATGATAAACACTTAACTTATACCATTATGTGTCATATTCTACTAATATGAGAAATTGAAAGTTATGTTGAATAAAAATTCATCAGATTACCTTCATACCTACATGAGCATCATAATAAATACCAAATACTGGGTCCACTAATCGGCCGGTTTTACATAAATGGTACCTTTTGGAAACGTCCATCAGGACACCTGAGAACACTTTCTCTCCCACCCGGAACGAAACCACCAGTGCGTCATCGATCACGTGGTCGAGGGAGACCCGGACCTCGGAGCCCGGGTTCAGGTTGTTCATGTCCTGCATGGGTCCAGGTTCCGCTGCGGCCGCACTGGATCGGTCTTCTGCTAAGAGCCTCCTCTTCGGGGACCGGCCGGGCGGAGAAGAGTCCCGCAATTCATCGGACCCCGCACAGTCTCTACCGTAAGCCGGGTCCGGTTCCGGGACTGGACGGTTCGCGGTGCCGTCCTCCTCAACCGGTCCGGGCCGCAGCTCTGGTTGGACCAGCGCTGTGTAGCCTCTGTCTCTGTCCCGTCCCACGGTCTCGGCTCGGTCCGTCGTCACATTGGTGGTGGGTTCTGCTGGTTCTGCTAAGGACAGCCCGGCCTCAGTGACGGGCGGGGGGTCCGGGACCGAGTGCAGGAACACGGCGGAGGGCTGCGGGTCTGCGGGGACGCTCCGGTACGCCGCCTGATCCCCTCCACCCGAGGAGAACCGGTCCGTGCCGACCCAGGATCCACTTCCCGAGTTCAGTTCGTCTCCTACGGAGCTTTCGGACGGAGCTTTTCCCGCCGCGGGCTCCAGCTCCGGCCTGACATGGCGGCGCTCCTCCCCGTCCGCTCCGTCCTCCGCCCGCGGCGCCACAGACTCCACAGCCGGTCTGTCGATGTCCAGCAGCGGCCCCGCGAGTCCCGGTCCGGCTGTGCCTGGTTCTGGCGGGCCCTCATCGTCGGTCGCCGCCGCTGTTGTTGTTGTCGGAACCGCCGCAGCTCCTGGCTCTGCAGCCACGGCCGCCATTTTCTTCCGCTGTGCTGCGGAGCAGCGCTTCGCCCCGCCCTCCCAGGCCGCGGCCAGCTGCGCAGGCACGCTGCGATTGGCTGAAGTGTGCGTCGGTCAGGAGAATAGTGGCGCAGCGTCGTCAATGATTGGCTAATTCAGCCAGCGTGCGAGGCTTTCAGTCGCCATCAGGGGGCGCTTATCATTTTGGAAACAAAAACATCATTAGACCAATCAACATTTGATCAATAAAGATCAATAATCACAAACTAGCATCATTCAGTCAGATAACAAAACATGAAAGCTGCCTTTGAGTAATCAAAACCATAGGCAAGAAAAACACAGGTACGAAAAATACTTTCAAATGTAAAAAAGGGCTTAATAATGTTCCATCTTCACCACATACCTACAGCTGAAGTCATATTGTTTGGTTGTATCAAGATGAACTCCATACGGTTTTACAAACGCAGAAAATCATCTCACATCTCAATATATTCTACATTTAGTTAATTTAACTTTTTCTGGGGTTAACATTTGGTTAATCTCTGCTTTATACAGTTTGAAACACACTGTGGTCAGAGTTTTGGCAGCAGGTAACACATATTTACCAGTATTTGTTCACCTTTGACATAATGTTCCTTGAGAAAATCCTGTCTTACGTTTTTTTAACCTCCCTCAATTAACAAAATGACAGTTTCCTGTCAGTATTCACTGTTTGAATGTGAGCTTTAGTGCAGACCGGCTCCCTGGCACCTGCTGATATCTCTACTTCTGAACTCTGACATGAAGTGTCACATTTTCTAAACTATATTGGTCACAGGTTTTTCCTAGTAAAATTTTATAGGATCAGTTTTCCAGAGTTTAAATTAAAGCAATAGTTGGCCTTAATAGTCAATCATGGGTTGAAAAATATCTTTTCAGGTTGAGATCATCCTGTACCATGAAGCAGGTCCAGTATCTCTTTCTGGTTTTCAGTTTGACAAACCAAGCTCACTTAGTCACCAGAGTTTCTGAATCTGGTTATGAGCATGTTCACATAAAAAAAGTTGCAAACATGTATCAGTCTAGATCCACATATTCCTCACAAGAATGACAAACAATAACTTTAAATAAACAAGGACTTTAAACAATATAAACCCACTAAAAGCAACACAACTGCTGCAACTTAAGAAGGAAAGAGATGACAAACTGTCCAATGTATAAATGTTTTAATTAATACTCTCATCAATATTGCAACATTAAGGTACAAACACATATGACTGTAATTGCAATGGTTGATTAGTGTGTTCCTATGGGGTATAATACAATTTGTTCAACCATGTTAAACAGTCTGAGAGAACAATGTCAACAAGTTGAATGCTTTAGCATTGTAGTCACTCTCTGCTTTGAGATTATATACTGATCTGTATCATAAAGGAAGATAGATTTTTTTTTACTTTCTTTTCAATTTTTTATACGCGCAATAAGGTTGATGGAATCATCTATAAGAATTAGTTGGTCAGTAGTGATCACTAGGTGGTGCTTTTATATGTTTTCATTCACTGTATGGAGGAAAGGGTAAGTTATCTTGGGAGGTTTAGTCCAGTAAAAAATAAACCACCCTCATGATACTGGAAATCCTGCACTGAATTAGAAGTTTTAAGTCCATCTTGTTCACAAGATGGACTTAAACCACATGTGGTAGTCTGAATTAGCATGACCAGGGTTTGCAATAAAGCATGGATTGGAGCCAATTATATGTAACTGGAGACACTAAAAGGAAACACTGGCAGCAGAAAAGAGACTGATTAAAAAAGAAAATGGAAAAACTCCTTTAAAGCAAATAATTTGCACTGCATCACTGTAGACAAAACAGCACAAATGAGAAGAGAAAGTGTGTGGATGTATATGTAAAATACATTAAATGGTCAAATGTATACATATCTACTAGAACAATACAGCTTCAGGTGTGAATTAGCGTCCTTGTCTGACACATATTCTAATGAAATATGCATTAATTTCACCATGTAGATGAACTGTTGTTGCTTAAAGGACAAAGTGTTAACCCTCCACCGGGTGGCAGTGTGTGAGTGGTCACCAAACAATAAAGCCTCGTTCCTGTCCAAGACTATAAGGTGTCATGAATAAACAAATGTTAAGGAGCATGAAATGAGGAAACTGTAAGAGATAGTGAGAATGGAGATGAATTTAGAGAGAAGCAACAAATGTTCATACATAGATCTGTGATATTAATGTTCTATTATTGAATTTTGTCACAGAAGACACATGAATTACTATGAAAATTGCAAAGTCCATTCTTTTCATTTAGAGCTGTGACAACCCCAGTGCAGGGTTTGCTCCTTGTTTTCCTTCCTCTCTGCTCTCTTGGTTTTTCTCCTCCTCTTAACAGGAAACCAGTGAAGTGGTTTGATTTTTCCCGCACTACCTGGCTGTGGGTGTGGCCACCAGCATTTAAATCCCAGCAGTGGCAGAAGCCGGGCTCTCCCAGAGCCTCACTGCACCAGCACTACCTTCTCTTTCTTTATCCACCTTTTGTTTAGTTACGCACACATTACACTCCTGATCATCAGTCCCTCCAGAAAAATGCAGGCAAAAATCCTTGATAATGCGATGGAATATGCAGGATTTTTATGTGATTTTATGCAGTGAAATTGCGGGAATTTGCAAAAAATGTGCCAAGTTGCGAAAAATATGCGGGAACTGGAAAAACATGCGTTTCAATGAAAAAAACTGATTCTTCTCCCACACCCTGTTCTAACTAGGCTACTACTAAATGAAAAATATCTAACTGGAAAAACACTCGGAGAGCGCAGACCTCCGCCAAGGCAGCTCGGTTGCTCACCATGCTGCTGTAACATATAATACCCTTGAAGTGGGTTACCTAGCAACAGATAAACATTAGGGCCACGTTGACATGATGTCAAATGCCATGTGCATAAACAGAAATGACAGCTGAGAGGTTATTCAACTGAAGATGCCATTTTAAAAAAATCCTGGATCACCCCCAAAATTGACTCACCTGTTCTTTGTCCCATTTTGGACATTTCCTGAAAATTTTGTAAAAATCCATCCATAGCTTTTTGCGTTACGTTGCACACGAACAGACAGACATCCTCCTGTGTTCATTTGTTTTGTCAAGGCTCTACAAACCAGTCTTTTTTTTCGTTCTGAAACTGTCCAAACCAGTGGGCCAATGGTCACCTCTATGCTGAGTCTGCAGCTCTGTGGGCCGGTGCTACTCAAGGTCAATGATTGACCATTTAGATGAAAGACAAACCACTGGGCCAATTACATGTCTATCTCCCCAGGCTGGGAGGGTTACCAAAGTTACAAAAAAAAAAAAAGAAAAAGAAACGGCCATCCATTCGGCCCCAATATTGATCGGCCCACCAGGAAAATGATCGGTACTCCATATGGCCTGTCCACCCCTGATGGTGGTTCAAAGATGAAAAATGAAGTTAACACATGAAACAAACAACAAAGGAAGACTGAGTTTTTGGGAAAAGGCGTCATAATGTTTCAAGTTCTGTTGTTGATGCTGAATACTGATTTGCACATTGAAGAGAAATTAATTACCTTTATTTTCCTGTTAATTTGTTTCTTTTTTTATTTTAATTTGAAGTTAGACTGGTTTAGTATGTTTTGACATTATATTAAGAGGACATGAAGTTCGGTTTGCTTTGCTCATTAAGAGCTCATAGAAATATCCATCAACGGTGACTTTTGACTTCTATGCTTTGCACCTGTAATTTTTTACTTTTACTGCAGTAAAAAAGTTGAATCAGCTCTTGTTCTTCCACCATAGCCTGTGTTTACACTAGTATCTTTACTTCTGATGGAGGAAAATATGTGAGGACTTCTGCCACCTCTGCTGATAATGTTTTCCCACCAAGTCTCAAGTGGGTTTTCATAGTGAGAAGCTGTGAGGTGATAACAGGTGCTGAAGATGTGTAAAGTAACAGTTTGTTAGATATGACAATAAATGATAAAAATTATAATACAGACTGTACAACAGAGGATGACTGAACTAGATGTGACGACACTAGTGTTCCTTGGAAACAGTTACTTTATGGAAAATACCAGATACATTGTAAAGTTCAAGGTCATCTTGAGCAGAACTTATCAGTCATCACGTGAACTAACATGATGTCCGAACACAATTAGACAAAAGATAAGGTCGGCAAGGCGTGACAAAGGCTGTGTATGAACAGATACACGAATCACAGAAAACCAGCTCACGTTTACTGGACCTTGGTCATTGGTCACCTCAGATTAAGACATTGTTATTGTTTTATTGAGTTGTTTTATTGGTCGTGTGGAGGAAGACCTGACCAGATCTATTTTACCACCAGCTAAAGACACACAGCACATAGTGGGCCTGATTTATATGACGTTAATGCTACACATGCTCTTCATTGTCCAGTTGCTTGGTGACACTGCTCCACATGTCATCACTTCACTGTCTTTATCAGTTTGCATCATTTTTCATACAAAACTGTGAATAAACAAATCAGCACATGTCACATGACCTCTGTTCAACACAATGTACAAACTATGAAAGATCAGAAATATCTCTTAGTTTACATTTTGTGTTATCACTTACATTGCTGTCATTTTTATTCTTGTTTTCATTTCATTTCATCTTATGTTTGTGTTGTTTCATCTTGTATAAGTTGTTCTTTTTTACTGTTGTTTTTATCAAATTTTTGCCTTGTTTAATTTTTGTGCTATGTAATATTGTGTTCTATTTAAAATAACTGTTTAGAAATATATTTAATGTACAAATTAATTGCATGATAAATGCCCTGGTTTGTAAATACCTAATATATGTGTTTATTTCCATTATTTAGTATTTAATGCTGGACAGACAGCACCTCCTAGAGGAACAGTAGTGTCTGTTAGTGCGTTATACTTAATCTATTAGTGATTATCAAGTGACTAATGTTAAAGCTGCAGTGAAGACCCACCTGATGAGGTGTGAATTCTGGGTCACATGGAGCTTGTGTTTCAGGTTAAAGTCCATTAAACACTGATCATTAACCTCTCTGTTTGTTCTGTGTTCATGTGTTTCTCTGCATTCGTTGTTGGTTTGTCCTTAGGTTCAGACTGAAGGTGACAATGGACAGCGACCTGAAGGTAATCTCATGGCTGATTATTGATTATTGTGTTTGCTGAGTGTTTGATTGCTGTCAGAGGGCAGCTGGACAGGTCTGAGTGTTCTATTTCCATACAAATGACAAGCTGCTGTCTTTTGGTATCCCAGCATGCATTTCACAGCAGACAGCAGAGTGTGGTCAGGCAAGCAAGTTAAACATCAAAACCTGCCCACTATAATTAGGTTTGCAACATTTAGCTGCAGTTTCAGAAAATCAGCAAAACAAACCATATGTCTCTGCTCATTTCCATCCACTCCTGTTGGTTGAATATTAAGAATAGTTTCATCACTATCACGTGTCAAACTATTCCAGTTTGATGTAACATTTCATATAATAATAAACAGCCTGAGCTGTTGATTGAGGAGCTGTGAGTGATCTAGTCCAAACACCTAAAACTGGCTTTGACTTTCAGATAGAACTGCTAAACAATGTGAAAATATTCTGACATTTTGTGAGAATATGAATAAATGATACAAAAAAGTATATGGAAATATTGATTAATTGCATGAATAAATATAAAAGACCGGTGGCAGCTGGTGAAATAATTTTTTGGTGGGGCGCAGTATCCAAGTCAGTTTTCAGCTGCACTATAACCACATATTATCACTAGGATACATCAAAGCACATGCACCACTATTTTAAAATATTAATTCACATTAAAATAAAAACATACAGTACTGTATGTGTTTTCAGTCATGTATTTTCATATGTAAATTTCACCAGTCTATCCTTCAAACATGCACATTTTTCTATGATTCTATTGTTAAAGTTAGTCATGTGCCTGACAAGCGTCTTTTCCACTGATAGTATGGATAATGCATTCAGACCCCAAACAGGAAACACGTGACTTGACTACTCATTAAACATCCAAAAACATTTTTAAACTACACTTGAATGCAGATTATACACAGTACTCACAGGCTGTATTATTATGTCTCATTTATTTGAATATTGTTTTTGTAAATTTATTTCAGGCGATTCCTATCGTCTTCTTCATGTAAGACAGGTGGGGCGGCGTCCTAGTGCCCTCTATTGACGAGCCGCCACTGTAAATGACAAAATTAATGATGTAAAAATATGAACTAAAGACATAAGAATACGGATGACAGACACAAAAATACCAATAAATGTCTTGAAAATCTGAATTAATGATACAAAAACATGAAATAAAACAAAAATGCAAATATTTTGCATCAAAATAAGAAAAAGATCACTGCTGACTTATAAATACATGAGATACATAAATAGACATGAAAAAAAATTAATCAAGCATACAAATATGTGGACAAATGATGCAAAGATGTGAATAAATGATGTGAAAATATGAAAAACCATGCAAACACTGTGACACATTGGTCTCTACAGCGCTGTACATGGTGGGGTTTCATTTCAGTTTTCATCTAAAATGCCATTTGTGTTTGTTTCTTGTATTAATTCAATGGATGTTACAGTTTCCTCATCGCTCCACACATGAACTCACACATAAATATTCACTACATGCGCTTCCAGTCTCTATGTTTTTTTGTTTGTTTTTTTATTACAAATGTAAATAGAAAAAAAGGTGGGGAACTTAAGTCACAGTTTTTGACTTGAGACTTTCTTGACACATAATACTTTGACTTATGGCATATTGATTGATTGATTGATTGATTTGACATGGACAATGCAGTCATACATAGTTACAAAATTGCAGCTGACGTGATGCATATAAGTTTATAGCTAGTGCTAATTTACAACTCCTGGTACCTGGTTGGACCTTTCTAAAACACCATATTATAATACAATACAATAAAAACAAAAACAAAACCAAACAAGAC
>JAPQRQ010000007.1:6462229-6474675 GCA_037367365.1 Apogon talboti | reverse complement strand
ATTAATTTGGAAATTATGAGCAATTTAAAAAAGTTGGGGTGTCGAAACACCCCAGGTGACTAACGTAGGGTTAAGGTTCCAAAAGCAAGACTGTAAAATGACTTTGTTATAAAATGTTTCATGAAGTTTATGATTTTAGTAAGCCTGTGAGCTTAATCTTATTAACTTCATCTTTAGCGTTTAAGTCCAGTCCTGGATTTTGTAAAGTTACTGCCCGCCACTCTGACCTCGTCAATAGTAAGAAAAGACACCAGAACTGGATCCCTCAGCTCTTCAGTCAGTCTAACTATTTAAGTTTGATGTTGTGAAATTTCAGTATGATAATGGAGAGGTTATTTTATCGCAGCTTTTTTGCCACCTGGTCACATAGACTATAAAACATTTCCAGTCACTTTTGGCCCATTCATCCTGCAGAAATCCAGACATTCTTTTTCCACCAAGTTCCAGGTCTGGTTTGAAGTTAGTGACTAGTCTCAACCCAAAACAGATTCCACAGGAGCACAAACACTATAGAGCTATGGTTCTATAGAGCTATAGAACCAAAAACAGTGTGCATCAGAGTCAGGGTGTGGGACTGTGGGCCTTGTCGTATTTAATAATATATACAGAAATATAAAAATGGCTCAATAAATTAATTCATGTGCCAATACATGATACAAAAAAAATTAAAAGGCATTGTCTATGAAGTTATCTGTAAAATGTGACAGAAATGGTTTGACATGTACAACACATTATCTGTTTTTTTCCCTGAACTTAAGCCACAGCACGTTTCTACTGTCTTTTGGTCCATCTGAGATAAGCTCATTGTTTCTACACAGATTTGATATGGAGACTCATCCTTATGTAGCTGACTTTTTTTTTTAAATATTCAATTTTGATGTCAATATTTCTAAAAGCTGTCTGTTTCATTCGGTTATGTTGCTTGTCACGGTATTGCGACTTTTGCGCTTAAAGGGTTAAGTTACAACTGTTTTCCAAAGTCCTCCTGAGCCCATCTGACCATATTCATTTAATGATTTTTTTTTTTGATACGATGCTGCTTGAAGGTCAAAGGTCACACACATCCAATAAGGGTTTCTGCCCTTTACTCACTGACATGTACTGGCTTCCCTAAATTTGTTCAATATATCATGTAGTGTAAATAATTAAAGGTGGAAATTCTTTGCAGAAATATTCTTTTTCAACTAACTGATAATTTCTTCATCCATTTTAACTCAAAGTGTCAAGTCATGACTCACCTAAGATTAGTGGAACCTTTATGTCTTGTCATGATCCCCTCACCTGTTACCAACTGACCCGCTAACTGCGGAATCTGATAGAACAGTGTTACCTGTCTATTTGATTAAGTTTTCGATCTTCTTTTGTTTCTGTCACAAAATTTCTTGAGTGCGTTGCCCGCATCAAAATCTTAATGGACTCATTTTTAGATAATACAATAAATACATACATACATACATAAAAGTTTAGGCAAAAACAATGTCCTTTTAATGACTCAAATTAACTAAAAAAAACACAAATTTAGTTTTCATTGTTTTTTATGAAATGTCCTATAATTAGGTTTTTCAGTTTAACTTCAACACTAAGGTGAAATTCCTTCAATTAAAGAATGAAAAACAAAAGTGCAACTCCGTAATATTCCAGCAATATTTATTTTTATTTATTTTCACACTGAATTGAATTGACAACATACAATAAGGACTAGTAGATGAATAACTGCTATTACAGGCTATTACCTGCTCAAAACAAATAGATCAATCTATCTATCTTCTTGGATATTCGATAAAAATAAATACTAATAATTGTAAAACTGTTAATAAAGGATCCGATATTCAGTCAATCCCTGTTGGTTATTTAGCTGTATATTGTTGATATTTTGTTATGTTTTGCAGCATTTGAACTTCAGAACATCTCCTACCTCTGATGTCTCCACTGTGTGTTTTAATGTCCACACATGACAAACTGTCCTGGTTCTGGTCCTCAGCCTGGTCCCGGTTCGGGTCTGGTCAGCAGGGTTGAATTCAGGATGGTTTCAGTTTAAAAAAATATTTCACTGAGTTCCCCAGGGTTTAGTTGTGTGTTGCTATCGCTGACCAACATGTGTTTCAGGTTTCACTGGGGTAACCGACACAAACTGAAAACGGGAGAGAGAGAGAGAGGGCTGGTGTTGGAGACAAACTGCAGGTCCAGTTTGGTCGAGAGACATACACATAAACAGAGAGAGAGAGCCGGTGTCAGACTGCACAGGTCTATTTTTGGAGGTGATTGACAGACGAGCCTGCAGTGACCGCCCCCCTCCCCCGACCCCCACTGACCCTACAAACATTAGGTTTAATGTTTGAAAAGTGTTTGTTTTATTTTTGTAGATAGTTAATGTATTGTCTAGAGGCAGTTTAGCCTCATCTGTTACAGGATTACAAAACATTTAGAGGTTTTTGTCCTTTCTTGGGTTATAGTTCTTGTGGAAGTTGATTTCCATGCACTGACGACATGATAACATTAACCCTTACATACCATTCCTACCTTCAAGGTACAGTGGCTTCCAAGAGTATGTACATACTTCGAATTCTAACTTTTTTAAGTAGCTGCATTTGAGGCACTGCCCTAAGATGATTGAAAAGGAAGAAATTATCTGATTTAAACACACAAACAAAACAAAGATAGTTAGGTTTTCTGAAAACAGTTGTCAGTGAACAGACATGGGGAAAGTCACACAATCTGCTCCGAGTCACTACCACACACTACTACATGTGAGAATCATGGTTTTATGATTGAGTTCACAGAGTTCACATGTGCCCAGGGATGTTCTTCAGCTCTTCTGTGATGACCTCTCTGACATGCCTGATGTTGGACAAGTCCTGGAAAGGGGTTCAGATGAGGTGACATGCTTTAAGTCATGACTTCAGATAGGTAATGGTCTGCTGGGAGCAGTGCGATAGGTCACTGCCATGCTCAAATACAGCTATTTGACAAGACAGAGGGAAAAAAACAGGAAAAAGAAAAAGATGAGTTCAAGGGCACACAGTTGACAAATTAAGGTAGTTTAACTTCATCTATAACATCCAGTTCTATCTCCACACTTTATTAGCTCTTTTCCAGTTCAGGAGACACATCCGGTTAGTTAGGAAGACTTTGAAAACAGTAACACACAGATAGAGAAAAGAGGAGACTGAAGACTAATATAGTTACCCACTTGCAGGATATTTTCATTAATTCATGGTATGTATGTGATTAATGCATATTAAGGACATGATAAGTTTGATTATAAGTTAATGTATTAAGAAAAACATGTACACTGCAAAATTGTATGTTAGTGTCTATTATCTCTATGTAAATTATGTAAAAGCACTACAGTGGTGGAAAGAAGTTTTTGGAGACTCCATGCATTTGTGATACATTGCATTAAGAACCACCTTCTTCTCCTTTGATCAATGGTTACATAGGGGCTATAGCGCCACCCTTTTCTACTGCCAACTGCCATGTCAACCAATGGAGAAGCCCACTCCATTCTGCAGGCGTCTACTTTGATTTTTGTCCTCTGTAGGCTCATGTAGGGAAAAAGTGGCGTCGATACTGGCAGCACCCAGCAAGCTGCAAGCAACAAAGGGTTTTTCTGGGTTAAATGTCATCGAATAAATAGGTTTTTTTTGACTGATTGGGCACTATTTTATTCAATTTTAATCAATAATTAGATTGATTATTAGAAAGAACACTAAAAATCCTACACACTGTACATTTAAGTCACAGAACTCTGCCATTCAATTCTCCAAACCCACATGCTCCATTCTGCATGCGGTCTGTTCCGTCAACGTCAAAATTGGATGCTTGAGCAAGATAATGAAACATATCTAGGGCATGACATGTTGAAATTGTCAAGAATTTAGTATTTTTCTTTTTTTTTTCAACAATAAACAAACCCAAAAAAAAATAATTTGCATTTGTTTGTGTCTGTCTGATGCAGTCACACCTTTTGAAACACACACACACAAAATATTTTTCCACAAATATCGTGATATTATTTGAGATTGTGTAAAATATTAAGTGTGTCTGAAAAGTTTTTCCACTACTTTATAAATCATTTAAGACATGGGATAAATGTGAAGCTCATTTTACAGAAAATATTAGTTAATTTGTTAATCTAGAGCAGAGATCAGTTGATAATAATTACCAAAATAAACGTTAAATATTTATGTCTTTGTCAAAACTTAAAGGCTGGTTTTAGGGTTTGAATTAAAGTCGCAGAAAACAGACGGCTCTCATGAAAACGTTGGAGACGTCTTTACCGCCAGAGGCCTGAGGGGGGCAGCATGGCGCTCAGCCGAATCCGAGTACCAAAGAACGAAGAAGAACAGACGTTTCCTGTCCTAATAAATTGCTGCTACACCCGCTAGGACTCTACTGATCTCTACCATTTTCAAGTGTTTACTACTGGATTTCACTGGTCTGCTGTGGGCCTGTTCGGGTCTGGGATGAGATGCCTGGCTTCCAGCTCCCAGTTTCACAAGTAAATTGTGTTTTTTCGTCTTTTATTTCCTTCGTCCCGCGGTATTTTTCTGTGCGTTCATTGCTCCGGTATTGTTAAATGCCACCCTTAGGTTTAAAAATGTTATGCATTGTTATTTCTCATATTTTATTTTATATTTCAAAGGTTTCAGTTTCAGTTTTTCTCAGTTTTTAGTTTAATCTTCGTCTCGCGACAGTCTCGCGGTATTTGCGGCAAACAGCTGATTCGTGGGCGGAAACGGAAGCGCAGCGGATAGACTACGCAGCAGCAGCAGATTGAAGTGAAGCACAGTGAAAGATCGATACAGATCAATAATACATATTCTTATTGATCAAAGACAGGACAGAGACATGAGCCGCGCAGGTGCAGAACTCAGGATTAACTTCAGTCCGGGTCGCGTGCAGCTGGTTCAGGTAAACACTCACGTGAGAGCTAACGGACCTAACTCTCTGGAGAACAGGTGGAGTCAGAGGTCAGAGGAGTTTTTTTTTTTTTTGGCTGACTTCTACGACAGAAATGCTTAATTACAGCTGTTAATATCTAAAGTAGTCTGAAAAATATATAAAGACTACATTACCCAGCAACCTCAGTTGCTTTTGCCATTGACAGAGACGCTTCAAACTGCTTCCTCTCTACTTTATCTTAGGTTATTAGTTTCCAATCTGCCGATAAACCCGAAGTAGGATATTACCATACGTAGTGCTTTATAGTGTGTGCTTTGAGACCTTTGCACTGTCTCCTTTACAGCTCATTTAACCAAACCTGTGAGTGTTGTGCAGGGCTGGGACATGGTGGAAAAATCTATATTACCATATGACAGTACAATATATATTGCAGTATTTTTTGTTTTGTGGACTGAGTTAAATTTTTGTTGTAGCAAAAGTTGTACTTGACAAATGAATAATTGGCCTGTTATCAATAACGTACTTGCCTACATTATGTGAGAGATTGGTCTGTTAACAATCTTACAGAACTTAGGCTGCAGGTTGTGAACATGATGCAACTAAAAAGTAAGAAAAGTGGCTCAAATATTTTTGCAGACATAAATGAAAGATGGATGAGAATGTAGTCAACAGTATTGGTGGAAAATATTGTGCTATGATATAAAAAGCAAATAACAGCTTGCTCCTCGTGTGTTCTGCGTGGTTTTAACTAACAAGTTACCAACAAACTACATTACCAGGTCATATTTGTGATGAACTACTCAGTGCAGAGAGATGAGGGCTTGAGCAGGAAAACCCAATGCAACACGACACATAATTACATTTGGGGTTTCCTAATAAAATATTGTACCAACTGTGCAGACTCACAGTGGTACTGCAGCCTGTCCTCTCACACTGACAGTTCTGACAGAATTCACTCTGTGTTTTGACTGTTTCTAAGCTCATCACATTTTATTTCTACAGTTAAGAGGTCATAACACAATCTGAACTCTTGTTCATTTGTGACTTCACTGCAAAATGTATACTACTAATCCCTGCTGGTTATCATTGCTTAACCAAATACAAGTGTTGAAGAATTGCTGTAAGCTGACTTTAGAAACATTGCTATTGTAGCAACCAATCCCACATAACATGACGAAATTCTCTCTGTAAACTACACAGGCTGAATGTGTCTGTAAGAGGAGCATGACTGCAGGACAGAGTAAGAGAGTGAACTCTGATACCAGTGGCTTAAACAGATTATGTGCCAGTTTGTACTAGATGCTGGTGATATAGCCAAGTATTACATCCCACAAAGAACCAGCTGTGTTGCGTCAAATGGTTTCAAGACATCCCTCAGCCCTCTGAGTCTGGGCTGTAGTCACGTTTTCCATACCTGTGTGACTGTGACAGAGATCTGTCAGGCCCACAGAGCCAAGTTCTGCTGATACTCATCTGTAAAACATCCCATCAGCAATGACTAATGTGACAAACTGATGATCATTAATCTTATAATTTACACTCTGCTAACATTTTAAGGGTTGCATTAGCTAAAATAGTTTCAGCATAGACATAATCAAACTTAAATGTGACTCCTATTCCTCAGTAGGTGAACAGTCCTCTGGACAACATCAGTTGTCATGACGTACCAATTTGAAAGGTGGAATAACATGGAGGATGACCAGAAGTAACTTTCTGAGATGGCATTTTTTTATGGTGGTATCCAACTGTCCTACCTTTCAGTTTTAGTCAAGATAACTGGCTCTGACCTTTTTATTCCAGGAGGAAGTCCTGAGCCCTGCCCTCAGGGTCCTGGTTACTGGGGCAACAGGTCTCCTGGGTCGAGCTGTGTGCAGAGAGTTTGAGAACAGTGGCTGGTTGGTCATTGGAACTGGATACAGGAGGGCTAGGCCCCGCCTCCTCCGCTGTGACCTGACAGATGAGGATGCCGTGAGAGGACTGGTACAGGAATATAAGGTAAAATTAATGACACAAAATGCATAAAAACAACACAGAAATGCATAAAATACAAGACAGCATTGTTGAGAACTGTTGAAGACTAGCATAAGGAGTACAAGGTAAACAAATTACATAAAAATACACAAAGCATGACAAAAACAACATAAAAATACATGTAAATGACAAGGAAATGATGTCAAGAATGTAAGATAAAAAAGCTTGTTTGGTGATGCATCTTTGTCCCTGTGGAGGGGAAAGGGTGATTTCTCTGTTAAATCTAAGACACAAGCCAGATAAGGAGAAGGTTGACTGATGGGTGAATGTTTTCTTTATGTTTCAATATGTTTCGGCTCGTTGTTATCTGAGATATCCTCTCTGTATGGTCCGTGTGTTTCAGCCTGATGTGATCGTTCATTGTGCAGCAGAGCGTCGTCCTGACGTGGTCGAGCGTCACACTGAAGCAGCTATCAATCTAAACGTGCACGCCACGGGCACACTTGCTAAGGAGGCTGGTGGGTGACCTCTGACCTTTGGCTGTACTTATGTTTTCTTGTCTTTTATGTCTGTATAGATGGTGTGAGCTCCTGGTAGCTGCAGACATCTGACCCTAAACTAATCCTGGTTTTACACATAGGCTGTACTGAAGCACACAGAAAACATAATACACTTTGGTTTTATTATTATGACATCTGTCAACATACTTTCCAGCAGTTGTGTTACTCTTGCACAGATTTTGGTCAGTGTGTGCTTTCTCAAATAACGCACATTTTACTGTTGAATGTATCAAATCAAAGCAGAGATTTTAACTGACTCCTGTGCTTTAGTTGAGGAAATCTAGTTGTTGTTTGCACTGCACAGTCTGACAGAGTTTGTCTTACTGTTTTCTTGTCTGTAATTATGTTCAGCTGCTTCTGGAGCCTTCTTCCTCTACATCAGCACCGACTATGTGTTTGACGGTAGAAACCCTCCATATGGTGAAGATGACAGCCCGAATCCTCTGAATGTGTACGGACGAAGCAAACTTGAAGGAGAGAGAGAGACACTCAGACACTGTCCAGGTACCTGTGTGTCTTTGTACCCGTCTGCCTGAACACTAGTATGTTTACCTGTTTGTGTACATCTGTCCTTACCTCTGTCCTTACCTGTGCAGGTGCGGTGGTGCTGCGTGTGCCGGTCCTGTTCGGGGAGGTGGAATCGGTGACAGAGAGCGCAGTGACCGTACTGTGGCTGAAGGTCCAGGAGGGCATGACAGAGGGCTGTACACTGGATCACTGCCAGCAGAGGTTCCCCACCGACGCCAGAGATGTCGCAGTCGTGTGCAGGAAGCTATGTGAGAGAGGGAGACAGGTGAGAGAGCGAGACTCTTGGACTGCTTTTCTCATTCTGGCAGTTCGTCTCACCCCCTGACTGCCTGCATGTCTCATTCCTTGACTGACTACCTGTCTAAAGGTATTACCTTCTCCACAAGAACACAGAAATTTGTTCTCTCCCCAGGGCTGTGAGAAAAGAATGGCGTTATTTTTTGTCTCACAGCTTGTTCTTGACACATCATCCAGGCAGAAAGTTTTTCTTGTGTGGTGTCTGACAAAATTGTGATTGGTGAGAAATTTGAAGTGGGTGTGGTTAATGTGGAAAAGTGGAGGACTTCCCAGGAGTTCTGCACTTGAGTTTCTCATGGAGAAAGAAATGTCCTGACCAGAGATACGTTCTTTCTAGTTTGAGAAAACAAACAAATTTCTCTGTTCTTGTCAAGTATGTACAGGCCTTTACTTTCAGTTGCTGTTCTCAGTCACTGAGTGCCCTCCTCATCTGCCCCCTCTGACTGCCTGTCTAACCCTCACCTGTCCGTCTTTCTGCAGGACTCGTCTATCAGAGGTGTGTTTCATTTCTCAGCTAAAGAACAGATGACTAAATATGAGATGGCTGTTGCGATCGCTCAGGCCTTCAACCTGCCATCCAACCATCTCATACCTGTATGTACAACTGATCAACAATCAATATATATCAATAACTGTGTATATTCATACATAGAATTATGTTATCCATATTAATTTGTAGTTGTATTGTATTTATTGATCATCCTTTCTCCTCTCCCAGCTCACTGAGCAGCCAGCAGGTTCAGCTGTTCGTCCAATCAACAGTCAGTTAAACTGCTCTCGCTTGGAGCTACTGAACCTGAGCATCGATCCTCGGCCTTTCACCTCTGCAATCACAGACTGTCTGTGGCCATTCACACCTGACAAACGCTGGAGACAGACAGTGTTTCACTGAAACGCATCAGAAACACAAGGCTTTCCTTCTCCACACTATAGTCTAATACAACATAATGTATTAACCAGATGTTATGAATGGTTTCCAGTAAATCCACACATAAAATGGATCAGTAACAATTATTCAGTGTCCTATGGTGATCACATAAAGTCCTCTAGGAAGCTGAACCTGATGTGAAACATATGTGAGGAGACAGACGGGGGATTTAATTATAGTAAACGTGGTAATTATTCACCCAGAGCACTGTCTGAAGGATCTAAACTGTTATAGAGGTTCACATGTCCTCCACATGAGCTAAACAGGATCATGTGTATTTACATGAGAAATGCATAGATTTGGAAAATGTTCACTGTGTAATGTGTGAAGCCCATGTACTTTGTAATGTACCACATGTGCAATGTAGCAAACACTTAACCATCTACTGTAGGTT
Organism: Apogon talboti; assembly: GCA_037367365.1. NCBI lineage: Eukaryota > Metazoa > Chordata > Actinopteri > Kurtiformes > Apogonidae > Apogon > Apogon talboti. The sequence continues at coordinate 6,465,092 of JAPQRQ010000007.1, read as the reverse complement.
TCACACATTACAGCTTTGAAATGCTCCAAAACTACAAGATTCTTGTGTATCATATGGGACCACTGCTGTTTGGCACAAGTGATATTCCTGCGTTTTTGCTGTAATGAAGGCCTGTGAGATCACGTGATTGTGATATCGCACATTTGATGTTGAATGTTCTGCTGAATGAATTCCTCGTGTTCACACCGGAGCTGAATCTGTTGCTGCAGCCAACTGTTTGCTTTAGGATTCCATCACATTCCTTTATTATGCACCACTAATTATTTATTGACCAAAATTATTTTATGTTCACAGAAATACATGTTAATTAGCAAACGTTTTCAAATTTCATGTGGTTGCAACTGAAGCATTTATGTTTAAAGTACAGCAGCAGGATTGTTAAGTACAGTATTGCGACACCCTTATTACAGCGTTATGTTATAGTATGTTCAGTTCATGTATGTGAAGGATGTTACTCCAGTTTGTAATGTGAACAAACCTCACACCTGTGATTCTGCTGTCTGTGATGTCAGTTGATCTAATTTATGTTACGTTAGTTGTTGACATTAAATTTCAGAAATACGAAGACTAATCCCTGAGTCTTTGTTTCTATATTTGTTCAAACCAGCTGATCCTGACCGATGATCCGATTGTTTGATTTGGCATTTTGCGCTCCTGAGCTTTTGCACTGCTTTCAGTAATATTGTGCTGTATCTTTGAGCAATACAATGTAGGGAAAACCTTCAATCCCACATAGACCATTTAGAGTAATGTATTCTCCATTGCTCTATTTGCAGTCACACTCCAAACCTGTACCCATTATAACAGCCTTCACTTGTATGACACTGGTTTACACTATAACAGTGCTTTACAGAAGACAATAAAATGAGGGCACTGGAAATATATTCTATAGATTCTTGGAATGGAATCCATTGTTACTGACGGCATAATAGTCTGATTTTAATAACATCCATTTTTATCTGTACCAGCACAGACTAACATGAAAGATACTTCATCTATATTCAAGCTGTAGAAGCCCCTCAGGATCAAGCAATGACTCATTGTGCCTTCTTTATGGAAAATTTACTACAACAATCTTTATCATCTTAAATATACTTGTTTTAATCCAAATTTGTTGCCTATTTGTGTTGTCTTTGTATGATTTTCATATTTATTATAAAAACAGTATTAAAATATGTAAATTAATATCAAAGGATTAGTTTTGAAATGTAATTTTACTTGTTTTATTATACACTGTTATGGACATAACTCAGCAAACAATTAAAGCAATATTTATGAAATCACACAAAGCGCTTGAATAAAAATATATTTTGTAGTCCTGTAAACTGCAACTACATATACATAGGACAATTAACAGCTGAGTCGACCCACAGACTCTTACAAAGGAGGGGATGCCCAAACCATTACATTTTCCTCCTTCTGTCCCATATCCAGCTAGAATCCTGTGTTTATAGTTTGTGACTCCAAAGTGACTGACCAACTGAACTCTGAGCTGTAAATCCATGGTCATGAGGATCTCAACAACTGTCGTCCATTAACTGCTTACAGAGGTGGAAAAAATGCATGGTCCAAAAATGCATCTGATATTCCAAAGGGACTCCAAATGGTAAGTGAACTCTATCTAGATAAACAATACCGCTTATGTTTAAATAGAATAAAGAACACACCTAAGAAAACCCCTTTCAAAATAGCATTCCAAACACTGTTTCCTGACGAGCTATATGGTACTGCAAATATAAAGGAAATCCAAAGAAAGATCTGGAGAACACATAAATGTTTTAAGCAAAGTGTCAGGATCGATCAACAGTGTGATGTGAGGAGCGCAATATTGTAAATTCTTGTCTCAAATGCGAACTTTCTTTCACTGTCATAGTGCCACCTTGTTTACCAACTATACTTCTTGCAGTCTCTTGAGCCATTTTACCCTTGAAGCACAATTGTTATGTCTATTTAAATCAGTCAGTGATTAAAATTAAAATATTAGTAAAATGTTAGTGGTTTTTAAAATCTATGACATTAGAATTGGATATATGGAGTTAAACAAAAATAGTACAATATTTCCTTATCCTGCACACTCTTTCCACATCTTTTTCTCTATTTCTATTTATGTATAGCTACTTGTCATGTTTAGATATTTCTCTTTCACTCTTTAGCCTTTTTTATGTTTATTAGGTGTAACAACTGTTTAGTTTAGGTACACATTATAAACTTGACTCCTAGAGTTTGCAGTGACTATCCGGTAAGAATTTCATCAAAACGCTATGTATAACTCTGCACTCAAAATGAAGATTGTTAGAACTTTCCTACAGTGAAACTTAGATCTCTACTAACCACAAATAAAAACTATGATACTCAGGTTTTTAGACATAGAAGACCAGTCACCTTATTATATTGTTGTAGACCAAGGCATAGCGGTGCTTAGTTAGTAACACCACACATGCTCATTCATACTGTTGCATTTGCAGGTTCTTACCTCGCAGTCCATTTGTTAAGTCAGTTTGAACTCTTACCCCAGAATACAGCACATTAAGCACTACATACATTTATTTAACCAAAAAACAAGAAACTCTGGTTACCTCAGCTTGGGTAGATCAGGCCAGTCCTGATGCTGTGACATCAATTAGTATGGTGGAGGAAAAGTTACAGGAGACAAACATTTTCATCCACAAAAGTTTTATTATGGATGACAAAACTGGAGTTGCTGATCAGCTTAAGTACAGACAGAAAAGCACACCAGCTATACAGTTGTGCTCATAAGTTTCCATACCCTGACAGAATGCACATGTGACGGTCTTGGATGTTCCAACATGACAATGACCCAAAACACAAGGCCAAGTCCACCTGTCATTGGCTACAGCAGAAA
>JAPQRQ010000007.1:6441500-6462129 GCA_037367365.1 Apogon talboti | reverse complement strand
GCTCTGCAGAAGCCTGATAACGATGTAATGACGTCCAGGTGTGCTGGAAGAGGGAAATATCTAAAACGTGCAGGACATCGGCCCTCGAGGACCGGAGTTCGACACCTGTGATCTACAACCTCCAAACCTACAAAATTAAACAATACATTAACTGTTAATGTTAAATCAAAATGTCATTTGCTAAAATTATTGCCAATTTTATATACAAAAGAAAGAAAAAAAAAACTGAAAAATAAAAACTACAACTTCAACCATGGTGAATAGGTTTGAAGTGTGATTCTTCATCTTCCCAGAGTCAGGGTGAAGACACTAACCTTACATGTACCCAGACTTGAAGGGAGTTTTTTAAGGACTATTTATGAAAAAAGAATACATTAAAATCAGGAACAGAGTTGTCTAATCCTGTCCTGTGATGCCTTCACACTACGTTGTCGACAGTTTATTGTGTAATTGCTGACGTATTCAGAAAACATACCATGTTGATTTAACTATGATTACTGTGTGATTGTTGATGCATTCATCAATCCTACTATGTTGTTTGCACTATTTATTATGCGATTACTTAATGCGTCCATAATGGTTATTTTCAGTACTATTATTATGGTATGGTTGCTGATGCATGCATCATTCATACTGTTGTTCTCACTATTATTGTTGATGCAAACACACAATTTACTTTGCACCCTTTATTGTGTGATGTCTGATTCATTCAGCATTTATACTGTACTATTATTGTGTGATTCCTAATGAATTCAGTTGACCATTTTTAGTGTGATGGCAGACGTATTCAGCAATTCCTGTTTTCACTCCTTATTGTGTGACTGGTTATGTATTCAGCAGAACCAATATACTGTTTGCACTCCTAATAAGTCGCATTTTGCTGTTTGTGTTCATTGTGATTGCTGACTCACTAATCTTACTGTTTCACTATTATTATTCTGTGGTTGCTATTTCAGTCAGCAGTCACTATATATTATTCAGTCTTTATTCTGTGATTGCTGATGCATTGGGCGACCATGCCTTGTTGCTTTGACTATTATTGTGTGATGTTTAATGAATTCAGCAATCACAGTTGTTTGGAGTTTTTATTGGGTGATTACTGTTACATTCAGTCATATTATGTTTTTTCAGTAATGTTATTGTGATTGATACATTCTTCAATCATACTGCAATGTTTTCACCATTATTATAATTGGTATTCACAAATCACACTGTTGTTTGCACTCTTTATCATGTGATTTCTGATGGATTCATACATTGTTGTTTGTGTATCCTCATAATTTCTGGAGGTAACAGGGATGCAGGGCACTTTTAATGAGGTCTCTTACTCCTCACACTGAACAAGTTGTCTACAATTCACTGGCAGAGACAGGAACATCAGGGTTTTTACTGTTTTATTTTTTTGGTGAAGTGGTGACAACTGCAGCACCCAGAGGGTTATTTTGTTGAACCAGCATTCACAGAGTTATGTAGAAAAAAAAAATACAAGGCTACCAGAGAACAACCAACGAACCATTGCTGTAGCATGAGAAGAGCTGAACAAAATACTGCATGACAGTAAGTCGTAGTATCTAGTTTTAACATACAGTACAAGAAAAAAAACAAAACAAAAACTCATTCCTCCTCTGAAACTAAATACATCAGAATCCAGCAGTTATTATTATATCATTTGTAGTGAAAAAGCACTATTTTCATGTACAACTTAGAACAATCCATGTTCGTTGACAACTGTTGTTGTCTATACCTCATTTAGATGTACTGCAGTATTTGACATTTTCACCAATCCTGTGTTTATTACTACTTTTCTTCTGTACTGCTTCTTACAATTCCTAAAATCTGACATTCTTATCTTAAATGTGTTCAGGAGATGCTGAATAAAACAATCTTCTAACATAATGACCATCAAAGCAACACAAAGAAAGCATTTTCCATCCAACGCTCACAACTTTTATGTTATAAAGTAGTCCATTCAATATCAATATTATGCAATATTTTTGTATTCCTCAAAAACAAAAATAAGAAAAAGAAATAACATGCCAAAGAGGCTGATTGATGAATAGTACTGATTAGGGAAATGCTTTCCAAGTCTTAAAGACAGACGCTACTGTGTCATCGGTAACGGTCGCAGAAGAACGACAGAATCGGAGCGAGTAGCAGGATGAACGGAGGTGAAAATGCAGAGACTGAAGCTGCGACAGTTAGTCGATGTCCATTTCTGGGAGCTTGTTCTCCGTCGTTTCCTGTTCTGTACCTGCTGACGCCGATTTGTCTGGGTTGCATGGCTGGTTCTCCGTTCCCTCCTGCCCGTTAACTGGTCCGTTCTCTGTCTTCTCCTCCTTGGGCGGCTCCACCTTGGGCTTGGGTTTGGAAACCACAGGGTTACAGGCTGAATACAGCTCCTAGACACAAGGAAAGAAACCAAGGGTTAAAAAAACAAAAGGAGTAATGATGCTCAAGTTGCATCGATTGTAAGGCTGAAATCAGAATCATAATACACCCATTTTTATACACATTCAGCCGTTAAACTACTACAGGGTGACACTCAGCAGACCCTACAGGCTGTCTACAGGTGGTGTTCTCAACTTTTGGCTCCACCTATACAACACAGCAAATATGGAATTCTAAATATTAAATTGATACATATGAGCAAGAAGGTCCTGGGTTCGATTCCAACACTAGCTAACGGGGGGAGGGGCTTTCTCTGTGGAGTTTACATGTTCTCCCTGTGTTTCCGTGGGTTCTGTCCAGGTACTCAAGCTTCCTCCTGCCATCCAAAGACATGCACTTATAGGTTAACTGGTTACGCTAAATTGCCCATAGGTGTGAATGTATCTCGAGGATAAAGCGGTTCAGAAGATGAATGAATGAATGATATGTACCATTCGATTCCTATTCAGAGGGTTACGATCCGGTTATAAACAATTATGGATGCACCCCACAATTAATTCATATTTTTCTCACTGTATGATACGTACTTGCTATTTTTTCCAGCTAAATGCATTTCTAATGATCCATAATGAAAACAAGCTGATGAATTTGCTCCCACTATCTTTTATTGAGACACCAAAAATGTGTCAACTGGAAGGCTATACATGTACCTAACAACATATTGGATCACAAAGAACCAATGGGACAATGAACATGCTTAATCATGTTCGTCGTGTTTCCAAAATACTTCATTAGCGCTCGACACACCCTGCAAATCCTGTGGCTTCTGTCCAATTCCCCTTTCCCCTCGACTTCATAGAAACCAAAATGTTTCCATTTACTAGCTTTTAACTGAGTTGTAGGTGCCGCACGGACTGGTTTTTCTGCCATCTTTTAGTTTCGTGTGTGCGTCGCTGTAAACTGTTTGGGACAGTGCAGCGGTCGCAATTTAGTTCCGCCTTTTTAGTTACACCGTCAACACTATTAAAATAACATTACATTCAGAATTTTGACATTGACGATTTTGACATTTCTGCATGGATCCATAATCGGGCACGTCCGCATTGCGATACATCGAAGAATCGATTTTATCACGAACAACATTTTCACTTACAAGATGACTGATAAAGTGTTTCACTAACATTCCCATTTACATGGAACTGTGCCACTACGATGACCACAATACTCAACCCATGATGCATGTCTACTGCTGTTCCAATACAGCATTTATTCATATTTCACTTCTTGAAAAGGTTGGTTTGGTGATGTTACTCATGTTAAAAAAAAACTGTTGATATCCAAGGCTTAATACTTAAAAGTGTCTGTTCTGCTGGGCCTACACATCTCTAACCCTAACCTGAGGTAAACTGTGCTTGGTCTGCTGTTACAGTGTTTCCATTAATGATACAGACTACAGCGTACTGCACTGTCATGGTCTTAAAATGAACTGAAAATAATGTGTTGAGAAAAGTCTTACCGGACCATGATACTAATGATGTAAATTCATTTTGGGACAAACTTGAAGTGCACTGGTATCGTTACAATCCACAAAAATGATAATCAAACTAACCACATACTGGATTGTACAACATACACACACATAAGCAAACCGCATAACTGAACCAAACCCAGCAGCCTCTGGAACCAGGAGAGACGCAGCTGCAACGGAGACATGAACGCAACTCAGTGACATAAAATGAGTAGAAATAATAACAGCAACAAATCAGAAATAAGTTAAGAAGCCAACAGGTACTCTGTGTGTGTGTGTGTGTGTGTGTGTGTATTACAGTGACAGAAACTGGTCCGTGCTTTCTACTTCTTAAATTCTCACAGTTGTGTAACTTGTACACTGAACGTCTGTCTCACAAGGTGGAATAAATAACTTGGACATTGATAGAACATTATACATCCAATGTGATGAAGCAGAGCCACAGGCAGAAGTGAACCTTAATTACCATGGTAACGCTGTGTCTGCCCCTGTTACTGTGCCTGAGCAAAATTATGAACACCTCAATAGTAAAATGTAGCAATTTTACCATTTGGCTAATAGTATCACACAAACCAGAAGGACCGCCCTTGGACGGTGCGTCTTCTTTGATGTCCTTGTGCGTTTTTAAATGAATGAAATGTGACCAACGGCTGCACCTCCATACCTTAGTCTTAGCCTGGATCTCTGCAACTTTCACCACCGGATCCAGAGTGAGGTCCTGATTGTTTTGCTGGTTCATCTTGCTGTTCATCCAGATCATGGCATCGTTCACCTGCTTGTCCACCCGGGTCACCTCCAGCTCGTCTAGGTGATCGTACTGCTCATCCTGTTGATGGAAACGCCCATTTAAAAAAGTGATGACTCCTATTTGGCTTGGTTCATCCTGTTTAATCTCGACATATTAAAAAACAGGGTTCCTACAGGTTTATACAAGTTACATTTAAGACTTTTTAAGACTATTTGGAACAGAATTTAATGCTCATTTCACAGCTGTTCCTCTCCACTCGTGTCAACCAGGTCAAGAATTACCCTTTCTCCAACCAGGCGTTATTAAATTTACACTTCCCTGTGGTTACTTTTCGCTTGTGAGCCGTCCCTTAAAGTTCCCAAAGTCAGCTTTCTCGGGCAACGCACACGTGACTAACGGCTGCATGTGTGTTAGGTTGAATGTTCTGTGATTATTCCTCACCGGGGGCTGCATAGTCAGCGATAATTGGCTCCTAATTTCAATACAAATTGTTGAGTTGGAACAGGTGGAACTGAGTCGACTAACATTACTTTCTTTGCAGCTTGGACATTTCCCAGACACACTTAAACACAATACAGCAAACAAGTTTATGGCAACAGAACTTTAGACCTACCATATCAAATTTAATACCTTTTACAGACTTTTTTTAAGGTATTAAATGCAGATTTGTAAATTCAAGATTTTTAAGACTTTTTAAGACCTCACGAGAACCCTGAAAAAGGCTTATGACTCATTAATAAAGTCTATGAAAACTGTATATTACAAAGAACAATCCTTCCCATGGTGCCATATTACCTTTGACTTGTAAGCTTCGATGATCTTCATGTACAGTTGTATCTGCCTGCCGAGCTCCTCAAAAGCTTTCGGTCTCTCCTCAGCTTCCATGTACCTGTCATGAATAGGCTGGCCAAGTTTCTGTAGAAGGAAATATCAGTTTAGTCAGTCAGCCCAGATTAAACAGCACAGTTTTTATCCAGTTAGTGACTAAATGTATGCTCAGTAAAAAATATTGAATAATACATCATTATTTTTTATCCTGTACATTCATGCCAATGTTTTCTGAACTCTGTATCACACTGGTTACCTTAAGTTCAGCCAGTTTGTCGATGTAAACTTGTTTCTGTTGGTCCTCTCCATCTTCGTAGAGCCAGTTTTCTGTATCCTCTAGTTTTAATGAGAATGTATCTCGATCCTGCAGTGTATATTTTACACAGTGTTTAGGAAAAATCCATGTGGCAGGCAGAGTGAGTATATGTGGTATGTGGTATATCTGTTTTAACCCATAAAGACCCAAACATCCTCTGTCAACTAAAATCATCTACTGATCTAACATATTTAATACCCATTGATCCACTAATCCTGTCAATACATGTAAATAATTTGTGTAAAATGCAATTTTTCATCTTTTCATGGTCATCAGATATGACCCATTTGGACGTTCAGAGGCTCCGCAGTTACCGTGGAAACACTGTGATCTTCTATAAAATTGATTCTCCAGTAAAACCCATGGAGTTGGATCAATGACAGTGGATGGACAGACTTGTTTTATGTTCAATTAATATTAATAGTTTTCTGTTTCTGATATAAGCCTCAACTTTAATCTCAGGTTTTATAAACATCCACATGATCAGTAAATTCAATATAGGAAAATGCATGATGAAAAAATGCATAATACAGAGGACAATATTACAATAAATGGAGAAAAATCACTTAAGGTTAAATAGAGAGAAAAATTCATTTTGGAACTGACACAAAAGTAGCTCTGGGTATTTATGGGCTAAACGGACAATCATTCTTCATCCTTGCATTACCATTAAGCAAAAGCACATGTGCCAAGAAGGTATTTAAAAAAGGATAGTTGTAGTGCTGTGTTCATTTCTTTTGTGCAGATGAGTGTAGATGTGGAGGATTTAAGACCAATCTGTACTCACAGCTTCACTGACAAACTTCTCCAGGGCGCCGTGCAGTTTATCCCTCATATCGTACACGTACTCTTCTACGTTGTTCTTTGCGTCATTCCTTTCCTTCTCCAGTTTGTCCTGCATGATCATCTTACCCTGCAAGATGTTACATATTTAGTCAGTGAAGCACAAGAGAAATTAAAGAAGTGTATCAGCAATAAAAGTCTCTAGTTTCATGCATAGAGTCATATTTAGATCCCAATTTTACGTCATATAGACACTGATTAATATTCAATGTATGTATAATTTTTCAAAAAATTTAATCTGTCAACATTTTACAAAGTATCAGAAAAAAGAAAAAAAAAACAGAAAAAAAAGCTCACAGGAGAAAACAACAAGTATGAGACCAAGTGGTATCTAGTATTACATAACTACATTTCAACAGTCTGTTTGCATAACGGTTACACACTGAACAGGCAAAGATCACAGCTTAGAAAAAGGGCAAAGAGTCAAAAAACAGAATAGGATTCAATTAAATTCAATTAAAAGAAGCTTTTGATGAAGGCCTTCAAAGGAACCTTTTCACGAGCAAATGAGAACATCGGATTGAAGCCGGACTAATTGCTCGCACATTTGCTTGGACAAATACTGCATGTGCTTGCTACACATTCCAAGTTGATTTTTAGAGCATTACCTCATTCTCCACAAACGTATTTAGTACGTCGCTGGACAGCTGCCAGTGCAGATTGTTCTCTATGGGCAGCTCCACCGTCTTCGTCTTCACTTTGGGCTTCTTGGCCTGAGGGGGCTGGTCGCTCTTCTTCTCCTGCTTTGCGTCCTCCGTAGACGTCTGAAACCGAGGATGGAAATGGTTTCAGTCTGTGCAGATGTTGCTGCTGTAACACTTCTCTACTAAACCACATGTGTGTTTTCTAAGTTGTAAAAACAGCAATAGAGAAAAAACATTCATCTGATAACCTTATCCTTGCGAAGAGAAACGGCTTTTACACCATCTGTCAGTTTTAGCAGCATGATCAAACCGTTCCAATGAAACATGTGATTGTTGAGGATTTTCTACATTTTTCGACCTCTGTGCAAGTGTTGAATTAATTTTCAGTGGTTGTGTGCTGTACTCACCTCACATCTTAAATCTTTTACTTATGGGTCAAATAAAAACCATCTACTCAACTAATCTGCTCTCCCAGTTGTAATAAACTTGAATGTTCATGTTTGAGGGCAGTTAATGTTGATTTCTGGTGCCTTTCTTTTGTCATTTGGGAGTTAAATGTTTACTGGTAGTTAACAGTCATAACCATAAGCATATGTTCATGTATGGAACCATATTAATAGTTGAATTCTAATGATGAAACCTGTGTAATCAATTGGTGCTAAACTCCAGGACAAGGTGAATGAAGTGATCTAGTAAATGAATTTTGAAGCATACATGAACATCCATCCATATGTTTTGTCGCATAAAAAAAAGCTGAGCTCGTCAATCTTGTTAAAGTCTAAGAATAATGCTCATTTTAACTACGACAACACACTGAAAATACCTAGTTGTTATTCTGAGCCTGTTGCATCAAAGTGATTGGAACAGTTGAGGATGAGGAGGAATAACCAGGATAAAGAGAAAACCAAGTTACGATATGGGATGAAAAGAGCAGTTGAGTCGTCCGCTTCAGCTAAGGCTGCTGTGAGTGTAACAACACAGTGAACACACAGACAGTTGTGAGAGTACGACCAGAGCATGAAATGTTCTCTCTTGTGCTGTCGATGTGAAACACGACTCATATAGAGGGAACCGTTTTCAGTGTGACAGGTGCAGGAAAAATGAACTGTATGTACTGAAATGGAGGAGGAGGGATTTTTATTATGCTTTTATCTGAGTTGTATAGAAGAGGAAATATCATAAAAAGTAATATTAGGAAAAAATAGTAACAGAGTGGAGTTCTAAATGTCAGAGGTTTACAGTCCTGTTGGTTTGTTTGCCATCTCTGTATAGCCTCATGACACCTTATTCTGAATTTTTCTATTCATGCTTTGTAAGTTAAAGTATATTCAGGTATTTATGCTGTGCTTTACGTGTTTCCATTTAATCTCATGCATAAATCCCTCCTCAAAAACTAACCTACAAGTTGGACTTTAACCTTAGTGCTGGGTGATATGGTCATTGTAATAACAATCTCCATGTCACGTCACAGCATTATGTATCACAATGTGCCATTTTAAAATGCAGATTATTGTTTCCGACACTTAAAGCCAGAGGGCAATTTGTTTTACCAGACGTCTAATGATTGCTTGTGCTGTAAAATATTATTCATGTAAAGACAGACCATATACAATGAAGGACTCAATAAATGATTTCTTGGCAGTGACAAGAATAATGAAAAATCTGTGAACTTGTCCTTGAAATAACAACAACCACAACAAATTCAGCAACATTGTTTATATCTAGTGTTGTGCCTTTTTCAATTTTCCTATCTCCATGTTCAAAGAAAATTCTGTACTTCTGCTCGTTATGCTATTGAAAAGTGTTGGGGGGGAAAAAAACACAAAAGTTATGATTAATGCCTTATCACCCAGCACAAGGTTACCTCCATCTCTTCAGCCTCTGCCTTCTTGTCTCCAGCGTCTGCATTGTTGACTTTCTGATCCTCCTGGTCCACCTGCATTTTATTCTGACACACGGTAACAAACAAGAAAAAAAATAGAGGAATGATATTAAAGTAACACCAAGTATTTGGCCGATTTTATCTGAACATTTTAAGATTTTCAGAGTCAAAGCCAAGCACCATTCTACATCGCAACACCCGTCGGTTTCTTATCACATGGAAATGTAACTTTTAAAACGTTTCATTTAAAAATGATTAGTTGTTGTGGCTGTACATATCTGTTTGTGTTTGGCTTCTAAAAAATATTGCACTAGTCTGTTTTCAGATAAAGCTCTTTGGTAACATCTACTGCACAAGCCATAAAACAGGTTTAAGCCTCTTTGACTAAAAAAAAACTAATCAGATCTGAGACCTTACGGATATATAGACATTACTGCACAATTTAGTGAAAAGTCAGGTTGTGATTTTTATGGACAATATTGTGACAAACAGGTATCAGGAGTGCTTTTTCTTTAAGGTTGTGTCACCAAACCCAAATTCTTCATATAAAAAAGGTGTATATTCTTTTCTCCACCCCATTCATCAATGTGACCAAACCCTGTATAAATTCACTGCCTAAACAGAGCCCGATTAGCCGTCGCTTTACAGTAGGTGTAGATAAAAACAGAGAAAACAGGCTGCCATGTTCAGACATGTACATTTCTTATTTGATTGCAGCCCAGCAGGTTGATTATATAATTTGCATAAAGAAGACACTGCGATTACAATTTGTGCAGCTGTAGTTGTCAGGGTCTTTCCTTGAACTGATTTATTTTGCCCAGGTGTTATTATGGCTTTTATCTGTTGTTTTTATGTCTTTTTCTTATTTATAGGGCCAAATATTTTGATCTACTTTTTGGACTCAACTCTAAAAGGCAGATGCCATTAAAGAGCATTAAAGTGCACATTTAGTCAGAACATCAGAAATTTAGGGAATAAACCTAAATGCACACAAGCACAAAGAACAGAACAGATGTCAAACAGTCAGAGGAAAAGAAATAAGACCGTTTTGGAAGCCGCCTAAAGCTTGTAAAGGCAAGGTGTCTGAATTCCATAATGATGATATGACTCATGAACACCGAGGCGTGGTCCGATTGCCACTGTGAGAAAGAGATCACCGAACTGAACCACAAGGTACATACATGTGTTCTCAGCCACTCCCACAGTCATTAATCTGTCTCACACACTCACAAGAGTACACACCTCTTCTTCTTTCCCCGACTGGTCCGTCTCCATTGGCTCCTCCCCCTCGGCCGCTTTCACAACCTCTACTAGCGAGGCGCTGGAAACGCTAAACACACCGTGTACGTTGACCCGTACCTTCACCTTGACCTTTGCACTCTCCCCTGATGGCTGTGGTGTAACGTTTTGGATCAGGAACTGGCCTGTAAGACGAGGGAAATGGTTGGAATAAATGAAATATGTGTCAAAACAGGCATGTTTTAGCACCAACCTTATCAACATGTATTGTATAAAACACTAGCTTTAGAAAAATGAAGAAACTACAGGTTTTACTAATTGTATAAAGCATCAGCATATGAGATAAAGTGACACTGTATTGAGTTTTAAGGTCTTATTAAAACCTCTGCTCATTTACCCATGGCTCACCATATGCTGCTTGTTCAGTGTTGTTTTGTTATTGATTGTGTGTTCTTGTCCTTTTTCCTCTCAAAACTGAACACACTAATTCATTGTCCCTCAACAGCATCTTTAGACCATGAATATCTTTTGAGTAAACTAATCATAATTCTAAAAAAATTACTGATAACATTTGTCCCAAATACAAAATGTTCAGATTAATTTTTCTCTAAGTTCACTGAAGGGTTTTTGTTATGCAACTAAAAACATACAGTGTTTAGAAAATAGCTTCAAGGCATGCATTGATCTAGTCAATATATAGTTCTAATTTTAGGGAAAAATATATAACATATATGCCACTTTACAAAGCTTACTACCAGAAAAGAAAGCTCCAGCGATTTTTTAAAATATTTTCAAATAAATCTCAAAGAGTGTCACAACAGGACATCCCACCTCATGTTTTAACTCAGGAAGAGCTCAGAAACCAAAATCAAATATTGTAAGAGCCCTGATGATTTTATCTTTATGCCTGTTGGTGTCTTGTCCTCCAGCCTTTCACAAAGTTGTTGGCTGCTTTTATGCCTCTCCTGGGATCAAAATGCAAGCAGCAGTTTGTGACTATCCACCTTCCTCTTGATGAATTCCAGAGGATTTCAGTGGTATATTGATCTGAATATGGTATATGGATTTCAGTGGTATATGGATCTGAATCCAGACCTGACAACTATGGGAGCCAACCTGTCTAACACAAAGCTGGAGTGTGGATCAAAGTTTAAGTTGAACTTTTTCAGTAAATTAGTTAATAAGTGACTCAAGTTTGGACTTTTCCATTGGAATGTGCTGATTCAATTAATAGACTTCCAGAAACAATCCACCATGCAGTTTTCTCTCTCAAGATGTGTATGGTGATTTGTCTAGAGAAAGAAAAGGGACGTAGCCTGTTCAGATTCATGAAGAACCAACAGTTGTGGAGTGGAAAATGCATTACCTATGGTGGTGGTGGGGTAGGGCAGCTCTTTGGGGTTGTTGTAATAAGCCTCAAGAGTGAAGGCCTCTCTCCTGTAGAAGGTCAACACTTTGGAGAAAGGAGCCGCATGATTCTTTGGGAAAACCTCACAATCACTGTAACAACACAGCAAAAGAAAGTCAATGAGAAAACCTCAGTTACGTAATGACGCGGGAATCAGTGAGTGACAGTAACTGATCGTACCTCAGACCCTCCTCGGCTGCTGAATTCCACTTTAGGGAGATGGAGTAGGGAACGACGTCTGTAATGGAGAACTCTCTGACTTTGAACGCTGGTGACAAGATAGCACACTGGGCAGAGGAGGAAAATATGATGCACATATTAGCAAAGGTCACGATGCCTGAGAAACACAATGAGCTACCAATATTCTACTACCATACTGCACAAATAGGAGTGATTTTCCTCTTTACGGTATGATAGTGGTACTCAGAACAGGTGTTCTTTACCTGCAGAGCACAACCCCTGGCCACGGCCTCGTCTGCGTTCAGAGTGGTGCTCAGCTCTTTGCCAAAGAACTTGCTAATTCGCTCTTTGATGGTGGGGATTCTGGAGGCCCCACCAACAATTTCCACTGCATAGACATCCTCTTTCTTCAACTCTGGGCACAGGAAGCAAGGGGAGATATTAGGCAAGTATAATCCAAATTTACATAGTTACAGATTCACTTAAAAAAGTTATCTACATAAAAGTCTCTGGGTTCTCTGAAGAAAATTTAAGACTTTAAGTACTTCATTGGGAAAAGGCTTCTAAAAATCCTCCCACTACTTGGAATACAGTAAAATCCATTAGGACCTGGTCTTTTATAGGGATTTTAAACACCATCTGTCTCTGGATGTTTTGCCTGATCTATGTACAAACTTTAACAACTAACATTTGTCTCTTTATATTTGCCTTCATAAAGGTGAAGGAAATAATAAATACGAACTTTTTAATGTTGCTTAGAATGAAATATTGTGCTAACTTCAATGCCACACTGGCAAAGAGAAGAATTTGTTTTATGCAGTGGGTAAAAAATATTCACTTATTATGATTTAATAGTAAAATACAAATGATTGACTATTGACCACATTGTTATTTAATAGGCACCTGCAGTGCACCTCACGTTTCATGGTCTTCATAAGTGAGTGCAAAACCAAAAAATGTCTCTTTATCCCCACTCGTCTCCAGCAAGAAAGAATTTTCTCATAAACCGCATTACCCAGAATTAGCCCACTCATATTTTGGATCCTGCCGCCGCCTACACCTTGGCCACACTGAGAACTTAACATATGTGTATTAAAAGGTGTGACAGCGCCAAAGTAGTGGTGTGTATTCACAGAGAACAGAAATCACTTTAAAACCACTACTCAAATACATACATGTTTTTGTTTTGTTGTTCAAGCACTGCACTTGGTGCCTTAAACAGAAATAGGTCATGAAATCTACTCTTTTCACGCAGGAAATTTCTCCAGGTCAATGACTGATTATGGGGTCTTGATCACCCTATTGGTGTTTATGTTGCCTGTATCGGTGTCAGCTGCTTAGTTATTTTATCTCTCACAGATTTGTGTAGTCTGCACTTTGTTGTTACCCATATTACAGTTAATACAATGAGAGGACATGAAAATATTTTAAGAATATTAAATTCAATGCATTTTAGATATTTTTAAGGCTGTACAGGTACCTTGAATTACAGGAATACTGGAATGTGGTTTAGTTGAGGACTTAAATCTTCTTTGTAAAGAGTGTTTTTCCTTAGATTGACATCCTCCAGACTTTTTATTTAAAGTTAAAAGGTTTTGTTAAAGCACAACTAGGAAACAGAATAGAGGAGACAAGGAAGGACAGGTGGTGATAAAAAAAAAAAAGGAAGGAAGGAATGACTAAGGGGAAGACCGGTATCAGCAAAGCACAAGACTCTGTTATCGGTCTGTGTGTGCACGTGCTTCTGGGGAGAGTCCAGCTGCTATTAAAGCCCTATGTACTCACTGGCTTGTTCCATGACGCTGCGCAAGGGACCCTCCACTTTGGCCAACAGCCCCGCACTCATCTCCTCAAACTGACCCCTGGGGACACACAGTCATAGATTATTAATAGATGAAGAGTCAAACACACTTAGGAAGAAAAGCAGAAGAGCATATGGGCAGAGAACGACCGTCAGACACACACACGCTCTATTTTTAACACACTTTCATATTTCACAGTGAACAATTTTTGTGGACTAATTACAACTTCTGATACGGTCCATTCATTTTCAGAAACAGGAAGATGCAACCCCATTGTGTTTTACAAATAATAATAACAACAATAATAATAACAATAATACTACTACTACTACTAATAATAATAATAATAATAATAATAATAATTAAAAAATCTGCTATAGCCAATGGGCAACAACCATGTGTTGAAAGTCAGCCAATGCAGAAGTATCTCCAAGTGTAAATACCAGTGACAGCTGCTAGATGCTGGCTCCAAAAAATCCTGACTCCCATTCAAAAAGCATTAACTTCTCTCAAGAAACTACGTCAGTCACTTATTTAGTCAATGACCTATTCTGAAAATGAACAGGATGTCAACATTAATAGAAGTCTTTGACATCTGCCATGTGGACACTGGTTGACGGCTCGCTCACCTGCTTCTCAGTAAGACCTTCTGAGCATCTGTTTATTGAATTAAAAAACAAATCTGACTAACAGCTCTAATGTTGTGGTGGTTAAAAAGTTACACTCTCAAAGGATTTACACGAACACTTCAGGAGGTTTATCATTATTATTAATTATTAATAGTACAGCAACCCAGCATGTTAGTATAACTTTAGTTACATTAGCTACTCTAACGTTAGCATTAATTCAGTATCGCCTTATGTGGAATTTCAGCTAGCAAGCTAATTAGACAGCTAGTATTAAATAGTGAAGCTGACACCATTAACACATACAGTTGTTTGATAATAAGAATCATCAAGTCGCTGAAACTACTAGGCAATGTTTAACATGACATTTTTGAGTTAGCAGTACGTGCAATTATTATTCAGATAGCGTTAGCTTGTAAAACATGTAGGTGTCGTCTGGAGCTGGGAACTAAACAACTACTCACACCAACTGAACTGCTTAGAAAGTGTAAAATATTGAAAAATACCAAGTGTTGTCTGAATCTTGTTTGATCCTAGTTTTCAATACATAGATCAATATGAGTAACATTGGTCCATGCTGCTTTTATAGATTTTTAATAATGATATTATATTACCACAAAAATTCAAGTTGAAGTAAATAGGTTTAGTTTTTTATGCTGTAAAACTGATTTGATTACAGAAAGATACAAATGAGTTGTAAAATAAAACTAAAGGTTTGTACTGTAACGTGTACTGTGCTATAATTTTCTTTTTCTAAAATGGGACATGGTTACTAAAGAGTTTAGAGTTTATGGGACATTATTGAAGCCAAGGAACTGGTACGGCAAATACTAACATTAAGTTGTAGATGTCCAGTTTTTTACCTCTTCACAAGCCAAGCAATAGTATTGGTACTGATTTCAAAGAGCTTTGTGACTCACCGGTTTAATTTACTCGTCACATCAATGTCATTCATGAAGCACTCTATGTTGAGAGGCAAGTCCGAGGAGTTGGCGCTCATCAGCTTTTTGAGCTTCTCACACTCTTGGTAGAGTCGTACCAACGCCCGGGGCTTGGACTTGACGTCCAGCTTGTACTTCTTTGCGAACTCTTCGCAGAAGTAGTTGACCAAGATGTCGTCAAAGTCCTTCCCGCCGAGGTCTGAGTCAAAAGCTGTGGCCAAGATCTGAGCATGGAGACAGTTGCATAGTTACTTATTCGTAGTGATAAAGAATCCTTGTAATATTGTGCACAAAACAGAGCACCCGGTTTGTCCTGGACAGAAGCATCTGAGAAAAATTAATAACAAAAGAGCTGCAAATTTCTTCTACTGGTCTATTTAATCAACAGATTTTAATAAAATCTTCACCAGCTACCTACATTTTAATAAGGTTTCTAAATATATAATAATGAAACAAACTAAGCACAAGTGAAAGCAAAGACCTGAAACTAAGAATAAATGCAATATTAAAATAAATCCTTTCTAATTCACATGAACCTGTGCTGTGGTGTGATACTGTAATACCACTGGCATGCCCCCCCCCGTAATTCCTTTTCATAATGAGCACAAATTATTCATCACTCACCTTAAGTTTTCCCTTGTTGAAGGCACAAACTGACACCTGGTAACCCGAGTGGCCAAGGTCCACAAACACGACTATCCTTGGCTTCTCCTCTGGAGCTGGCAGGTCTTGCTTGTAGATGCCATATGCCAGAGTCACTGGAACAACACACATACGGTCTGGTGTTAGTTGGCGCTCACCACAACTACCACTTAACACCCTCTGGTTTAACTAACTTATTCATGCTGATCTACTTGTACGTTTACATTAAGGAAAACCACTTAATTATAATTTCATCGCATAGCAACAGCTCAGGACATTATGATGATGTCATTATTTAAGCAGTTTTCCAGATGTTTTTTTTTTTTTCCAAGAAATTTATTAAGATATTTTGGGGAATTTTCACTTTCATTAGAGATAGTACGTACAGTTGTGAGACATAGAGGGGCTGACATGGAGGAAAGGATCTGGGCCACAAATTGAACCCAGGTTTCTGTGATGAGGCCTTGGGCCATGTGGGATAGACTTTAATATCCTGCCCTTATGTTTTCTGTTAGTTAACATCTTGTTTAATTGGTCTGGTATTCATTATTTTTTAGAATGTCTTTTGACAATGTCTTCATTGTAAAGTCTTCAATCTGCATTCACTTCCAGGTTAAATACCTCTGCGAAAGACATGACACCCTGTGTACCTCCTAACATTCACAAACTTTCCAGGTTATAGCTTTGATGTGTGGTGCATAAATACCCAGGCAGAAACATTATGAATTCCTTTTTAACAAACATCGCTGAGACACTGATACAACCTGTTCAAGGTAATCTGTGGTTCCCATTTAATACACCAAATGTGGCACAGTGAAATAAAAAACTGGGAAGTAACACCGGTCTATTGGCAGTGTGGAAGGAGTAAATCACCTATTTTTTTTACATATTTCCGCAGAAGGTCCCAGCTATACATGCAAATTTTTGGAATGACAACAGTATTTGATGCATGTCATGCACAGAACACGGTGTACTTCCACATACCTGCAGTGGTCTCATTCATTAGTCGTAGACAGTTGAGGCCTGCGATTTGAGCTGCATCCATGACAGACCTCCTCTCTGCGTCAGTAAAATAACTGGGAACCTGGAAGTGGAATGTGAGAAAAAAAAAAACAGCATGAGAAAAGATAAACACACCAATTTAGACAATGTGAGACTACTTTTTGTTAAATCACAGGATTTCAATTAATGACAAAGCATTGAGACACTGTTTTAAATGCTATAAATGTCCTAAAGCTGGTCACTTCTGATTTTAGGAAATCTGAACAATCCCTTTGATTACTAATGAGGCATGAATGGCCTTTCCTCACAAGATGTCTGGGTAATGTTCCTGTGTTAGTTGCTCTGGGCGCCAAAACAAAACATCTCCTTGTGGAGAAATACTAAATTTAGCCACTGGCTGCAGTAATAATAACATGTTATCATCCATCTCCAAGGCTGATGTAAACTGTAGATTTAGACCTGGTGAAAGTAACAGCCTATCTGGGTGATATCTGTAAGTAAGATTACGTAACAGATGCTGCTGGTGAATTCATACACGGAGCACAGCGAGAGACACACACATCCCACTCTTCGCCAATGAGGTGTCAAGAAGGAAAAGGAGCTTTTAGATAAGACATCTGATGAAGAGCTCAGAGCTCAAAATGGCACATGAACAGGTGGTCACACATTATACACCTGGAACGGCAGCTTTCAGTGGAAATCTTCTACCCAAACCGCTGGTAAAGTGCAAGACGGTGACATAAATAACTGTGACTCAAAATAGCCGACTGTAAAAGCAATGCTCTTTCCATTAAACTACACAGAGAGAATTAAAGTGCTGTAACTAATGTTAGTGAGTCAGAGGTCTCTTGAAACTTTGGCAGGTGCAACTCCACGCCTATTACTTTATTTCTGTGCTGAATCCAACATGTAAATGAGCACCTTAATGAAACCTTTGAATAAACAAAAACTTCCAATTTGACAAATGTATTCAGGAGGGTTTATAGATTTGTAGACATCCTGCTGAAGCCCGCAGAGTGTCGGGGCCGTCTGTAGAAATGCTTACCGAGATGACACAGTCTGCAACCGGCTTCTTCAGTGCACTTTCAGCAGTCTCCTTCAGTTTGGTCAGCAACATTCCAGTGACCTGCTCGATGCTGAAAACCTTCTCCTCCTCCATGTACATCACCTAGAGCCGAGGATAAGAAAGGAGGTTATTTTACTGAAACACACAACTTGGGCAAAATACAGATATTGATCTTAAACTGTAAGTTTAAATTAATATTGACCCTAATGAAAATTACTGTGGAAGCTGCAGTTTATATCAATGTCTGTCACAACTCAAACAATATATGTATTAACAGGATTGACAAATGAGTAATAAATCTACTTGGCCAAAATAACCTTTTACATAATCATCCCAGTACACACTGTTTTATCTATTAGTGGTTATGATAAAACAAAGATTTAAATGTATTTCCATATTTAATCTGCAAATGCAAGACTCAAAATGATAAAAGGGTGTGAGAATTAAGTATTGTTTCCTCCTGAAAAAAACTATGTAGACCTATATTTTTGTAAAATATAGCAAGGAATCCCACTGATCTTGCTCCAGGCATGTGCACAATCCTTCTTGTTGAGCCCTGACTGATGACTGTGAAGGAAATTAATAGGTAAGGAATGATGTACAGCCTTTTAATCTCAGACAGGATGATCCTGGACCCTGATGTGGCTTGCTGTACATTACCGCACTTGTTACACAGCTATTTACTTAAATAAATAATCTGTCAAACCCAGTGATGTAAAATTATTTGATTAATTTGGGAATAATTTTATTGTTTTGACTAAATAAAACAGTATTTTCAATCCGAATGTTAAGACTGTGTATAGCACAGTGATGATCTGTTATTCATAGTAATAGTGTGTTACACAGAAATAACAAACCATCAAATGCCAATCAGAATTTTTAAAAAGTACTAAATACTGTGCTGACATGTATGATTCAAAAGATTAATTCCTAGTGAGAAACATGTCTTCAACTGGACTAAGGGTAGATTTCAATTACAGCCAGAAAAGTGTTTATTTGCAGAACTGACGATGATGCCACATCTGAAAGAAGCCTTTGACTTCTTGGATATGAAAAGCGATCATATCATCTTTTTATCCTATTGCAGCTTTGTGTGAAACGCTGTCATAATGTGCACATGAATTTGATACATACAGCCAATATTTTATGTTTTGTGATTTCACAGTGGTCTTGATCATTAACCACCAAATTCTACTCTGTTTATCCTTGAATCCAAGTGAATGATTGTGGCAAATTTGAGGGAATTCCTTCAAAATGTTCCAGATATATAGTGTTGACAATAACATTATAACTCAGCTGATGTCCGTATTTTAAAAAGCATTGTATCACTATTTCTATCATATTGTTTATCATATTTGTGCTTTTTGTTGAGTAACTATAACCTTTAACGACCAAACTCAAACCAGTTATTCTTCTCAAGATGAGACAGCAGGGTAATGCAACAGCATAATATAAAATACTTCAAAAATAGAAATAAAAAGCCTATTCTACAGGCTACCATGTGCCAGAGGTACATAATTTTACTGAGTGCTCTGCTTTTTAAATGTACCAAGTAAATGACAGTTTTGGTCTCAAGAGGAACTGACTCATTGAAAAAGATACACAAGGTATTTCTACAAATGTCGACAATGAAGGACGGTGATGATATGTAAAACAGAAACCCTGGCTGAGCTTGCAGCTTCTACCTGTGACAAATGTTGATCCTATTTCTATCATATTGAAGACTCCAAGAATGATTGTATATTAGAAGGGGGCTAGATAATGGCATGTCACACTGTAGGAGGGAAGGGAAGGTATGGATGAAACTTTCATATGGTAAAAGATTCAATAGTGTAACAAAAGTACTGACTACTCTTCATCACATTAAGTCTGGTTCACTTTCATGGAAGAATCTGAATGTGCACAAACATGAAGGCCACATACTGTATCTGGGAGCTGATTCAAGTTTTCATTTTTGTCATCTGGGACCATTTTGTCAACTTGATGTCAGTAGCGGCATCACCACCTCAGAGTAGCCAATTATAATGTGGATGCTGCAGCACCCAGTTGGCACAGCAGCTGAGAAGGTGAGGTACTGGGAGCTGATTTCACATGCCTACTGTCATTGTGATCCAAAACAGCCTCTAAACTACTGAACTAAGGCACAATTTGTAGGCAACACTGACAATTTGCATTGATTTGTGGTTCATCCTCAGGACTCAGTTTAATTATCTCCACAGGGACACAGAGACATGCTGGGATCAGTGTCTTCAACGTGCAATCCAGGCTCTGTCATATACACAGCACTACAAACTTTTGTAATGTTTCTGGTCCTTCATTAACTATCTAATGAAATTATCATTGCGGTTGGCGGTATTTTAGCAATTCAGATGAGATAAGTAGAAAAATCAGTGATTTAGAAGAAAAGAGCTTCGTATGGTTTTAACTTTTATTTTTGATTGGCCTACTTGATGTACCACTGTAAATTCAGGACAGTGCCCCAGTTGTTTAGTATGCAATGTAGGCACACAAATAACACATTTTGATGGGACATGAGCTCTCTCATA
>JAPQRQ010000007.1:6422877-6437052 GCA_037367365.1 Apogon talboti | reverse complement strand
CACACATACACGTATATATATTTACATTATACATATATTATATATATATATATATAATAAAAATTGCTCAAATGCACTAGAGGGTATGCATTTACATGTTGTTGAGCATATTTTACAGATTTGAGAAAGTAATCCATCCCTTATTGGTCCAACATTCTGAGAAATATGTATATCAATTCTAAACAGCCATAACTTTATGACAACTGAAAGGTGAAGTGTAAATGATGTTGAGTATTTTGTTACAATGGCATCTTTCAGGGAGTGGGATCTTTTAGACTGTGAGTGAAAATTTACACCTCAAAGCTGACGTGTTGGAAGCAGAAAAATGGGAAAATCATGATGTGATGACTGGCATTCCTAATCTCCAGTGGTTAGTACCAATTTAAAACTGGTCTGTGAAACGACATCCCAATAACAGTGTAATTGAGAATCTATGTGATGTGCTGGATTAACAAGTTCTACTCATGGTGGCCACACTTCACAACTTACAAGACGCTAAGGAATTGCTGCTGATGTTTTGTTGTCGAGTACAACAGCACACCTTCAGAGGTCTTGTCGAGTTTGGGCCTCGGGTCAGAGCTGTTTTGGCCCCTAATATGAGGCTGGTGATAATGATGTAATGTTTCCACAGATGGGTTGAGGTCAGTCCTTCCTTAGACCACTTTTGGTATTTGCTAACCACTGTAGACCAGGAACACCTAACAAGACCGGACCCAGTCATCCCAATCACAATTTAGCTCTTGTCTGAATCAGTAAAATCCTTATGTTTGATCATTTTTCTGCTTCTAATGCATCAACACTGACAACTAAATAATAATAATAATAATAATAATAATAATAATGGATTAGATTTATATAGCGCTTTTCTATTAACAGCATACTCAAAGCGCTTACAATGGATCCATTATTCATTCACTCTCATCTATTGACAAAAGGCATTGCGACAAATCACCAGTCACCATTATTACCACTTCAGTTATCAGTCATCACAATGTTATGGCTGATCAGAGTATATCTACAGAATATACAGTGTGTATGTTGGGTGAAGGTGCACTACTGGCTTGCCAAATTAATGACATCATGGTTCCCTCCTTAGAAATTTAATTAGTTTTTCATTTATTAATGTACTATTACAATGAGGAATTGATTCCTTTCCCTGTTTTTATACAAGTGTAACGAAGATATGTTTTGATTATGGACTGTTTTAAGCTAAGGGGGTTGTTATACAAGAAACTGCAGCTTGGAAATACAGATAATAGAAAGTTGTTAAAAATAAACCCTACGAAACCCACTGGACAAATTACGTGACAAAATTATGCTCAAGTAACACAAGTGATGTGGTTGTAACATGTATGATCTTAGTTTTTCTTTACTGTTACTGTGGCATTGGAAATATAGTGTAATGAGCTGTTCTCAGGCTTGTCTGTTTTATTACAAACAGGGAAGCCAACAAACAGCATGTACGATGTCAGAAGTGTTTGGAGATGGGACACTGGACCTACGAATGCACAGGGAAGCGGAAATATGTGCACAGACCATCAAGGACCACTGAGATGAAAAAGAAACTGAAGGAGAATGAAAACAAACCCATCAGCGTCACTGGGTAAGGCTTCTTCATTGGTTCAGTCTGTTAAACCACCACCAGCCACTGTCCTTAATATTAGAAAGGAAATTACAAAGTACACAACATGCCACATCAGCAACAGATTTACACTGTATTTACAGTATGACCATCAAAAAGTCAGTTAAATGTTATTTCTATGTGCTCATATGGAACATATTTTTGACGTTATTGAGGATTTAAAGGATTAAAAACGAACTAAAAATTGGCATTTACACAGTCACTCATTTTTAATGGTAGTAGTACAGAACATTTCCAGGCTTTCTTTGGAGTTTAAGTAAACAATAGGGGTTTTTGAGACTTGTTTTATATTTAGCGAATAAACTTCACTTCAGTAGCCACATTTTATTATTTTAAGTTGTGTATTTGATGCTTAATAAGTTCAGAGTTACTTTCTGTTAATAAATAATTGACAGTAGAGGAGTTTGTGGTCAAGGTTTGACACAGTCTTACTTGATGTCTCTGCTAGGTGGTCTGACAGGGTAAAAGGAGTTTTATTGTCCTCTCCATAAAGTAAACCACCAGCAGTAAAAAGGAAAAATGTACTAGCTTTTTGGCGCCATCTAGAGACAGAAAATGAGAACACAACATGACATGGTAAAAATAAGTCGGTATTTTCCTCTGTACAACCGAATCAGGCATTGACTCACCTTGCCCTGAAATTACACACATGCACATGTTAATATGAGTGGGAGAAGTGTTCATGTTGTACTTTGTAAATGTTTATTGTTTCTTAGTTTGATCAAAGCCATGTGATGTGATTATCAATATTTCTTCTGTTTACAGACCAGCGATAGAAGGCTCCAGTGAGAAGAAAATTAAAAAGAAGTAAGAAGTATTAAACAATTTACTTTTATGGTGTTGGATGCTTTTTCATGTAAAATACTGACTGCATGCAACATTATTTCCATAATGAGAAAACATTCCTTCTAAAGTATCATGCAACTTTTATGGTTTTTGTTACCTTAAACTATAAAACACTTGTACATTTGTGCATGTTTATTACAAGCAGGGGTGAGTAGATGTACAAATACAAACAAAATGAAATCATTTCTGAAAGTTTTTACTCCATCTTTAGTGGGAAAAGTCACTGGTACCCACCTTTTATTTGGTCTTTGGGCTCGTTGAGGTCTGATGTGAGTTGCTGTGGTCACGAGGGGGCGTCATGTGAATCAGATCAGTCACGTGAATTTAGATTTAAATTGGCATGAAACTGTCAGGGGAAGACATGTCTGGACAGAACTGTGACCATGTGATGTGGCAGGGCGTCGCTGTTGAGGAGATGTGCCACTTTCAAACAAAGACTTCTTTTACATGAAATACTGCACCTTGTAATACAGTACGATTTACAGGCACAACAGTCTTGAAACTAACTTTTTTGTATCTGTTTGACAAAAAGGAAACAAGGAATCTATAGTCCTGAAACCTGTCCAGTAAACTAGCTACAATCTGTACTTTTGTAATTTTTTTTTTCATGTCATTCTCTTTTTACTGCCTTGATATAATAGAACAGGACATACAACAACATATGAAATACATATCAAACTACAGGAACATGAAAACCTTATGAACATTGGTAAGACAAGGGCGATACAGACAACACAAACACAAACTTACTCAAAAAGATAAGTCAAATAGACTAAAATACAATAAGATACAACAAAGCAAAACTGCAAATGAATACCTCAGTGATTTACTTCCTTAACTAAACACTAGTGGAGATTGATACCTACACTTTTTTAAACACAGTGTGTTTTTTTTTTAATATTTGCTCCTGATGATTATTTAGAGACATATCTGCTAAGTGTCTCAGGCTCAGGACTCAGTTTCTAATGAATTTAAAATGACTTGTGTTATGTAAAACTGTTTTGCATTTCAAAGGTCAGGATAGACACATGCGACTTGATCTAAGTGAATGAATAGACTTTTACCCATCCCTGTAAGAACTCACAGTCTGTACTCTACTATGGATGAACATCACCTGAATTTAAATGTGAATGTACTGTATTTATTTAACAGGGACGGTTAGTCCTGGGTAACAAACTTCAATACTTTATTGGCATGAATTTCTCTGATAAATCAATACTAAATGATACCAAATTATTGGTTTTCTTTTCAGATGATTAATTGTTTTTCAAGCTGTTTACTATTACATCGGCAGCTTCTAGTTGTGGTACAAACCTTTAATATGTTGTATAACTGCTTTGAGTTGGAAAAAAAAGAATCATCTGAAAATAAAACTAATAATTTGGTATTGAACATTTTTTAATGATGCACAGCCCTCAGGACAATGCAATGCACTTCCAATACAGATGATGAAAAATGATGCAGTGTTTTTTTTTTTATCTACTGCTGTCTCACAACTCCTGTCTGTAGTTGGGTTTTTACATTATCAAAATATACACTCTCCAGTATATAGTCATCTATAAACCACAGTACACCACAGATATATTGTTATACTGACATACATACAAGATACACAGTACAGGCAGCTTAACTGTACCACTTGTGCACTTTAATCAAACCCTTAACTAGTGTTGTAAATGTTATATAGATGTAGATAATTTAAGTTATAATGTGTTTCAGAGTTGAAAACATTTTAATTAGAAAACTGATCTCTTGATATGTTCAAGGGCTTTTTTAATTCAATAATCTTTTATTTGATTAGAAACCAGAAACAAGTCAAAGTAATAAGTAGTTGGAAGATTGAATAAATAAATAAATCTAGATTAAATATCATTAAATATCAAACTCAGTGTACTATATAAACACATCTTCAACCGAACATTGCATTACACAAGAATACAGCTTGGAGTTTTTATTTTTTGAGACATTAGTTTCTCTCTGTCAGAAATTACAGTTGAAAATTTTGATATTAACCAGGGTCTGCAAATGCCACTGAATCAGTAAAACCTATTAAATCAATAAAACATCCTGTCGTTGAACATTAATTGGCCAAACTAATTAATCTAGCCCAGAAGACAACCTATCAAGCTGAGTTGTCATTTTAAATTGTTGTCAAATTCCCCTTAACTCTGTCACATTTAATCTGATTGAAACTCATGCTTAAAGATTTTTTAGAGATAAGAAAACTGGAGGGAATCTTCATATTGAAGAACCATATCTGATAAAACAGACAACAACAACCCCAACTCTGGTATTCACCATAGTAATTTAAAAAGAATAAATAACTGCAATATAGCCTTAATTGCCAAGAGAGTCGTGTTTATCGTATCACAGACTTTGATACACTGACCTGGCTCATCGTCCCATAATATTGTTTTGCCCCAAGAAGTTGCTGCATTTATCACATTTTATATTTTGAGTACTTTTAGATATGATCACAATTTCCAAGTGGTCCAGACCTGTCGTAGGAAGTGTATCTAAATAAATAGATGTAATACTAGGCTTTCAAAGGTTTCTCACTAAATGATTGTGTTCTGATTGTATTCTTGATAATCTATTGACATTGTCGTTGACACAGCTGGCGTCACAGGTTGCATTCATCATGTCTATGTGGGTCATTTCCAGTTTGCTGAATGTGGTTTAGTTTGAACCAGATCAAATGTGCAGGTGTGAAACTTCCTCTGTGGTCTTCATCCAAATCAACCCGAGCCATTCGTTTGTATCGTGTGGTTCAGTCTTCAAGACCAGTCACAGGAAGTTGCACAAGCCTACAATTGCAAAAAAACCCAAAACAAACAGTAAAAACTGAAATTGTGTGTGTCAATGATGATGATAGGACATTGTGTAAAGTTGTAAATGGACTTGTACTTTTGTAGTGCCTCTCTACTGTTATGGTACTGTGCTTTACATTGTGTCACTTTCTCCCATATACTCCACACACACACACACACACACACACACACACACACACACACACACACACACACACACACACACACACACACACACTAGTGAAATAGTCGCTGGGAGGAACATGGGTCAGGGTCAGGGTTTAGGGACACACTACCAACCCTCTGGTTTGTGGACAACCTGCCCTACTAACTGAGCCACAGCCGCTGCTAAAACTGCAGTATGAAAGCAAAACTAACCAAATGTATACGAGGGAGAGTCAAAAGGTTCTCAAATATAAAAGGTTTATTGATCAAAATAACGCAATAATTTTTCTACATAAGCTCTATTAGAGTCTAAAAACTGTTGTAATCTCTGTTTCCATTAATAGATTCCTTCTTTGTGGAATTGCTGGGGCTGTTTTTGACACAGTCTTTGTCTTTGACATTTGTCTGAGAACTTTTTGACTTTCCCTCATACATATGAAAAAACATGCAATGTGTGTCAAACTTCCAGGTGTGAAAACTTTAAAATCCTACTAAAATTAATCAACCAAAACTACTGATGCAATTATAAAACTTCCCAAAAACTCAACTCAATAACCAACCTAAAAGACTAAATAAAGACTCTAAGGGACTCTACATCATCGTTTTATGCCCCGACATAAATTCCGTGAACATTTTTTTTCCCCTTGTGTAAAGCTGCCTCATTATTTCCCAGGAAGTAAGATGTGTGTTGCTCCCGGTAGTCATCAGTCAAGTGACATCAGAGGCTAGTGGGGGAAGTGAAGTGTGAAACTGCACATCAGTGATCAGTTATCAGCAGAGGTGTGGGCCTTTCTCTGCTCCTGATTATAGTACACACAAGCAAGATGGATGGTTGAACAAATGAGGAATTTGTTTTGCAGCATGACTACCCAATCCAAAAAAAAAAAAAAACAGGACTGAATATTGTTCCATGTAGGCTTACAATTACTGTCATTTTACTTGGACATTAAGTGAACAGAGATTATGAGTGACAACATTCAATATCAGCGTAGGATTTTTAACAATTGTTTTCAAAGTGGTGCCGCAGTGATTGTAACAGATACAATATGAGATGCTTAATGGGGCACATTTTCCCGTTTTTGTATTAATTTGTTTTCATTCTCAGGACTAAAGACTCGAGCGACAGCAGCAGTGATTCAGACAGCTCCTCCAGTGACTCATCGTCAGACAGCAGCGACTCCTCCAGCTCCTCTTCAGACGACAGCAGCAGCGACAGCGACGACGACAGCTCTTCTTCCTCTTCCTCTTCTTCCTCCTCCTCTTCGTCCTCCGACAGCTCTGACTCGGGAAGCAGCAGCGATTCTGATCAAGGTCCTCCAAAGAAGAAAAAGAAGAAGAAATAAGAATAATTAAAAAAGAGTTGGAACAAGCCGGGGTTTCTCATTCATGTTTTTACTACGGAACTTTTTTTCTACTAATCTGTCTCATATTTGGTTGCGTATGAATGAACATCAGGCTGCACGTCTTATGTTTGGCTACTGCTTGTGTGTATGTGTGTCTATTTTTTTTTTTTTTTTTAGCAATGCTGTTGTAGATTGAGAAGAGAACTGATTATTTTGGGTTTGGTGATATGCCATAGATCCTCTTTTCAACCCATTCTATTACTGTGATATCCCTCAAGTTATTTTGTGTATACTGAGCATATTAGTTCTAAATATTTAAAGAAATTAGTGTGCTCTGATTTTGTACTAAATATATTTTAGCCAAACTTAACCTGTACAGCTTATAATGGATGAAAACAACACAACAGAGACAGAATTATTGAGACAAATGTGAGACCTTAAGACCTTTGTTAAATTTAGGATTAGAGGATCTTGTCTATGACATTGCGGTCACTTGTTTAACTGTAAAATAAAGTTTGATTTGTTTTTAATGCTTCTGTATATTTGATATTTTAAAAGATGTTATTTAGCAGAAAAGGAACATTGCAACATTTTATACTTAAGCTTGAGAATAAAATTATACAAAAATCTATTCATGAAATGATTTACTGTACCCATGGGAAACATTTACATTATAACATATATCTATAAACATAATGTAGATCTTGAGTCAAATAATTTTAATCATACCACTAGGGGACTTAAATTGGCAGAAATGGACTAATATTTTGTGGAACATTTGTGAAAGGTTGTTTCATGACTTTTCAAACTGAAAATGACCACAGAAAACAAAAGCAGTAACTCTAAGGTTATTAGTCCTTAGATGCAATAAATCTAACTATTTACATTGACACAAAACTGGATTTCTATCAACGGCGGTGAACAATGAGTGTATTAACGTGAGACCATTCCGTGCTCAACGTCAAGTCAAAGCAACCTGTGCGTCACCGAGGTGCCGCATTCAAATCCTGTAGGAATCAAATGTTTCAGATACATAATTTACTACAACATTCAACGATATACTCTTTACAACACCTTCCTAATAGTCGTTAATTGTAGGTGTTTTTGCATTCTAGAGTGACTGAATTCGCTAAATCGCTTCTTTTAGTCACATTGCATGTACTATTTGATGAATAATCTTAGAGGTGTTTTCAAACTCATAGATATGCTCCTTAACCTTGTTTTTAAAAATGTAGCGTTCTTCTGCTGTTCGCGGTGTGCCATTTTCCGACACTTCCGACAACACCTGAAGGCAACGCCGCTCGCTGCCATCCATGCATCCAGTGCTGTCTGTGGTGGTACCTGCCTGCTACTTAACTTAGCTAGCAGCCTTACCTATCAGTCACTTCTGCCCAGGGATAATAAGATGAACGAGAGACAAAATGGTTTTATTTTGTTTCCCAGTCGACATGTAGTTTTTTTGCTAAGGAAATGATGGAGGCCATTAATTTGGTTCTAATATTTTAGTTGTTATAGCGTTTTGCTGAGTCCATTTTGCGTGTATCTGGAAGTGGTAAAGACAAAGAGAAAAGAGCTTTCCAGTAGCTAGAATGGTTTGGGCCTAAAAAGAAGACAAGAGGTAAGGATTCTGGACATTACAGATAATAATATCTAGTGATTCATTGTACTTCGTGGGTGTCTGGCATTTGTTGTGAATGTAAATTTAAATTCCCTCATAATATTTCATTGGTTTCGGAGCTAGCTTGCCGCTAGCCTAGCATCAAAACGCAACTAGCAAATGCTAACATTATGCTAAACCAAAGGTGCAGGTTATCTGTAGGTACCGTAGCTAGCTTCATGCTGATATAGACAGATTATGTAGCTGTTTTTATTTTTTAACTTTGTTGACAGCAAAATATTATTCTGGAATAACGACATCTTAAAATTCTATTTTCTATGCGACTTTTCCCCCCGGAAAGTAAGATAGCCGTCTGACTGATAGTGATCATGTTTTTGTTTCTGTAACGCTAGCTACAGAAGTCATGACGTTCGATGTTTGGTTTTTGTTTATGCAATGTTTGACATAGTTTACCCGCTTGAGTAAGTTAACGATAATTTATCGATACTGACTACATTTTGTAATGTATTTGATATACACTTAGGTAACCTACAAGGAAGAAGCTTTTCGCACTATCATTATAAAATACATAATTCAGCTAGGTGAATCAAACTTTATATGAACTCCCAAACATGAGAAGCTTAGATGTGAACAGCGACAGTCTCATGAATCTTCATTTTGTACATAATAAATAAATTCTTAAAGCTTCATAACAGTCGCCGGTTTCTTACTATGACTGGCAAAAAGTTTTTTGTTGTGTCTTTACTATCCACACATCCCATTTCGCATCTCGTATATTATATTACTACGTCTGCCACTTAAAGCTTTAAATCCGACTAATGTGCTACTACAAACCTATTATTTAGAAGTAAAGCAACATGATAGCTGGTGTGTCTTGCGTTAGTCTTGTAAAAGGACAGCTGATGTGCTTTAGGAAGCCATTTTACATGCCTCAGTGGGGGGAAGGGCCAGAAAATACATCATAAGTCCAGAGTATTCTCAACTCTTTAAGAAATAAAACGATCCATGCAAATATCTACCAAGAAGCACTTGGTACATCAAGACAAGGGCAGAGCAACATTTGTTTACATTGCTTGACACTCCACGGTGGTTGGTGGGGGGTGCAAAGGGTCATGAACTTTATGGCAGGTAGTTGTAATGGGACACACCAGCTGTAGTCAGATGGTGGGATGGTTTAAAGGTGTAGTTTAAAGTGTTTTTATGATCACGGGAGCACACCATTGACTTTAAACTTCTCATTTTAAATTGAGAAAATTAAGATGCTAACTGTATTTTGCGCACATGGGAGTTTTGCTTACCTAATGATGTTCAAAACTGTTGTGATTGGTCCAATCAAGCAACAAATCAAAAAAGAGGAGGGGTGGGAGAAGTAAGTGTCAAGGTTTTGTTTTTTTAAACTTTATTGACAAAATGTATACAGAAGTATACAAACATTTCAGGATAGTATATAGTTACAACATTAGAAGTAAGCCCTAAGTGGCTAAAGGTTCTTGCTAGGATCGTCATCATTGTGGATTGAAGGTCCTGTGTCAAGGGACGATTTGAGTCTCGGGAGGATGTGAGTTAAGCATGCGTAGAAGCATTTATGTCTATTACGTGTTCTTCTTTGCAGGAAGGTCAGCTTATTTTCTAGTGAAATACTAGTGTGAAATAAAATGGTGTGGAAGTACTCAGTTAACAGGAAAAGCTATAGTAAATTTTCGTGTGTGCATCCATTTTCTTTACTCAGTAGCATGCCTACTAATGCTGATAGTTAGAATAAGCACAGCTCTTTATGACCATTATCATTAGCTAGCTAGCACCAACCTGAGGTAGGTTCATCAATTCACAAGTTCATCGTTAACAGTTTACTGTTAGTTCTTCTGCTGCTTATGTTGAACAAATGTTAGTTTGCTTTATGGAAATGCATAAATAGCTTATCATGCTGTTGGGCATAGTTTGGCAAAGCTGCTACTCCTGGATCAGCTCACCATTGCAGTGGTATTAACTGAAGTAGACTGATATTTCTTCATTAAATTAGTCATTGTAACGTACATTAATAACAACATACCTATAATTTGTCAAATGACAGTTCAGTTTCATGCTTACTATCATGTGGGCCTCTAAAATCTGCAGTTTTATTGAGAATCTGTCTTTTAATATCAGAGAATGGAGAAATACTGGCTGAAGGGTGTTTCTAAGACTGAGGAAGATGCATGATGCCAGAATTGAGGGAGAGATTGTCATTGTCAAAGGAGAGGAAAAGGACAGCTACTAAGCCATTAATTAATTTACTAAATACTGTAGAGCATTCATAAGCCTGTTATTTAAGGTATTCTCACTACCTGCTTTGGTCCTTTTTGTCATTGAAAAACCCACGTGTTTGGGGTAATATTCATAAACAAGAGACAATAATAGCTAACAATAGGTGGCATACACCTAATTTTAATATATGTATATATGTTCTCTTTTTTGTAGTACTATGATGTTTTGGAGGACACTTTGCAGAAATGTGATTTTTACACCCTTACTCAGAAATTTGTAATTGCAGAGTTAGGTTCTTCTGTTTATTTTACAATGTGGATGTTGAGCAAAATGTTTGAGAGCAATTACACCAAGAACAAAGAACATCTGCAGAGATGCAGAATGTGAATATCATTAAAATTTGAAGTAAATTCAAAGCCATTTAACTGTCAGACTTTTTTTCAGATCAGATCTACTGAGGACGAGTCATGTATCCAGTCCAGATCACATGATTTACATATAACATGAAAACAAAATAACAATCAAAACAAAAAATA
Source organism: Apogon talboti (assembly GCA_037367365.1). Taxonomy (NCBI): domain Eukaryota; kingdom Metazoa; phylum Chordata; class Actinopteri; order Kurtiformes; family Apogonidae; genus Apogon; species Apogon talboti. The sequence continues at coordinate 6,425,848 of JAPQRQ010000007.1, read as the reverse complement.
CTTTGTGTTTATTTTTCAGAAAACTATTTCTGTCCTTTGATCAGTTAAATTTTCTTAGCAATGCAAGTGTTGGTAAGTGCAAAGGTACCCTTCAATATCTGCGGAGTTAAGCCATCAGTGGCCAGGTCACAGGTCGTCCAATTGGCCTCCATAGCAACCAAGAGTTGTCCCAGGGTCTCCCTGCAAATGTATATTAAAATTCATTGAATATACTGTTGGGCTCATAAGTTTATATACCCTGACAGAATGCGCTTGGGATGGTCTTGGATGTTCCAACATGACAATGACTCAAAACACAATGGGCCATGTCAACCTGTCATTGGCTGCAGTGAAGGTGAAGGAGTGTCCATTTCAGTCTCCTGACCTCTATATCATTGAGCCACTTTGGGCAGATCTCAAACATGCAGTTCATGCAAGATAGAACTTAAAGGAACTGACCAAGAAGAATGGGCAGATTTACCATCTGAGAAAATAAAGTGCCTCATCCACAATGACCACAAAAGACTTGAAGCTGTCATTGATGTTAAAGGGGCCAGTAGAGAGGATTAAGAACTAGGGTTTGTAAACTTTGGATCAGGGTCATTTGGATAGTTTCTGTTGTTAGTAGGATTTAAAAAGAACGAACACATTAGTTTGATAATAAATGGCTTCACCCAACCACTAACCACGAGTGAAAGAAAAGCTTTTGTATTATTCATATTCTCTGAAAAATGGCCAAAGAATCACAAATTCTGCTAGGATATGTAAACTTATGAGCACACCTGTGTTAAAATAGTATGCTGAGTGCAATGAACTACATCATGGGTAAAATCTAAACCTTTCTAGTCTTTGTGGTTTATAATGAAAAAATAACATGTTAGCAATATGAGATGACTGTATAAATATAGACAAGAAACTGCAATTTTCAGCCTTTACAATGGCATTTTTTTTCTGAAAAGTATACTACTACTACTACACAGAAATGTAGTGATTCTCTGGGTAAAACGTGGGTTATCAAATTTATTTGTCTATCAAATGCCCTCAGACAAATTTCTGAACTTTTGAATCGATGAACCTACCTCAGGTTGGTGCTAGCTAGCTAATAATATCTAGGAAAGCGCAGACCTCCGCCAAGGCAGCTCAGTTCCCCACCATGCTGCTGTAACATATAATACTCTTGAAGTGGGTTACCTAGCAACAGATAAACAATACCCTTGAAGTGGGTTACCTAGCAACAGATAAACAATAGGGCCACGGTGACATGGTGTCAAATGTCATGTGCAGAAACAGACATGCCAGCTGAGAGGTTATTTATTCAACTGGAAATCCCATAAAAATATCCTGGATCACCCCAAAATCTAATCACCTGTTCCTTGTCCCATTTCAGACATTTCCTAAGATCTGTCCGTAACTTTTTGCATTATGTTGCAGATAGACAGACAGACAGACAAACCCTGGTGAATACATAACCTCCTTGGCGGAGGTAATGATCATACAGAGCTGTGCTTATGCTAACTGTATCATCATTAGTAGGCATGCTACTGAGTAAAGGAAATGGATACACACGAAAATCTATCGTTTTTCCTGTTAACAGAGCACTTGCACACTATTATTTCACTGGATTGTAAACTCATCTTCCTGCGATGAAAAAGACGGGGCCTTCAATCCACAATGGTGACGATCCTAGCAAGAACTGTTAGCCACTTAGCGCTTACTTCTCCCGACTCTCCTCTGTTTTGATTGGTTGCTTGTTTGGACCAATCACAACAGTTTCTGCCCTCAGAACATCTTTTGGTAAGCAAAACAGCCATCTGCATATTTTGCTCAGCTGTTATTACAAGAACAAGAAAGTGCAAACTGTGACTATTATGTACGTAGTGGCTGGTAAAAGTCAATATCTTTAAATTAAGAATTTGATTTGAAACCCTTGATTTATATTGTCATATTGTTCAGCATTGTTTATAACTCAAGATTTTTAAAAGGCAACATGTAAACATCCCTAACTGAACCGTAATGTGCAACTGACACAAACCACACTATCTGAATCTACTCTAGAATGTAAGAAATGCAGCCTTAGGAGTAAAACATGCATGAAGGATCTGCCGTGGCACCTAAATAGAAGATCACTGATCTAAATAGTAGATCACTGATATTGATGGTCTTGGTGTTGATTTCAAGATGGCATGAATTCTTTATTCTGACACTTTTTAAATATGTTAAAATGTCATAAAATAATCAAAGTCATCCTGTTTGAACTACTAACAAAATGAGATGACTCTTTACTTTCCAAAGCAGCCAAAGTAAACAATGAGCAGAAATGCCATTTTGTAGTTCCTGAAAAAGATGCATGTTCAACCTTGTGCAGTGCACCTAAACATTGCCAGTGTTATGATGGATAAAGGTTTGTTCTGCTTGTGACGCAGCTCTCCATGAAGTCCTCTTTGCTTCCTGTTTAGGTCTTGCGCTGTGGTTTCAGTGCAACCGTTTCCTCTGTAGCCCAGCAAAGGCCGCATGCAGACATTCTCTCCAGATGACTTGTTTGTCCATTCCAGACAGAGGAGTGGGTGCATATTTTCTTTGGCTATGACACAACTATTGTACGTTGTGGTTGTAGTACAGTGTGGTTTTGCAGGCTGGATGTCTGTGGAATGAACAGTCCCAGGGTTCAGGGTTTTTAGCAAGGTTTTTGGAGCACACTCCCAAGATTAGCTTGTCTTGTCTGTGTTCATTGAAAAGCCTGATGATTCTCCATTCTTCAATATCCTCACCCTCATTGTCAAGCTGTTTTTGAAGTTGGAATTGTGTCACCTATTTTGTTTGACACACTGAGAAACCAGGTGATGCCTATTTGCTCTTTTATCTTAAGCACAAGCTAATTGTGTCTTCAAGTTAACAATAAAATCCTTTACACAGAAAAGCTTGTTGAATGAAAGTTGTTGAGCTTCTTCCAGGCTCTGTAAGTTTAATTAGCTTGAATTTAATCAGACATCAG
>JAPQRQ010000007.1:6411360-6422852 GCA_037367365.1 Apogon talboti | reverse complement strand
CTGCCACTGCTCACACAGCAGAAAAATATGCTACTCACCGTGTCCTGACCTCGTGCATCTGTTCCTCTGCTTTTGTTCTCTAAGATGTGAGCTAAGCTTTCATGTGGCTACACTACTCCCATGAAGGTGAAGCTCATTACGGCAATTTTATTTTACAGATCTTGGCTTAGAGCTGTGCTGAGATACTGTGTTCTGTCAGGTTGGTTTAATAGTACTAGTATAGTTATAGTAAGTGGTAATAGTACAGTTACAGCCTGATTAACAACAGCCAAAGTAATTCACACCGTGTTTCTTCAAAACAGGTTAAGTTGTTTACAAGTGTGGCTCATAAAACAGCTCTTTCCCAAAAGTTCAAGGCTGACCACAGTCTGTGTAAAAGTGCTCCTCTGGTGAGCGTAGAGGTTTACTTAGAGGGTCAGAGTAGTACGCTGTTGGTTATGATGTTTCTATTTGTAGGAGGGCAGATATTGCTGCGTCAAATATAGCCCAGACTGCTCTCTGAGTAATAAGACATGTGGAAAACTACTATCACAGACTGTCCTCCACCACGGGATAATGTTTTACTTGTTGTTATTACGTGTGATAAGTCTGGGCACATTTGAGCGCAGTTGTAAATTCACACGAAGCCGCCAATTTTAATTGCTATGTGAGGTACCCTGACAGTAAATTTATGTTTTGGGCAACTCGTATACTTTTTTGGGGGGGTTTTAAGGTTGCTATGTGTAAACGTTTTGTGTTATGCTTAAAGATGAGCTTAGGACAGGCATTCAACGTTTATTCTGATCAGGGTTTTATAATCTGTTACCAACTGCAGCTCATCAGTCTTTATTAAACTCTTACAAAGTACATGAAAGCTTTCTTTGCCAAGTTGATGTGGTCTGTGTCTGCATTGCAATCCATGTAAATTGTATTACACTAATTTACTTACAAACTTGCTGATCCTGTTATTGTCATGCAGGCAAAAAAGTCAACATAAAACATAGCTTTTTTTGTATCGCAAACACAAAAGCACTAGTGACAACTTTGTGACTAATGGTTATTAAAACTGAAGGCCCTCTTAGTTAGAGTATAATGGAGGTTGAAGTATAATTGACTTGTAAAAGCCAATTTAATAACAGTGGTTTGTATTAGGGTAAAACTCAGCACTTTTGGAAATGAGCAGTTTTTGACTAAAGTATAAATGGGGTAACTGCTGACTTAAAGATCTAAATCAAAGTAATATCTAATAATGAATGGAATTAATCTGGATTATAGAACATTGCACTTTGAGAACAAAATGTAAAAAAAACCCAAAACTATTTTAGATGGAATGTTTACTTTTTGAGTCATTATTTTCTCTTATAGTCACTAATTCCATTTGAAAGCCTAAAACTATCCATCATCCATATTTAAAGCTACGTTCCGCCTGTACCGAAATATCCTGTGTCGACTAATCTGTAGTATATAGTAACAATCACACATCTGTAAAAGGTTTGTTAAACTCCTCATTTCTGTTTGATGCGTTGTCCTCTATGGTAAAAGCTAGTATATTTTCATCCTCCCTGGAAAAGCATGTACAGAACATGCAGAAACAATTATGCCCAACCTAACACTTACATCATACTCGGCACGTTGTTGACTCAGTCTTGACTCAAGACCTGAACAATGATTGTGGGCTGTTAAAGGTCTTATCGAAGGTGTAGGAAAGGGACAAAGGGGAAGAAAAAAAGTACGCGCCTGTTGACTTGCCTCATGTGAGCGTTGAAGAGCTTGAGTGACGCAGGGTATTTGAAGGACTGCCAAGATAACCAAGGGTTGTGTGTGTGTCATGCTCCACTAATAATCCGGCAGTAGACGTGTACTGAACATTTTGTTACATTTGTGCTGTGCGAGTAGAAGCATTTTGTTGTGCTAGTAAAGACCTTTTTAAAGAAATCCAGGTGTGCTCTTAAAATTAGCTATCAGACTATTTATTTCCTTTAGTAGATTAACTTTATACGCTGACAGATAGTTCACATATATCATATTTTCCGCAGTGAAAAAAATAAAATGAAATAATGATTAATATGTTTTTGAATGGAAAGGGGTCACAGTCCTGGCCCCTGATTGATAAACGCTACCAGCCCCACCCCCTGATTCGGATAATGCACGCCTGCTGAGTGGAGGCATTCCAGACAGTGCGTCAGTTGAAATGCTCCAAACCTGCCTGAATGAAAGGATATAAGCAGTTGTTTAGAGAACGTGCCAATCAAGACTAAGTCCTGTTTTGATATGTTAATTGGAGCTAATCTAAAGCTGCAGGGAAATATTGTAGAGGCCTTTTTTTTTTTATTACTGACGCAGGAACTGAAAAATTTCTAAAAGCTCAAATATTATGCTTACTTTGACTTTTTCTTCTCCAAACACGCCCAGCCAAATACTCGGATATAAAACGGGAAATTAGACTTATTCATTACTTTTAGTGCTGTGTGAATGAGGACTGATATATGAATTACATTTTTTATTTCACACAAAAAGACCTGTATTACATTATTATTGGAAGGACAGTGTTGACTTAAATGCTTGCTTTTATTTTCTACTTTTTGATCCACGTTATGGCTTAATTGGTTTTAATCTGCACTCCACAAACGGCAGCATAATGTGTATTTATCAGGCAGGTTTAATTAACAGGCCCTGTGGAATGCCTGCAGTCAGCACGTCGGCTTAACATGCAGTGTGAGTGGTGGTACTTGTTGCCCGTCTGTACCACCTTCACTGACTCTCTCTTTGCATGTGGGAACATGTTTAGATACAAAATAAAGCTGCAGACGTTGTAAACCACATTCATTTTAACTTTAGAATATCAAAGAGCATGTCTATTATCCCTTGGCACAGTATTCAAAGGTATTATTTTCTGAGTTATGAGTTTCTTACTTGAGCTGAGGTACGAACATATTTGGATCAAGTCAGTTTATGTAAAAAACATGATGACATGAATGTTTTTTTTTTAAATTTCTGCTGAAAAAATACAGCAGATGAAGTACTGCAGGCAACCTAGATATTCTAGTCGAAGTCTTGTATACGTTCACAAAACTAGAGTGGGAATCACCTCTGAGAAGCTTTGTGTCAGTGTAAGGACATTTTTTGCACTTGAAAGTCTAAACCATTTTATGTGTTTCAGTTAATTTTGTTTTAACACTGTAGTCTTAGCAGCAGACGACTGCAGCGTCCGCATCTGCCTTCACAGACAGTTGTGCCTGACATCAGTGTGTTGTTAACTCGGCTCATCTTTATCTTTCTCTGTTGTTGTTCTTTTACATTTCGGCATTGATGGCCTCATATAATGTTCTGTCCCAAGTATCCCAAAAGTGTTTTTCATACTGTAATGGGCTAAAGTGGGGTTCTCTTTGATCGCCTGTTCTAGTTGGACAATGTGATCTGGTGGAAGTTCCACATTTGTAAATTTGGTGCAGAAAAGTTTGGACCAAACATTGTAGGTGTGAAAGCGTCCTGAGTGAGACCAGGAAGGAGGAAACATCCAGTGATGCATATGTTAATAAAAATACGGGATTGTTTATGATCAACATAGTCGGTGCGAGCTGTTGAAAAATAATACCTGCTACTGTTAAAGCATTTGGACTCTATGTTCTATGATATCACATCATTTACTTGCAGCCCAGTTACGTTCTACATTACCAGCTTTGTTATTGATTAAATCATCCAGGCCTAGTGTTCTGTTTCTGTATATAAAGTTAAATGGCATACATTATTATAGTCGTTCTAAATATAGCCTGAAGTCTGAACTTGAGCAGTACTTTAATGGAACAGTAATGTAAAGAAAAACAGCCCATGTCAAAACGCCACTAGGCCCTTCTTGATGCTTGTTAAGTGGAAAGAGCACAAAAATGTCATTACAAGTGCAGTCGAAGGCAGTGTGTTCTGTCCAGATGCCATAAGTCAAGTCTAAGTAATTCATTTTTGTTTACTGTAAATAATGAAACTATGACCTGGCAGCCTCATGATGCATCACTGTTGTGATTATTTGAGGGCATATTCATAATTTAAAGAGATGGAGGATACAACTGTCATGGAAAAAAACTAAAAGAAGTCAGTTGAAAGAAAATAGGAAGTTTCAGTAGAGGTTTAATGGTTGGATACGATTCTGGCAAATGAAAAAAATGTGTGTAGAATACATAATGTTTTGGATGTAATGAAATCCTACAATCAAGCCCAGACAAAACAGGAAACTAGCTGAAGTAAAATGGGAGGATGTTGTCAGTTTTCATATCTCGTAACATGTGATGAGTACAGACTGTCGGCGTGTGTCGTCATCTATGTGTGATGAGAACGTCTGACAGCCTGGTGGCCGGAAAACTGGCTCTGCTTCTCCGCTGCTGCTGTCTCTTTAAGGCGAGCTGCACCCGGCGCCACACGGGTACTGCTGCTTTACCCTGTGCTTGGGGCATAGGGTGGGAGGGAGGAGGGAGGTTGTTGATGGAAAGAGGAGCCGTGGTTGGCTGGGCCATCCTCGGGGCAGTGACATCACATGGAGGAGAGGCTCTGTGGTGTAAAATAACATCTCCTTTTATGGGACGAGGCGGACCGTTCCATTCTCACACAGAGGGGGGACTTGTTTCACTCTTAAAGTGCACTACCTGCCTGGTTTCTCTGACTTCATTTTCTCACTTATTGAAAAGCTGGCTGCTAAATATATACTGATATCAAGTTTTTAGACAAAACTAACTTGTTTTAAGTACAATCCCTCCTTTTATAAAAGCTCTTTCTCTGTGTATATGTAGTTTTAGTTTTACTAGTTGATGTAATTATTTAAATTTCTTGAATAGAACGAAGCTGAAAAATAAGTCAAAATTGGTTGGTTTTAGAACTATGTTAGTCATTTGTATTTGTTAGTTTAAGGTATCTTAATGTAAGAATTTGATTGTCTTTGAAATAATTTTTTGTTGCTCTTGCTCGTACTCTTGGACCTCATGATTGGCGTATTTACATTTTTTAATTTAGTTTTTTAGTAGTTAAGTTTTTTTTTTTGCACATTACAGACAAAAGGATGATGATTATAAAAATGATTACATCGTGCAGGTGACGTGGGAAGTCAGTAGCTTATGGAAATACCTAAACTATAAAATGATAATCATAAAATGTAATAGAACTGATGAAAATACTGGTATGAATAAAACATAAACTACAGTCCAGACAATTGTGAAAAAACAATACCTAATGAAATAAATCTTCAGCTATAGTCGGCACATTGTTTTTCTGATTGTCTCTTAGTAATATCATTTTGTTATATTAAGTACAGTATTCTAGTTTGTCAGTAGTATTGTCAAATATTTCAAGCCATTTTTGGATCTTAGAGTCAAGTATCGTGCTTGTCCGAGTACTCCCTAACAGATTAATCATATGCTGAATTTTCTGCAATTAAAACATTCCTCTCTTGTCTCCTTAGAAGTTTATTTGAAGCTGATTCTCAGATTTGGCACACAGTGTTGTTAACTTTTAAAACCACACAGACTGTCTGGAACTCGTTGAGAGCAGACGAACTAGGAGTTTCTTTGCTCTCCTTTTGTTTTTAGTTTCACTCAGCGTTTATACAGCAGACAGAGCCTTTTTCCCATCCTCCCCAGGTGCTTTTCACTAACCCGTACTCCTCACAATACACGAAACTGAAACAAAAGCTGCACAGACCCCTGTGCTACACCTATTCTCCCCAGCGTGCTACAACCCCCCGCTGCTTTTGGATGTGGTATCTCCCGAAAACGAGCAGTCCCCTCCCCTCCCTAAGTCAGATTTGTCTGCACTCCAAGGAAATACACTGTACCTTCGAATCGAGTGAAGAAACTCCAGTTTCACTTTTTGAGCTTGACACCCACAGATATTTAAAGAAAAAGGCCCAGCTGTCTTAACTAGTGGAAGTTGGCAAACAAACTCAGGCTGACAGATCATAAGGAGAATACTTCTGAATCCCTGGGAGATCCTGTGAACCCCCCTCCCTCCTCCTTCCAATGTTTCAGTGGTTGGGCCATGGCCTCTCAGTCAGGGTAAGAAATGCACAACTAGTTGGTTGCTTTACTTCTTTTTCATTGCTTCTGGACAGGAGGAAGCTTTTGGCGTATTTTCACTGGCCTGGTATTAGTCTTCTTAAATATATTTGCCGATGGTATTGTCATGTTGAGTTAAGATCATATCTGTGTCACAGAAGCACAGTCTTGTATTCATGTTGTTGAGATAACATCAGTTCTTCCCTTTTTGCATGCGTTGAAGACGTGGCCTGGTTGTTGTGAATTAGGCTGAGACAGATGAGCTGATTAATTTAGGGCCAGAGTGAGCTGACTTTTCAGCATTTGTGGACTTTGACCTTTTGAGTCTGGTGCACTGTTGAGTGATTACTGTAAACGCAGCTGGTCATTACAGTTTCATAACAATACAAGTCTTCTAGTCTCATGTTGTAACGCATAATTTTCTTCTTAAATTGACTTCAACATTGTCTGCCGCACCATGTTTGGGTATTGCTTGGACGTAGGATGAAGACCTGCTATAGTTGCACTTTAAGCAAATAAAATTGATATCAAAATTTGCTCACGTTGGTGTTGAAGCATTTTCAGAATCGGTTTTCCAATGAAACTCCCCAAACAGACGGCATTAAAACTGAAGATTAAATTAAGAAGAAGCTATGTGGCATTTTGCATGAAGTGATTCAGAGGATGTTATGATGACATCTGGGGACATCCCATCATCATGTTGCAGGAAATGCCCAACGTAAAGACGCACGTTGCTTAAAAGTAATTTGTGTAATGATGAAGCAGTATAGTTGTGTTTTTGATGCTTTATAAATGTAGCTGTAGACAGAAGTGCAAGGAGATCAGATTTTAAAGTGAGTCATATATCTTTTAAATCAGGTTTTAATGCCAAAAAGTAGTACAGTTTGTATCAGTTCATTGTGGAGACACAAAGTTCAATTTTACTGCAAACTACTAAATGCTGACTTTCTATTTCTGTCTCATCTAAGGGTCACCATAGAGTAAATGTATGTAATTATAGATGGTTTATAAGGTGTGTGTTTCTTAACTTCCTGGTGTCTGGTACACATTGAGGTGAGTGACCTGTTCATATTTGAACATCATGTTCACTGTCATCAGGTCACTAATGAGTTATCAGGATCAGGTACTTTGCGTACTTCCTTATTTACTCAATTCCCTAAGTACTCTGTGATTGTTTTCATGCCAAGGGATGGAATTCTATATTTTTTTTCTGACATTGTTTTTAAGTTTAGTTTAACCCTTCAGTTTGATCATGAAGTTCATCTACATTATTATAAATCACTACACGAGTCTGATTTTTGCAAAAACACAAAACTTAGAGTCCATTATGGGACTAGATACTATCGTTTAGTATACTCCGATAATCCAGTATCACTGAAACCACTGGCAGACAACTGAGTCTGTTTGATCCTTTTAAGTACTGCTACAGTATAACAGGGCGTAACCTCCTGTTCAACTAATAAAACCAACAGATCAAGTCAATTAGGAAGCCTGAATAGACTTGAGTAGTGTTTACAATGGAGACTCTGTGCCCGTGGCATTTGGTCATTTAACGCTGTCCTAACAGAGACACATTCTCACAATCAGCCACACTCCTGAACTGACATTAACAGGCTCGTTTCGGTACGATCTGATCAGCTGGAAATATGTAGGACCTGCATGGGAAACACACTCCCAGGACATGAACTATTGAGACATGGAGAGCTTCCTTTGTGCGCTGTGTGACCACTATTAGTGTTTTTTTTTAAATTTATATATTTTTTAAACACAATTAAAGACCAAGTCATATGATAATTGAAATTGATACTTGTAAAGTTGTGGTAGAAAAGAAAAATTACCAATGTAACTTTTTTTTTTTCTATTGTGATTGTATCCGCATTGCCTAATTGAAATTAGAGCAGTGCTGTGTGAATAGATATGTTATGCTTAACCATTGTTTTCCTTACACCTCACCTGATAAAACTAGCATTAACAGTGAGTCTAAAACACCACAAGGCAGTTATGACCTTGATTGTTTCCTCAGCTTTGGTTTAATGTAACATGGCTATGGATTATAAATCACTTTGCTTGCTCGAGTAATGACTCATAGTAGGGTGGTGTTGATGATGTAAATGAGCATAACCTTGGTGAAGACGTTGGTTTGGAAATTACTATTTAGACTTACCAACAGGCTTATAGATGTAAAGTCACGTGTTGTTAAAAAAACAAAAACCTGAAGCTTTGCTGCTCCAGTGACAGCAGTACTTGGTCTGAAACAACAAACTGCAGTTCCTCATGTGGCATATGGATATTCTTCCTGGAGACTTTAATGGTGTCATATACCACGTCTAGTTTGTGCTTTGTCTGTATTGGTTTCTCTGTGTTTTCTATGTAGGAAATTTTATTTTAATCTGCTTCTTTTAGACAAGTAGGATAATTCAGTGATAATTAGCAAAAAAGAGCTGGTCTCTCATGTTGTGTTTACATTTTAGGAGGAGGGTGGGTGGCTGCAGCATTATCATAATCTGTCAACAACCTTAAACACATTGTTGTTACTGGCAGTTTGAAGGTGGAGGTGATGAGCCTGTTTTTTCAGGGCTCTTGCGCTTGTTTACCGTTAAACAAGGATCTAAACAAAAAAGTCATCCTTGTCTTTTTGTTATGGTTGTTTATAACATAAACACAGTTTTGTTTCATATGTTTATGATTTAATCTTCCAAGTGGACGGCAGGACAGAGCATATGCACTTGAAAATGTTTTTCACCTTTCATGTTTTGACTAATCATGATATGCTTAAATAGAAAATTTTAGTACTTTTTTCCATTCCCAAGGCAGCTTCAGGTTAACATGCTCATCTCCATTCAAAACCTGGTCTTTCCTCTTTGATTTGCATACATGATGCGCTAACGGCTGCGCTAATTTTAGTAGTGAAGTAGACAATGTTGAAACTGGCTGGCAATGAGTAGTTCCAGCTCAACAGATTTACACCGGCCATCTGTACAAGGTTATTAGCAGCAGTAGGCTACAGTGTCTAGACTAGCTTAAGCCTATCAGAGGCTACTTTCTCCACAGGTCATCTCTGCCATCCTCTGTTTATGATGTATGGAGTTGTGATGATGATGATGCTAGTTTTGTAGATAGTATTTGCACCTCAGTAAAAACCTTGAAGGATCTGGTAAATGCTGTTGAATGGGTGTTAATCTGAAAAATGGTGGCTACAACCTGTTGTAAGTCATATCAGGTAATACCTATGAAAACTGTCATTTATCTTTGTCATATTATCTTACAGTGCATACTACATTGTACTTTAAAAAATTTGAGAAACACTTATTATTTTGTGGTGTCACTAAATTATTGCCTTTTTAAAAAAATTATTACAGATTTTTTTTAACCTGTTTTTCATTACGGTATGGTGTGTGCTGCTTGACCTCTTGGCTAAGTCGCCCTTGTAAAAGAGATCTCGATGCCAGTGAGATTTTATCTGATTAAATAAAGGTCAAATAAAAAGTGAATAAATTAATATATTGTCAGTACACACATCTGTTAGTGTGTCAGCTGTCTCGTAAGAGGTTTCCTCATGAGGTACGAGGCAGTTCTCTGTGTTATCATCTCAGTGTTTTTATTTGTTGTTTGTTGATTTGTTGTCTTTTGTTTTCATCAGCAACATGAACCGTGAGGACCGGAATGTGCTCCGAATGAAAGAAAGAGAAAGGCGAAATCAAGAAATCCAACAGGGAGGAGGAGAGGCCTTTCCAGCAAATTCCCCTCTCTTTCCTGAACCCTACAAAGTGGTAAGTTCTGTTGCTTCACATCCACTTTTCTCACGTAGGCTGGTTGATTAGTCACGTTGGTAACAGTGACAGGAAGTGAGATCTGCACAAAGTGAAACATTGATGTTGGCTTTTACAAACATTTTGACACATGCAATCAAACAGCTCTGAAATATGTTCCCTTTGGGCTTCCACACTAGCAGTGGAAATGCTCTTTTTCTATTGTTGCTTTTTACATACACCTGTGCATATGATCTAGGCCATTTGTGTTTTGACTTCATTACTATGAAGAAATAAGGGGTGGGGCTCATGGAGGAAAGAAGTCTTTTTAAGTCTGTTTACAGGAAAATAAATATTTTTACATGTTTTACAATTTGAGGATAAGTTATGTTGATAGGCTGAATTAATTTTTTTTGTTCCTCCTTGCAGGCCTTCACAGACTTGCGGTCTTGTCCTTGTTTACAGTTTACACCTGATTAAAGCTAAATAGGCCAAACATAAGACATGCTTTGTTTACCATGCAGAAGCTGATTTATGCGACATGCTGAAACAAGCCCCATCTTCTGCAAAAGATAGCGTCTGATCTTATTTTGATGCTGTTTTTGGTACCAATTACCCTAATAATACTGACTTTTAGTAGGAAACGCTAAACTTTCAGCCTGCTTTTGCCTAAGCGCACCCGCCTCCTCCGGTTCCAGGTTTTACAGATGCATAGATGTAGGCCAACAACCGGTCAGTGTAATTGTAAAGAGGATTTGTGTTCTCTGTGCTGGTCTAATCTTTGCCACTAACCAGATTTGAGCAGATGTAAGTGGCTCCTTTTCCTTAGCCAGAGCGAGCTATCAAAGCAGTAGTGAAGAATGTGTCCTGACAGGTTGGGAATAGAAAGAGGGAGCAGAGGTGAGTGATGAGTGCTGGCCTGTGTGTTTTGGCCCACAACAAAGTGAAAGGTAAAAAAGCTGACTTTGAAGAGGGAAATGTCCTTGGCCTTTGCAGAAGAAAAGAGCCTTTGCAGCACATAATCACTTATTGTGCTGCTTGTTCTTCAGGTAGTTAAAATATCTGCCTTAGCAAAAATAGGGGGTACCAAATGTTGACCAGAGAACTGTGGTGAATAAAAAAGACAGGTCTAGAAGTCCCATGCCTTTCTACATTTATCTCTTGACTCCTTCTTGTCTGAGTCTTATGTAAGCGCCAGTTTGACTTTTTTCCTCTCTCCTGTCATGCTCCACTAAGTGGAAGTTTGCTGTGTGCATTAACAGCCATGTGTGCACACAGCTGCAGCTGTGGCCTCCCAGATGTACACCAGCAGAGCAGTAAGATTTTTATGGTGCAGCGTTAAAACCGTTGTACCTCAGCTGAACAGAATGAAGAGCACAAATTATCTGTTGAAACCATCCTCTAAAGGTTAAGTTTTTGAAATGAATACAAATATGTAAAATGAAGAGATTAGGGATTTTTAGAAATGTACAAAATAATATGTATGGTACAGAACGTAGGAAAGAGTTGTATTTGAAGTATGATGAGTATTTTGATTGATACCAGACTGTCTCTTTGGCTGCTCAATGTTTCATCTCAAGTGTTGTAACCTGGATGTTTTAATTTTGAGCTAATTCAGTAATGGTTAAACTGTTGCTTATTAAATCATAAGCTCGATGATGAGCTTTATTGTTTAGTCATGTACTACAAAGTGAAAACCAAGACAACCTTTTTAAAAGAAAAAGTGTAG
>JAPQRQ010000007.1:6387388-6403031 GCA_037367365.1 Apogon talboti | reverse complement strand
AATCCTCCAGGAGCAAACACTTGGTGACGGTGGAAGGAAAAACTTCCTTTTAACAGGCAGAAACCTGGAGCAGACCCCGACTCTGGAGGATGGTTGTCTGCCTTGACCAGTTGGGGTTGAAGAGAGAGAGATTTAGGGAGGGGGGAGAAGGAGGGGAAATAGGGAGAGACACTTGGATGCACAGCAAACTGAACAACAACTGTTTAAAAACTAGAACTGCTGTTGCTAGTTTAACTACCAGTAACTAGTACAAATACCCATAAGTGCTATCGCTGCTACTCCAAATACAAGTGCTAACAGTGGATATACTACTACTGCAATGGTTAGTACCAACAATAGAAACCTCTACCGTCCATGTCACTATATGATAAACACTATCACAACTATATGGATAAATGAATAATGACAATGGAGGCAGGAGAGAAGCAGGACCACAGCAGCAGGTCCAGAGATGATTTAGGGAAAACCTGAGAGTACATAAAGCACAAAGACTCCAGGGAAGAAGTGTCTGTTCTTTATGTTTTAATTTTTTTGTGCAAAGAGGAAATAGTGAACAAGCAAGTCATGGTTTTTATCATCTTGTTTCTAAAAGGACATAGAAAATCAATGATGTTTTCATTTTTCAGTGATTCAGAAATGTAAACATTTGTGTTTTTACGATTTCTTTCAGAGTCCATTCAGCAGATCACTACTTACAAGAGGCCAAGAAACTTAAACACAACGCAGATGCACTGGTAAGAGCCAGAGCCTAAAGACTACAACTTCGTTACCTACATTTGAAACAGACTTTAGTTTATGGTTTCATGCACACAAACAGTAACAGGAGAGGAACAAATCATTTAAAGGTTGTCCTTGTAAAATATTGTAATACTAGACTGACGGTGCAAACCTGCTGTGAAGTGTTCAAATGATTTTATGTTCCTGTTCTTTTACAGCTGGATCGTTTTGAGAAGGCAGTGTATTACCTTGACGCTGTGGTGTCTTTTATTGAATGTGGTAATGCTCTGGAGAAGAGTGCCCAAGAGGCTAAATCTCCGTTCCCCATGTACGCTGAAACTGTGGAGCTTATCAAGTAAGGACAGGTTTAATTAGCCGAATCACTGCCACACACCTCTTATCTTTAAGGTATGACTAGTGGTTTAATATTCTGTTCATTTCCCCTTCACCATCAGATACACTATGAAGTTAAAAAGCTACATGGCCCCAGATGCGACTTCAGCAGACAAGAGGCTGGCTGTGCTCTGGTGAGTATGTGGTCTGATGTTTAGAAATGGACCGTTTCAACTGTATGTTCCCTCCTGAGCCCTTAGCTTTGAGCAGTAAAATCCTGCCTGTTTGACTGGATATTGGTAGAAACCCCCCCTCTCTTTATTTAATCTGTTGTTAATGGCACTGCTCTCATCTTCTCAAATTGCAGGTTATTTATTTAACCTTTTCTCAACACCATTTTCTCACTTCACAGCCTTCGATGCCAGTCCC
The DNA here is from genome assembly GCA_037367365.1 of Apogon talboti. Lineage (NCBI taxonomy): Eukaryota > Metazoa > Chordata > Actinopteri > Kurtiformes > Apogonidae > Apogon > Apogon talboti. Next base: position 6,401,552 of record JAPQRQ010000007.1, on the reverse strand, counting down.
TCCTCTACCTGCGGTTGTTCAAGCTAAGGAAAGACAGTGCACTAAAATACTCCAAAACACTTACCGAACACTTAAAGGTACTTAAATCACGGTTTTATGAGCATGCCTTTAGGAGTGATGGAACCCACTGTGATTTCCATGACTGTAGGTTTCATGAATGTGTACCTCTCTTGCACTCTTTGTACATAATGTTCTTCCTTTTTATTTTATTTGACAGAACTCTCTGAGTAACACCCAGGCTCCCTCTCCTGGAATGGGAAAGTAAGTCATGTTGTTCTGTGCTTTCCGCAAATTAAATGAACTGAAATGGAAACATCTGTTCCTTATATATGTAGATCGTCAAGAAAAAAAAAACAGTTAGAACATTTAATTATTGAGTCACACTGGTCAGTAGTTACATGACTTCTGGTATCAGTAACACTTTACTATTACAGCCTCGGGGGGATTATTGTTTCAAAGAATAACCCTGTACCATTGTGTTGAGTGTGTGTTAAAATGCACATCGTTTTCTATTCGCCGTTGCAGTAAGGCAGCAGGCATGCCCTCTCCGGTGTCTCCCAAACTGTCTCCGGGCACCGCCGGCGGATACTCGGCGGTCAGCAGCAGTAGCAGCGGCAGCTCTTCAGTGACCATACCCCAGCGTATTCACCAGATGGCGGCCAGTTATGTCCAGGTCACCTCCAACTTCCTGTACGCCACGGAGGTCTGGGACCAGGCAGAGCAACTATCCAAGGAGCAGAAAGGTACACATGGAAATGGATTTTGAGTTGTCGGCAAACATACATTTACCACCAAACCCTTTAACGCAAGGTAAAATAATAACAGTGAAAAAGTCAAATTACATTATGAAAGTGTTTACAGCTACAAAGTTTCCTTAAAAATGTGAATAACATGAACAACTGGAAATGTCTTAAGAAAAATAAGTGTAATTTTAACAGTATTCTGCCTCAGTTTATCATTTACACATGTACATTAGAACTTATAGATCACAGTGGATCTACAAATACACAGAACATTTACTAACAGGCAGAGTATTGTTAAAATTGCACTTACATTTCATGTTGTTCATATTTGTTCAGGTTATTCACATTTTTTGTGAAAGGATAGTTTGTAAATGTAAACATTTTCATGTAATTGTACTTTTATTTAATGCTAAAACAAAAAGGAAAATTTAGAGTTGTTATAATGATAGTATTTTATTGTCTGATCCACTTTAGATCACATTGGTCTGAATGTGGAACCTGAACTAAAATGCTTTTAACATCCTTGGTTGTTAATATCTTTTTTTAAATTTTTTGCATTTCACAAATTCATTGCATGTGCCAGATTGGACCCTTTGGCAGGCCGGTTTTGGCCCCCGGGCCGCATGTTTGACACCTGTGCTTTAAAATCTTCTTGAATAAATTGTCTAGAAGTTTATAGAAAATGGAAATGCTTTCAGTGGTGAAGTAGTGGAATACATGTATTTAGTTACAGTGTAGAGATCACACAGCGCATGGATTCTTAAAATCAATACATTACTTGTTTTTAAGTCTGGATTATTTGCTGAATCTGAAATGTAAAAGATATCACTCAATATCCCCTGATTTAAAACAAAGAAATTGAGTACCTACAATGGGTAGTTAAATCACATGTTCACCTGAAAAGTAAATTTATATTGATATTGTTAATGTTGTCACCCATTTCACACAGTAAAAGTAGAAGGTAAGAGCTGCCTCCCCCTAGTGCAGGTTTAGTTTGAAGAGGATTAACAGCAAAGCAACAAATGCACTTCAGTAACACTTCAGAGTGAAAACAAAATGTTCTACTGCAGAGCTGTAGATTAATCTTTTTGTCAGCTGGTTTTCTCTCTAACTTGATGCTTCGGAAAATATAAGGTCAAGGAAAAATTGGGTGTTGATCCTCTCCGACAGACAGAATGTTGCACTGCTTTTGTGTTTCCATAAACTGGTGGCTTACAGCAAGTGTTGGCAGGTGTTCACAGTGATTCCTGGGTCCAGGCCACTTTTGGTAACAATGTTATGTGAACGACACTTTAATTTACACTGTTACATGTAATGATAATTTAAGACAATACCACTGTAACCCAGAGAATTTAAAATACAGATTTCACATAGAGTAATCTGTTGCAAATGACATTTACAGTAAGGGCATGTGTTCTGTCACTCACATTTTTTGAAATACTGACATAGTGAGAATATAATACTGCACCATGAACATCTCCTGCCCACCAACATCATAAAGAACTCCAAGGCAGCAGCAGCATTACCACAGTTAATTATTAACCAGACATTTTAAAACACACAGACTTCATTGTAAGCGGAGGCACAATTTTGTCCAAATTGCATGTATTTTTCTTGGGACATTTCAGGTTGTTCATGTTATTCACATTTTTAAGGAAAATTTGTAGATGTAAACATTTTCATAATGTAATTTTACTTTTTTCACTGTTATAATTTTACTGGTCCGGCCCACTCCAGATCATATTGGGCTGAATGTGGCCCATGAACTAAATTGAGTGTGACACCCCTGCACCTTTTTTTCTTAAGAAATTTCAGGTTGTTTACAGTTGTTCATGTTATTCACATTTTTTTAGGATAGTTTGTTTTCATAGTGTAATTTTACTTTATGACATTAATTTCACTGTTATAATTTTACTGGTCTGGCCCACTCCAGATCATATTGGGCTGAATGTGGAACCTGAACTGAAATGAGTGTGACACCCCTACACTAGGAAGTAGTATTTAGACAAGTTCATATCACACACTTTACCAAGTGTAACATAGATAAAAGTCCAGTGTTATTCTTTCCACCATTAACTTCTTACTGACTGTTCTCTCCTGCTGCGTCTTTCCTCAGACTTTTTCTTGGAGTTGGACAAGGTGATGGGTCCTCTGATCTTCAACACCAGCAGCATGACAGAACTGGTGCGTTACACGCGGCAGGGCCTCCACTGGCTGCGCCTGGACGCTAAGCTCATTCCCTAGCGAGGACTTCACCCCCTGCACGCTGCTGCTGCTGCTGCTGCTGCTTCTTCCACACACACCCACACCTCAGCCACTTACGTTCAAGAACATGCTTCAAAAACGTGAAACACGCATGCCTCACAATACAAACACACAAACGGATGTACTGTATGCACACAGACACACCAGTCCACCTCTGGTCCTCCATGTCCACACTTGTGATGAACTCCTCAGACATATCTCCAACACTGTGTCCATTCTCTACACCAGCTTGCCAAAAACACTGAGCAATTTAGAAACATCTCACACCTTCTAGAGCACCACACAGGGAGACGCTTCGGAACTGCAGCACAGGAGTGAAAAGAGTTTATCGCCATGCTTCACATACCGACGTTCTGATGAAATCTGTGACGTGACAGAAGGCCATGTTTTTATCTATTTGGCATGGAAGCATCGGCTGAATTATTTATTATGAATACACTAAACTGAGGGTTTGGTTTTTAGGCTACTTTGGCTTTTAACTTTTTGTTTTACTTTGTTTCACCAAAGTACCTCCCATGAACACCAAAGGTGCTTTAAAATGAAGGCTTCTCTTTATCATTTTTGTGCCTTGTATGTGAGCAACAGGAAAACAAACGATCATGTTTCATATCTGAATAATTATGTTATTTTCCCTCATTTTCTTTCTTTGCTCTCGTTGTGAATTGTGTGCATTTTACCACTTGGCAGTCAATGGAAGCTGGCAACAATTATGTTTAAAGTGCAGTCTGTTTTAAATTGAATCTAAAAATCTTTGATATTTTAGAGAAAAAAAGAAATAATCTTAAAAATTTTGTCTAAGTCTCGAGGCACTAGAGGTGAATGTTGGAACATGCCCTCCAGATTTTAGAGACTGTAGGAAGGGCTAATGTGCACAGCTCATTAATACTTTATGACATGCATATTGATAAACCTTCACCTAAGTTATATCAATCAGTGTATTAGTGTAGAGCAGTGTCTCCTCAGAATCATGATCTTTTTAACCATACTAGCAAAGAAAATAGTACTTAGTCGAGTCAGCTTTTGTCTGAGTGGATGCAAGGAGCCACGTGGCCTCTAGGGGCCGCCAGCAGGGCCTTCTTAGACTTCTTCACCTTGATTAAAAATTGACTTTGTACCAATGTTCTCCCTAAGAGATCTGCAGCTTCTTTGAAGCTCTGGAATTCCAGTCTCTTCCTATGGAAAGTTTTTAGACTTCACTTACATTGTTCGCAGAAAAGTTTCCTTTAGGACGAGTCACTTCCACACAGTGTTACTTTATTTTCTTTTCTTTGGTCTGTCCTCAGTTGCACAGAGTGTATTTTTCTACCAAACAGCAGGGAGGGTCAGAGTATTGAGGTCTATATCCGCGTATACAATGCAGTTCTCTACATTGCAGTTTATATTCCTGGGTCTGTGTGAATTTGGGAAATGTCGGCACAACAAAAGCAAAAAGGACAGATGGATACTGTCCTTTTGAAGTAGCAAACTCATCAGTGATTCAGATTAGCAGTGTTGATTTTATAGAACAAAGAGTTTTAAATCTATGATTATATATTTCAAATAAGTATAACGTCCAATATAGATTTTATTTATATACTGTACCAAGCAGTTTTTCCTTCTTCCCCCCCTCCTTTTCAGCCACGCGAAGGTATAACTTTTCAAAAGCGTAGAATAAAACAAGGTTGAATAGGAGTTATGAGATGCAAAGTATTTCTATATATAATTTAAAATTGTTCATCATGCTCGTATCACACAGAATTAGATAGAAAATGTGTCGGGTAGTTTTTTTTATTTGTGGTACAGCAGCTGTGTCCTGATACAAACAATAAGGCTTGATCTAAAATGATCATCAAGCAAATGTAGATTATTGTCACACCCACACCTAAATATTACACTCAACAATTAGGTCAGCATTGAGCTGTTTTAGTAATAATGGCCACTATATTCTAATACATACTGGAAATATTAAAGCCTAGGTCACATGGTGTTTGAAATTGAGTAGAAAAGTGCCACAGTGCTAAAATATATGTATTCATTTATGTAACAAGAGCTTATAAAACATCAGTTTTTGTGAATTGACACATTTCATGTTTTCAGCACAAAACAAACATCTTTACTGTTTAACCCAGACGCAACCTGTTTTTGTTGTTTTTTGGTTTTTTTTGTTTTTTTTCCTTCTTTTTGTCCAGTTTTGTGTTTCTTTCCTCCAATGGCTCCCTGGCCTTTACTGTAGGAGGGGATACTGTTATTTCCTCTTGCACTTTCAAACAAAAAAAGTCAGAGGAGGTATTATTTTAATCTATGCAGGATTTTTACAAAGATCTGTTTCTGTTGGAAAATGAAATATTTTTGATTTGGGATTTCTTTCTGCCTCAGAGAAACCTGTTGAACTCAAGTGTCCAATGCCTTTAGCTTTTGCAATTTTGTGTACTGGTTTAGTATATATATAAATATATGTATATAGATCTGTTTTTATAACCAAACACCAATGGCTTGAGCCATTTTGTACTTAAAGCTGGAGGCCACTTTTCTCATAGGAATTCCTCAGTGGGTTTTTCCAGCCCAGTCAATGTCTTCATACACTGGTACACTTTGTAAGTACAGGTCCACGCCTTGTGTTCCCTACACTATCTAATAGTCAAATGTACAAATTTAGCATTAGAGTAATTTTTAACAGTTTGCTACTTGCGTATTTATTTTTCTGCCCCTTTGCTTTCAGTTTTTTTTCTTTTCAATTTTGCCTTTTTAAGGAACACCATTTTATGAACTTGGAGATGTAAATGTATTGGGGGTGATCTTGATGAGATTTCATTGTAAAGTAGTAATTAATATTAATTTTAACTTGAAAGAATCCAGGGTAAGATGAGTTTTTTGACATTCAGTAGGAAGATGTTAACACTTGCATGTTTCTATTTAAATACAAATGTATAAATTGTAAATATAACATTTCTTTAAGGGTGAATTTCTACTACAGGTTGACATTTTTATTGAAATTACAAATGCTGTAAATACATTTGTGAGATACTTTATGCACATTTTTTCCCTCTCTCTTTCCTCTGTGGGCTTTTGTGTTCCTCTTCCAAGCTGTTACAGATGACATCCCAATCTGTAAACACTGTAAATCAGAATTGATTTTCCAGTCTCTCTGTTAATGTGCTTGTATGTTCTGTCTTCTGCTTCACTGTCTCAGTATCACAGTCGCCACATAATCAATGTCTCTAGATGCAAGTGCAAATATTTTCTTCTCTGTATTTGATATGGAGGCGTGTACTTTTCATGAAATGTATATTGTCGATCTCATGGGATGTATGGATGGATGTGGACGTTGGCGTGTACAGTCTGTTATGTAAAACCGCGTCTGTTCCTTCTTCATGAGAAAGATGTATTTACTGTGTCCCTTTTTGAACAATTGGTCCAACATGTCTTTTGAAACAGAGGTATTTCTCTACATGTCATAAACAGCTGTAGCAGTTTATACAGTATGTTGTATAACATCTTTTTTCTTAAAGTTGTCTCACAAGTGAGACCAGCAGCATACACTATGTACAATAGTCTAAATTGGATTAGTTTTAAGAGAACTGATGATAGAGATACTATATATGATGGATGCAATATGATAAAAGGTACTCATTGAGTTTGGTCTTCAAACTTAGGTTATGTAATTTAAAAGCATTCTTGTGAAGTGAGTATTAATTGTGACTAATGAGAGTCTGTCCTGAATATTCTTTGTATTTTGCCGTATTGAGAATAAAATATATATGGATATGTTTATTGGTTTGTGTTCTTTTTAGTAGCACAGTATTGTTGCTAATAAAGTAGTATTAGGACTACACTGAGGATGAAAACATCAATATTTTAACAATGAACTTGGAATATTTTGAGGAAACAAGCCTGACCCTGCTGAGACCCAGCAATGCCGTTTTGTCCTGTGTAGGGGACACAAGTTTCACAGCTTTTACTTAAAAAATAAAAATAAATAAATGTCCACTACAAAGGACACTCCATAAAAAATGTCTGAAAAAAACTTGCATTATGCTGTTTCTGAACAAAGTAATTATTTAATGTAAAAAAAAAAGTTTATTTTCTTGGGTCTCAGGAGGACATGAGGGAAAATAAAAGTTGCCACAGAGAAAAATTTTGGTCTTATGAGAAAAAGGCTCAATATCAGTTTAATTCCCAGCTGAAGCAAATGCAACAGTCTGACTCCAGCAGCTGCTGTTTGGATTTGACCAAAGATGTCATTTACTCACTGTTTTTTTTACACTATATGATGTCTTTGTATTATGAACTTTCACCAAGATAAAATGAAGACTTGTATTGTAGATATTTTCTTCTGTTTTCTTCTGTTCTTAGTTTTTTTAATCCACAGTGTTGCTCTATTATACTACTTTCTAATCTAAATTATGTGTGCAAAAAATACAATTAATGACCTGTGTTTTGTAATAAATGTTTAGTCTTTAAATCCAAATTGGCTGTATAACATGTTAAAGACGACAGGACAAAAAACTGCCTGCTCACAGTTAGATGTCAAACATAGAGGAATGAAAAACACAGTGATGATGTTTGAGATTCCCTTCTCACGTTGGGTTTATATTTAGTCCTGCCCTCCGGTGACAGCATTGTCATGGTTGAGCAGAACATTAGACATAACTGCCTCCAACAGGTTTAGCCTGAGCTGCAGATTTCAGTGCTTAAATTGCCACCATGTGGTCATGAGTTGCTATGATCCTGGCTGCTGTTACATCAGTTTCAACACTACTGAATTGTGATTTATTTATTATTATAGGCGTTACAGTAAATGACAGCAGTTGCAGTTTCGCTGACAATACTGAAGAGGGAGGGGAGGGGGCAAAATTACGAAATTAATTACGAAAGTTTTATAGATTAACAACAGTATGTGTAACAATCTATCCTATCTATTACATTTTAGGAAATGTAATTTGCAAATACAGTACAATAGATGAAATGTAATACTAGGCTCAGGTATGTATGTCTAATATTTGTCTAAATGTATAATGCAATTGTCCTAACTAAACACTGTGAAGCAGCATTTAGCTGTTATGCTGCACCATCTGTATCTTTTAATTATTTAAATAATTTCTTTACTATATCATTTTCATTTATTAGAATTTGTTGTACCATCTACACTTTCTTATTATTATATAGCCTATTTTAGTATTTCAAGCATTGATTTTTCATTTCTGCACTTTTTATTTTCTTGTTCTTTTTGTTTTTTACTTTTGTTTAGTGACTTATGAAGGAAGAAAACTACGGCAAATGTATTTTTAAAAAATAAGAAGAAGAAATGAACTGAACAGTGTGCCACAGGTTTTGTCTATTTAAATAAGAAGTGGACTCATTTCTAGGCTGTTTTTGTTCATAAAACTAAAGTATTCAAAGAAGTTTATATAGCTTTGCATTGCAGAGCCTCTTAGAAATGATTAGCTCTTTTCAATCCAGCCTGTGCTGCTCTGTGAACATTAACTCTTTGTGTAGACTTTTTTTTTCTTGGTCTGTTTTCTTGCCTTTTCCTTCAGGTTAAACGCCGTGAGAAAAGACCCACGTTTGCTGTGTGAAATGGATTTTACATAATTTTCTGCTTAACAGTTTGTTCCGCATTTCCTACCTCTGTCACACAAAAAAGCACACTGTTGTTTCCGATTAGGTTTTACTTTTGGCTGTGTTCGGACTCACTAGAAATCATCAAAACATTCCAAAATCCACTTGTGCTCCCAAAGAAATTCCCGTTTGCGTTGTTCCGCCATTAACAGAAACTGACCAATAATGTGTCGAAAATTCCCATAGGGCCCGCCCCCTGACGCATGTGATTGGTCCACTTTGTGTCTATCACCTTTCATCCGCTTCTCCCTCTGGTGAATAAGGTAAGCTAACTGCGAGCGAAAGGAAAGGAAAGCTCATTACCAGCGTTGACCAGACACGTCAGTCGACTGTCTTAACTAAAAGTGATTTTTTTTTCTGATATCAGCATATCTACTTTTCTCACGCACGAGGAGGAAACAGTCACGGACTCCAAGTTTGGAAGAACCAGGGAATAAGCAGGTAAACAGCAGGTGCATTATTATCGCAGTGGCAGCTCAGTTTCGGTCGTCAACTGTCAACCTGTTGGCTAACATTAGTATTCAAAATTAGCATTGTTGAACGAAAACCACCTAAGAGCTACTCCTTTCTCATGGTGTAGTTGTTTAAAGTTGTAATTCGTCTTGGGAGGAAACTTAACGTCACCCTTCAGGCTCCAACCCTTTTATTTCCAGACCTGTAGCATCAGTAATCCTTATTAGTGGTCATATAGTTAAGTAAATATGTACCTAGCTAACTTTCTCCTGTTAACTAGCACCTGCAAATTTTTTTCTTTCTATTTCAGCAGATTGTTTTGGTTCCGGACTCCTTTTTTGTTTTTCTGTCACTGTTCTGTATTTTTTTTTTTTTTTTTTTACTTTTTCCATCTGTGCTTTTGACTTAGTTGTCATGTCCACATCATCGTTATAACTTTAATACATGCTTTACAGAAGAAATAACCACAGTCAAGTGTTATTATTATGTGTCATTTTAAAACATGTTTTTTTCCAGACATACTTTGGCTTCTAGCTGAACCTTCTGAGTTGTGGATCACAAGTGAGACAAAACAAGAAACTTGATGGAGCCATTAGGGGCATGTGAATGATTAACTGACTAATTAGAAGTTATTGGCACATTAGATTAATGTTAAAAATAGATTAGTGTCATAATAATAGTGAGGACTGCCAAACTGCTGCTTACTTCATCTAATTGCCATGTCATAAGTCTCTGTGGTGTACATTACTTGTGCAATGTCTGTTGTGCCAGTATTTTGAGAACAACTTAGTCTCGTCCTCCCTTAACCTTACTTCCCTTGCACAAATGAATTTCTAGCCCTGAATTATGCACAGGAGGGCCTTTCTACCTAATGACTGGCCTATGTTTTATTTAAACTGGGAACAATAGGTGCCACGACTAGAGCAAGGTTGTTTTGGGGGAAACCAGACACTGGTGTTTTGTGCTGAGGCTGAAACTGAAGCACTCATGCGGCGCGTTGGTCAGATGGTGGGAGCGGAGGCGAGTACACTGGCCTCTCTGTGTGCCCCTGCTGCGGGATGGACGGCGGACTGAGCAGAAACCTGCTCAGAGGCCGCTGACCCGGCTTGACACTCCTGCACCCACATCGTCTGACCCGACGGCTGCACAAAGATCCTAACACAGAAGTAGAGTAGACACATGCAGATGTAATGCATGCTTGTGTACAGACGAACGCAAGTGATTTTATCAGCTCAAACAAACGCAAGAGAGATGACAGCGTAGATCGCGGGTGTCAAACTTATTGTTACATTCAGCCCAATATGATCTTAAGTGGGCCGAACCAATGAAAGAAGTAAAATTACTTTATGAAAATGTTTACATCTACAAAGTTTCCTTAAAAATCCTAATAACATGAACAACCTGAAATGTCTTAAGAAAAATAAGTGTAATTTTGATAATGTATGCCTCAGGTTATCATTTACACATGAACATTACAACTTACAGATCACAGTGGATCTACAAATATACAAAACATGTAGTTGGTTACAGGCAGAACATTGGTCACATTACACGTACTTATCTTAAGACATTTCAGGTTGTTCATATTTGTTCAGGTTATTCCTATTTTTTGTAAAAGGATAGTTTGTAAATGTAAACATTTTTATGTAATTTTACTTTTTTTACACTAAAACAAAGAGAAAAATTTGTGGTTTTCATTATTTATAGTTTATTATGGTAGTATTTTAATGGTCTGATACGCTGAAGAAAGAATTGACCTAAAATGATTTTAACATCCTTCATTGCTAATATCTTAAATGGAATTTTTGTATTTCACAAATTCATCCCACTGGCCGTATTGGACACTTTGCTGGGCCGGTTATGGCCTGTGGGCTGTATGTTTGACACCTGTGCCGAGATGCTGAGCAAGGATGAGCAGTGATAATTTTCCCTGAGATAGATTCATAGTTTGGGTTGTCATAGTCACGACAAGCCAAAACTATGCATCTGCCTCAGGGAAAATTATCACTACTTACAGGTCTACTATCAGTTAATGTGCCTTTGGTCAATAAAATTTTAGAAAACAGTCTTTATCTAGCATTGCAAAGTCTAATTTCCAGTAATGTTTTCCCATTGGAGGAGCGGGAAGTGTTTGTCATGCTTAATTGTTTCAGTTTACACCTTCCACACCCAGGTGCTTGTTGATACGAAACCATCTAACGTTGCACTGCTTGGATAGTCATGCTTCACTTATACTGGATATGTGCACTTGTCAGAGTATCTGCTGAGAAACACGCAGCATATTATGCAAGTCAGTGTCAAAATGTTCACCTTTGTTGCATGCTTGATAGTAGTTGCATTTATGAAAGCTGTATGCCGAGGTCTTTATGTTAGTTGGTTATTAGGTAGGTGTATTAGATATTTCTACCAGGTCTTTAGTTTGGATTTTGGTCTAGGGTTATTTTTGATAAGTCTTACATGTACATTCATGGGTTGTATTTTTGTTTTGAAGAATTGATTAGTCTTAGCATAGTACATAGCCTAATCTATGTTTACACCTAGCACCGTCACATCTCCAACATTTTAGGATCCCTAAAATGAACACTTTTAGATGTGCTACTGGTACTACTTTAGTCTATGAGCTGTAGGTTTGCATTGTAATGTGGACAAACAAAAAGAGTCTTTTTAGGAACAACAATGCTGCCCGCTGATTCTTTGCATCCTTGTCACTTGATCCTTCAGGGAAGTAAACAAGACATCTGTCTTGAGTCCAACTGACTGTTAATTCAACATGGATGCTGAAGCACAGGTGTTTCTGTCATTATTGTCTCTGCCAGCACCTTATAAGCATTTGAATGGGGCATTCTATCATGTTACAACTGAAACCAGGGATTTAACCTTAGTTCTACACATGATTTTAGTTTTTTCAGGTGTTATGAGGAAAAATGTACTTTATAGAAGACGAAAAGTTTAGAATTGACAGAAGGCATCAAGTAGGATTTATAAAATCATTGTTTATTGAAAACTTTACATTGTGCAAAACCATTTTATTTGTGTGCACCATGAATCATTAACCTTTAGGAGGCAAACAAAACTGATCTGAAGGTACCGACCTGTAGGTATATGTAGTTTTAGTTCATGCTTGTGTCTGTTGTCATTTTTATTGTACTTGAAAAGTTGTTTTTATTTTTACTGAAGTTAATGGAATGGTCGTTTTAGGTTATTGTTTACTATTGTAACCCTGGTACGGTGCAGGATTAAAGATGGAAACAAAAGATGGAAGCAATTGAAAGGCAGGGTCGTAAAATCGAGTAGGGTCACAGAGCCGTGAGCCATACACGTAAACCTACCCTGGGTGTTGAAACACTATCCCATACCTTCTCCCCCACTCTGACTCTCTTTCTTTGGCAGTCTTTTTGTTTTCCCCTCCCTCTTAAGAAAAAAAATGTGTACATAGTTTTGGTAACATGAGGAGGAAATAACATACACCAAAAATATAATACATTTATATTTATTTAAGTATTTCTCATGCTGCTTTCACAACACTTAATACCCACACCCTACACACACATAGAGCTCTTCATGTGGTGTGTGTTGTCTCATAAAAAGGTGGAGTTGGTCTTGTTTTAAACAGTGGAAAACTACTCATCATGTGTTTGAGTGTGTGGTGTAGACTCGGATGTTTACATTCTTTGCGTGACCTTTTACACAACCCACAGCTACAAGGGTGATTTAACTAGTTCAGCTTCATGGTTAAGTTAGATTAAGTTCAGCTTGATACTGTGGCCCTAACTTTTAATCAGAAAAGGTGAATAAGGGATTACGACATCTGACAGAATGCTGTGAAGTACAAGTGTTAAAGAGTAACATAATGGACAAGGATGTAGCGGGTAGTTGCCAAAGATATAAATCACTGAACAACTCATCTGTTTCTGTTATTTGTGCATGTATTGTTTACATTTTCCTGTGAGGTACGGACCCCCAGCCCCCACCGTAAAATGTTCTTGTGGGGAAAATTTTACAGTTAAGTTGTTTTACATGGAAGTTCTCTGTAGCCTGTGTAGTTTTTATTGTGCCACAAAGTTTTTTTTGATGAGGGAAAATAGTGATGTCACTTTCAAAGCATGGGGATATAGCACCATTTTATGGAATGTTTACAATGACAAACCAAATGAAATTATAATCAATATTTCAGAATGATTCCCACCAATAGAGTATATATTGGTGGGATGTGTAAGTTTGAATTATTCTGATCCATTTCTTATCTTATTACTGCTACCAGTGATTGTGTCCATGATAAACATGAGTTAACTCTGTTTGACTTCTAAAAAATAAAGATATATAACAACGAGCCGGTCTTTTGAATGGCTCTTTGAAAGGAATCCGGCTTCCTTCAAAGAGCCATAAATCCCATCTCTAATGTCAAGCGATCGTTGCCACCTTACCATTGCTCGTGCTTGGGGTGTTTTCAGCAGCCTCACTTCTAGTTTAGTTTCACCATCGTTCACTTCCATAGGCACAGCAGCTGCTTATGCACCAAAAATACATTAGCATCTTTGGTGTGCATCGATGACTGCGAATTTGATGTTGAAAAAGACAAAATCTTAAGCTGAACTTTTTAAAGCCCCCCAAACCAAATATAAAACCTGGGAAAGAGTCATCAACAAAGACAAGAAGAACAGCAGCACTAAAGGGGAAGTCTGAGTTAGAGTATTGTTGTCAAAGGCCTTACATCATTTCACAAGGCTACATTTCACCCTCAAATTTTAGAAATCAAATGACTATATGACCAAGCAAGCTGACTAGACTAGTAAGTCTAGAAGATGGTTTATCACACAGAAAAAGGTGCACAGACACAATACTACACACAGGGTGGGTTAAGGCAAAGGGGATGTCTATGCTAAAGTCACTGTGCGAAGATGAGGGGGTATAAGCTGCATATAAAGCAGGTACATGCAATGTGCAATTAGAAAAAGACAGGTTATGAATCATGCATAATATTTTTTAATATAAAAGATGCATAAAAACAACCCATTCACCGTGGCTCAGATGGTAGAGCGGGTCGTCCAATAACTGAAGGGTTGGAGGTTCGAATCCCGCTCTGTCTGAGTCATGAGCTGTTGTGT
>JAPQRQ010000007.1:6355385-6374262 GCA_037367365.1 Apogon talboti | reverse complement strand
TTGTCATTTTGACTCCCTTGTTGTTTGCCGGTATCACAGATTTCTCTCTGAATAACGGAGCCTCCTCTTTTGTAGTGGTGTCGTAAGATGCTGTCACTTTTTTTTTGATCCAGTGAATATACTTGAGCTTTGAGGTGGAGTGCATCTAAGGCCTGGGCTCAAGCTCAAGCACAGTTTCTAGCACACAGCAACACATTGTTCAACCCTGTACAAATAGAGGGTAGATTTTAAAAAAAAATTTATTTCTTTATTTTATCTCATGTATAAAAAAGGTGTGTCAATGTGCACTTAGCCATATCAAATTCCTAGTAATGTGATTGCTCCTATAATTGTCCTTTTACATTGTTTCACACCTGACTTTGACCCAGGTCAGTAAGTTCTCAAATTTTTACACACATAACAAAGCATGAAAAAGATAAGCTGCAATAACCATGATTTTTCACGGCTCTCTTTTTTTTAATGTTTTTTTTTTTTTTTTTTTACTTTTTTGCAAAGGTCTGTGCACATGCAAACACCCCTTCAAAGAAACAAAACTTTCTTGCCTGGAGCTTTGAACTATTCTAGTGCAGAGAAATGTCTATAGTATCCAGTTAAAGTCACCAGGACATGATCATATTACTAACCCTATGGGGATTCCTAAAGAAAAAATATAATTAATTGTCATGTTAGAAGCCACGTGAAAACAAACCTAGTGCTGTTGGATGGAGTTCCTGTTTAATGTTTGACCTGGGAGGATATAGTTCATTCAATACAAGTGTTTTTCTCATATTGTTGAATGTTTTAAATATACTCTTACTGACCAAGTTCCAATTTGTGTGTGGGGGTGTGTATATTTGCCTCTCTGGTTGCTACTCTGTAACGCTGCCTTTCCCAACCTTAAGATTTGGACTCAAAAATGGGTCACAGAACTCTTTTTATTGAGTTGCCAAATATCAGAGTATAATAAAACACGTAAGAATAATACCATACAGGAGTTCAGTTTTCAATTAAACCAGCAAAAGAAAGTTCTCTGGAAGAGTATGTAAATGTTGACCTGTGCAAAATGCAGAGGAGTGGTTAGAGATGTAACAAGACAAAAATGATATAAAAGACAAACGAAGAAGGAAAAGACATAATTGGATATAAGATTAATCAAGGTGAAAATGACCAAAAAATTAAAGATTCCCACGATATAAAAAATGTAAGACGTAACAGCATGAATATGATGCAAAAATAGATGTAATGACAGTAAAATGCATAAAAGACATAGAAAAAGAGACTTTCAGACACATTAGGCAGAGTAAGAGGTATAATAGCAACTCAAGATGTGATTTTGGGTCAAGGTGACATAAATTGATCTCTTGAATCTTGATCAGAAAATATTAAGGTACCATTACTTTAAGGAAAAATTCCTCAACTAAAATCCAGGTTATTAGCAATTTCCATCCCTTCAAATGCAAAAGTATTTGTGGTTTGTACCTAAAATCTAATCTTCAGAATTTTAAGCTATCCTTAATATAACTTTGACTGAACTTAAAAATTGATTGGATAATTTCGTTTGTTGTGATGTGGTGTATGGACTTGGATGGTGTCTCATAAGATCTTACTTTCGCCTAAGGTCAATAAAATCTGGATAGAGACAAGTGGAGACTTCAGTGTTTGGTTGAAACTTGTTGAAAATTGATCATGTGCGAGAAAACACGCAAATTACAAACGTTGAGTATACAAGCATTAGGAAAAAACGCCAACAAATGCCCGCCATCACCCAGTATGGTTCAATAATCACATCAGGGGCATCACCAAACTCTGATCCAAGCATAACCCACTCTAATGGCACTAAGGGCTGTCTTCTAAACTGTACTGATAATGGTCTTGAAAAAAAGGCCAGCGGAATCCGGTATAATAATCATATTCTCTACAGGTTTTATTAAAACATCAGAACTAAATCTAAAATACTGTCAAGTGAGTATTTAGGGCAGATCAGGGCAGGAATGCAGAGCTTATTAGAGTGTGACAGCTTGTCTTGGTCAGCTACAGATTTTAGACACTGGTGTGAACACTGCCCAGCAACACACGGCCACAGTTTTCTCTCCTCCATACACAAAGACAAACTGGATCTCCCTCTTGTCTTTTTCTGCGTTTTGCACACACACACACACACACACACACACACACACACACACACACACACACACACACACACACACAGTGGAGGAATAGCAGGCGTTGGTAATTACACTGCATGGCAACCCAGCTTTCCCTTTCCCTGCTACTAGATGCTTTCCTGTCAGTTCTCAACACCAGACCACTTCCACCTTTTCAAAACCTCCTTCCTCCCTGTCACCATTTGATGGAGACAATAAGAACGATGTTTTTCAGGTTCTGTGGGAGACTTAAGTCCAGGAAGGAAGTCGTAGTTTAGCGTTTGCCTGTTTGTAATCCTTCCTTTTCTCTCAGTGGTACAATTTTCGACCGGTTGAACTTCAAGCTAGAGTAATGATATTTGCTTGTGATCCTCCTCAACAAAAGGAAAAATGTGAGTCGACCTGATCTCGGTGATGCCACAACAGGAGGAGAAACTCTAGCACAATGGCTTTTAGAAATATTTTCATTTGTCTGTTTGTCAGCTTGTGGTATCTGCAGATCATTCTTGTTTTTCTAAGAGAACAGGTTGGCTTTTCATTGTATTTATTAGGGTTTTTGCTATTTTGGTAGTTGCTTCCTGCTTACATCTTATTTGTCGTCTTTCAGTCCCAAGCTACTTTTTGACATAGCGATATGAAAGAACAGACTGTGACATTTATGAACAAATAAAACAAATCCCCTGGCTATTTTTGTCATTAGTGTGCAAGAAGCAATAGAAGCTCACTGATATATCATTGTAATTTCAGACTTGTTGTTAAAATACCTCAAGTCAGTAATATGACTCATGTTTTCTTGGAGGTTTAATGGTACAAAGGTCAGTGGAATGATTTTAATCCTGCATATTAAGCAGAATGTGGTCCCTTTGGGCAATGACTGTTTAGCTTGTTATTGAATCTCCACTTTATTATCAGCCTGAGTCACTATGTCTATTTGTTTGCACCTTTTTAACTATTATCACCGTTGTCAGCTGTTGTTTCTGTTTCTGATTAAGTATTTCTTATCCTGATTGATAACCAGAGGACACAACTGGTTCATTTAGCGTCTTGGTCAGAGGTCTGGAGTTCCGTCAACCCATCGTCGCATTTCATCAGCACTTAGCCAGGCTGCTTTTGGCTTGCTGGCTGCTTGGCCGGCTACCACAGCATCATCCATTATAGACCCCAGATTGCCCTCTCGTCTCTGTTTTCTTCTCACATTTTTCACTTTTTTTTAAAAAGTTGTCCCCTGTGTGTCCTTTTCAGCAGCCTTTCCTCCTCATCTCCATCATCTCTTTGTTTTGTGTTGCTCTTTTTTTTTTTCTTGTCTGCCCTCTCCGTCCCTGAGGTGCTGGCGATCCAGTCCTGTGGCTCCTCAGTGAAGGTCACTCTGGAAAACATAAGCAGCAAAAAGAAAAGGAAACCTAAAAGAATTTAACACCCCCACCTCATCTTTCATTCCTACATTTTCCATCAGTCGCATCACGTGTAATCACCCTCCCTTCAGACTACAAAGCCCAAACAACTCATCTGTTTCTCATTCATTAGTTTGGTAAATTTAATCTTCCTTAACAAAATGTGTCCTCGCCTGACGCCTCCTCTGCCAGCATCAGATTTATTTAAGCATATGGTCTTTACATTCTTACAGTGCTTAGGGCTTACTCTCTCTTCTTTAGACCATGATACGGTACTTAGCACTGTTGCCAGGCAAAAAGTGGTCATGAGCTTATCCTTGTTTACTCTGCTCTGTTAAAAGTTAACCCCTGCTGTTGAATTTTGGGATCACAGGTGATAATGTAACTTTAGTGAATATAAACTGTGCAACCAATGGACACACAACACATGATGATAAATTAAATTTGTGTTAAATTTTAGGAGAGGTTACAGCCACTAAGTGCATGATTATTTTATGACTACGCAGCTTTAACCATGACTTTAAATTTAAGCCAATGCAGGAGAATTTTAAAGTGGTGTACCACTGATCACTGCTAGATAATGGCTCAAAAAAAAAATCCCAAATCCACTTGATTTGGAACCTCAAATAAGTGTTATCTTGTGATCCATACTCTCTGTTGATAAGATCTTGGGCCAGATGGGCTTGATGTCATGTATGACAACTTGCTTGCCTGCCTGCTGTCGGATTTTCTAAGTTTCTCTTTATTAAATAGGAAAACATCTTAATTTCTGTTCCACTAACAAGATCATAAAATGACTTGCTTACACAATGCTTGATTAAGTTTACCATTTTACCGAGTCATTTAGCCACCACTTAGCATCAGCTAACCCTTGACCACTTGACCTCCCATAGCTTTGTCCCTCTTGTCTTAATATGGTAATTTCTGGCTCTAACAATCTAACATGGTGACCACAAAATCCCAACCTACTGGCTTTAGAATGGGAGTTCAGAAATGAATGGGTCATGTCATTTTTCCTCCATCCACTAATTATATGCAGTCTGTGGATTCACGCCTTGGTTTTTTTTTCAGCTCCACTCTCATGTCCAAATATGGTCACTTCTGGCTCTAAAGTCAAAATGGCAACAGCCAAAATGCCAAATTTGAGACTTAAGCAAACAAATGGCTGATGACGTGTATTATTTTATTCAAACTGCTTAATCTGCACGTATAAATCCAACAGACCAGTAGACCTTTGTCTCTCTGTATGTGTGACTCAACTTCATTCCTATTAGTGTACTACAAAAAAGTATGTAAGATATGTTGAGGTGGAAATGGATGCAGTGCTAGCACTGTGCACTTGTGCATAAACTGTGCACAATAAGAATAATGCTCATTTCCATAAAGGTACCATTCATTTATCACACAATGAGGTCCACATCTGCATAAAGTATTGTTGTTTTTATCTTTGTGAAAAAGGGATCATCATCACTGCACTGCAATTATTGTGCGACTATTTGGATTAATCATCACCTTTATATCCATGGAGTGTCTTGCTCCTGTAGCAGGTAATGACTAGCTTATGTGTAACATTTTTTACAGTTCATCATTGACAGAGAAGCTCTTAAACATGAAGAAATGTAAAAGAGGGTGGAAATAAGAATAATGGTGTGGGATTGTTGGTCTTCGTAACTGTTTTCTGGGTGGAGGCTGGGAGGTCACCCATCCACTAACCAGCCCCTCCACCATTACCCCCCCCCCCTTTCCTCTCTCCTCCCCTCTCCTCCCTCCTGCCTTGGCCAGTCTCCATGTGCCGGGCTCAGGGCCTTGGGAATGAATGGCGCCCAGGCTCTGCTTCGTCTTTGAAGCCAGCCAGGAATGCGAGGCCTCTTTTTTTGCCCCTCTCTCTCTGTTGTTCAGGCAGCCGGCAGCACTAGCAGCTATCTGCCGCAGTGAAATATTCCCTCCGCTGCTCTCATTGTGCACCGGAGAGCCGGACGTCATCGGCTGGCCAATCAGTGGCTCCCACTAGGCAGCCTCGGGTCTCAGTGGGGGGAGAAGAGACTCACTAGAAGTCTTCCCTCTAATATCTGGCTCTCCTGGTTACTCTGTCCGGTCCCTCTTTAGAGGAAGAAAGATGATCCGAATCAGAGCAGAAAACACTTGCCAAATTCTTGTTTAACTTCAAACGTAGGACGCGTAACACACTCTCAGATGGAAGTGTGGAAGGTCAGCACTGTGCACATGAGGACGGGGTGAGTTTTTTTTTTTCTTTCTTAGTAGTGCTTTTCTGAAGTGGAGAAACTTTCATCCGAAGTGATCTTGAAGTAGCTGATCACATAGCAGTCCCCAGTCTGCCTTGCTGTTGGAACTGTTGATCCAGCCATTCAACTTGTGTTTTTGCTGCTGTCATTGTTCGTCTCTCTTGTCTTGTTGTTGTGGTTTGCGTGTGAGGGTATTTGTCTGGGGCCGGTCACCCTCTGCCTCACCCTCCCTCCCTCCTCCTTCCCCTCTTCCCTCTCTAGTCTCTGTACATTTTGTCACTGCCTGTCCCCTCCATCACTTCCACTTGAACGCTCCCCTGTTTGGGAGCCTCTTTCTGTTCGCAGAGGGAAGAGGAGGGCTCGCACACACAGACACAGCACAGATCAGAAGGCCCTTCATAAACACACCAAGTCCCCTTTAATACTGTAGTCCCAAAGACTCTAGGGAGGTGGGTTTTGTGTGTATGCAAAACGACCACCAAGGATGATCTTTGATTTTGTTTTGTTTTTAGTTATGATTTATCGGTGATCATCAGCCTGGCTTCTATTCCCCCCAAAACAAAAGACAAAAGTGTCTTATAACCCACATCTTTGTATTATATGGGTGGCCTTCTTGTACACTGCAGTATACGAGTTGGCCTCAGATGGTTGGCTTGTCTTTGTTTTATTGGCTACATTGACCTTCTCTATGCATGACAGGTATGTAGCTTCATGAACACATTCAGGTCTTGGAAGAAAGAGGCCTGCATTCACTGTGTTATTAAACTTCATTATTAACCTGAACCTATCATTAACCTGCAGCAGCTAGTTGCTGTTGGGGATTGACTTTAATAACAGCTTTGAGGAAAACATTGCAAAAACATTTAATTCAGTAAAATATAACTGAGTGTAAAGGTCAATTTATTCCAAAAAATGTGCTTTGACATTACAGAAGAGTGAACCCAGTATAAATGATTTCCCTGTAAAGTAAGAATCTGCAGTACATTCAACTCTGTTCTTAATTTTTACTCTAGTAGTGTGTGCAAACATTTTATGGGTTTATTTTGCTTTATTATATCTCTCTGGGAAGTCCCTGGCAATAGTTTTTACAGCACAGTGAGAGTTATCACCAAATGAGGCTGCCAGGAAACAATAATGAAGTCATCATGTACAAGGAGTTTAGTGAAAGTTAATGTAGCTGAAAGGGGTACATCCTTTCACATATAGTACCTGCCAAACAATATATCGAAAATACTGAGCTGACTTAATAAAGTCAAGTCTTTACCATTCACAATACTGCACAAGGCATTATCCTTCTGTCACATGACTAATCCTTCTATGTTTCTTTAGTTCTATATGGGATTCCTGAGATTTTTCATGAGTGTGCTGCAACGTGCTCCGCTGACCTCAAGGCCCTTAATTAGAGGCCTTGGTGCAGTGCAGCAGGCAGGCTCCTTCAACAGGTGGTTAACTGCACTGACCCACAAAACCAAGATGCTGTAAACTGAGGAAAAAGAATAGCTTGTTTCACAAAACACTGTTGGTACTGTAGCCCAGTGGTGACAATAGCTGACTTAATTTCACATAAAGCAAGGTCAAATCATTGCCTGTACAGTACAGTAGAATAAAGTAGAAATTCCATAGCTTATGTTTTAAATTAATGTTTAAATCATTATATTAATGTTATATAATGGAATTTCCTTTTTTTTGGAATAGTATCTGTTAAAGAATGTGTAAAAACTGAAATAGAATAGAGTAAGATATATCATTTGGGTAAAATCCCAAACGGCAGAGGAAGATAGGTAAGATGATTGTTCCCTGAAGCTGCTCTATACCTACCTACATAATTTTAACCTGCTTCATCAATGTAGGAAACTGACCTAGAAATGCCAGGCAAAGATTTGACTTGCTGTCACCTTAAGTGTATCACATTTTTTTCCCCCACAGAGGGTTTTATTAACATGTTTGTCTTTCATGCATCTACAATACATGAGGTACAGATGTGTTTTGCTTTGATGTAGCAGAAATGAGCGAGTATCATTAACAAAGTTGTCATGCCAAGTCAACAATTTAACACAAGCATACTTAGATTATTCTGTTGTTACAAAGCAGTTAAAACAGCTGCGTAAACCATTTTTTGGTGACATCTGCACAAAGCCACATGATTCATCGAGTATCGGTCCTTCATGTGGAAACATTTCCAGTTTCCAGTTGCCATTTGACCACCCCTATTTTGTCTTTTTCACACTTGAGCTGCTGCAGCTGTATGACCTAGCGCATAGACTGTGACTTTAATATTTTCATCCTGATTAACCAGTCTCTGCTGTGTTTGTGTTTGTATCCACCAGGAGCTGCTAACCAGACCATGTCAAGAGGTTTTAAATAAACAAAAAGAAGGCAGGAACATGACCTAATTTGCAACAAGCGTGAGGGAGCACTAAGAGCACATGTGATTGTGGTAATTTTGCCAGTTTCACCAGCAACACAAACACATGCATCAAAGCACTCGCAGGTACGCCACATTTACCAACCCTGCCCTTCCCTTCCTGCCATCTACCCCAGTCCTCCATGGATTCCTACAACTTCCACTTTGAGAGAATGAGCAACATAGACCTGCATCCTCTGAGCCTTCCTGTCAGCCGGCTCTCCCCAGCCAAGTCTAGCAGCAGCATCGTTGACCAATTTGCCCACCACCAACACGGCAAAGGAGACTCTGCCTACAGCTCCTTCTCCGGAGGGTCTACTGCCCCAGACTACCCCTCCCCTTTTCTATCAGATGACCTGCAGTCCAGCTCTTTCAGCCACTATGCTGATCTTAAGTATGTAAAGTCGTTTTACCATCCTAACCAGGTTCTGCAGTCTGATTCAAAGACCATGGACCAGCTCTATCGCTCTGTGGAAGCTATTTCACAGCAGTATCGCCACAATAACAACACCGTTCACCACCCCAACCACAATGGCAATGACAGTTTCCACACAAACAACAAAGCACTCTCTAAGCAAGAGTTGCCTTTAGGAAGTACTTCCCAAGGTGCATACCCTCCCGTTCGTCCTCCACCAATCCCAGCACGCTTGGATAGTTTCATAGCTACGAAAAACTTGGAGAACAGTTGGGCCCATCACCACGGCACCGATTCGCAGTCCCAGCAACCCCAGCCACAACAACATAGACACCACACTCAATCACAGCCCCATACCCAAAAGTCTGAAGCAGCCAAGTCAGAGTCAGTCAGCCCTGGCCTCAAATCTGAAGTGTACGGAGTTTGGAGGGGCTCTCAACAGCAGCAGCCACCGAGTTACCGCCCCCACCTCCAGCAGCATGACCAGACCACGGCGCAAATGAACCCAGAATATCTTTTCATCACCGATAACAAAGCTGGGTCTGAGCAACAGAAGTCGACAAACGCCTTAAGCCAGTCTCCTCCCAGAGGCACGAACCAGTCTGAGCATCTGAAACCCAAACAGACAGCAAGTAGTAATGGAGATCACCGCATCAAAAGCAGAGGCAGCAGCAGTGGCCATGTCGAGAGTCAGCGCAGAAGGGCACAGTCTGCTCACGACTGGCCTGGTTCAGAGCCAACACGAGCATCTAGCCCCTGGAATGTGGGGCAGAGTTTTATCAACAGCAGCATTCAACATAAAGGCCAGTTCTACTTTGTCACTGGTGTATGTAAGGCGTCTGATTCTGTGTCTGAGGCTGGGAGTGAGGGCACTGGTGTGGTAGAAGCACACAAGCTCAGAGACAAAGAAAGATGTCACAGCACAATGGAAAATTTGTTCAGACCTCTGCAAGAGAGTCCCCGCACTTTAACTGAGCAGATTTCAGATGAGAGAGAACCTTTCTTTCCCAAATCACAGTGCAAAAACCCAAACAACAGAAGCCAGGATGAAGAAAATCACAAACCATCTCTGAATTTGACCAAGTCTTCTCGAAGCTTTGATGCCTTGGAGGAAATCGACATGATTCAGAGTCGAGACATCGGCCGCCACACTGCAAACAACCCTATATTCTACTGTGGACCTTTAAACACACAAACAAAGGAAATCTGCACTCCGGTCAACGAGGAACAGCCCAACCACCATAAGAGGGAGGAGCAGGCAAAGAGAACGAACCGTCAGCCTTTGGGTGATGTAGCCAGCGAGAAGATAAACAAAGAAACAACCCCACTTCTGTACCACCTCACCGGAGCAAGTAGAGCTGGTTTCAAGCCTAAAAAGGATGCGGATTTCAACACAAAGGGCAAGGAAGCTGTCCTTAACAAGACAAACCATGTGGATGTCACTATTAATGACAGTGAGAGACATCCAGAAGTTGAATCAAACAAGAATGATCGAGGGGATGTCACCAACGTTCCTTGTAACACTCTGGATGATTCATTTAAGAAGTACTACAAAGAGAAGCTGAAGGATGCTCAGTCAAAAGTCCTAAGGGAGACCTCATTTAAAAGGAGGGATCTACAGCTGTCATGGCCGCACCGGATCAGGCAAAAACCTGAACTGAGACCTACGGTTATTCACTCTTTCTCTTCATCACAAGACTCAGAGACTTCCACAGACACACTCACCCCCTCTGTGACCTCTGAGGAGACGGAGAAGGGAAGCATTAAAGAGGAAATTAAAGAAGAATGTAAGAAAGAAGTGGACATAGGGAGTGAAAAGGAAAATGGAAGGTCTGCAAATGTGGCCCAACCCCAGGTGGCTCGCATTGGTGGCAGGAAACGTCTGACTCCAGAGCAGAAGAAGATGTACCACTCTGAACCAGAGAAACTCAACCAGCTTGGCGGTGCACCCAGTCACTCTGCTTGTCACTCCTTTGGCAATGAAAGTGAAAATGTCTTTGCTGTTGAACGTGAGGGAGAGGAGCATCTTCAACAGGGAGAGCAGGGACTGGTAGCAGCACGGAGAAAAATGTTTGAGACAAGAGGTCGGGCTCTTTCAGCTTCTAGTGCATCAAAAACTAACCTGAAACATCTTCAACACAAAGCGTTGGTGGAGTATATGGAGCGTAAAACAGGCCAGAAGGTTGCAGAGCCACAGCAGCCAGCATCCCAATTGCCCCCACCAACCAGACAGAGGCACTCTCTGGGGGAGAAGCCATTTGACTGGGGTCCAAGGCCTCTATCAGGAAATCATGAGAGCAAAAACACCAAGAAGAAACTTCACCGACCCCACTCTGCAGGACGCATCCTCGATTCCTCTACTAGCTCCATCAGGTACAAAAGAATAGCACAAAGTACATTTTTGTTTTGTGATTGATAAAGGTCTGATTTTTGTCATTTAAGTATTCTTCTGTTTTCACAAACTAGGTATGCCCAGTTCTTCTCAGCACAGTCTGGTTCAGGCCAGTCTTCTGGTCAGCCTTATCAACCCAAATGGAGAGAGAGCCGGGGTCCATCTCAGGGGAAGTCCGCCTCTGTGGAGAGTCTGTTGGACCAACCTGAAACACCCAGTTTCTTCAGGAATAGATCCACCTCCACACCCCATGCATTTCAGGTAAGTCTGCTGAAGAGTCATGACACATGCATACATACTTATAGCAACTTAGTGTAACAGATGAACCAGTTTCTCAAAAACAGACGCTGACTAAGGCTTTAATATACACACTCAATGCGACTAGTAGTCAGCAGATAGATGTCTTTATGTGTTTATTGCAGTTGTTCAGTTCTTGATTAATTTGCTTGATTCTGAGTAAATGAAGACCTGTTCTCTCAACTGAAAAATATGGCTGATTGTGCGACTGTATCTTAAACAACTTTCAGGAAGTATTTATAAGTATCTTTTGTGAAAAAAAAAAAACAGGCAAAAATTGAATGCGTAACTTTTCCGTCAGGCTCAGAATAGTCTAGACTTTAAGTAGTTCTCTTCACCTCTTCTTCACCTCTGTATTTCCCAAATATTATCAATTCACAAATTATGACACACTTTTTTCTCTTTTGTCAGTGTATTAGTTAGCCTGAAGGAAGGGTTGCTACCATTTTAGGCCTAAAATCGGTCAGACTTAATTTGTGTAAAAGTGTCTAACTTGCATAAGAGTAACCCAAGAGCAACATTGAGAATATAGTTCTATAGACCCAAAAATAAACAACTGGCAGGAAGATGTAGATTTAATCTTTTCATTTTTTGTATCTGAGTCAGTTCATTACATTAACTTCCTACTAAAACCTGGTTTGACCCTTGTAGCAAACTGTGTTTTGCAAGCAAGGTAGAACAAAATGGAGTCAAGGAAAAAAAGACACAATTGTTTTAACAGAGATTTCACATGCTGCGGTATTAATTTCACAGGAAACCTGTCATTGGAGTACCGGCATAAACATGCATGATTTTTGTTTTCCTTTGATTCTCCTTCAGGCCTATGAATCTGAGCAGGATCCATTACCGATGAACACTATGGAAACCTTGAGGTATGTACCGGCACTGTAGACAAATTGGGACATTTTTATTGGTTTTTGGGTCAGGGGGGTATTAGGTTAGTGATGTGTGCGCTGCAGCACAGACTATAAATCTCAACTTGATTCACTGTGGCGCTGCAAAGTCAACACCCACCTGCTCCAGCCAAGCAACATTCTGTAAAAAAAACTATATAAATTACCATTTGCAAGGATATGGCCTATTTCTGTTTCATAAGGGTAAGAAAATATACCACTATATTGTCATTCTCGGAAGTATATACATTTTCCATGGGACTTATATTTGTATTTGCTTCTAATGATCTGCATTTAAACTAATAAGTGTTGTTTTCAATCAGTGCCAGACCTTTTAGCCTTGTAAACTGATCCATATTCAAATGGGAAATGACACATACTACAGATTTTGATACTGAATGTCATTTGCAGTCTCCAGCAGAATGCTCCAGAAGCAAACTTAGTAAAAGCAGCTCCTGAGGGCCAACAGCGTGTCCGTGTGGTTGCGCCGAGAGGCAAGTCCATGGAGGAGCTTGGAGCCTTAAAATTGGCAAGGCCATCAGCTCTGAGTAAGAGCTCTGAGCAGCTGGATCGATTTTGGAGACATTCGACTGGGCCAGGGGAACCCGACAGGGACAAGAGGAGTATCGCATGCTTTCCAGCAGACGTTCAAGAAGTCAAAGCCCAGGGCCAGGACAGAGGCAGGAAGAGCCAGTGGGAGTCGCATGAAGCAGAGGAAGAACAAGATATTACAGAGAAGATCACTCAGGGACATGTGCAAAACCAAACTCAGACAAAGTTCCCTCTGAAGCAAAACTCGGAACCAATACCGAGTAGCGGAGAGGATGCCGCACCTCTTAACACAACAGGAATGAGGAACAGGAGTCGGTCCACCTCCCCGGCCTCTTCTTCCTCCTCTCGGCTCAGGGTTCACTCGGGATCCCCGGCATCCCAAGGGCCTGTCACAGATGACTATAGGTCCAGTAGTAGGCCACCTAGTGAGGCCTCTTCGAACCCACCGTCTCCCAGAGATCAAGAAACCAGCGAGAGGGAGGTCAAATCCACCTCATCCACTCCCACCCAGACAAAGCCTCCTTATGAGAACAGGCCTAGTTCCAGGTAAAATTACACACCATGTTAATGCAGCAGCTGTTTTCTTTGAACAATAACTTAACCAAGTGAACCAACCAGACAAGTTTTTTTTAATTTGCATTTTGTTTACATAGCTACACTTGTCTTTTTCAGTTTTTTGCTGTTTTACTTGCATGCATATTTTGATGTTGAAAAAGATTTTATAATAATTGTTGTGAAAGCTTCCACTGTTGGTAATTTTCTGACCATAAAGAACAATGGAAAACCACAAATAACCATGATATTTCTTCAACTTTCATTCAGAACTAAAACACAGCCTTTAAACGTGAAAACAATAATGATTTGACATTTCCTGTGATAATCATGTCGTGTCAACCAATATGAACATCTTTATCACAATCACTACATTCACAACACAGCTTTTGTAACATTGCATTAGCGCTACTGGCAATTTGGTTGCCCTGTGCACTAGTACTTAAGAAACAAGGGAAGAAACTAAAAAACAAACCAAAAGAGAAAAAGAAAAAAGAAACTAAGAAAAAACTAACTTACTTAAAAAACTGACACTGCAAACTGGAAAAAATCCTAAAACACTGTATGCCACCTGTGAGAATCAAACTTTGGTACAAAATTGCTTGTTGCAGTGGTGCTTCATCTTTATTTCAAGTAATTTAAGTAATTAATTGAAGTAATTCATCATTATGATTATGACTGTTAGGCTGTTTTGGTGCCTCTCTGAAACGGTACATAACACAAAATGGCAACACTGGCAAAGATCCTGAGAAACTCTTAAGACGCTGAATTCATTTATTGGAAAATAAGGCTTTTATTGCTATTAAAATGTATATAAACAATCTTTTGAAACACTTCACATTCTCCAAATTCTTTGTCCATTCTTAATCCTTCTTTTCGTCTTTGGCTTTCTGCCTCCCTAGATCCCCATTTGTACACGAAACACAGAAATGTGCAAAAACAAGTAGCACTGCAAGTTGTTTGAGGACTGAGTTGATTCCACTCTCATGAGGTGTCTGGATATTTATTCAAAAGAACATATGGAATCAATTATTTTGAGATTTTATTTGCAGTTAAATTATTAATAGTAAAAAAAAAAAAAAGATGATGATTAAAAAGCTGCATCCCACATAGATGGAAATATTCAAAAGTTAGTAGCAGTCCAGTAGGCATTTGATGGAGACATAAAGCTGCACCAGCCTCACCAGATAGCCCTAAGAAGACTCAAAGAAACTGTAACATGTAAAAGTTTGACTCTGCGTGTGTAACTAAGTTCAGGCCTGATTCCCCTCTCTTATTTGTTTCACTTTCAGTCGAGTCAGGACATCTCCTTCTGTAACTGGATCAGAGCGAGAGCAGTCAGTGGATGAACCCAGCGGTGACCCCTTGGCCGACTCAAACCACGAAGTGTCTCTGAGCTGCGGCGTCACCACAGACCCGTCCCTGTGGATCCTCCCCACTGAAGAAGAAATCAAAGAGGACGTCCAGAATCCACTGCCGACAGACGTTTTCAGTGACGAGTCCGAAAGCTCTGCTCCTCCCGCACAGACAAGTGAAACCTCTGTGTCTCTGCGAACCTCGGTGTCTGATGCCGACGTCAGTCAGCAGGAGAACGAGGAGAAAACCCCCGAAACGGAAGATGAGAAGGTGGGAGAAAACCAGGAGATGGAGGAAAGAGGAACACCAGAGGGAGAGACGGAGAGCCGGGAGAAGCCCATCGAGAGGCCTCAGTGGGAGGAGCTTGTCGAGGCCGTCGTCAAAGCTGACCAATCACTGGCCAGAGTGCTTTACCCGCTGGCCAATCGTAAGACGGCGCTGATGCTGATGGAGCAGCTGCTGTCAGAGGACACACTGCTGATGGAGGAGCACTACAAGAAGAAACAGGAGCAGAGAGGAGCGGCAGAAAGGTGAATGTTAATGTCCTGGAAGATTAAACCCAGCTCATGAATAAAAGATTAGCCTCACCAGTTTCCACTAAGTAAGAATAGAATGTTTTCTGACAAGTGAGTGCAGTTTATTGTTTGTGTAAAAGGAGACTGCACTATTTAGAGAACTTAAGAAGATAGCCTTCACATTTCCCAAATACACAGTGTGTCTTTCAGCTTAAATAGCATGAATTGCATAAGTGTTGCAAATGGTGCAATTTGTGTAGTTATGGAGAAAATGTACAGATTAATGATTGTTTGAATGAATTGATTGTAGAATGTTTTTATGGGGTTTTTTTTAAACTAATTGAGTATAAAAATACAAAAATGTAAATGGTTAAAAAAATGATTAGTTTTGGATT
This sequence comes from Apogon talboti, assembly GCA_037367365.1. Lineage (NCBI taxonomy): Eukaryota > Metazoa > Chordata > Actinopteri > Kurtiformes > Apogonidae > Apogon > Apogon talboti. The sequence continues at coordinate 6,358,734 of JAPQRQ010000007.1, read as the reverse complement.
GTTTTACCTCAGTGAAACTGAAGATAAAAAATATCACCTTACAAACACTGGACATGTCAATTGCAGCTTTATGCAATTCTAAAACTGCACATGCTGATTTTGCGATTTAATTAATTGTGCAGCTCTAATGCACTATAATGTGTGCCACTGGTAATAAAAGCCACAGTAGATGACATTATGAAGTAGCAGGGGATCATGGGAATTGTTTTCATCCCTATCGTTAACGAACATCTAACTGATATGACTCATGTTTCCACATAAGATAATGGTTTGAGTTTTATTCATATCACATTTAAATAACATATAGCCATATTATGTAATTTCATTCTTCTGAAATAACCATCAGTAACATTAAACCTAACATTAGTAAAGGTAATAATGGCACCACGTTGCATCAAATCAAATTTCTCAGAATTTTGACATTTGATAATGTAACCACCAAACATATATCATAATTTAGATCCTGTGGTTAAATGTGGAAATGTTATATGTTATTACTGTAGGAGACTAAAATAGCTTGATGCACATCGAGTTCATTTGAATCCGTGGTTTAAAGTTTCTCTGTGAAACATTATACTGGTGTCTAATGGCCAAAGAGCTGAACTCTGCTCGTCCTGTGTTTCCTTTTGTTGCATCACCTGCGCAGACACACCTGGGCACCTGCTTATGCTTGCACATTCACTCCGATTTCTGCTTCTGTAAGCATACCTCAGATGTTTTCTACATAGCATACGTGGTTGCATTTCATCGTTTCATAATATGTAAATAAGTTGGACATTGCTCAGAATATACTGCGCTGTATATGGGGTAGCTAAAACAGAACAATAACCAGAGTTAATTGTTATTTTTTGGGTACCTACAAGAGGATTCATGTCTATTTTTATATATTAATATATATATTTTTTGTTTCTAGCGCTGAGACGGTTGAGACTGCTGAGCCGCCTTTTAGTTTGTCTGCTCCGGACAACCAGAAGACAGAACCACAGAGCAAAGCAGATGTCAGCGAGAAGAAGGTGAACTTCAACGTTTGAAAATGGAAGATGGTTTTCACCCAAACAAAGACAGATTTCAAATGAAGTCCAATACAGAGTCTCCAAATCAAGTCCAGTACAGAGTCTCCTCAACTCATGTATGAGGACAGATGTGGGAGTTTTGTTTCAGTCTAAACAGAAATAAAGTATAAGTAAAAGGACACCACACCACTGCGTAATCAGAAATATAGAAAGTACACGATCCACAACAGTTTTAAGTTGAATTCTACATATTCGAATCCTTATTGATTACTCTGCGGTTTCCAATTTTCACCTGATTGCCTTGCTCTTTTTATAATAATATTTGACGAATAAGTTAAATATACTGATTAAAACGTTGTCCAATGCAAATCTTGTTAATGAGCGGAAGTCAGTAAAACAAGGTGACACTTCATAACCGAAAAGATTTAAATAGAGAAATTTATTGCAGTGGTTTAAAAACATCTCAAACCTATTTTTTCAATATTTAACAAGCTCGATGCCTTTGTGAAATTGTTATTGCCATATTAAATGTTTTTCATTTTGTACATTCGAGTTAACTTTTAAACCTACATTTAAATTAATATTATACATCTTTACATCAAGTCAATAATTTTACATGCCATTTTGGTTTCTTAAGAAAATATGTCCACAAAAGCCACATTTGTTCCAGTTTTTAGTGAAAATGGTAAAGAAATAAGAATCGCAAAAGGACAGCAGAGCAATCAGGCTGTTTCAGTAAATACTTAGATCCCCGGTGGTGATGCAGTTGGTCTTCCTGTCTGAAATCAGATGTCATTTTGATACCATCTGGGTGCTGTTTGGCCTTGAGTGGACGTTTTTCAGACTCATAGTTATGTCTCTTATCACATGATGTACTGTCTGCCTCTTATCAGTGTCTCCCACTTGTCTAACGTTTGGCTCAGCAAACAGTCCTCCCCTTCCTCCTCAATGCACGCCACATTTTCTCCGATTACACTACAGGTTTGCACATATTTCCAGGAAAAATACATATCTAGTTGATGATTGGAAAATGTTATCCTACTTAACAGATTTTCTATGATGATTTTTCAGATGATTCTATTAACCAAGCAGTTATATATAATTTTTTCTACATTTTCTGTATGTTTTTTCTATGTGTCCTTACACTGTAGCATCATTGCCTGAAATCCCTCACACATTGTCCTTTTCTCTGTGAATGAACAGCGCCTGTTGGTGTCCTTCATTGAGGAGCGCCTGCGTTCCCTGGAGGAGGCCCGTGCTGAGCTCCAGATGGAGATCCAGGAGAACGTGGTCCGCGGAGAGGCGCTGGAGGGGCTGGTCCGAGAGCGCTGCCTGCCCGTGGAGCTGGAAAGATACAACCTGTTCATAGGAGACCTGGAGCGGGTGGTCAGCCTGCTGCTGTGCCTCTCAGCACGGCTGGCCAGGGTTCAGAACGCCCTGAGCACCGTGGATCAGCACACAGACGCCGAAGAGAAGGTAAGGAAACATGTAGAAAGTGTAGCGATAAGCCACGGTGAGCACAATTAGCCAGGTCAGTTAGGTAGACTTGAATTTCTAATCATTTCTCTGTACTTCATGACAGTTTTCAAGGACTGAAAGCCTTAGTCTGGATAAATAATTGAAAGCATCAGGGCTTATGCATTGCTTTGCTAGAACGCTTATGGGTTAATGGAGAAACAGTGAACCACAATGTCAGAAACCAAAAATAGGACCAATGTCCCTGTATCTCACCAGCATGTTCTATCAAGAATCAATAACAAGTTGAATTTGTGAGGTTGTCAGGTTCTGCCTTTATGTTAGAGTCCTGTGGTCTTGATGCAGATCAATCTCCCAATAGAAGTGGGTGGTACTTTCACTGGAGGAGAACTCAACAAATTAAATGAAAGTAAATAAACTTCCTATCAGTGGTCAATAGTAACTACAGTATATTGTCTAACCATTTCCTTTTTATAAACCATTAAAATATGGCCCATTATAAGTAAAGGCAAATTTGTAATATTTAAAAAAAATTGTAGAAATTAAAAAATCTCTCTTTCTGAAAACCATGAACAAACTTTATAGACATTGTCCCGAGGAAGCTACATATAAAATTTGAAATGAATCCAGTCAGTGGTTTTTGTCAGAGACAATGTTTGAAAAAACAAAGACGACAACGATGAAGACAACAATGATGGACACAGCGCCTTCACAATAGCTCATGGTCTATCCACCAGTTAGCTAAAAATACAACATTACTAGAAGTGGTTAGAGGATTTAACGGAGACACTACATTTGGAAAGGATAAGATACGCCCTAAAAGACAAGCTTCACCAATTTAACAAAATCTGGAAACCCCT
>JAPQRQ010000007.1:6309213-6328402 GCA_037367365.1 Apogon talboti | reverse complement strand
AGGACGAAGCGAACATTCGAGGGGGTACTCCACATCGCGGTTTTCACCATTCGCGGGGGGGTCACAGCCCCCATTAATTGCGAAGTGTGAGGGTTCACTGTAAATGACACAAAAGTATGAAATTTTCCCCCACAAATGCAAAATTGTGACAGTGGTGACACACATTCAATGAAAGATCTGTAAAGATTCACTCCAGCTCATTGTCCAGAAATCATCCAGACCAATGTGTGCGCCCCGTCTGTCCACTAAACTGTACTCTGTTCATTGTGTAATCTATGTACTGTGTGCTGGTAGGAAGACACTCAGTACAGACTTTATTTTATCCAAATCATGTTACAATTACTCCTCATTATCCCGATCGTACTTGTTTGGTAATGCTACACATATTTTTGCAAATTTAGGTGCCTTTTTTTATATAAACATCTAAGTTTGTCTCTCCTTCTGAATAGAAATGTGGACTTTTTTGGGCATGAATGTCTTCCTATGTTTTACAAAGTGTTGTCTAGTGGGTTTGTGTACAGCACACAGCGTTGACCATAAACAATGAAAAAGGCTGTGTGTTAAAAACCCAGGTCGAGACACATGTTCCCAATGTTTAATGAATCTTGCCTAACCCTGAATAATGCAGACATATTTCATGTCTCCATCAGTGTAGTCATGTAGTCATTGTAGCCAGTGTTTAAGACAAAGTGAAAACTTGTGGAAAACACATTCAGATGAGTGTAGCTTCTCTAGGTAGGTTGTTAGGTTCGTGCTTCCTCGGTTGTATTTTTGAGAGGCCCATAAAGATGCCTATGCTGTACATCTGTCTTGTAAAATAATTCCTGTCTCCTCTTCCATCTGTCGTCTTTTTTCGTCTTTCCTGCTGGGCACAGATGAGTGATGAGGATGAGCAGTAATGTGGCCCAGGCAATGTTTGTTCACCAGGGTGACATAGAGAGAGAAGAATGATTATGAGATAATAAAAAGAGACAGACGGGTTTCTGTCTGTGTTTGTGGATGCTTGATGCCACACAAATCAACATTTTTATCTTTACAAGTGCAAGTGGCTGCAGGAGACATGTTGCAAGAGCAAAGTGAATGTTTGCAGCGATTCGCCCTGTCTTCGACCACTTTAAGGAACAACATTTGATGAAATTTAGAAAAAAAAAACAGTGTTGCACTTCTAATCCAAGTATTCCTCTTGTTTTAATCATTTAACACTTTCTCTTTTTTGGGATGAGATGTGAAATCTTTGTGCTGTTCATAATTAGCATTAAACCAAACCTCCTGTTACTATTACAAAGGGTTTTAGTCCACATGTGGTGATACTTTAGGTTATGCTTTCAGACAAGAAGCATTTGTCACTGTTGAGCTCATCTAGGGAGTAATGTATGGGCTGTATGTACATGTTGGTTTAACATTGAGGTTATCTCAGAGCCTCCTCCCATCATAGCTCTTAGAGTGATTGCTTTCCAAACTGTGCTTGCTCTTGAGCTCGCGACTCCAATTGAAAGTGATTTATTCTTATGTTTTTATTGCCCATTTTGCAAATGAGTGAGAACAGTAACAACCAATGTCAGATGTCAGTGATGACAGAATGAGGCTGGTGGTAAAAATCAGTACTGGTAGTAATGTCATAGCTACATTAATGGTTTTTAATGGAAGCTGTTCAGGTACTAATATATCATTGTAACAAAAGGGACACTACAATACATGTTACAGTATAAGGCCCGATCCTAATTCACCCCTTACCCCGACCCCTCCATTTTGCGCGTTCACGAGAAGGGGTAGGGATGTCCCAATTCTCGGTGAGTTGGAGGGGAAGGGCTAAGGGGGAGGGCTGTATGGCTCTCATAACGGAGGTTTTTCAGGACCACACTATGAACGGAGGGGTATGAGAAATCTCCCATAATTCTGTTTGAATCATCAGCAAGATGGAGGTAAACACAGCTAAAAAGTGCAGCAGTGTGACGAAAGAAACACCTGAATCATTTGATTGACCGTTTAATGCCGTTTCAATCTGTTGTAGACTGCATTTCTGATGTTTGTGGTTTGATAGCCGCAAAAAGATGTCCAGAACCCATGCAACGGAGACGGTTACAGCTGCTGACGGCATGGTGAATTCTTTTGGAAACAAAGTTGTCGCATCTGTTTATAGTGGCATCGATGACTGCTGATGACGTAACGGGTCTGGAAGGGTTGTCCCATTTCGTAAGGGAATGTTTCAACCCCCACCCTCTGTTTTAAGGGGTAGTACCAAGTGCAAGAGGCAAGAGGTAGGGGTAAGGGGGAGGGCCATGGAGTTAATTGGGATTGGGCCTAAATCTTTAGTTTTATTTTCAGTTAATAAACACTCGTTGCAGTTCTACAAGATAAAATTTAACCCATAAAGACCCAAACAGCCACTGGCAAGCAAAAGCATCGACTGATCTAAAATATTTAATGATATCTGATCCACTAATCCTATCAATACATGTAAATAATTGGTGTAAAATATAGTTTGTCATCTTTTCATGGTCATCAGATATGACCCATTTGGAAGTTCAGAGGCTCCGTAGTGAATGTCGAAACACCGTCATCTTCTAAAATGTCAATTCACCAGTAAAACCCATGGAGTTGGATCAATGACAGCGGATGGAGACACTTGTTTTTACATCCAGTTATTGATATCGTTGCTGAAAAATTCACCTTTTCTTCAGTTTTCTCAACTCCCTCAAGTTTAATGTGAGCTTTTATGAACATTTACATGATTAGTGAATTAAATGTAGGAAAATACCAGATTTTCACTGAAAAACACAAAATACAGAGGATAATATTATAATAAATGGTGATACATCACTCAAGAAAGGTTAAATGGAGAGAAACATTCATTCAGGAGGTGCCACAAAAGAAGCACTGGGTCTTTATGAGTTAAACCTATTTAGCGTAACTTGAATTTGTCTTTTATCATAATATCTTTTATAAAACTGTATAAAAGGTGGTTAAAACGGAGGTGGAGATTTATTTCTATAATGCTGGAATTTTGGTATTAAACTACTAAATGATGATGACAGGACATTAATCAGTTCTCCATCAAAGTGTTGAAGTTGACAGACTTGATGTCTTATTACACTAGGATAAAAACACTTTAACTTTCAGTTTAACAAGTTCAGGATAGTTTTGCAAAGTTACAAACTCATCAAAGCCAAATATAGCTTGAAACAGTGACAGCGGAGGATGAGTATCAAGTAAAAATGTCAAAAATGTAAGAGGGTAAATTCCTGCCTTCACTCAAATTGACCAAATTGCAACAAAAAGTGCGCATTAACTTGTCTTACTATATATCATCGAACAGACAGTATACTCTATAGAGTTTTCTCTTGTGAAAACAAAACATTTAAGGTAAGCTTGTTCTCAACAAAATGCATGCAGGGTAGATATGTGCAGTTGTTTTCAAAGGCCTTCCCTCTGTGTTTCCTTTGACATAACACACCTAAGCAGCAGCTGCAGCGGTGTGTGTCTCAGCCCGTCAGGGTGCTGCCGTCTGTCAGGTGGAGGCTCACCGAAGCAGACACAAGGCAGGTGGAGATTTAGGCCAGAAGGAGAGAACAAGGCTGCACACAAACCACAAGACAGGCAAGAAAGACAGTGGGGAGCAGCTGAGTAATGGAAGGGAGGTTCTCAGGTCATTTAGAGTGTGTCAGTGTTTGGCTGCTGAACAGATCGGTTCTGGTGGTTTATATCAGTTTAACTCTGCATCATGTTTTTATTTAAATGTCCTGTTTGCAGTCACAACTGATGACACAGAGCTCTTCAAGGCTGAGCTGTATCTTTTTTTGTGTGTACATTTTCATTATTAACATGATTATTAGTTTATACATTTTGAAATGGTGAAGCATCTATTTCTTAGACCTCAAGGTATAATCTTTCACCTTTTGAGACATGGAGATTTATGTTTGTGATGATAACAGTGTTTTCTCCACATAGTCTTTACTTGGATAGGTATATTAATGGCCACCAAACTATAATTACTGAGTAATTTCAACAATTTTACTTCAAACCAAACATTTTGCAGTGGGAGAGGATTTACTTTTAACAGAAATAACAAAACGACTTGCAGCTTTTCACAGGTTCTATATTTATGCTTGATCTCAGCTGAACATAATCTGGACTCATTTTAAGTCTGATCTCATGACTTAACAGCACCAGTAATACACATTACACAAACTTTCTCGGGTTAAAGTGGACTAATGAAATGCTTTGAATTCTGACAGACTCTAAAGGATCATTATACATGGTTTGAAATAAACACTAGCATAGCAGCAGTCACTCTAACCGCACAAAGATAAAATATATCTCTGTGGGAAACTCTGGATGATAAATGCCAGAAAGGCAACAATTCTTGTCTTCTGTCAAAGTGTTGAGACCGTTGAGATACAGTCCTTTTTGCTCTGCTTGCTTTAGTAGTCATGGTTTTAAGAGTATGGAGCTGCAGTTTCAGAACAGGGCTGTTTTACCTGTTGTGGTTCATATGGTGTGTGTGTGTGTGTGTGTTTACTGTATTTAGCTCAGCACTCCAAACAACTAGGTTAGCTAATTCATAATGGGCCAGAGTCTCGTCTCCACATTGTGAACAAGCCTAGTGTATACGATTTGTGCCTCATTACACTTTGAGCCACCTGGGGCCCCTCTGTGCAGCCATTTCCTGTTGGCCTGGCGATACGGTGGCCTGGGAACTGCGTTGTTTCCTCACTGTGGGACACTTAACCAGAGGCTTCTCATTCCTCTCATACTTTATGTTGCTGCTCTTTAAACTAGCATGGAGGGGTGGACAGAGAGATGCCTCACAGTCTGTCTAATAACTCTGGATTACTGTGAGCCCTGCATTAGCACATGTGTGTTGTTTTGTAGTTCTGTATACGACGTAGACTTAGGAGCCATTAAAGTCAGTTTCCTCAATTATTCACATTCCTGCCCACTTGTGCTGCTTCTTTAGGTTGATCCTTAAAGCTCCAGTTTATTGGTTTTAAGACGACCTGTTTGTATAAGTGGAAAACATTTTTAATGTATCACCTGAAAATAAGAATTGCGTTTTCTGTAGCTTAGAATGACCCATTTAGGGAGCGGCGACTCCTCCATGGAGTCCACCATGCAGCCCAGAACAGACGAAACAAAAATACTAGCTCTTGAGAATGCCTTTCTCTAGTTTTTCGTGTTTTTAGCGGCCACTGTAATTGATCACACGCTCTCTAGGTGGTGGAAAGTGAGGTACCGGCTATTCACTTGGTTGCCGTCTGGAGTCTCACCTAGAGACGTAACGATTAGAGGTTTTGGTGCTTCGATTTTCATCAGAGAAATAATCGCGGTTTCACAATTACTACGATTATTTTGCGCAAATTCATTTCACAACAGTACTTATTGCTCATTGGAGCATGAGGTGAAAAGTTCGAATTGGAACTGTAATTACCTGTTCGAATGTCAGCTTTAATCTCTACAGGCGCATCAGACTATTTTGTGCAGTTTGCCTTGTGATCAAACAGAGCGTGTTTACTGCATCAATTCATAAGTGAACCCTCCTGAAGCTTGCGTGACAGTCTGAAGTGCTGGAGATGAATGGCCTTACTCTACCAAAGCTATGCAGCCAGATTGTTGTGAATGGGTTGTACAATGGTAGCCTGAAGCTGCGTAGATGACGGTAGTGAACGCAAACTCTATGGAAGTGAAAGTGAGCTCGCATCGAAAATATTTTTATGGTCAAGACAATTCAGAAATACGTCCGCCCCCTGAGACAGACTGTCAGTTGGTTCCTTCTCTGTCATTTCCACTCGTGGAATGTTGAATGCAGAGCTTGTGTAACATTGAATTCATTCCGTGTAGGAAGGGCATATTGATGTCTTTGGTTCCGCTCTTAATCTACTCTACTTTATGAGAAGGTTTTTGGCAGCTTTGACAATTAACCGTGACGTTTAAAATCACAATTAATCATAACACCATGACATCGGTACAACCCTAGCCTCACCACTAGATGTCTCTAAATCATACTCACTGTTCTTAGAAGATGACGCTCAAGAGGTTTACAGTCACACTTATATTTCAATATTATTCAAAATATTCCTTCTCTGTGAATTTGACATAAACAACATGACAACATGAAGCTTTTTGCTGCTGGTTGTGACAAATGCCCCATGTTTGTAGTCAGCTGGAGCAGAGACAAAGATTCTCCCTGGTGAAGATGCGTTCTCCAAAGAAAAGTCCACAATTATGGTCAGACGAACACACATATTATGCTAACCTCAACTATTATAAAAGAGGATATGAACAGCTTTTTGGATAAGCTGACCCTATAAGAAGGTGTTTGAAGAAATAAAAGATGGAGGCCATGTTCATCCAGTATAGAACCAATTTTAATGGGTGTTAACACAGCTCCATGGAAACAGGAGATCTTGTGAAATATTCATTTCCGTTAGCCATATAAGTAGCTTATTACGTTTTTTGTTTTTACAGAAAATTGGCAAAAAAAGAATATTGTGTGCATGTTTATGTACTTGCTGTTACTCAACTGTTGGTAGACCTCATCCACAACCTCATCTACTTCTTGACATTATAGTTATGTTATGTCTCAGCCCAACTGAGTGTAGGAATTTAACCCAGAATGTGTATGAGTCATGATTTTATTTATTTTTTTTCTAAACTGGAGAAGCTTACCACTGTGGTTTTGGAGAATTCCTGCAAAAACAAAGTTTAAGAGGTCAGAGAAGTCCCTTTACATCGGGCCATGACCCTCTAAAGATCTACTGTCGCACAAAGCTTGTAGCAGCAGGCCTGTGACCTGAAGTGTAAATTCCTTGGCCCTCGGAGGTGCTTTAAAGCAAGAAGCCTATCCACCAAATGTGTGCAAGTGCATACATGAGCTGTGATGAGCAATGAAAATGGTCAACGTCTATTTTCAACACCACAGATGAAGGCGGAGAGGAATGGATCAGCGTGTTTGTTGGAGAGCGGAGGGTGTGGCTTCTGGTGTTTATCTGAATAACATCACAAATCACAGGGAAGTATGACTGCTGTTGAATGAGATGTAAGTTAACGATGGGTAAAAAAATGCCATCACTTCCTCTCCTCTACATACCAAAGTGCTGAGGCTAATGATCCTACGCTTTAGCCTCAGTGAGTTTTATTGATGGGAGTTAGTTTTGCCGTGCAAACCTCTAGAGCTGCAACTAATAAATGTTTCATTACTGAAAGACTAAAGACTTTCTTAATAAATTGATTAGTTGCGTAGTAGGGAAGCCCCTTTGTGACTTTGCTCATTACTGCGACTAGTAAGGGACATAAGGGAAATAAGGACATTGTCTAAATGATGTCATTATTTTAAGATGTGAAGTGATTGTCAGATACAAACTTAATATTTTGATGTTTCTCATCACATGTGTACTCTCATATATCGCAGATAAATAATCAGAAACCAGTGAAAAGTACCCATCAAACTATCCCACTAACCGGTCCTCTAAAAATATGCTATTTACTCAGATGTAATGCTAAGAAAGTGAGAACTTGCTACGCTTGTGATGCTACAAACATCAGATATTTTTACATGCTGCTAGAAAATGTATTCAATTCCTTATGTAAATAGCTGTAGATTATATTTCTGTCAATCAAATCATCATATGCTCCTTCCATTCGTATAAACAGCTCCATCACAACAGCACGGCAGCTGGAGAAGTGGAAATTAAAGACTTTTTTTCAATCTTCTTTCACCCGACGTGCCATTCAACATGTTTTCTTTACTTTGTTGGGTGTTTTGCACATAAAAACTTTATACTTTACAAACATATTTACATCTGGGACTAATTTTGTTTTCCTGCTGAACACAGGTGGTAGTGTAATAAATCGACTGGGCGCTGCTGCTTGACTCGGTTTTGTCGAGTTCAGCTCCTGTCAGATTACTCCAGAAGTGTTGCCTGACATTAAGCCCAGTCTCTTCCTTTTGCTCCCAACGTGTATACATACACTCTGAGCTTTCATCACCCACTGCTCATTCTTTTTTCGAACTCATCTGCTGTGTATACGGAGCCTTCACCTCTTGGTCGGGTTGCGTTCAGCTGAGTTCTGCTCGGCCTCTGTTCTGTGACATCAGCCTTCAAATATGCAGCCGTCGTGGCTCAGCCAGACGAGCTCGGGTGGCCCCATTCATCTTAAGGTGCTGTCTGCTCCCCTTCTTCTGTACAGCTCCAGCGTACTTTGTCTCCTCTTGTAACTGATGGTCTCTCTCTTCGGAGACGGACTAGATAAGGAGGATCAAAGGTGAAAACGTTTACAGCCCAGTCATTTTATCAGCCTGTCTGTAGTGTGTCGTATGTCTGGAAGCTTTTAGGGTCTTCTACACTTAAATGAATAAAGAGTGGCAGTATGTATCTGATACCTATTGTAGCAGTGATGCAGGACATTATTTCCGTATTTTTTGAAAATATTTTTGTACATTTAGTTCTAACTTGAAGCACTAAGAACTGTCTTGAATACAAGTCCATCAGTAGACATTTGACAATACCATCTCCTGTGCAGGATCTGTCCTTTAGCATGTCTTGTAGTATATCTGAGGTGGATTCTTGATATTATCATTCCTGTGGAATCTTGCAAATCCAGTAGCTTCACCAAACAGTGTGAGAATGACAGCTGGGTGCATTTCTACAGTATATGTGTGTAAAATAGTTTGCTAACCACCACAGAAGAAGTGAACAACAAAGAATAGAAATTGTGCAAACAGAGCATTATATTCTCACAGTTTTTCCATCAACTTTTTGCTTAAATGAAAGATTAGCAAAGTACTCCAGACAAGGACAAGTCTTTTTTTTTCCCCTCTCTGAAACAGAAATTAGTGTGGTTTTTCGATTGCACTGATTGAAGTGTGGCTAGCATTTATTTGCTGTTTTTACAGTAAAACCTATAACACTCAAAATTATTGTTCTGATTTTGAACCTCAGTATAGTTAGTTTATACCTCCTCTTTATTGAATATACAGTTATGACGCAATTGCAGTGAGAGAAAATTGCTTTTAGTCTGAAATATTATTCATCATTTATTCACATTACTTGTACCGTTGTGGGTGCTATGATCATTACTGTGGTAATAGAAAGAAATGGCCTTTATATGTGATTAAGTCACAATTATTCAATAGTGTGAAAATATCCTCAGTTTCTCATCCATGTGAAGGATTACTCTTGAAGCTGATCCTCACTGCAGGTCCTGATTACCCAGCTCTTAATGACAGGCAGTGGGCTTTACCTCTGCAGGATATACGGTTTTGCATAGGAATGTGATACATCCCTTTCTGCTTCTAATGGTTTTTCAGTGTGGTTTGGCGCATGGCGGCACACTTTTAATGTTTCGTGTTGTTTGTGTCTTCCAGAATGAAGAGAAGCGTAACCTGAGTTTGGGCGGCCATGTTGGATTTGACAGCCTCCCTGACCAGCTGGTCAGTAAATCGGTCACACAGGGATTTTGTTTTAACATCCTGTGTGTAGGTGAGTACCAAATCACAGCACCTAAGCAGAAGAAATGGAAAAACTCTGCTAGGATTTGAAGAGAAAAGATAACGCATTAGCTGAACTCTACAGTATTTTGTCTGGAAATAAGATTTTGTTATGTTACTGTTATTTTCAAAGTGGAATTGTGTGGTGACTTCCTCTGTTAGCAAATTTGTTTTTCCTTTCTCTTCTATTCGTATTATACAGATATAGGTCTATCGTTAAATACAGTTTCACACTTTTGCAAGACCAGATTTTCAGTGAAATAAATACACAAAAAGCCATCACAGCACTTACACCCTCCACAAACCCAGGGAAACCCGGGCTATTGACAACTCACAGGAATGTAATGGTCTAGCTTTCTCAGCGCTTGATTTGTTTTCCTCAAAACACCATGTTCAACAAATCAGCGGCGTCGCATTGTTCCTGACATGAAAGAAACGCACAGGCCTCCTAGTTGTGTAGCGGCAATAAAAAGCCTTGTCTGAAAGCTGATGAATTACTCCCCGGTGACTGAGCTACTTAACACTCTCTCTCTTTCGCTGCTCCTGCCTCCTCTCTGTCCAATCCACAGGGGAGACTGGGATTGGCAAGTCCACGTTAATGAACACGCTCTTCAACACCATGTTTGAGAACGAAGAGGCGAGCCATTACCAGAACGGTGTGTACCTGCGGCCGCGGACGTACGACCTGCAGGAAAGCAACGTCCACCTCAAACTGACGATCGTTGACACTGTTGGGTTCGGTGATCAGATCAACAAAGAAGACAGGTAAAGATGGGGAGACACTTACAAGAATAATAAATGACACTCATAACTGGGGGAGAGTTCTGGAAAATCTGCAGGTCAGACAGTGGTTAGATGTTGGAATACTTTGATAGGGGACTTTGATCTTTTCTCAAGTCTCTGGATGCACATAGACGTGAAAATCCGAGCAAACACCAACTGAACGGTGAAAGCTTGGTGCTAAAATGTGTCACAGTTTATTAGGTTTGATATTAAGATGCAAAATTATTATAAAGAATTAGTGTAATTGTTTAAAAACAGAGTATTTCAGAGTTTTCTTGGGTCTTTTTGTTGTTAAAATAGACAGTAGGAAACTGAGGTTGACAGGAATATAAAAGTAGTGGGTGTAAATGTTAATCTGGCTAAATGTAAAACATGTCTGGGTTATTGAGACAGAAAACTGCTGAAACACATGGTGACACGTAAGCTAGATATCTGAAAAGGACCTACAGTCTGATAAGTGGCACTCATTATGTTTTCCCATGTGACAAATTCCATGCATCTGGCACTAGGAGCAGGTGGGTAGAACATGAGCTTCAATTTTCCATTTGACTTAAGACTCGATTTTCCTGTCAGTTTTTATCCAAACCCAACTTTCTGTTTGGAAGATGACAACGCCCAAATCAGGTCCATGTTGCCGTTGGTTACAAATGAGAGAAACAGGCTCAAACTAATATCAGTCCAGATTTCTGCATATTTTTCCTCTTTTCATTTGAACACAAATAGGCCGAGGCAGAACAGCACTAAAGAGGAAATGGTACATTTTTTTTTTTTTTTTAATATTCAGCTGTGGAACGGAGTGTTCTTGTTGTGACCTAGTAGCACGCAGCACTCTCACGCCCTTTGATAGCAGCTTTTCTCTGAAGGCCGTAGAAAACCAAGATGCCGCAGGACAGAGCCTGCTGCAGACTGTAAATGCACACAGAGAGTTTCAAAAGGTCAGAGTTGGTGCATTTCACAGAGAAGACTGGAGATAGAAGTGAATGGAAATGACAGATGTCTGTAAACATGGTGTTGGCTGAGGCTGTACAATAGATATTTTGATTTAACTCATATACTGGGCTCCAATATTTTAGTGTGGGAAGGCTTGGCATGTACACTTTCATTTGCTGTCTAATGGTTTGGTGCATAAATTAGTCTTACAACCAGTAAATGAGTTTGCATTTTGTACTTCAGGGTCCCTCATCTTGAAGTTATTGGGGTTTTGGTTGAGATGCCAGAAAAAAATGCCCCTGGTTAACACAAACGTAACAGAATTTCATTTTAGTCCCCAAAATACTGAAGTGACTTGTGAATTTTTTAAGCTTTTGGTGTCTTTAAAACATCTAAATAAAACTTCAGATGTTGTCAGGGACATTAAATGCAGGGTGTCTGTGGACCCTGATAGTCTTAAATGTGATTGTTCTGATTTAAGGCATTAATTATCCCACACTTAAAGGTCTTAAAATTCCACAGACACAATAAATGATATTGATATAATTTGCTTTGTAAATCATTAAGAATTTGTCAAATTTGTAATTAGTGTTGATCAATGATGATGTGGATGAATTGTCCTACCAATAATCAGACATGGGGGAGGGGTTCAGGTATGAACTTTAGCAGCTTGGTAGTAATAGAAACATTAATGATGAAGAAATGGAAATGTAACTAACTGGATTGACAGATGGTTGAGGCTGGTTAAAGGAAAACTAGGACTGACTTATTTATGTGAATGTAAGGTCTTAAATTTGAAAAACATCTTGAGAAACATCTTAAAAAGTCATAACTTCAGTTTCCTCAAACCTGCAGCTATCCTGTAAACATTGTCACTCCAAACACTGAGACTCACTCATGAGTTGGAAGCTCAGCGGTGATGTTGAAGTCAACCATTCAACCTTTTGGTGGTTTGCATTTATGTTTCAAAAACTATAAGTCATTTTACTTATGAGGTCCACCTTGATGAAAAAAAAAACATAATTATCATAAACTTTGCCACAGAGCTTATTTCCTGCAATAATCCAAAAAGCCAATGGAAAAATCCCAGTGTAATTCTTGTCAAGGGAACCTGGCATTTCCTTAAGGTCATTACCAGAGAGGTATGTGAATGTTTCTTGTATATATGACTTTGTATGACAGGGTCTCACAATCTACTCATTTATCAAACAGAGATTTCCGTGGCTGGATATCAAAATAAACTTCTTTCAGTCTACATCAATTAAAAATCTAAATGACTTAAGGGCTTTTTTTTTTTTTTGCAGTGATTTTCTTTTTCCACAAAGAAACAGCTGGCCATCAAATGCAAAGATATGTCTCTTTGTACCCATGAAATTGAATTTGGGATTTGTTTTCTCTTGCAGGCTCAGATTATGTTCCATTTCTGTTAGTAAAATAGACACATTAGTGGAAACTTCATGCCAGCTGTAGACCCCATGGATCACTTTTACATTGGCTGTTGCTTTGAAGAGCTGGTGGTCCTGTGAATGTGTGTGATATGTCATGTGTGTGGGAGTGGGTTTGGCATGTCTGCAGAACATATTTGCGGGTGGTTCTTGCAGGAGCCGAGGAAAATGTCAAAACGGAGGTGACGAGAGCTGAAGGTGACAAAGTTGAGGAGGTTTTGTACGTCAGTGTAGCTACACAACATGAAAAGTGCATGTTTGGGGAATTCAGGAATGTCTGCCGATGACCAAAAATGTACAGTCACTTCTGCATCCATGGAGACTAATGAACCACAGGGCATGTCACATCTCGAACTGCCCTTCATGTGATTAGTATGTTTTAGTATGTGACCGAACTGTAATGATATTGTTCTAATCTGATCTGAACTAAAGCCACAGACTGAAGTGAACTGCTCCAAACTGCGTGTGAATGTAACCTAAAACACCCTCACGATCTAAAGTTATCTGATTGTTAGTCGTTTGGAGGACACAGTCATTAAAACCGCATGCAAACACAACCAAACATCAGTCATTTTAATACTGAACACTTAATGTTTTCTGTTGTCATCACTGTTTTTCATAGAGCTGTGTAGTTTTCCAGTACAAATATGTTATGGTCCTGATGGAAATGCTTCAAATCTTGCCCATGGAACATAATGGGCTGTCTTTATTGCAGATGTCTGTGTGTCTGGGGGGTGACTTATCATGTATTTTTGATCATGGTACTGGCACGTTTGACTAATCTGTTCCCAAAGTAAAGCAGAAAGCATTGTGTTGTCCTTGAGTAATGGTTCTTGTCAGGGTTGGTCTGATGTGTGTGTGTGTATATATAGAAAAGAACATGGTTTGAGGAAAAAATTCCATATTTCTGAGTTTCTACCTGGTCTTACTCAAACATGCAAAGTGCCCAAGACCAAATACTGAAAGAACAACCAAAAAAAAAGCACAATTAAAATAATTTTTACTGGTGACGCTTTAGGCTCCAGAGGGCCTCAAATGTAAAAGAGGGCAGGATGTTTTGCATCCACTGTGTTCTGTTTCAACTGAAAGTCCCATAAGCTGAACACAAATCTCACACAGCACCAGTCTGTACTGTTCTAAGCTCAGATCTTGGCATACAGTCAGATCAGGCAGTCACTGAAAACATCACTGTCTCAGCTCATTTCCCCGGTGACAAAGTCCACATTTCCTGTTGTATTAATTATGCTTGAACAGGAACACAGGTACTTGCACCATAGTCGCCCCATATGGTTTCTTCCTAAGTAACTCTGTACTCTCTCTCTCCACAGTTACAAACCCATTGTCGACTACATCGACACTCAGTTCGAAAACTACCTGCAGGAAGAGCTGAAAATCAAGCGCTCGCTGTTTAACTACCACGACACCAGGATCCACATCTGCCTTTATTTCATCGCCCCGACCGGACACTCGCTGAAGTCTCTGGACCTGGTCACAATGAAAAAACTGGACAGCAAGGTACACCCAAACAGATCTCCCTTTATCCATATACACTGTGTATTCTGTCGTCTTTCCCTCGGGCAAAGCGCACACTCGCGGTGCTCCGCTATTGTTTGTGAATGAGTATCAGTGTCTCCGTAATCCAACCTCTCGTTCACCGGGCCTGGTGTGCTTTTCACTAACGTGCAGATCTGGGCTCCGTCTGACAGGGTGTGGGCTATTCCAGTGCCCTGAAGGAGTCACACAAAAAAAATCTAACCTATAGGATTTCAAGAAAAGTTCATGTGACATCCTTTAGAAGTTACTTGTCTTCTTTAGTGGGAAAGTGACTGGGTTTATAGGTACAACTGTTAAAACCTGGCATATATGAGCAGTTTTTAATGGTAATGTTGCTGGATATTGTGCAATTTCACAGGTGAAAATGAAGATTTGCTGCGTGCAGGTTTTCTGTTTATGAACATCTTACTGGTGCTGAAATTAAAATTGATATTTACAATGTTAGACACGCATGGCAGATTGAGTGAATCAGCTGTTTTACTAAGTTTTGGGGTAATATGAGGAACATTTAAGAACTATGTACAAAAATACAGTATCATCAATCACATCTAACAAGATGTGAAAATGTTCACCAAGTACCAGGCACATGATTCTATTCAAATGCAAACATTGAGAAATAAGAAAATTATTTGCTGTCAGAACAGTCTCTGCTTTACTCAGGATAAATTCTTAGATTTGATGGCGAGAAGGTTTTGTTTGTCCAGTTTATTCATTTCTAAGCACGCATTCATGAGCACCTCTCCACTGCATTTTGAGTTGGTTTGGTGAAGCCAACATTAATAATCTCTTGTTTTTGTTTTGGCATCAAGAAAGTTGTGGAGAGTAAAGGAATCTGGAAATTTCCACTTAACGCTACCTCAGCAAAAGAGCATGAACAAATCTTGTAAGTCCAGCTTCTTCAAATGGGTTAAGTTTTGATTAGTTTTGAAGATGTTTAACAAAATGGATATTTCATAGTTCTTCTGTAGTTTTGTAGTCCAGTTGAATATTAGAATAGTACAAAAAAAGTGAAAAATTTACTGTGCAAGTGGTAATAATCAGGCCCTCGATCATGCGCCTCCAGTTGGTGGGTCGAAGTTCAGGATGGTTTGCTGTGTGCCTGTAGATGTGTTCAGTTCTGGCCTTTGTTTTCAGTTCAGTAGTCACGTTAAATTTGCAATTATCACTAATCTGAATCATGCTAGTGTCCTGTTTCATGGCACATCATCCAAATGCCTTACATTAATGTAACAGTAGCCTGATTTTGACATGTGGATGTGTTCAGAGCTAATGTATCACTGAGTTTGAGTTTTCTGTTTGATGACAAATTTGCCAAAACCTTGAAATTTGCCACAGCAACCACATCAAAGTTTTATGTAGCATGTGAATGACTTTATCACAAACATATGTTTTATCCAAATGACATTTATAGAAAACATGAGCGACGAGTCTGTTAAAATGTGTAAATTGTGGTAGTTCACATACGATTAAAAATGGCAGAATGGAAGGTCTTTGTATCCTAGACGTGTGTTCTAAATCTTGCACATGTAATTGAAACTTGCCACTCATACAGGTGTAGTGTTACTAGTGTGTAGTGTAGCCAGTTTATCCCATCTGTTCATGCATTCAATGAAATATACAAGTTTTCACCATACCTGGTGTTTTTGAGCATGTTTACATCCACTAAAATTGCATTTGTTTTCTTAGAAGAAGGAACAATAATAAGCTCAGCAGAAAAAACAGCCTTCACACACACACTACATGTGGCTTAGGCCTTAATAATAGTTGACATGCTGAGTCCCAGTCCCTTTTCCTGCAAAGAAGTGATGGTCATACTGAGCTTTAACTGTTTACACGTTTACAGATCAGCCCACGGACTGTAGCGATCGACGGTCACGCTGAGACCCTCATTGATTTGTGGATTTTTCATTGCTCTTGCTCGAGTATTCTCCCATAGATTATTGGCCCGCGGGTTTCGTGTTTTGCCGTACAGTCACAGAGTGCAGCTCAGTGGGCAAACCGTCAGTGGCTTGGCCTCAATTAGACAGCTGGTAGAAAAAAACCCATCACAACAGCACTTGGAGCGTGAAAGATTGGGAGGGGGAGCAGAGACTGTGAGAGTTAGCTAGTGGCAAGGACAGAAGGTCAGAACCACCAACGGCTAAAGCCTTAAGTTTTATTAGTTAGTTATGTATCTATATACAGTGTATAGTCGTAGTATTTTTCCCACTCTACTTTATGATACATTAATTTTTTCCTTCTTTCTGTCTTTTTATGTTGTCATTCTTTGGCATCAGTTTCTCGTCTGTGTAAACCTAGTATTTTGTTGGAAAAAATAGTAAAGAATAATTTTTATAGTCATAACATACAGTATTTGTACAAATCACTTCTTCTTGAAGCACAATGGAATCAAATCTGTCCTCATTTTGATAAAATGCTGACAGATGCTCATTGTCTTAAACAGAGCTTAAACCCTTAGTGGTCTGAGATCCTAAATCATGGTTTCAGAGTGTGGAAAGTGTGGAATTTAAGAGAGCAGAAGAGTCATCAAAACACACTGAAGGCCAAAAGAGAGGAAGCAAAGGTGCAAAAGTGCAACATGTGTGCGTGCTCAGCTTGTTTGACTTAAGGGGAAGAGCAGAGGGGAAGACTGTGAGTTTTATTTACTGTTAAATGTTGTGAAGGTGTGAAATGTTTCACTGACTAACAAACATCCACATTTCACTCTAGGCGGCTGATATCTGCAAGCCCTGAAACGGAAAACTGAACGGAGGCGGCAAATACTCATTGTTTACATCCACTGTAACATACATTTTCCAGACTGAGTCACATTAAACCAGTCTAATTGAGTCTTGAAACCTGGAGTTGTCTTCACGGTCCACACAGTATTTCAGTTTTTACCACAGGAATGACAAAGTGTCTGTTTTAGTCCTGTTGGTGTCCACTGGAGCTCTGATAATAGGTACATGTAGAATAAAGCAGATGGTCAGCTTCTGTTCAAAACCTGCTGCTTTACCTCAGCCAACTGTCAACGCACACACTTCTGCCAAATGTCTCGTGATACTACTCACAGGGTTCGTACGAGTGCTTGAAATCCTTGAAAATGCTTGAATTCCAATGTTGTGTTTCCAAGGTCTGAAAAGTGCTTGAATTTCAGTTTAAGTGCTTGAAAGTGATTGCAATCACAACACTGATGTGATTTATTTATTTAGTTTTAATATTAACTGTGCCAGGTTAGATGCTAAGCCAAAGCTACATACAGAGAGGTGATGCATTTTGAAAACTAAAACTTCATGTCAAAAAATAAAATACCCAGATACTCTCAGGTCGACTCAAGTATATTTTTATCGTAATCTGTGTCTCGGTGCCAGTGTGTCTGAAGAATGCCAAGAGGCTTCCCTTTTTTGGACTTTGTGTTCTCTTTTAATTTTTCAACTCTTTGCTATTATGAAACATAAATTTAGATGTTTGTAGCATAATACAGTCTACGTCATTGTGATTAAAATAATCATGAGTATATGTTTTCGTTTAGATATGTATTTTACAGCAGAGATAAGGTGCTGTGCTGCAAAAATTTGAAAGTGACCCTTAAAAGTCAATCAAAAAATCAAATTTTATTTAGCGCCAAATCATAACAGAAGTTATCTCATGACACTTTACATATTAGAGATGGTCTAAAGTGTTTGAATTTGACCTTGAAAAATGTGGAAGAACCCTGTATTCAAAGAAATGACCAAACACCCCATCTAACTCATGGACAGTTACTACTTTTGTGAGGAGCAGACGGTGTCCTTTAAAGTAGAACGGTAGGTCTCGGTAATGTAGCGACAAACCTAGAAACTTCGAATGGATTTTCTGAAAGTTAACAACCGTGATTTCAGTTCATCCGTCCAAGTATATCTCCAACACTAAGGGTAAAAACAGGAGGATGGGAAATAAAGACGAAGTCGCTTTTGAGAAAAACTGGACAGGAAACCCGGACAGACAGTACAAGAGAACTTAAACATAGAGAGGGCTGAGCTCCAGATCCAGGACGTTCTTGCTTTGAGGTGACTGCGTCGACTGCCGAGCCGCTGTGCTATCTTTACCAGCCAACAGAGCGATCAAAAGCTGGCACCCCATGTTTGCCAACTGTCTGCTGATATCATCCAAACCACAACAGCACACAGCCAACTCTCCCCGCCCCCCACCTGAAACAAAGACTCTCCACCTAAGCTCAGTGTACATACAGTATATAGGTCCAGGCCAGACCCATTAGGGCGCTGATACAAGTTTTTGTGCATGTGGAATATAAAATTACATTGTCCTTCTAGTGTCGGTTGTAAGCTGTAATTTGAAGGTTTTATCTCAGTTTTAAAGGATTAAAAGTAGTTAGACAACTGACGGCTCAGCTCAGTCACAGATACTTGTCCAGTATTCCCTCATTCATTTAGAAAGTGGTGAGAGTTTTATTTGGCTACAAGTGTGGCTTTTACATTTGGAGTC
This sequence comes from Apogon talboti, assembly GCA_037367365.1. Classification (NCBI taxonomy): domain Eukaryota; kingdom Metazoa; phylum Chordata; class Actinopteri; order Kurtiformes; family Apogonidae; genus Apogon; species Apogon talboti. Next base: position 6,309,739 of record JAPQRQ010000007.1, on the reverse strand, counting down.
AGTCTTATTAGGAGTGAGATTCACACTCTCATGGTACATTGGTCAGGATAGAAATAGCAATACTGTTATACTTGATGCATTGTTTCGCAATGTGTCACAGAAAGTATAAAGTAAAAAAAGAAACAGTGTTATGTAGACATTCACTACCCAGTGGTTTCAGAACACAGAATGAGCCCAGAACTGGTGACTTAGTGAAGTCTAAATGACAGAATGCCTGCATTGATATAAATATTGATATTTGATGCCGTAATGATACAGTATCATACAATCCAATATATTCCTGTCTCAATAGTTTGCCTAAGTCCAAGACTAGAAAAGCCCTCGGAGAGCGCATACCTCCGCCAAGACAGCTCAGTTCCCTACCATGCTGTAACACAGGGGTCACCAATCCTGGTCCTCAAGGGCCGGTGTCCCTGCATGTTTTAGATATTTCCCTCTTCCATCACACTTGGATGCCATTACATTGTTACCAGGCTTCTGCAGAGCTTGGAGATGAGCTGATCATTAATTGAACCAGGTGTGATGG
>JAPQRQ010000007.1:6298823-6309069 GCA_037367365.1 Apogon talboti | reverse complement strand
GATCACCCCCAAAATCTAATCACTTGTTTCTTGTCCCATTTTGGACATTTCCTGAAAATTTCATTAAAATCCGTCCTTAACTTTTTGTGTTATGTTGCAAACACAGACAGACAAACAAACCCTGAATACATAAGCTCCTTGGCGGAGGTAATAATGCAAAACAACCCGTCATAGAGATGGTAACAGGTGTGGCCACGCACACGGAGCCAGAGAATGTTGAAGGTGTTAAAGAACAATGTTGGCAGGCAAAAATGATTTACTCGACCTTGAGTGGAACAATACACGAAACCGCCAAGTTTAAGCCAAAGTGGGTGGCGACAACAAACACGTTCCTGACCTTAGCGGCCTCATCCCAGTGATCTTTTCCACTATGGGTGAAATGACCACGGCGTTACAGGAAACAGGTCTGTGTAGAATTAGTGCTCAGTCTCATTTTCTTTTTCTTTTTTTTGTTTTAATCCAGAGGGAAACTTACAGTGTTTACATATAAACCTTTATCTGGAAACTGAAGATAAATTAAGAGTCACTCTGTCTGCCAGATAGTCGTGTCAAACGGAACACCAGGGAAACAGACCAGAAACAGCTTTTCCTTCACTCTGTATTTTTATTTTTTTTTTCCTGCTGTCAAGGCTAGACAATGGTGTTTTTCTTGTCAAATGGGGTACAAGTCCGCCCTCCCTCCAGTGGATGGTTGAAGGCCCAGCAGAGTGGTGTGGTTTGTGGTGGGTGGAAGCAGGAAGGGAGATAACAGTCAGCAGAAGGAGGTGGTGGTGTTTTTTCTTTTGGTTTAAATGAATTTACTATTGAATGGAGGGAAGTCATCAGCAGTTATTTGTCTTTCTAATGTTATGATGTATATATTGAATGTGAAGATGTCCTAAATGAATTAAAGAGATTTTGTCATTTTCTGCTCATTACTGAGTGTTTGCAGTTGTGGGTTGGATTTTAAAGGGCAATGTGATCTTATAGCCTTAGGTGTAATAAACTTAGAATTGTCATTTATACTTACAATTCGTGTTGGTAGTAGTGATGATGTTGTCAAGTAACTGGGGATCACAGGACTCATTGTTTTGACAACCAGTGGTGATAAAAATCTGCCTGAAGGTGAATGTTTTAATTTTGTATTCACATTAAAGTGGTGGTGTGTATTCATACCGTGTACTTTCATTCTCACAAATGAAAATTTAATACTAACATTCAAGTTAGTGAAGACATGACATCATTAATCAGTAACAGTCAAATGAAATGGCTGTTGCATTGTTATGCTGGAAATCCCTATATATATTAGTCAATATAGTCTTCTTTTTTATTTTTCATTGTAAAAATATCAGTTATAGCTTCAATTAAAGAAATGCCCTCTCAAATATTTGTCAAATTAATCTGCAGATTAATGAAAAACTTTCCACATATCCCATAAGGCACTGGGTGAAGGCATAGAACTGTGGAAAAGTCCAAGGCCAACATTAGTTTTGTTGGTTTAGTTAAGTTCTGAAAACCATACTTATGCGTTTCTTAGTTTATGTATTAAGATCCAGTCTGTATATATGTGATGTATGTATATAAGTAACACCAAATGTTTTAGGGAAAAAAAAAACTTCTATAACCCAAAGTGGTAGTATTTAGGTGACCTCCTTTTGTACTAAACATGTCTTTAACCCTTTCATTCAGACAATATGCGATTTATTGTATTCATTTTGTGATGTTTTAAATCAGGTCTCAATCAACACGTCAGATGTTTCTGTTTCTGCTGCTTCTTGTCCTAGGGTCAGGGGTCGCACTAAATAGTGACTTTAACCTTTTCAACCCATTTGGTTCAGGTTTTTTGTGTGTCTTTTAAGGCTGTGCAAACATTTCCTGTATTTTCTTGTTGTATCTTAAGAAAAAGAATGAGAAATAAATAAATATGCTCATTTCAACCCTGCATAAACAACAAACCTAAAGGTGGACTAAGACTTTTACACTGTTCTGTACATCATGCTTTAAATCAGGATACCATCATCAGCATGTTGTAAGAACACAACAAAACTTAACCCAACAGTGAAAATGAGCCATGTTCCTTAGTTTACCCATTCTCTTTAATTGTTTGTGTTGTTGTAGCTTACTGTGTAGGATTAAAAAAAAAAAAAAGGAGTAAGTAAAATCGTTTTGTTTTCCTGGTGATTCAGTGATTATTTTCAGTGTGATCTACACTGATGTAGTGAAAGCAGCCATCTGGCGTCCTGGACAAACATGAAGTCCTATTTGGGGATACACTTTGACCAGCTGGGAAAACTTGGGTGTGGGAAGTGAACAAGTAACACTGCCCCCCTCCTCCTCCTCCTCCTCCTCGCGGACTGTGTCAACACACTGAAGTCCCAGCTGCATCAGTGGCCGTATAACATAACACTGTTGTCAGCATTGGCTGGCGAACACTGGTGATGTCTGTTAGTTAAATAAGGGTTAAAACACAATGCCGGCTGCCCCGCTGAAAATTAATGATCCAATAAAGTATGATGAGCCTATAATTTGACTCGTAACAAGCACTGGCTTTTGCTCAGAGGCACACTAAGGAACTGATGAGTGAGTCAGTGGGATTCCTCCTCACCCTCCCACTTAGGCATTTGTGTAATGCAGCCATACACAGGAATGCAGACAAACTGTGTTTATTTTTGCACATCTGCTGCTGATTGGAGATGGAGCCTAGTTTGTTTTCATAATCTCTGTTTGTCTTATGTATCTTTCGGTGCACTGACTGAGCTTGCACCATACATTTCCTTCACACACTCTCATACGCTTAATTAACATCATGCTTTTGTTACGTTTCATTTGGCTTTTGGCATAATTTTGCTCTAGTCGTGGTGTTTGTTGACGTCCCAGTGCCAAAGTGTGGTTGTTCGCTGTATTTGGTAATTTACTGGCAGCCTCTGGTTATTTTTCCCTCTCCATATCAAGCTCGACATGTAGGTTTAGGACTGTCAACGGCAATCATCATCAGCCGCCGAGATGCACGTCAGACCCGGCTAAAACAAACCATTGCATCATAAATTCCATGTATATCTATTTACACAAAACAGTTTTTCATGCAGCAACGCATATGCATTTTTGGTGGCTGAATATGGTGTGACTCATGCTACCGAAATCAGGGTAGTTCTGTTGGTGTGTATAAAGACCCTCCTCTCTCTGTTTCTCCTCAGGTCAACATCATCCCCATCATTGCCAAAGCGGACACAATCTCCAAGAGCGAGCTTCATAAGTTCAAAATAAAGATAATGAGCGAACTGGTGAGCAACGGTGTCCAGATATATCAGTTTCCGACAGACGACGAAGCCGTCAGTGAGATCAACGCCTCCATGAATGTAAGTCATGATGTTAAACCACTACACTGACTAATAAACAATGCTTTAACAATGGCAGCATATGTACATGGTGTGTACTAGGGCTCAGTGTGGTCAGGAGGTCATATGGGATATGATTACATTTCACAGTCTGAATCATAAAGTTTCTCATGTCCTCTAAACAGTGATTCTCAACTGGTGGCTTGTGACCCAAAAGTGGGTCGCAAACCCGTTTTCAGTTGGTCGCGAGACTTAGTCTTGGCAAGCAATAATGTTAAGAAACCAATACTGTACTTTATTTTTTATGGAGCTCATACCTGAGTTTCATGGACAAACTTATTTATAACAACGACTACATCAGATATGGTTTTCCCTACACTTAGGACAAAAACCTCAGTGTGTTTAATGCTTGAATAAGTGACTTAATACACTTTAAGTTTTTAACTGAGTGCACATTTTTTGTTTTGGTTAAAATGTACCTAATTTAGTGTTTAAGGGAATATTTCCCTCTTTATCATCACCACCTGCTGGTCAGTTTGATTTCTCATTAAACTTGTCTTCTGTGTTGGTTTACTGTGATATTCTGTATTGTCTCAGGTTCCAAACACACCAAATTTTAATTAAATTGACAAGTTTACCTGTTATCAATTTGGGTCGTGGCTTGTCATTGAGGGGTGATGGTGGGTCCTGAAGCCAGACCAGTTGAGAACCACTGATCTAAAATGTAGGCTGTAACTATAACACGGTTTCTTCGATGGAAAACTTACGCATGATGGCTCTTAAATCAAAAACTAAAAACAGTATTACAGCAACACAGCTGGAGAAAACTCAAAACAAATCTACTGACTGATGAAGTTGACATAAGAATAAAGCATGTCCCCTCTTTCAATGTTCATTACCTGTAACAGTTGTAATTTTTGATCTGTTGTGAAGGCGCTATTTTTGGCATCATCTACGTTAGCAATTTTGTCAAACATCTTCTCAGATGAAATGTAATATGCAGCTTCCTCGGGGCAATGTCTACAAAGTGTGTCCACAGTTTTGAGAAATTTTGATTTGTGAATTTTTTTGATGAATTTTTTAAATATTAAAAATTTGCCTTTACTTATAATGGTCCATATTTTAATGGTTTCTAACAAGGAAATGGTTAGAGATATCAATACAGTTACTATTGATCACTGATAGGAAGTCATATATGGACTTTGATTTAATTAGTTGAGTTCTCCTCCAGTGAAAGTACCACCCACTTCTATCGGGACATTGATCTCCTGCATCAAGAATACAGAGACAGAACCTGACAACCTCACAAATTCAACTTGTTATTGATTCTCGATAGAACATACCGGTATGCTACAGGGACAGTGGTTCTATTTTTCCTTTATGCAGTCACTGAAAGACAATCTGAAGTAATTTTAAGTAGTTGTGACTTTATTTCAGTGGCACCAGAACAAGTCACCAAAACTCCCTCATGTTAAGGTTGTCTAATCGAGGGTGACAGATGCTAAAGACAAGTATACACTGTGCAATTTTGGGCTGTCCCAGACCACAGGTTGAAAATATGGTGATGTCTTTGGTCGAGGCACAAAACTGGTGGTCCTACGCTTCACAGTGAAGGAGGCTGTTGTCATAATATTACACTGCTCAACACCCAATAGGAATCCACCATGAAACAGCAGAGTGATCAACGCCTCAGCTGTATTTATGCAGCTGAAGCTAATGTCAAGCTTTCACTGTCAAATTGTCATCCCATGTTGTCCTGTTTTCTCAAGTCCACATTCTCCTCCGTCCCCTTGTTTTTGGATTTTGTCTGTTTAGTTTTTATTACACATAAAGTGCACTCTTCTACCTGGACAATCATTGACATAGCTTAACTGTGTACAACTATAACGGTGCAGAAAGTGACATGCACTGATAATGTTTTGTACCCTGAACTTACTCAGTCTGTTCATGTCGTACCCAAGTTTATTAGATCCATGTTGCAAAGTGTGGCTGCTGTTAAACTTATAAGACTGCTGACATTTCACAGTCTGCAGGAGCCTTAACAAGTCTGTAAACAGATTGGACTAAAAACTAACTGTGATTCCCTTAAAAAAGCGAAACTTGATAAAAATGAAGGCGGTCCACTTTTTAAGATTCTCCCACTGCTCACTCTTAGTGCGGGTGCTGTTCTTAAAAAGTGATTGAAAAATATTATTCTGTCTCATAAACACTGACTGCATAATCCAACACAATATGCACCTTTTTATATGTAAAATTATATGACTTGTGGCTCAGTAATTAGGATTTTCCACTGTCAAGCTTCAAGTTACACAACCACTTATTTACAAACACTGAAAAGAAACTCCACGTAGCAGTAAAAATAAGCACAAACCGCAAAAGCATTTTTGCATAAAAGGTAACCTTTTTTTAGTTTAGATTTTCTACTTGGAATCATTTAATCACAAATGCTCAACCGTACACCCACACAACTCTCAAATGCACAAACACTAAATTCTGTCAGGGATAAATGCTCTTTCGCAGGCACAGTCCTTGTACAGTATACCCATCTATTCATAGGCGGTTACATCAGCGCCCACACTCACCAGCTTGTTCCTCAGCCAGCTGGTTTCAACTCACCACCTAATTTTTGAGGTTGCATGTTGGGCATGTTTTACCCATGATGCCTCACTGTCAATGCTAACAAGGCACAGTAGCTTTGAGAGCAATAAGAAAGTGTGGGTTTAATCACTCAAACATAACGGGCCGTGCTGCCCCAGCGGAGCCACATGGTAAAAGTTAAAACAGGCTCTGCTGTAGCTCATATGTCAACATGGTTACACTTGACTCTGGTGTGGTCTGGTTGTGAAAGATAAGAGACATGACAGCCGCAGTGAAGCAGATTTTAATTGAAACTAAGCCCTTACACTTTTTGTTGTGTTATTCATTTAGACTTTATGTGGATTGTAAAATATACTCTTTACTGTGAAGAATACTATCATGCAGTAATAAAGTGTTAAAATGTGTGAACCAGGAGTCGGGGAGAAGCCCTCGGGTGTGGTGGTGGTTATACCTGTCACCTCTTGACTTCTCTGACCCCTGTTCCTGTGTAGGCCCATCTGCCGTTTGCTGTGGTGGGAAGCGTGGAAGAAGTCAAAGTGGGGAACAAAACAGTCAGGGCCAGACAGTACCCCTGGGGTGTCGTACAAGGTGAGAATCATTTCCAATCATCACACTGTGTTCTGCTCATGTTTGTGTTTATCACACACGTGCTATAGTAAGTTTTAATCATCAGCTAATGTTTAATGTGAAGAGTTATTCAGAGTAATACAGGTGCAGTAGAACAGAAAATAAGAATATTATTCATATTATCCAACAGTTAAATTAACATTTTGCATAAAGTGATCAGACAACTATCAATAAGCTTTTAGTTTTATATCACACAAGACAAAACACACACAAGGTAAAGAACTCAGCCACGTCTTATAAGTCACTAGTAACCATTTTGCTGATTTCGGTCGTTCCGCATGACGCCGTTGCTTTTTGTTACCAATTAAGCAACAAAAAGGCTGTGAACAGTAGCTTCCTGTCTCAGCATCCTTGTGGGCTGACACATTTGACAGCCAGCTACAGCTCAACAGGGACCCATCCACAAATGCTAATTTGGTTTCTATGAATCATTAATATCAGTTTTCAGCCTGTATGTTATAGCTGATGCTGCTGTTGGATGTATTCCTAGCTCAGCTTGTGTCTGTTGTGCTATTACAAGGTTACAGATAAAAACAGGTGATCAGTGGAGTACTGCATGCAGAGATGTTGTATGAATGTGCATCATGGGTCATTGGCTATACCGCTGCCTCACTTAGAAGCAGCTCAGCTTCTGCAGTCACAAGATTATATCAGGACTGATAAAATATCAAAATTACAGTAAGGCCAGGTGTGAGTGTAGTGTAGGAGCTGCAGTTATTTTATAAAGGTACAATGCGTCACAGTATACCATCAGAAATGTAGCATTGTGGTGCCTCAGCCTTACAACTCTTATTGTCTAAATGTAATACAACATGCTTGGCTGCCACAGACCCCAACAAAAATAATTTAATTTTTGTGTTTAGTAAATTACTTTTCCTAAAATTGTTACTCATACTGCAATCACTACTGTCAGAATATTTATAGTGTGAATGGTTTTACTTATTTTATTGCATCGTCATTCCTCATGGATTACATGTGATGTAGTGTGTGTGTGTGTCATGGATACACTATGTTTGAGGAAGTGAAGCCTTTGCTTATATTTGGCGCTGTCCACCTACATTTATAGATTTGTGTGGCATGTTTGCTATCCCAAACCAGTTAACACAAAGGGTAACTACTCAAAAGGAATGGAGGAAACACACCAAGTTAAACAGTTGTACTTTGGGAAAAATTCTTAGGGTAATGTTAATAATTACCGTTCATCATACATGTAAATAGTTCTAGTAGATGTTTATTGTTTATGGAAAACCTTACATAACACAGCTCAGCAGTTCTCTGGGTTTCCACAGTGAATGACGTGTGCTGCTCATGACAGAAAACGACGAGTGCTCCCCACAGTTTGTACCCTCCCTCCTACTGCAGAGCAGCCTCTCCAAGCGTGACTTCATGCAGGGTGACACTGTAAAATGAAGGGCGAACGGGCACGCTTTAATTTGTAAAATTGGCTCTGCGTTGCTTTTGTAATGTTTGCTGTCCTTCAGTTTTAGGACATCAAGTTCCTTTATGTGCCCGCACGACTGCTCCCACATTGGTCAGAAAGACATCGCCTGTTGTGTAAAAGAACTTCATTTCCCACAACTCATTCCTCTGTGCTTGTCAACCAAGCTAAACGGAGTAATTTAATAATGTCACACAGAGGCCCGCTGTGAGAATATTAGCTCTCAGATGGGAGTACTACTCTCACGGAAGCTCTCCACGTTCCCCCTCCCTCCCTTCCTTCCTTCCTTTCCTCGCTCTATTGCTCTTGCGTCCTCACTCTCTCCTCCTTTTCTCTCTCTCTCTCTCTCTCTCTCTCCATTAATCCACTGACCACCCTCGTCCCCCCAATCCTCAGAGGACCCCGTGGTTATTTATAAAGCCTTCTGTGTGTGTGTGTGTGTGTGTGTGTGTGTGTGTCTCTTGAGGACAGCTTCCTCTGGACTTCATCAGTCACTGTGAAGCGCTAGTCCAGTAGCTGACAGATTAGTGCCATCTGCAAAAGGTCATCACACCTCTGTTTTACTGCGGTGTAATTTCTAGGCACTTTATCTTTTCTCCATCTTGTCGCTGCAGGTAGATGCTGGTTGAAAAGAGGTTGTGCAGCATTTAATTTACGATGCCAATAATAGAAAAGGGGGCAAAAGGTAAAATATTTAGAAAAGCACACTATTTAGTCGTCATGTAAAACAAAAAGTAGCCACAAAACAAACCAGAAAAAAATTTATTTTTATATATTTATTTATTTTTTCCTTGCTCTACTGTGTTTCTGCCTTGACTAGTGAATTTGCCCACTAGATCAATAAAGTCTCATCTAATCTAAATCTTAATGATGAAATAATAATGAATGGTTCTGGATTTAAAAAAGTCGAATCAAACCTTTAATTTGTGAAAAGTATTGTTTGTATATTTCACCAACTAGGCTGTAAAAGACCACACCCTGCTAGTTAGCTGTAATCATCTCTTAAATCCTGTTTTTTTTGTTTTTTTTTTCATCAGGGTGGGTGTGGCTGTAAACAAATCACGAGTCCATTTTGCGACTGGCGATGTAGGCACATATCTATTGTTTTGTGGTTGTGTTGTTGTCTCCGCCTAATGAGCTCATCCATCATGTCTGTCCCTGCCTCAAAACATTCTGGTTGAAGTGTGTCGTAATAAGAGGAAAATGGTCTGTTTTCAAACTGTCAGCTACTCATTCATTCAAAACACTTTGTCATGTTATCTGAGGGTGGGGGAAAAAAAAGGGGGCAGAGGACAGATATGTCTGTGTTTCACGACACTCTTTCGACTAAAAGGGAGGTCTGTGCAAATGGAAACAGTTGGTAAATGCCAGATGTCATATGGATGGGTTATGGTAACCTCTTGAAAAGCCATGGGAAATTTCCATAGACGTGGAGGAAGACAGAGATAGAACTGTCCACTGACAAAAAGAGTAACTGAAGGAGGCTCAGTGTGTGTCTGTGTGTGTGTTTATCTTCCCTCAGGATCTGGCTGTGTTATCTCTAAACTTCAGACATGTATGACATATAGCAGGGCCCTGGTATTTCTTCTTGACAAGCTACTGTGTATGTTCGACTGTGCGAATACCCACCAATATGCTCTTTAAATAAAGACAGCCAGTCATGACATACTGTAATTCACTCCTATTTATTATCACATACTTCATATTTAATCATCTGCCTTTGTTATTTATTCTATTTCAGTTATACATCTAGATATAATAGTTGAAAATGTTACCATAATATTAACATTATGATGTCACAGTGTGGCTTATATACTCAAAATGACATAGTTGAATTGAAAGGATCATCTACAGGAAAAGTGTTCCTTTTCTCACTCTGCACATCGTTTTTGTAAATTTATCTGAACTCTCACATAGATGGTTTTTGCAGGTTCTAAACCCACAGTATGTGTAGCTTTTCTGGATTAAAATATCTAAAAATGGCAAGGCTTATGGTCTGTATATTCTTCACCTGTGCACTTACATGATATTAAATACATCCAGTGATTTTTGAAGAAAAATGATTCATTTTAGTCAAATGCACTGAGTGATGAAGTTTAATCACAGTTTATATGGTTAGAGCTTTTATTGTGGAAAGTAACAGAAGTATTGGATTTGTTTGCCTCCTGAGAGACGCAGAAGCAGAAAAGAGAATTTTAGGCCCCAAAATTTCTTGAAGTTTTGCATTTCAACACGTCTTGAAGTGATAATGTTAAATGTAATTTTTTTT
>JAPQRQ010000007.1:6284875-6295420 GCA_037367365.1 Apogon talboti | reverse complement strand
TGGGGGGGCTGATTTTCAGCACTATACATATTGCAATAATATTTACTTTTTTGTTTCATTCAGACAACTTATAATAACTTCAGAGACAACTGGAGACTTTAGCGCTTTGGCTGTTAGATCCTCACAGATCAGGCAGCCAAAAGAGAATCAACCCCAAATGAGAAACAGTTGGGACGGCATGGAAAATGCACGTAAAGACAGAAAGCAGTGATTTTTAACTTGTTTTTCATTGGAGACGATATGATGACAGTTTGTTGAATGTTAAGTCTGATTAACTTCACTGTATGTGTAAATATATACGTTCCCGTTGTTGAGGCCTGCAGTTTATTCCAAAAACAGGAAAGGAGCACTTTAGGGAGAATTATGAGGTAAAAAATCAGAATAATGATGTGATTTGAAAGGTTTAAGAACTGCGTTTCTCACTGAAGTGACCATTGAGTTCATAGCGTCATTTTTGGAATGTGTTGTAGTTCTAAATGGCAGAAAAAAATCATATCCCATACACAGGGTTCCTACGGGGTCTTAAAAAGTCTTAAAAGTCTTGCATTTACAAATCTACGTTTAATAACTGAAAAAAGTCTTTAAAAGGTATTAAATTTGACATGGTAGGTCTTAAGTTATGTTGCCTTAAACATGTTTACTGTGTTTAAATGTGTCTAGGAAATGTCCAAGTTGCAAAGACAGTAACATTAGTCTACTCCATTCCACCTGTTCCAACTTAACAATTTATATTGAAATTAGTAACCAATTTTCACTAACTTTGCAGCCCTCCTGTGAGGAATGATCACAGAACATTCAGCCCAACACATGCGCAGCCATTAGTTATGCACCTCGCCTGAGAAAAAGATGACTTTGGGAATGTTTTTTGAAATGGACATTAAATTCTGTTCCAAGTAGTCTTAAAAGGGTCTTAAAAAGTCTTAAATTTACCTTGAAGAAACCTGTAGGAACCCTGCATGTAATGTCTTCTAACGAAAGACAGTTTAAAGTAGATTTAGAATCCGGTGATTTCCGATATCATGTGCATTCTCCTATGTCCCACTTTTTTTTTTTTTTTTTTTTGGGGTTGTTTTCCATTGACCCGTCCATATTGTTGTGATGGACTAAAGGAGGTTTCAGCAGAATGGAAGTGACACCCAAAGGCACACAGGAAACCCCCTCACCCATTCCAACTGTGAATCAACTGAAGTGTGACAGAGGTTGTTAGAGTCATTCAAGTGCAAGAAATAAACCCCAAAGAAGACAGTACATTTAATTTAGCAGCGCCTAACGCAATATAGTTTGTTTAATTGGCTCCTAGTGGACAGTAAATGTGATTTATGGACTATATTTTGAGCAGATTGCTTTGCATTCCTTTAGAGATGTGGTGTGATTTCCTGGATTTAGGTAAAGGATGGAGAGGAAGGGAGGAAGACAGGGTGACAAATGCACTGATGATAGTCGGTAACACTTAAGAACACAGACAGAATGAAAGCAAGAAGCTGTGATCTGGAACATAAACTATGACACGCTGCTTTATTGACACAACAAAATTACACCAACCTCGGTTTGAGTTTCCGTCAGGCCATTGTTGACCTAACTCTGCTGTTTTTCTGTGTTTTCTATGTAGTGGAGAATGAGAGCCACTGCGATTTTGTAAAACTCAGAGAAATGCTCATCAGGGTAAACATGGAGGATCTGAGGGAGCAGACTCACGCCCGCCACTACGAGCTCTATCGACGCTGCAAGCTGGAGGAGATGGGCTTCAAAGACACAGACCCAGACAGCCAGCCGTTCAGGTACCGAGGCACCGTGGACGTGCACCGAGACACGCTCCAGTCCACAACCACATACCCACAATTCAACTACAGACACTCTAGTAGGCGTTTCTCAGCACGCGTTCTTGTCCGTTCTTCTATTAACCGTTAAACGTTATCAGTCGCGGCCCAAGTACTGTTCCATTTTAAAGTTCACACAAACCAAGATCAGAAGGATTTCCTGGATGTTGTTCTTGTCTGCACGAAATCCATCTGGGGATATTTCCAGCCAAATCTACACGAGTCACCAACCAGTGCATCCTTGGTTTAAGCTAGCAGACAAGAACAGCATCTGCAAATTCCATCCTGTCTTGGTTTGTCCAAACTTTTAAACGGATCAATACTTGGGCAGCGACTGATGACGTTTCAAAAGATTGCAAGAACAAACCAGAACAGACAAGAACACATATTGAGAAACGCCCAATGTTTGATACATGAGGCAGAATAGGAGGAAATGCGTCTTTATAATCACGACATGGATTCAACGAAATTTGTTCCAGTTTTGAAGAATATACAAAATGTATAAAAAAATATAAATGACATTTAAATAGCAGTACAAATGTACTGAAATCAAATCAAGTGACATATTATGGTGGATTTATGGAAATACGTTAGGGAGCCGATGGTGGAGCCAGGGAGGAACGTTCACAAGTACCCAATCATTCCAATAACAGAGACTTGTATTCTTAGGAAGTCTGTTCTCTGGGACCGTTCTTACCAAGACCAAAGTCGGTGAACTTCTTATTGACAAACACCTCATTGTTTAGAGACAATACCTGATGTTATTTTCTTGTCTCTCCTGTTTTTCTCTTCCCTCCAGTCTGCAAGAGACATATGAAGCCAAGAGGAAAGAGTTCTTGGGTGACCTGCAGCGTAAAGAGGAAGAAATGCGACAGATGTTTGTCAACAAAGTAAAAGAGACGGAAGCAGAGTTGAAAGAAAAGGAGAGAGAGGTCAGTCTGTTCATCTAAATATTTGACCATCTACATCGATTTAAAAGGCACTGACTGAGTGATGAGTCCTTCTAATAACAGCTTTCAGGAAAGTATTTACATCTGCAGCCTCTTACCTTTTTGACATCAAACAGTGGGAAAAAAAAAAAAAGTGCTGTTCACTGATTGGAGGTAATAGCGATGATTCTGTTCCTTGGTTTTGTCTCGGAATATGTTCAAACCAAGTGGGGCTGAAATGGGAAGTCAGCAGTTAAAGCTGCAGTTCCTGTTTGTTCCAGTTGTTGCTGCATCCAAGAGAGCCAATAGAAAATGAACATGAATAGAATAGAATAGATCTGTATTGTCAGTGTCACAGGAACAATGAAAATCAGTATAACAGCTCTGTTCTGTTTAGCGTCAACAACACTGACTGTATAAAATATCACACAAAATACTGGAAGATGTAGGCATGTGCAAAGAGCTACAGGACAAAATATTAAATATACATATGCTACTGAAGTACTACTAAAATGTACAAAAGCTAGCTCTATACTACAAATATGAAATATGTACAACAATTAAGGATATAAGTATACAGGCAAAATAGGATATATACAAGGTAAGATTAGGAAAACAAAGTGCACTTGTTGTGACTATTGCACTGAGGTAGATGTGTATTGCACATTTAACCACTTGTGGGTAAAAACAGTGCTTGAGTCTGTTTTTGTTTTTAACGGCCTGTTACATGAAATAGGGTGGTTTCTACATTTATTTTTCTTTATGATAAGTAATATATGTTTGTAACTGCAATTATGCACAGGTGGCTGCCATCATAGTTTGTTAGTGCCTGTGTGTGATTGACAGCCCACTTACCAACTGAGTCGCATTGTTTATTGAATATAAATTACTTTTTTAGTGACAGACGGCTCTTCTGTAGCTGTATTTGATAAGTTACATTAACATTTCCGAAATGTTACATAATGTTTACAGGTGCTTAATTATAATAGACTACCAGGTCTGTTATCACACCAGGTATAATTTAGCTACATTAACTAATTTTAGCATTAATTCAGTTTAGCATTACATGGTTTGTCAGCTAGCATGCTTATTAGTGTCTTAATACATTAGGTGAAGTTAACAGTACAGCTGTCAAACACAACAGTATTTGTTAATATTTAGTGAGTAACTCAACTTACCCCTCTTGCTCCCCTACACTGTTTTTGCTCCAATTAAAAACCAAGATGATGATCGTGAAAGTGGAGGCTTCAGAATAGCATTAGAAAACTGATGGGTAACATCCAATTGGCTGCATACTTCAGTTATTCATGTGTGCCAAAAGCTGACAGGACTGTACACTTACAGTGTAATTTCCATTGTTTTAATGTTCTCTTTGTAATATTTGTGTGTCTATGTGAGGTTTATTAGCCTTGAGGGTTGATGTATGCTGACATTAGCTAACTGTATTTCTAAGCTAAAAGTAGACTGTGTTGTGTACTGCTGCACCTGTAATAGAAGAGGGAGACTTTTGTGGCTGTTAATAAATATATATATATATATATATATATATACACACACACACACACACACACACACACACACACACACACTATGTTTTACACCTGTATAATTTTCTGTTTTCTGTCTTTCCTGCACTTTATTTTCTTTATTTGTTGCTGCCATCTGAGAAATTTTGCCATGTTGGGATTCACTTAACTTAATTATATTGTACTGTACTGTAGGCAACCCTGAGACCTTTGTTAGCTAACGTAGACAAATGGCAAGCACTGAACAGACTCCAGTCTTATGACCATATAAACCTTCAAGTAAACACACTGTTTGATGGAGTTTTAAAGGACATTTCTGAGGCTCGGTCACATTCTTGGTCTAACATCTGGTGTTTTTTCTTTGGCTCTTTGCCCTCTCCCATCACCTCCGCATGTCCATCACCACCATCATCTTCCTCCCTCTCAGCTGCACGACAAGTTCGAGCAGCTGAAGCGGATGCACCAGGAGGAAAAGAGGAAGGTGGAGGAGAAGCGGAGAGATCTTGAGGAGGAGATGAACGCCTTTAATAGGAAGAAGGTGGCGGCGGAGACGCTCTCCTTATCTCAGCCCCTCAAGAAAGAGAAGGACAAGAAAAAGTAAGCCTGTCATTTCTGTCACTCAGAGCAGGAAGTCGATTTAACCACACTGCTGGTACCTTCCACTCATGCTGTTGTCTTTTATTCTGCACCTTTCGGCTTCTTTGATCCTCTGTGTTACTGCGCACTAACGTTGCTCCCATGTCTGAGGATGTGGTTTCCTGTTCTGCTCAGTCCTGTAGCGTCAAATTAATCAGCCCTTAATTAAATGCGTATCTTCCATGCACAAACACTTGAGCCCTGGCATGTACTAAGGAAACTTCCTCCCCTTTTGTCCTGGCTGAGCTTAACATTTCCTGTGCTTTCACTCTTTCCTTCGCTTCGCTCTAATTATTCAGGATCCTGGGGGAGGAGACACAAAACCCACAAACAGACAATCGAAAGCCTGGCTTATAAATAGGTGTTGCAGACAGAATACTGTTCAGATGTTGAATAAGATGTAGTTGAGATGCAACAGGTATAACGACAGTAGTTAAGAAGGTTTTAGCCATTCGCTTGACATTATTTATACTTAACTGCATTTGGCACTATATTGGATTTTATTCAGCCCAGACAGTGGTTAGTTTCTGTCTGTTAGTTTGTGTTAGTTTCAGTATGCTGTGATAAAGTTTCACAAAAGAATTAACTTGTAAAATTAGACTTACATTTATTTAGACTTTTTGTCACCGAGATGAAATGTTGCATAGTTTTAAATAGGCCACAGTTTTATCTCCCAAAATGAACCATTTAATACCCAGATAACAATATGTTACCATACACAGAATTTTCTGTAAATTCATTTCATACAGTAAAATATCCACATAAAAGGCCTATTTCTTATCACATATTGGATTATATACGTAGCAAATTTGATAGTTTTTCTCCTTTTGTGTAAACCCTTAATTATTTATGTGGCAAAATATAAAATGTCAGTATATAAAACACAACAACTAACTACAAACAGAATAAATAGAATATGAATATGGTCAAAAATATCAAAACTAAACTTAGCACTTGTTGAACATAAATACTGACTTTAAACATAGAATACTTGGAACTTTATCTACAACAGCAAAAGAAGAGTCATAGTAAAAGTGGATTAAATGTAACCAGTATATAGAACACACCTGCAGTCGTGCTATGGTAAAGAACACAAAGCATCATCCAAAACACAAAAATTGCTCAAGTGCATGATTTTTTTCGCACAGCTTTAAATGACAGAACATAATTGTCTTTTTGTGCCATCACAGTATCATCTTTTAGCACAGCCTGCATTTTAACTCTCAGGTCTCTTCATAATTCATATATAAAAAGATTTCCTCTTGGTTTTACATCTTCGTAGTCTGTTTTCTTACTTATGAGATGGACTATGATTTCTTTCTGAAACTTATTTCCTCCAAGCTTGTTTTAAGTCTCTGCAAGTTTAGTTCCAACCCGTACTAATAGCCTGGGACGCAGGGCATAATCCAGAGGCAGAGGTCAGACTTTGGACAGTGCAGTTCTAATGAATGACGTGACTATTTGTGATTCTTAAAGCTTGTAAAACCTCATTTGAGGACATGTGGCGCCATCTTGTGGCTGCTTACATCACCTGCGTATGGCTGCTTCTGTGGTAAACCCAGCTTCCATTTTGTTTTTGAGACTAGATTTAAGTAGTGAAACATTTAAGTAGAACATGTACTTAATATATTTCAGATTTATAGAGGCTTACAGGAGAATAAAAGGGAAAATGTGTCGCTTCCTCCACATGAACCACAGTATATTGGATGTAGATGTAATGCCTTACACTTATTTACTCACTAACACAAACACTCGTCTACTCTCTCTAACTTCCTCTAACCAAATAAAGTTGTTTGCAGTTCATTATTTTCATTAATAGTTGTTTATTCATTTAATTTATTTTGTTTCTTCATTGTTTGTCATTGTTTTTCAGTTAATTTATGGCCGCTGTATATCCTCCCACACACGACCATGGATTTGTCCTCCATCACCATAGCAACACCACCTGTTATTTGTGTTTGTTTGTTTATTTGTTTGTTTGTTTTATTTTGACATTCCATCTTGACATTGTGCACATGGACCAAAGACACTGAGGATGATGATGATGATGATGATGATGCTCATGAAGCCACATGGGAGAAAAGTGTGAAAGAGAGCAAGAGATCCAACCATGGCCATCTCATTTTTTCAGGATCTTTCATTTGGACACTTTTATATATATATATATGCATTTTGTTTTTCTATGTTGTGATTTAAAGATTTCTGTTATTTTTGTGTTCACCTTTCTCATTCAGACACACAAGTAGACGGTGACCTTTTGGTACGTCAGTAACACGTTGGACACATTTGAAACAGTTCAGTACTTGTATTAGGACTGGGAAATACACCCAACAAATGATGCTCACAACACATTTTTATATCCGTTTAAAGGCTGAGTTTTCTATGATTAATTGTGGTTTTAAATTATTTGTGAAAGATAGAACAAAGCAAAAGTGTCAAAAGATGCACTAACGCATGAGCAATGTAAAATAAGATGCAAGAGAAAAACGATGTAAAAGATGCCACAAGACAAATGTCATTAAAAAATGCAAAAAGGCAAACACTACAAAAGATGTAAAGAAAGGATAATGTTAAAAACACCACAGAAAAACTATGTATATGGCATTACAAGATGAAAATAATAACAGTTGCAACAAGATATTACAGCGTTTTTATGTTGTTGCAGCTTTTAAGTCATTTTTGACACAAAAATGATGTGAAAAACCTAATAAAAAATGAAAAATTACATAGAAGTTGAGACAAAAACATTGTAAATGAGATGAGACAAAAAAGATGAGAATGCCATGAAAGATGCGACAAACTACAGATGCGATAAGACGGAAATGTTAGTCACAAGACAAAATGAAAATGTCATAAAAGAGCCATTGAAACTTAAACAATAACCTAATGAGAGGAAAACAGTTAAGACATTGCTTAAAAGATACAACTGGATGTTACATCTTTTGTATCATTTCAGTGTTGTGACTTTTACATCATCTGTGAGACAAAAATGATGTAAAAGACACAATAAAATCAAAAACCATAAGAGTTTTAATGAACCAGAAATAACATAAAACTTGCAACGAGGCAAAACTACATAAGATGAAAATGATGTCAAAGTTGAAACCATGAAAATTACATAATTTGTAATGAGAAGAAAACACATTGAAAGAAGACAAAAAAGATGCTGACATGACAAAAAATTACATGAGTGACAATTATAAAATGTAAAAGACATAAAAAAGGATGCAATAAGATATTGGGTCTTTGACGCTGTGTCATTTACGAGATGAAAATGACAAAAGAAGTAACAAAACCACAATGATAGTCAGTGATTTAACTTTTATTCACCACTTATTCAACACAGTGTGAATGAGGTAAAAGCCTGTTACTTATAGTTTGGGATTGATCTTTAAATAGATATACTTTATTGATCCCAAACTGGGAAATTTTTATGTTCAGATCACGATAAAGAGGTGCCAAACAGCGAAACATGTCAGAAATGTAGAGGTTTCTGTGGTAAAATTAGCATTTTGTAAGTGTTGTAGCAGAGAACTCAAACAGAATATGACATTTCATCACTGTATAAAATGATATCATGAGAATTGCCATTGTTTTATCTCCCAGCCCTAATATATGTGGAAAACACAGCGTAGTGAAAACAGGCTTTCCTTTTATTTTCTCATCTGAACTGTTTGAAATGTAATCAGCAAATGTAGTTTAAGCAGATTACGCAATAGATTAAACCCCTGTTCTGAATGAGCCCAGGTAAATAACATTATCACAAGCAATAAACCCGAGTACCTGTATACTGTACATATTATTTGCATATACGTCGGTACTGACAGCCTAAATCTAGTCTTAAGAACATATGCAATATTCTGGTGCTGTTTCATATTAACTCAATAAATGTATGTGAATATTTTTTTTTCGGAGCTTAGCCAGCTTAATATGCAAAATGTACTAGTTTTTGGATATTATTGTAAGGAGCACATATGACGCTGTACATTGTCCATGAGTGATGTAACTATTGTAATCCATTAGTGATGTGTTGTGACCGTGGACACACACATACATACATGAAGCCAGTATGTACACAAGGATGTTCAGGAAACCGAAAATAGCCTCAGCTCGCTGCAGATGAGTTTACACCCAGAGATGGAGAAGAGAGCAGCTGTATTTACTGTTGTGGTTGGAAAATAAACGCAACCCCCCCCTCCTTCCTCCTGCTCCTCCACCCGTCCCTCCTGACTCTGATGTGTGTCTCTGCCATGATTTGTTTGACGATATTCAACCGGGAGGGAGATCAAAGTACAGACGCCAGGGGCAGGTGATGACACTTATTCACTCACACACACAAAGAAAACACGTCGTGGGGGCTGTGGCGGCCTCGGCTGATCCCAGAACAGCTGTTGGCTTGAAAGAGACGCAGCGCTTCCTGTAAAAGCGATTCCCTGGCTGGAAAAACGAGTGATGTTTGCATATGATCCTCCCTGCTTTCACCACCGCGCCGTTGACCTGAGCTGGCTGTGTTTGCATGTGCAGGACGACACGTTTACAGTACGGTTTACCAAAGGTGGAGACCAGGGTCAGTATCACTACGAGATGCATTTCACACTTTGAAATGTCCCCCCCCCAAAAAAAACTAGAGATTTTCCATTTTATTTTCATGTTAAGTGTGTTAAGTAGACTCTAGATGCATGTTGGTCAAGCTCCCATATTAAACAATACATCTTTTGCAAGCAGACCACAATATAAAATACGTCCACCCTGTCACCGACAAATGCATGTAAAAATAAGTGACAGGGTGGACAGTTTGGGCTAAAATTAGCATTTAATGACCACATGTTGGACCTTGAGTTGGCAAAGTAGGTCATCTTTAAACAGGACGGTAACGTTCAACAAATATATTTACAATATATGAAAAGTTTCATATTAAATGATATTTTGTGGTGACAGGGTGGACATGCTAAACTTGACAAAGTGATGAACATTGTGAAATGTAAATGCTTTTGTAGACTGTTTTCACCTCTAATGAAGACACTCAAAATGATGATGTCATCAGTGATGTCATCAACCAGATTATTAAAGGGGTCATTCCCCCAATGTGACAGGGTGGACAGCAATTTCAAGGACATGTGTAGAATGTTAAATATTATGAAAATAAAATGGAAATGATCAAAAAGACTTGTTTTATCTAAATAACTTCAGTATGACGTTTAAAAAGTATTTTAATTTAATTTTTACTTTTCAAACTCACTAAAGTTAGAAGGACAGTGTGAGGGACCAGCACAAATCATGTATATTCCCTCAAAGAAACTTGTATAAAACAATAAAATCAAATTTCAAGAGGTTTAGCCCTTTATAGGTCACTCATAGAAATACTCTGAATACAAAATTTCAACCTTAGTGTGTTATTTGAGGACCTAACAAGATTTTATTACTTTTGAGAAATTTTCTTTTTTTTTTTATTGTTGTGTAGAAAATCAAGGTCAATGAAGTTACCGTATTTGGTTCCTTGCTGATAAGTGGGAAAAAAAAGAAGAAAATCCAAGAAAAACACATGTAAGGTGAAAGGAACGTATTTTAGAACATTAGAACATCATTTTTAGAACATTAGACCAACATAAGTGCTGATCCAGACACCTGTCAACATCC
>JAPQRQ010000007.1:6265172-6283750 GCA_037367365.1 Apogon talboti | reverse complement strand
TACAGACCCTGTAGACCACATTGGACCTGAGATTGTTGACTCACTGTCCTCACTGGAACTGTTGATGTCACTGTCTTTTAATGTATGCAGAAATTACCAAAAATAGTCACTTGCCTGATAAAGGGTTAAAATTGTCCTGATATATGTGTTAGTGTTCATAATAGTGTTCATAATATTCATAATAAAACCCCAGAATACCATTATTTTATGAATTCATGGTTGGATTCTGCTGGGGGACACCAAAGGCACCTCATAGTGATGTTGACCCAAGAAAAAGTATGTGAGAAAAAAGAAAAACAGGTGAATTTTAACGACTGTATGAGGAAGTGAGTTTGTGTATGACAGACATGAAACGTTTGTGAGTGAGGTGCCTGTAACCGTCACCAATGCGGCTGCTCTTTATAGAAAACCACATGGCTACGCCACAACAGCTGCTCCCTCACT
Organism: Apogon talboti; assembly: GCA_037367365.1. Lineage (NCBI taxonomy): Eukaryota > Metazoa > Chordata > Actinopteri > Kurtiformes > Apogonidae > Apogon > Apogon talboti. Next base: position 6,283,306 of record JAPQRQ010000007.1, on the reverse strand, counting down.
TCATACACTTTCTGTTACTGTACAGAGAGAGACACAACAATGCAGTAACAAGTCATTTCTAAAATTTGGGTAAAAAATTTCAGAGAAAGTTCATTAAACCTTTGTGAAAAGAAAAACATCTGTATAGTCTATTGGCTTGAAGACATGATTAGGTTGATATCAATTTAATGTCCGTATGTAGAATGATGTTCAACTACTGAAAAAACAGTGTTGCTCTGTAAAAAAGAGAATTTCAAGAAAGTAAAGAAGCTTTCTTTCTAGAGCATCACTTTCTTCCTAAACAAAATGTTGTCATGGAAATATAATTACAATTTTAACATGCTTAAACTGCAGTTTATATAATGTCCCAACAAAGGGGGAAAAAAAAAATTCTGTATTTTAAGAGCAAAACCATTTGTACAACTTCTCTATATAAGAATATGATGTTACTTTGAACTATTATGGTCTGTCAATGGGTTGACTTTAATTCTACTTTTGAAAGTAAAATTTGTTTCCCCCGGAGGCAGATTTTTCTCAAGACAATTTGGATCCTTTTAAGATTATTCTTTCTAGTCTGTTTTGATCATGTTTGTTTTTCATTTTGAACCAGGCACTCATTTTGTCTTTTTTGTTTTCCGGTCACGTCGGACACAGGTAAACTAACCAGGGCAACACCTACTGAACTATTGAGTTGTGACAAGAGGAGCCTGTTCTCTCTATCATTAACCAATGTGTTATATCATGTTAAAGGTCCTCACAGTTTGTGTCCCTGAAAATGATTAAATCTAATCTGAATTTTAAGCCTTAAAAAGTGTTAAGCATTGTTTGACATAAGTGAATGTTACTATTTATTAAGCTGCATCAACATCAGTCTTTTTTAGTGTAATCATTACCAAAATGTTTTATAGAGGAAAAATAATCCACACATAAACCACATTTTAAGATTGTTTTTCCTTTATACTCCCGTCGTGTCTCCTCACTGAAGATCATAGATAATATTTTATAAAATGAAAAAGTCACTTTCCTCTTTAGTTTTATTTGTAATAGTCTGCAGATATAAAATGTTTTACAGATTTTTCACTGTAGTTCAGACGGCCTCAAAAATCGACCGGTGTGTTTAGATAGATCCAGTTTGTGGCCAAGTATTAAAATTCAGCAGTTCCAAAGCTCATCAGAGGATTTATTTCATACATTATTATGAGTATTTTCTACTATAAACCCATCTGCAGAGTGACTTTAAGTCTAAATTTATCTTTGTATTTGTAATGAATGTCTGTTTTGCAGTTCAATGACATACAGTAGCTCCGTCCTGGGATCTTCTTCCTGTTGTAATGGTTCCGTTTACTGCAGCCAGGATCTGTCCAATACCATTATTATTCTGTCCACCACCTGCAGGTTCACTGGATCTCATCCAGACGTACAATCTGTTCAGAGCTCGCTGCTCTCTGTACTCGACATCAACACAGATAATGGGCCTGTGGCAGTCTGTTCAATACACACCACAACATGTTACACTCTTCATGGGTTTGAGATATGCCTCATATCTGACAGTGTTTACCAGGCACTTAGTGTTGAATTCTAACATTCTGACAAACATTGTGTTGAAAAACTGGACTCCAGCCATTTACATCATGAGATGATAAGGTGAAAAGGAGATAAGATAGGATGAAAAAAATGCACACCTCAAGTAAACAGTCATTGGATTAAAATTAGATGCACTAAGTGTTTTTCATACCCTTTGCTCATGTCTTATATAACGTCATAACTTTATCATTGGAGCCTTTAAACACAAAAATTAAATGCCTTCACCTTATGGACTTTATCCTGTTGAAAATTCACCTCTCCATTTATTTGTTACACTGTCACTGCCAAATGGTTAAAATAAAGGTGATTTTATATTATAAGATCAATGCTAATATTCCTTTTTCTCTATATCAAGAATGTGATCTGGCTAGCTGTGGCAAAATGTGCTCTTAGCTTTGTGCTTTGATATTTTAATATTCCTGGTCATCAAAATTATGCATTTTAATTGTTTATTTTATATGAACACATTTAGATATGAAGTGGTCATGAAATTAAAGATCTTACACCAGTAAAACGTCCAAAGTTAATAAAATCTGAGCCTGAAACCATATTTGGATTCATTAATGCCAGGCAGTGATACAGTATTTACTTTTTTACCAAACAATCAGATGTAGAACTTAATATTAAATGTATGCGTTATTATCTGTGACATAGAAGCTAACTGACATCAGTATAATTGCTGGTTTTATTTCCATTTGTGGACTTGGACTTCTTCATTACCAGTTGGGATCGGTGTCAGTTGTTATTTCCTCCATCTGGCTCCGGACTAAACCTGGCGACCTTCCCACCATGAGCAGGTGTCTCTGGCCTGATTCTTACTTCCTTTTTGAACTGACAAAACCACAACACACCACGGTGGACTTTTCAAGTCGTAGCTTTATTTCTGTGGTCAAAACAGGAAGAGATAGCTGCCTCAGAATGTGAAGTAATACGTTAAAGAACAAAACTAACATTGGTTGATGTTGCACCCAGTCTGACTGGATGGATGGAAGATACTCAGAAGAAACAAACAGTAACCAGTTCACATTATGGATATGATGGGACCGATGGTCATCTGAAGACAGTCAGCAGGTTGAATGTCTATGAGTGGAGATCCAAGACTTTCCACCGGATCGAAATGTACAAGTCAACACTAAATGCAGTCGCACTGGATCGTATTTTGTTCCCGTTGGTTTATTCATCAGATAACAGTCTAATCTGTTGGTACCCTGGATAATCTCACCCTAATTTATTTAGCTTATTAAATTAAATATTCATTTAAAACACTAGAACATGAGCTTTTTCATAACTGCTAATAACATTGGATAAAATGTTAAATTAAAATCTTAGTTAAGAAAAAAACTCTTCAGTCATTTATCAGGTAATCTCATGATGCCACAAAACATTTGTCTTTCCTCATTCGACTAGTGTAGATATGACCTGTGTGCTATTAAAGTGAACAGAGGTAAATGGAAAGACCTCCACCTTGTCTTCGTGTATATAACGGCTGCATAAAGTAAAGTAACACAGACTGAAACGCATAGTAATGAAATAAACATTTGCAGCATTTAGTTATGAAATTAAAGCTTTTTTTTTTCAACAGTAACTTTTGTAAATAAATTTAAACAGCACAAAAACGTTTAGTATAAGTAAGTAAAAGATTAAAATAATAAAGACGTCTGAAAAAATATAATTATTTGCAGTTATTTTTCTTAAAAAAAAGCTTTTTTTTTTTTATTTATCTCAAAGTGCTAAGAGGCTCTGGGAGGAACCGGAGCACCAAGACATGCAAACAAAATCTTGATCAACCCTCAGAACGTAAAAAAAACGCCATTACTGACTCGCAAACACACAAGTTATCCTTAATTTGTGGCAGATATATATAAAACAGGACAGGTAGGTTAAAAAATGAGGAAAACTGACATTATTACCTTGGACCCATAGTTCTGCTTCACAGAGAAACATCCCGTTCAGATTCAGTAACTCCAGACTGTTCTGGAGTCTGAATTAGAGACGAACTCCTACACTGATTCATACACACTTCAACGTTCATATATGGATGTGGACAATGTGCAGAAGAGACTAAAATAATATTAAAAACAACTGGATTTGATGTCTCCACAAAGAGACTCCTTCCACGACAGGTGAGTAACATTTGATTGGCTGTAAATGGAAGTTTGAAACTGAAAAATCTGGACCTTGATCTAAAAATCACAGTACTGGGACTCCTAAAGGTGGACGGTGTGAGTCGATGTCCTACTCGGGGACAGCGGGGTGGAGCGGTGGACAGGGGGAGACGTCTTTCTGCTGAGAATCAAACAAACCCTTGGCGTTGCGTCCCTCGGGCCCCGGGGCTGCCACCGCCGCCGCCGCCTCCTCGTTGTACAGACACCTGAAACCGTCGTAGTACTCGTCCAGGTCCCCCTGCTCTCTGCCCACCCGCTCCCGTCTGGACTGACGGACGCTCCACGCTCGATCGGCCTGGATCAGACCGCCGTCCAGGATGTAGACGGCGTTGGCGGGTAGGGAGAACTCCAGGCTGTGGAGGTACTCGTCCACCGTCTCTTTGCAGTGAATGAACTCCACGCTGTCGACCTGGGACGCAAGAGGGTCACACATGAGCATAAACTACCTGTTCTTACTGATTAGAAAAGAAACTGACTATAGATCAGACAGATGGTGTTTTTTTTTTTTTACTCAAAATGTGGACAGTGGTCTGAATTTAGACAAACATTAAAGTTAAGAGGAGACAACTGCACTACCGCGTTTTCACCAAAAAACTGAAAAATTCCTAAACACTTTCATGTGTTCTGATGCACTACCAATAGACTAAAGACTCCAGAATGATGACGTTAAGCAACAGAATGAAAATTAATACCGGTAATAAAACATGACACATGAGCAGGAACAAAAGTGGGATCTGAGCGAGTACGTTGACATCACCAAGTCCAAGACCAATGGTCCAATCACATACATGGAATGTTTCAGTACGTGTGTAAGGTTTGTGTCATCATGCAAACTGAATATTATGTTTCCAGGTGTAACCTCTGACTGCAGCAGCTGAAAAGAGCTGTCCAACAGTTAACCCTTTGAGCGCCAAAGTCACAATACTGCGACAAGCAACATAACTGGATGAAACCGCTTTTTGAAATCTTGGTATCAAAACGACATTTTTTTGAAAAAACAAAAACAAAACAAAAAAAACCCCGGTACCTAAAGGGTTAACGTACCTCTTCATTTCAGTTTACAGTGGTGGAAACATTTTTTGGACACCCCCGTTTGCGATATATTGAATCACTCTTAAGTCACTGATCCAAGTATTGTTCCATTCTCCAAACCCACATGCTCCTTCTGCACATGCTCTGTTCAGTCACGGCCAAGACTGGATAACTCATCAAGATAATCAAACACTTCCAGGGCATGGCATGTGGAAGCTGTCAAGAGTTTAGTTATTTATTCTTGTCAACAAGAAACAAAAAAACTCATTTGTATTTGTTTGTGTCTGTCTGATGCGGCCACACCTTTTAAAAGAACGCATAAAAATGATTTTTCCTCAAACATTTCATGATAATATTTGTGATTGTGTACCATTCCAAGTGTCCAAAAACTTTTTTCCACTACTGTAGTTTAGTAAAAAATGTACTTAAGTTTTCTATTGTCTTTTTTTGAGTTGTAATGATTGTTAGAACTTGTGTCACAGACTGACTTGTTTTCCTGTCAAACACAAAAATAATCCCTCAACAGACTTTAACCTGCTTTCTCCAGGCTTTGTATCAGCGTTCCAGTCCTTGTTTGGATATTGTGCTGTCGACTGTGGGCGTGGTTTATGACGCACTGTATTCTGTCTAATGTGACACGAATGACAGATAAAGGAAAGCCTGTTAACTAACTGTAGGGAACAAATCTGTAGAAATATAACTAAAGGGTTTAACAGTAGTTATATTTCAAGGCCCAATTCATTCAATTATTAACTTGGTGAAAATCTCTTAGTAAATCAATGTGTTTTTCCTCTATGGCTGTCAGTGGCAATTCTACAGGGTGTCCATAAAGTCTCTTTACAATTTAAGAAATTTATTACAAAAGCAAATTAATAGACCAATCTGTGGAAATTATTACAAAATGAAAAGTAGATACTGATGTTTTTTTTTTGGCCTCATTTAATACACCTCTATTTGGACACCATTAGTTACACATCAAGACTGTACTGGATTTGTTGCCATGTCAGCTGTAGCGTAGCATTGGTTGAAGGTCATCCAATTGTGGTGCCACATATTTAGTCAAAAGGTCAAGGTCAACATTTGCAGTAACTGATTGGGTTACTGTTTTCAATCACAATGTGATTAAAAACTATGATCACCACTGAGTGCATAGAACAAATCTGATTAACATATCTCCGTTGCTTTTGTAATAAATGTTTTAAATTGTACAGACTCTGTGGACACCCTGTGTTTCTTCATCGCCAGAGCTGCTGTAAAATCTGCTGCTTCGCCCAGTTGAACAATGTCAGAAAATGTGGAAGCGACACACAACATGAACAGAAAAAAGACAAACAGATGACTCAGAGTAGCGAAAACTGACACAAGACTCAAACTGTAGTAACTGAAGTTTGGTGAAAAAAAAAAAATCTTAAATAATGTCCCACATGTGCTCTGGTAATAAAACAATGGCCCTATATAAAGACAGATAAATACATAATAAGCAGAGTGAGCCTGTGCGGTTCTCTTACTTGTGCTTTCTTCATCAGGTCGGTGAAGACGGAGAACCAGTCGGGCGTCAGCGCCTCCAGCTCCAAAGTGATGATGGCCAAGGCCAATGTGGAGCCCTTGAACTGCCAAAGCTGGTGGCAGGCCATACAGTGCTGCACCTGCCTGGTCCACAACGCCACCTGGGGACCCGGGAGCCTGTTCTGATGCCGCAGTCTCGCGGGGAGCGAGCCGGGGTCCGCGGCGGAGTCCCAGCCGACGCCGGATCCGAGACCGATGGACGGAATGAGGTGGGGGTGGGCGGAGACGAGCAGGGCGTGGAACTGCGACGGAGATGGACAGAGAAATATAGAGGACCAAGACCAAAACGTTAGCATAAGAACATGGTTGTCAGCTCATCCATCATTTCCCTCCTTAACTCTGGCGCTGTGTTACATCCCATAATCAGTGCACCTTCAGGCCAGCCATATCCATCCACGTCAACATCCATGTACACCCCGTCCATCAGTACTACCCCACACACACACACACACACACACGCTCTGCACATCCTTCACTCCTGTGCTCACTTCCCCCACTCATCCTCTGCTTCACTGTCCACATTCATGGTAAACCACCAAGAAACTCAGCATCAGGTTTGACTCATGACGACCCCCCCCCCCCCCCCTTTTTTTTTTTTTTTTTTGCCTGAGGAATCATAGTAATCTTGTTCGTATTGTATTGTACGTGCAGTGCTTTTCTGTGTTCCCGTCTGTAGGCAGTAACTGTCAAACCTGTCCTGAGTGGGGGGGGGGCTCTGATGCGTTCAAGGACGCCGGTAATTCTTCACTCTGTCACACTCCTACAGTACTGTAAGCGGTTTTATGGCCACAATAAGGGAAGCAAAACAAGCAGAGGACACCGTGTTTTGACTTATGACCTTACATGAAGTTTCTACGGCCAGATCCCTGTTTACATCCACTACATATTAACAGCCATTCAACGTAACACAGACTAAAACACCTCCATAGTGTGACGGTTTGTGAAGAAAACACACCACCTACATTTCAATATGTTCGAGCATTTTAAGTATTTGTCTGTCATTCGTGGTTAGCTCATATGCTTTTTCGTCTGTAGCAAAAATAAGCCATGAGTTTTGACGAAAAGTGAACTAGATTCTGCTGGGAGGTAGACTGAGCGGTGTGATGTTTAAAAAATTAGCTATTCCAGTCTCCACCTAAAAGTTAAATTTTTCTGCTTTTACAGAAAAGGCCAAAGTGCTTTTATTTTCATTAGTTTGGATATGGTTTAACAATAAAAGTCCTTTTTTTTTTTTTAACATCACACTGCTGATTCTGCCTTCCAGAGTTTTACCTGGATATGAACGTGTAGTGGTAAAAAGTGATTATTGAGGCGTTCTCTGTAAACACACTTATTTAATCATATCCAAGTGTCATGGTGGAAAGTCTGTGACAAGTATTGATGCATTTTTATCAATTGCTGTTCTTTAGAAAATAGAGAATATCTATTCAGGAAAGATGATTTCTTAAGGGGGAATGTAATTGTGACATACAGTATAGTTCAAATATTTATTTAAAAAGTATTTATTTCAATAGTATAAAAGAGAAAAAGTCTTTATTTTATTATGGTTTTTATTGATACATTATGTCTTCTTATTTTAAAAGTCTTGCATTTTATAAAACCTAAAGGTGATGGGCGACATGCAAAGTGGAGAATGAGTTTAATCAGAGGCACAGCAATGATCTCAGTCAGATCAGACCCCAGAGTTAGAGACGACAGCAGGGTAAAGTGCAATTTCTATTATTTTGCAGAGGACACGCAGTTAGTCTGTGTGTCCAAGCCTCTGTTTGGTGACCGATTATGGTTTGTGGCTTTAAGAAAACGCACTGGTTCACGATTCAGACCAATATCTGAGGGTGAAAGCCTTCGATTAGAGTGGCTGAAACTTCGCTGTATTGATAAAACATCCACGGTAACTGCTGCCCCACACACTGAGCGTTCAACCTGGTTTAAAGGAATTCTAATGTAGAGGCAGTTAAGAAAGAGACTGGCCTTTGCAGACACGTCTCATCTTTTAATAGAACATAACCGTTTGGATCCAAGTGAGAGAATATTCAGGGTTTCCACACATTTTTACAGATATTATTTTAAAACTTTTCAAGGACCAATAATAATGTCCACAGCCTTCAACTATGTGAACTGAAGGGGACTTTAGTTTATGACTGTGTAAACACTAAAAAGGCAAATTTAATGGCAATATCTCAAAAACTATTACACTAATATGCTATTTCACAAAGGATGGTAAACATGTATTGTTTTATGCAGAGCAACGACTACAAAAAGCCACCGGAGCCCAGTGCAAACGGAGGGAAAACCCCGAGGTCTACTCCACCTTTCACTTCTTTCATTGTCCTGTCTAAATCTGACTCATCAGGGGTTAAAGGTATGTTAAAGCTGTAGTTTTTCAGTACATTATAATTCAAGCGGTCTGAGAGGCTGTACAAAATCTACCCCTTGAGCCCCAATTTTGTCCAATTACACTTGTTTTCAGACAAGTAGGCGGGTCACATCTATGACTGACAGCTGTAAGTACCAATCACTGATGAGACTATCAGACGTGAGCTGGACATGTCTCTGCTGCTCTACTCTGTGTCTTGACGTGGAAGCTTGGGAAAGTGGCTTCACTTTTCCATCACGGCAATAAAAGATCCATCTATATTTAGTCTTTAATTTTCGACTGAGAGGAGAGAGCTGCAGAAGGAAGGTGTGCATTTTCACATCCTAGTGTTTTTTTCCACCTGATTCTGCAGCTTTAATTTCCAGTTGGCTGTTCTATCAGGACTATGACGTACTCGGCCAAAGGGTGAGGAATTAGCATCTCTAAATAATACAAAACTTTTGACGATTTTATGTAAATTCAGAATTTTTTTTCCTGGTCTGGAAAATTAAGTCACATTTCCACCCTTTCCATCAGTGTGGGCACCCTGAACTCCTCCTGGATCAGCCTTCACACAAACATTACAGTAATAGGCTCGCAGCATTTTACATTTAATGATGACGTTTATGTCTTTATCAGCGGTTACTCGGCGGACAGTTCTCTGGTGTTTTATCAACTGCAGCACTGCGTACAGAAACACACTGCTGTGAAAAAAAAACAAAACACTGTGCCATAAACTAACGCAGCACGACATTTTACAAGTGACAACTCACTTTGATACACATCCGACTCAGATCTGTGGGGTTTTTTTTTTTTTTTGGTTACGTCTGTTGATGTTTGACAGCATATATAATCTGGAATCTGCAAACACACCCCCCCTTCCCCTCTATCTTATGGCAGCAGGGTTTCAATTTCCACTGTAGGGCTGCAGGGAAGAGTTAGTCAGAAGTGCCTTGGCCTGATATGCAACGTGCTTGTTGTTTTGCTGGCAGCTTGCAAACACAGTCTAACGTGGCTACAGAGAAGCTTTTACAGCTCTATCCAGACCTCGCGCTGAAATGCGTCTTTGTTGCTTTACTTTTGCACATTTCTGATATTTGGCCTGAGTTAAAAAAAAAACCAAACAAACTAATTGTCGCCAAACTGTTACAAAAATTAAAACTGCAGATGCAAATAATGAAAAGGTGAGTGAAAAAGAAAATCACCAAGTTTATCGGCGTAAAAAAAGTACAGTAGATCTGGTAACTCAATTTATAGAAGCAGAAGGAGTAAAGTGTGTAAAGAAAGCGGATTATTTTACTGTAGCTGAAGTCAGGAGACAGTGTTAGCTTCTATTTTATGAGTATCATAAAAATCGACTGGTGGACAGTTTCCACGTCAGTTTGAGCCTGATGCATTGAACCAAATGTAAATCTATTTTATCTTATTGTCTAGCATGATTTTCGTTTGTTTCTGGGTGGAGTTATGAGGAAGGTCAGGACACACTCCAATAAGGACTAAATGTAGGTTATAGGAACGGGCACAAGAAGTTCAAGTGGTGAATGCACAATCTTTACAAGGACCAACTTAAATGCAAAGGGCACAGGTTTGGGTTGTTTGTTGTTGTGGGTTTGTAAACATCCTCTCTGTGCCATGACGATGCAGGCATGATGACGTGACGTGTGCTTTTTGTACTGCTGTGTTTTTTTTCCCAGACGAGCTCGGGCCCTGAATTGACGACGCGTTTCCGAGACGCTTTGACAATTCAGACCCAGTTTAAAAAAAAAAAAAAAAAGATGAAGAAGAAGAAAAAAAACAAAAAAACAAAACGCATTTTGTTTGCCTGTCTGTCTACTGAATTCTAACTTACTATGTGAATGAAGTCGACTGGTGTTGCGGTGTACAAGTCCCAGTGCAGCTTGTCGAGAATGATCCTCTCCATGCGAAGAATCTCCGCTGTTGAAAAGTTGCATCCGCTCTGCACAACTAGGTCTTTAACAGAGCCTATTACCTGTGTAAACAGACAACGACAAAGGGAAATAAATAAACTTATCGTTTTAAAATAACAAAGAGTGGTGGTTTTATGTGGCTGAAGGAGTCCTACCTCGTCCTCCTCGTTGATTTTTGCAGCCAGGATCAGTGAGGTAAAAGCAATGCATTTCAGGTATTTTGGTTGAGCCTGGAGGAAAAACAATTACACTTAAAAACAGGTGATTTCATAAGCTGTGTTTCCATGCAACTGTCATGCACATTTTACAGCAAACTCCTGGGATGTTGCATCATGTGGAGAGAAGTGAGTCAGAAGATGGTGATATAGGCTCTGATACACATGGTGGTGGTAAACAGGGTAAGAGAAGAAGAAATTGGGATTTTTTATTTTTTTGTGTTTTGCTGCCATGTTTTTTTTCTTTATGGGAAGATTCCAGGAATCGGTCCGCTAATCAGTCATGAGAGTTAAATATTTTCTATATCTGAACTTATTCAGAAAAGGTGTTTTCATCTCCCATAAACTGCATGAACTCTTTTTTTTCCTTCTGAAATTCCATCTTCATCACCCTTTTATTCTGCAGTACTTTAAAAATATACAGAAATACATTTATGGAAACACAGCTGTAGTTTATTAATTATTATTATTATTATTATTATTATTATTATTATTATGAGCACTCAATGGTTTATGGGCACAGGTTTAATGATTTGCCAGATTCTGGACCTGATCGTTTATTTCTCTCATTCCATTGTATTTGTCTGTAAATCCTATAACTGGTTTTTTTTTAAGGTCACAAAAACTTTTGGGAACATGAGCTCTAAAATGTCACCCTATTTACTACACATGCACAAAAGCTATACTAATATTCAGCATGCTTTTAAAAGTTAAAGGTTAACTTACTTTATTATCTCTGTTGGGATATTTGTGTAAATGAATAGTACACTGTACTGTTGTGAACACGGTGCTCAGGATGTGAATGTCAGTTACTTCCAGAAAGTGTCTGTACCAGTCGGGGGGCAGGTAACCTTGGTAACAGGCCAATACGACAGACTGCCACCTACTGGGATCTGTTCGCCTTCTGTCATAGTCCGTTATCTCCAAGACGTCGTTACATTCTGGGGTATTTATGCTGACCAGGGTGAACGTATAGTAATATCTACCTGGAAATATCATGTACTTCATGTACTATTGTTTTAATATTATGGTTTCAAACATCTAAAATATTTTTCATACTGTTTTAACCTACTAATTATCATATTAGTATAGAATTTCAGACCGCACCATGGTGTAATAAAATAGAAACCATGATGCCGTTTGAAGGCGTTTACCTTGACAGCAGACAGCAGTCGGTGCAGGACACACACTCCCAGTGCAAACGTCTCTGGACAGAACTGGAACAGCCTGCTCATCTCTCCGAGCCAAAGGATCACTTCTTGGTGTTGGGATGAGGAGGTGTCAGTGCCCTAAGGAGTCAAAAGACACAAACACAGCTTAATGAGTCACTCAGATATTAAATGGACACTTATGAAGGCTGTACAGTGTTTGGACATTTATACAAAGATTGAAAGTAGACTTTTAGCGAAACGGGAAATTTATGATTCCAACAGTTACAGGAATTAACCATATCTGTGTACATGGACAGCACGAGGGTCACAGAACTTTTTATGGAAAAACAACATTAAACTGGAATTATGATTAAATGCAGAGTATTTTATAATACAACATGGAATTGTAATATTTAAAAACATAAAAGTAAAGATTTCCTTATGACAGCAGGTTTTTTTTCTCCCCTCCAAACAAAGCCATTTCCCATAAGTCTTGATCAGGGTTCGTACAAATTTTTCAAAGTCAAATTCAGGCACTTTTCTTTTTAAATTTTTTTTATATTTTAGTTTAGATTTTTTTTTTAAAGAGCAAAGGTACAGTTACAGACTTACAGGACAGGACATGTCAAATCACCGACCCACAATGACAGGACAAGAGACAGCAGAAAAATACATAGACAAATAAAGAAGAGAATAATAAAAGAATAAAAAAAGACTTTACAAAGAGAGACTTTTCAAGCACTTTTTCATTCATTTTCATATTTTTCCAGCACAGCACCTTATTGCTGGGGTAAAATACATATCTACAGGAATACATACAGTATACTAATGTTATTTTTTTCACTTTTTATCACTATGATGTGCATTGTATTAGACTATAAACATGTAAAATTGTGTTTCATAATAGCAAAATACTTATAAGTTAAAGGAGAACATCAAGTTTTATCCAAAAAAAGGGAAGCCAGTTGGTGTTCTTCAGACACACTCACACCGAGACAAAGATTAAGATAAAAATGTACCTAGAGTTGACCTGAGAACACCCAGTAATTTTCTTTTTTGACAAAGTTTTATTTTTCAAAATGTATCACCTCTCTGTAAGTACCTTTGGCTTGTGATGTAACCTGACAGAGTTAATATTAAAAATAAATAAGTAAATCACATTGCAGAGTTATAATTGGAAGCACTTTCAATTCAAGCATTTTCAAGGATTTCAAGCACCGGTACGAACCCTGCTTGGTGCTTCCTGTCCAATGAAGGCTCTCGGCCCTCTCATTTTACCAAGAGAGCAAAAATTGATTTTCATATTTATTCCACTCCCTGCTGTCATCAAACTGCAGAGGCTTGAGCTCAACTGTGTCCTCATCTGTTACAGGCTTATCCACAAAACATTCCAGTCAATAAAAGCCAGAGATGCACCGAGGAGGCCAACAGAGGCTGCCAATGCTCCTGAGCAGCTGCCCGTTATTGGAAAAATACTATATTACCAAGCTGGAAACACACATTTACAAGTACAGCCTGTATCTGACCTGGATGCATCCATTCTTGAAGACGGGGACCTTCCAGAGGCGAGCCTCCCGGACCAGAGCGGCCTCCAACAGGATGGCCAGCCGACGGCTCTCCGCAGATCCTGGGTTCTTCATCGCCTCCCCAGCACTGGCCAGGCTGCACCCAGGGCCCACACACCTGAGCAGGAGAGGACAGGAGGGAGAGAGAGCGAGTATAGAGGAGGAAAAAAAATGCACTGGTTTACACTTAGTCTGAAGAATTCATAATGCCACAGTGGATTAGAAACATATATGTGTTGAACTGGACACCAAATCAAACTGATACAAAACCAGATAAACAAATTTGGGTCACTGAGATCACATTCAAATGATTTAATGAACAAATCTGGAGCCAAACATAAAATTGGAAAATGGATCAAGATCAATGTATATGCATTTTTTCTTCTTCTATTAGCACCAACATGTAAAACATATTAAAAAAAATTGTAAAAAACATGTACATTTTTTTTTTTTATAGTTGCTGGGACCTGTGCCAAACACAATACTGGTATTTGTAAGGCAAGAGTATAAAATTTAAGCCCCTGGGCCATAAAATAATTTTAATTACATAACTCATAGACTTCACCAATTATATGAGGTGTTTACATAAGTAGGTTAACAATGCACACACCCATTCGCATTATTGAGTTCAGTTCAGACAGCTTACGTAACAGCAGAACCTGTAAACTTTAAAAGTGACTTTGAACATATTACAGCTTTATTTCTATGTCACTATTTTACTAATAATGCAGAGTAAAACCACTTGAGAACACAGATGTAGTTAAAGTAAGGGAAATTTAACTAAAAAGGGGGAGGGGAATAAGAAAAATTAATCCAGCACAAAGTCGGAACTTCGAAAACAGCTTTTATAGATTTTTTAAATAATATAATTTTTTAAATAGATGTTTAAATACTTAACTAACTGTCAGATCTGTCAGTTTGGCATAAATTTGTAAACATCCACCGGTGACAGAGCCAAGTATGCAGCAGGAAATGCGCGTCCACTTTATTCAACAACAACGCCATTTTTTCAGATTGTGCAGACAAACCGCGTCCATATGAGACAGTAAAGATGCAAACTTTAGATGTGATGTATGTGATTTGTTTTAGAGGGTCTAAAGGCTGAAATAGTGAACAGCACAGACAGGGTCCAGGCGGGATAATGGGCTGCAGCTGCTGCAGACAAAAAAAAAAAAAAAAGAAACAGTTGTCTTCCTCTTTTCTTTTCTCATTGTGTCCTTTAGCTTGATCAGTCTTACCTCTTCGAATTGAAAAGCTGAATATCTCCTCGGCGGCAGGTGCATTTATACGGCTTTTTCCGTTACTGGTCCATGTTTAGGGAACGCAACAAACAAAAAGCAAACACTGATGGGATGCTGTACCAGAAAACAACCTCGGAAATAATCGTGTTTCGCGGTGAGTATACGGAAAGCAGCCGCATCATATATAAATATATATTTATTTAGAAAAGTAAAACAAGGATGGTAAAAAGCGCAGAGAGGTTTAAACAAGCGGGACTGAGGCTAAAATAAGCGCAAATAAAAAGGACAGGAAGCAGAAAATCAGAGGATTGAGGACAGGCTCTGTTTTGAACGACCCCGACTCCGCCCCCTGTGACGTCACGGAGGCTCTCCCACGGAAATGTGTTAGTGGGTCAGACATACGGGCCCCCACTCACAAAATGGTCGAGCTTTCACTGGAAATGGAAGGTTTGGAGTGTGTGAGCCAGAGACATGTTTGTACAGGAGGCGGTGGATGAATACTCCTTTTTAGAGTCAGATTTAGTCTTTTTTTTTCAGTCCCAAATTCAGCAGCTCCTCTCCACTGTTAGTTTTCCATTACTATTTTCTGTTTATATGTTAACTTATCTACTACATTAACACTACTGTTACCTTTTATTTTGTTACTGTTACGTTCTCCTGATATGTAGTTAAGGTCATTTGCAAGTCAAATGAGTTCCTCTAATTATAATATGGATCACGCCACAAAAAGACACGCCCCCTTTTTCTTAAACTATTGGTTTCTTCCGCAGGTAGCAGGTATGTAGGCAGGCACGTACGCGAGATAGGCACGGTACGCACGTAATATCTGTGATGGAATGGAGACAATTAACTCAAGGATGTGTTGACGTGTTTATTTATTTATTTAATTATTTTGCTTCTTTTTTTTTTTTACCATCAAGCCCTTTATAGATTGTATAAAAGTAATTATTTCTACACTTGAGGAATTTAATTTAATGGTTTAGATACAGTAGTTAGCTAGTACTGTTAAAATTTGTAAATTATGCTTAAGGCTGCAAAATCTGGCCAAAAAGGTTATATGTCGACCTTCTGAGGTACAATCACAGTCCATGATTTGAAATTACAACTTTCCTCACCTCAAGCTGTGAGTTTCCTTCTAGTTTTAAGTGATTTCCGGAGGTTTAGGCTGTATCTAATGGTTTTGTGTTGTTGTTATCTCATTAGAAATAATTTTACACTGACGTTACCACAACATTTTGATAATGTGTGAATGAAGTTCACATTTTCACGTACATCTGTGATATCTGGAGTGCTGTTAATTCCCTTGACTCTTGCGTCCTAATTTGTCCCATCAGTTTTATAATGAATCAAAGTTTTTGTGTTGTGACACAAGTCTAAAGCATCGATGTAAATCAAACTCCCCTGCACATCAGAGTTCAGAAGCCAAACCCACAGTTGGTAGACTTATACTTATTCTACACAATTATGATTTTAGTACCCACAAAACGACAAAAGTAATGACACAATCTGCACTAACTGTCTGAAAAGTAGATCTTATGACAAACTCAGGTGGATTCCAGTCTAAGACTGTAAGATTGGCCAGTCCTGGATGTACTGTTGTGTGATGTAAATGATATTTAATTCTAAATTTATATAAATACCAGATTTCTTATTTTTATTTTATTTTTTTCTCTTTGTATTTCATTTTTAACTTGTTTGTTGTTTTTCTATCTGTTGTTTCTCTGCACTTGCTTGCTGTATGTTGCTGCTGTTAAATGTGAAATGTTCCTATGGTGGGATAAATGAAGTCTTATCTTATCTTGTTTTATCTTATCTTATCTTAGCATTAATGAGAATCTGCACTGAACAATCCCGAGTCAAATGTCTATTTATAGATTCTCAATCATACTGGTGATGGTGTTCTTAAGTAGTAGAAGCCAACTGGACTTCCTTCAGTTCTTGAAAATGTTCACCTCCCATGTTATAGAGGCTTCCTCATTTATGACTGATCGGTGGGCAGTTCAAGTTACTTAACCTCTGTGGGGTTTCTGAATCCTATGGGTCATTAAGGTCACTTGTGGGTCATTACACATCCAAGACTCATTTGAGGTGTTGTCCCTATAATTACTGGGATGGTCATTCTCTGTCACAAACTGCTTGTGAGTTGTTGTTAAGTCACATAAATCCAGGTGTGAATGGGTGTTAAACTGCCAGGGGCTGCACTGTGGGTGGGTGGGAGGTGGTGCCACAGACCTCCTCGTCTGTTTGGGGATGGCTGTTCCAGTTTAAAGCAGATGGTGCTCCTTACTCTTCTCTCAGATCATCAGGTTTTCTGTCCACTTTGTGTCATACATCTGTTTTAATTTGCATAAAAAAGTGGAAGAAGAGAAAAGAGTAAAAACATCCTGAAATATTGAAAGAGTTTTAAGCTTGAAGTGGATTGAGTTTCATGATAAATGTCATGTTAGATAGAAAACTGCAATGAAACGCCAGCATGTATGAAGAGCCATAGAAACAAATATTAGACAAACTGGATTTTTAAAGAGTATTATATGACCAGGATCAGTGGTTTGGTTTGGTTTGGGTGCAAAATCTAAGGCCAGCCTCAGGTTTGTGCCATAATATCTTTTACTTATACAATATAATTTGTAACTGGCAGTTTTAAACTATGGTGATGATGATGATGTAGATCTATTCAATAATCAGAATGAAAACCCAGGGAATAAAATGGTACTAATACATTGTTAATCCTTACAAATAAAAGCAACATGAATAACTGCATTATTGTTTGTTTTATAATTACCTGTACAATACCATTTGGGCCAACCATAAAGCAAGGTTAAGTGGTTTTAATTCTCTCAGCAAAGTTAACATTTTTTCTTATCTGCCTCATAATATGTTGTTGAATAACAGTGGTTTGTTGTGTAACTGACCCTGAACTCTGGCCACCTCGTGTGAACCAATGAGTAAACAAAGAACTGAACAAAAGCTGCAGCTATCTTAGATTAACGAAGTATTTATCTATCTAATACTTAAAATAATGATCGGTTACTGATATTTTTTACTTAACCCTTTATAGAAATACCCTGAAATTTAAAATGTCAACCTCAGTGTGTTATTGGAGGACATAAGAAGACTTTATTACTTTTGTGAGAATTTAAAAAAAAAAAAAGGTTTTTATTGTCATGTAGAAAATCAAGGTGAATGAAGTTACCATATTTGGTTCCTTGCCTGTAAGTGGCAAAAAAAATATCCAAGAAGTATAAATAAAAACACATATAATATGAAAGGAATATGTATTTTAGAACATCACTTTTAGAACATTAGACCAACATAAGTGCTGATCCAGACACCTGTCAACATCCACATTATC
>JAPQRQ010000007.1:6253652-6265072 GCA_037367365.1 Apogon talboti | reverse complement strand
CAAAAATAGTCACTTGCCTGTTAAAGGGTTAATGATACTTTTATTAGTCATTTCTGAGGTTAATGTTAATAATAGGCTATAGAAAGTTAATAAGTTTAAGGTCCCTGATGGACTGAATCAACCACTTCAGTCATTATTCTAATCAAATTCATGCCTCCTCATTATATTGTTGAAATATAATGTATTATTCATTACAGACCAGTGAAAGCTGTGCCGGAGTCTTCTATGTGTAAATGTGTTCCCTGATGGAGGTCAGCTGAAGCATTGATTAATGACAATATTTGTACTGATGAGCCTTTAGGGACAGGACGGTTTGTTTGTGTCCAGTATATTAATAATATTACGCCATTAGTTTCACTGTTAAATATCAAGCTGCCCAGAGGAGAGGTCTGTGTTTCAGTTTCCTGACAGGAAGCCTTATCTTTTAAAAACATTCAACTATTTTCTCTCATACTGAGAACACTTAATATGTCCTCGTGTTCCGCAGGAAAAATGAAAAAAAAAAAAACAACAAAAAACCCCACACATTCAGGAACCTATTTTAACCTGCAAAACCCCCAAAGTTAATTTATTTTTAATTTATTAATAGAGAAAAAATGTGGAATTGTAATATGTGTGTGGTAAATGTATGTGAAGCCTTCAGTACCTGTGACGCCTTTTTCCAGCAGTAATTTCAACTGAATGTAAACTTATTATCACTTATCAGCCCTGTACTTTGACTCAGCCGTCCCAAAAACATAAGTTCTGCTTTAATCAGTTTGTTAGAATGACTTTATGGTCATTCTAACACAGCTTTTTTGCACAGATAACTTGTACCTTGACATTTTCCTGGACAATGTTTTGGTTTAATTCAGAATTCATAGTTTCATCAGTGTTGGAGACCCTCCTCAGTGGAGATCAATAAGACTGGAAAGATATCAGTATGTAGGTCTGATTCTACATCAATTGTCCTATTGATTGCTGATCAATTTTGTTTTGTAGAAAAGGAGCAAAAACACAGACTTATTTACCTGAATCCCATGATGCATTGAAAGATGTTTCACCATATAGAGCATAGAAGTCCCTTCCAGTTGTGTCCCATAGGACCCTTCCTCCGAAAAGAATGGTAGTCAATGTCATCATTTACACATATGATGTTTGTCAGTTTAAAAGATAATTTTACAGGTTAAGAATGTCATGGCTCGTTGTAAAACAGTTAAAGTATCAGACTGTGAAAATATGGAAATACGAAGACTACACACCCGAAAGTACCAAAAATGACATTGTTGTAATTCTGTCTCTCTATGATCTGTTCAGAATTACACAAGACGTCTCTGTACCTTCAACATAACCAGACTTGTGCTGAATTTCACCTCCTCTAGTTGTCTTCATAGTTTTTAAAACACGTCTTATAATGATGTGATTCTGTAAGATCGAGGTTAAATGTGCTGTAGTGGCTGTTCTGGTATCGGTGACGTACAGTTAAATCATGTATGACGAAAGAGTTCAAAGTGCACTGAGCTGTTTGGACACAATTTTTTTTTCTTTTTATCTTCACCACTAACGGTGACTTTCTTGACTTGTAAATCTTTTAAACTAACAAATATTATAGGTGTAGTCAATAACACCAAAATATAGTCCCATAGATCACAACAGAAGGACTGGGACTTAACTTGTGACATTTTCACGGTTGCATTAACCCATAAAGACCCAAACAACCAAAATCATCTACTGATCTAAAATGTTTAATAACTTTTGAACCACTAAACTTTTTAATATATTGAAATAATTGGTGTAAAATGCAGTTTATCATCTTTTCATGGTCATCAGACATGACCCATCTGGACGTTCAGAGGCTCCGTAGTTACCGTGGAAACACCGTCATCTTCTACAACATTGAATCACCAGTAAAACCCATGGAGTTGGATCAATGACAGTGGATGGAGACACTGGGTTTGTGTTCAGTTAATGATATTTTTGCTGAAAAAGTCCCTCGTCCTTAAACTGCGGTTTTATGAACATCTACGTGATTAATAAATTAAATGTAGGAAAACACCTGATTTTCACCACCAAAAACAGCAAAATATAGAGGATAATATTATAATAAATCACTTAGGAAAAGTTAAACATAGAGAAAAAATTATTTGGGACGTGCCTCAAAAGTAGCACTGGGTCTTTATGGATGGAAATGATAATTTTGCAAACTTAACAACAGCACTGTTATTGCTTTGTAAAATGAATATACAGTATATACATGTATATACAGTCCAAAGCTAACAACAGTATGTGTATACTGATGTTAGATGTTCCCAGTACTGCAGATGCACTGTTTGATGTCATTGTTTTGTGTTGCACAACAAGCAGAAAAACATGCTAGCACTGATAAAAGGAACTGATAAACTCATATTCATGTGGTCCAATGGTTTAACAATCTGGACCAGAGTCGGAAAAGCAGCTCCAAATGAGGAGACTGTCACCGATATGTGTCACAGATCGGTTTAGGTAGTGTTTGGTTTCATTTAGGCCAAAATGTTCTAGTTTGTCCTCATTATAACTTCCACAGATTGTTTTCCAGTAGGTTTCTGTTTTATCTATGACAGGAGGAGGTTGTATTCAGGCCACTGCATTCTTTTTGCAGCTCTTCCATTCACACCAATGCTGATAGTGAACACATGAACATTAACAACAGTAACAGAGGTCTTTAATTTTCTACATGTTACCCTGGGTTGATGGTGACCTCTTGGACTATGTGATCATTGTTGATCTACCACTCCTGATAGATTAACAGTGGTGTTGCTGTTTAGACCCCATCTGCCTGAGAGTGGACTGGTGGAATACACACACTCATAGATTCTTGTGTAACCCATTCCAGGCCATAAGAACAATGACAACTCTTATGGAATATAAGATAAACATAACAGGGCCTCCAGACTCACACCTGAATGACTGATATCACCTTCAAATGAACTGTTAATTGTAAAGGGTCACATATATTTGTCATAAATATGTAAGATTAGATGAATTTATGTAGCATATAAAATTTGATGTTTAGGTCTCATATGTTTTAAATGTGTTATATTCAGTACTGATAATTACCAACTCTCGATAGTAGGTGAAAGGTGTGTACCAGAACATATAATAATAATAATAATAATAATAATAATAATAATAATAATAATAATAATGGATTAGATTTTTATAGAGCTTTTCAAGGCATTACATTAGTGATCCATTATTCTTTTACTCTCACACACTGGTGGTGGTAAACTACATATGTACTATTACAGCTGGACACATGGCTGCCAATCTGCACCAAACGTCCCCTCTCTGACCACCACCAAACATTCATACGCATTCATGTGAGTGACGCTGGAGGCAAGATGGGTGAAGTGTCTTGCCCAAGGACAGAACAGCACATGACTAGGACAGAGCAGGATTCGAACCACCAACCCTTCGGTTATTGGACAACCCGCTCTACCTCCTGAGCCACACCCACCATATTCATGACTAACAAAACCACCACCGTATGAACAGTATGTAAGCACAGATTGTGTCACCCACTGAATAAAATATGACGAATAAAGATGTTTAGATACATCTATATGATGGCATCATCAAGGTTTTTTTCCTTAAAAACATAAAGTCAGACATTTGATTGATACCAAACTTTGTCTTATAATCTTCACCTGTTGCATCAGCTGATAGTTTACATTATAGCTCTGTTAGCTTAGCTCTGTTTTTAGACAGAAAACAAACACAGTAAAAGCACAAATCAGCTGTGTTGTCAAAGATCTGTTTGGAATTGTTCAAACAAGATCAGAACTGTCACCAATTTAACTTTAGACTTATTTTATAACTTTATACCTTCATAAGCTTCATAATCACTCAAGTAAAAGAATCGCTGTCATTTCAGCATCAAACTCCATTCTTTTCATTTAGAGTGACGTTCAATGGTATATATGATGGCAATATCTTTACTTTTTATCACTGTGTCACTTTCCTTTGACTTTGAAAG
Organism: Apogon talboti; assembly: GCA_037367365.1. Lineage (NCBI taxonomy): Eukaryota > Metazoa > Chordata > Actinopteri > Kurtiformes > Apogonidae > Apogon > Apogon talboti. The sequence goes on along the minus strand of JAPQRQ010000007.1, from coordinate 6,261,078 downwards.
CTTTTTGTCAGCGGTATCCTCCACAAACTCAGCTTTAGCATTACTTTTTCTATGCCATGAGAGACTGGTAAAATGACTCACTACTCCCTCTAGTGGTCACATACAGTGTCAAATTCTGTTCATACCTCCACAATACAATACATCAGGGCTGTCAAACTCATTTTAGTTCAAGGGCCAGATTTTGTACTTTATACAAAATCTTTCTTATATCTTTCTTATATAGAAAGATATTTTTTATAAATACTTTATCTTATTGTTGTTATTTCTATATATCTTCAGATATTTTTATATAAACTATACTGTTGTGTTTGTTGTTATTTCTCGTGTATTTGTTTTTTATATGTATCCTTTCACTTTTACACTGTTGTGGTTGTTTCAGTTGGTTCTGGAATAAAGGACAAGTTGTTTGTAATTTTCAGACATTTGCTTTTTATATTTTTACCTTTTTTTTTTGCCCCATTCAAATAATCGTTTGAATCGGATCAAAGAACTTAATCGATAGATTAAGTGATTACAAATACAATGGGCAGCTGCAGCTCTACACTCCAATAATATGTTTAGTTAACATTTGAATATTTTAAAGTAGAAGGACTACATATAGCTGGTTTAATAGTTTTAGTTTTACTAGGTGTATTAATGTTACAGCTGTATTTATGCAGAAAAAGTGAAAATTTAAATAGTTCACAATTTTTTTCTTGCAACTTTATGAAGAGGTAAACTTTAGCCACATGCAGGAGTGTTTTCCTTCCACTCTGTCTGTACACACAGCTGACTGACAAAAAACAAAGTTGACCAGTGTGTGTGAGCCGAGGTCATGAGTGGAATGTTGATAAGCAGTGACACAGCAGGCGGCGTATCTGCATGTTGACAGGGCGAAACGACCAGTGGGAACACAGTGGTTGTGTACTGCGGCGGTCAGGTTGTGGTGGACTCACTCATGCTGTTTATTCAGTCGTCTCCGAGCGCCTAAGACCGTGGGTTATTTGCACAGATTCTTTTTTCCTTTCCTCTCTGCCACCTCCTTATATTTGTGTCTCAGTGTGAGGCCCTCCGTCCCTTTCAGCCTGAACTCTACCTTATACACAGAGTTGTGTTTGCGCGCAGCTTTTTCTGATCCAGCTCTTTGCCTGTTTGTACAGTGGAGCGTGTGTTTACATGTCATCACTGCAGCCATCAGCGGGAATGAGACTAAAATAAATACATATATTCAGGTTGTGAGTGTAAAGCTGCCTCTGATGCATAGTGGTACCAGAATATTAAATTATTACATTCATATTACATTATATTTATGACCAAAATGCAAACTTTTTATGAAATGTACCTTTGTGGTTGGTAAGGGAACTTTCACTGCAGTTTTTACTTTAACTTACTTTTTGCATTTACAACCACGGCAACATTTGTACTCAGTCTTAACATTACTTTTCTTTACCGTGGGAGACGGGCAAAGTGACTCACTACTCCCTCTAGTGGTCACATACAGTGTCACTCAGTGTCATTCTGTGGCTGTGAATAAATTCTGTTCATGTCTCTGCAACACACATACATTATGGATGTCCAACTCACTTTAGTTCAGGGGTCATATACAACCCAATATGATGTGGAATGGGCCAGACCAGTAAAATAATAATATAATAACCTATAAATAATGTCAACTCCAAATATTTTTTTGTGTTTTAGAGTGAAAAAGTAGAAGAAAAAAAAACCATGATGAAAATGTATCCTTTAAAAAATGAGTAACAGGAACAACCTGACATTTCTAAGAAAAATAAGTGGAATTTTAACAATATTATGCCTCAGCTTCTCATTTACACATGTGCATTGTAACTTACAGATCACAGTGGATCTACAAATACACAAAATATTTAATAACAGACAGAATATTGTTAAAATTCCACTTCTTTTTCTTATAGATATTCAGGGTTGTGAGTGTAAAGCTGCCTCTAATACATAGTGGTACCAGAATATTAAATTGTTCTATTAATAATATATTATGTTTATGACCAAAATACCAACTTTTTATGAAATATATAATGTTTTTGTGGTTTGTAAAGGGGACGGTCACTGCAGTCTTTACTTTAAGTTGCTTTTTGCATTTACAGCCATTAAAATGTTATACAGTAAGTGATTTACTGATTCATGTTTTCTTTAAAATGAACCACAATTTTGTAATAAATACCATTGAATATATATATTGAGATCTTTATAATCACTGAAACTGAGTCAATGAGACATTAAAAATACTATTTTGAGTTCATAAAAGTTTTCATTGATATGTGTTTTCAGTTTTGTCATGTTTTCCTTCAACATCCATAAGAGAACCATGTGCTGATAAAACCCTTTAAATATTCTTTGGAGGTTTTATTATAGATGAGGCTAAACTACCTCCAATATTATGTTTAAATCATCTGACACCACAGGTTTTTTTTTTTCATTGTCCATTTTCCACCCTCCTACTACCGTATGTACTTCATCTACCAGAGCAGACTATATTTCCATTGACACTATTTTCAGAAAGTGACACAAATATTCATTTTTCTTTTCATTCTCAGGAATTCAGTTGAACAGTGAAAAGAAGCTTTGACTGTCTCTACTACCTTTTTCATTTCCACCCTGTTTGGAGATTTTATTCAGTCAATGTTTGACTGGAAAAATCTTTTTAAAATCTGTAAAAGAGTCACAAGAACTACAGCTGTATTTGCTCAAAATTTTCCACCCTGGAAGTTCTTATCCAATTTATTTTTTTCTCCTCTGTTGTCTCTTGTATAATTCTTCATAATTATTATTTTGCAAGTCCCTGAGATTGACCAGTTTTTATTCCTAAAATATTTTACTATTACTTACTATTACACAGTGCTTATTGTTATTTATTAATCTTTATTAACAGGTGTAAGGCCACATTTTTTTGGTACTGGGAGCAAAATCCTAATTTACCTTAGTAAGGATTCTAAATCTGAAATCAGATGTTATGTAGCATGTCATTGAGCCTGTTTACATGCACACTAATACTCCAATCACATACTACCTGAATATTCATTCATCCTGTGCAATACAATTATTCTGGGAATAATAATTATTTTTCATATATATCCACCTGTGAATATTAATCACCCTGTGCACTATAATTATTCTGTAGATATTCAACCGTCCTGCGCAATACATTTTAAAAATTTTTATGTTCTCAATTTTTTTTTTTATCCCTTTTTATCTTTATATTTCTAAATAGAGTTAATTGTACTGTCTTGTAGGACTTTATCTTGTATATATTTATTTGTACCTTATATTTTATCTATAACTATCTGTTTGCACTGAAAAAGGAGAAGCTCTCCAATCTCGTTGTACATTCAGTATAATGACAATAAAGGGGATTCTATTCTATTCTATTCTATTCTATTCTATTCTATTCTATTCTATTCTATTCTATTCCTAACTGATTCCTGGAGTTATCAGATTATTCAAGTGATCATGTAAACAGCATAATCTGAATATTAGAAATCAGATTAACACACTTGGATTTCTCTTTAACACTCATGTGTACAGGTTAATCTGATATATTTTGTTCTTTTATGGCTGCGCATGTGTAAAAACAATAAAAATCACAGAAAATGGAAGTTATGTGGTTACATAGTCAAACGTGAGCAGAAGACAATAATAGGAAGTTTAAGTCTATCATCACTATGTCCGTACGTACTCTGAAAGAAATCTGATAATGGACTGAAACCACGTCTAAACCAGGGTTTATCAATTATTGCATTTCTTAAGTGCAGGTAAATGCATCAGATCTGATTATTACAATTATCTAATTGCTCACAGACATTGGATTTTTATGGTCATGTAAACAGGCTTATTGTTTTGAGTTACACACAAGTCCATTAGAGCATATCACACTAGAGTTTTAATTCAGATGGTTTCAACACCTGAAAGAAAAATGCGTCCAAAGCTGGAGCCCAGACTCATCCCATATTCATTACAACAACTCTGCTCTCTAGAATGAACAGGCTGGGATTCATTCGCACAAGTGGTACAAACATAGAGCCTCATGTGATGATGAAGTATTTGCGGAGATGCTAAAACACTATGAACTCACACCTTGAGTTCTTTCCTCCCAGTTTGTGTGAGGAACATGGTCAATGGTTTCATCAGATATTTCTGAAATGAAACCCGATACTGATGGGCTTCAACCCAGGCATGATGGTGATTATTGTCATTCCTACAGCGGGAGACTGTCACAGCTCACACAGGAAAAAGACAGTGTCTGAATTAAGCCCATGAGCTCTGATACTGAGGTTTATTCTTCATATCTATACATAAATCTGAACAACTTAGCACATAAAGAATATCAAAAGTGAATTTTTTTTCTGTTTTCTGGTAATATTACTATATAATGGCTTCAATGTGTTTCTCAGCAGTTATTTCCTCATTTTTTTTCTTACATACACTGTCACCTGTCCACTAAATGCAAAATACTAAATTATTATTATAAAATATTGAACATCCACTGAGACCAACATTTCTCTCTTAAAAGGGGAAAGGGATTGCTTTCTTCCTGTCTGTCATTATTGCAACACAAAAAATAAACAAAAAGGTTCAAATGAACTCTTTTCACAGCCCATATGATGAGCGAATTAAATCAACACGTATCATTTCACGAAAAACATTCCGATTAAAAAGCCGTCCAGGTTGCCGTGGCAGCAGGAGCCTTACATCCGACTGTGTCGACCAGGGGTTCTCATTTCCCAGAAGACAAGATGCTGTGTTTTCTGTTTCTACAGCTGTCTGAATTGCTAATGAGAATCAATATACATGAGTTTTAGCATATAAAACATTAAATATGGGTTTTCTGAAACATACATAATCACATACAGTTCTATAGTCACCAGGGAGCTGAGCTGGACCGCTCGTACAAGAGATGAAAACACTTACAGAGCCTCGGGAGGACACTGGCTTCAACGTCTTTGGATCCTACGAGTGAAAAGGGAGACTCTGCATGTTTGACTTGATCTTTCAGTGATGGCTTGAACACAGTGTGCTCTGATCACTTTAACAAGAATTTACAATGTGTTTCAGACCTGCCTGTGTGTGTCCTTTCAACCCCCGGAGCTAAAGAATGCTCAGCTCCGCACCGTAAATCAATGTCAACCCTCAGCTAACTTTGTCCTGTCACAAAAGCTTTGTGCACTTGACTGAACATATTATTGTTGCTAAAGTCACATCTGATCTCGGACTTTGATCACTGCTCGGCGGGGCCAAACGGAGATGTTTTTACTTGTCTTTTTATCTTTTGAGGCCCCTCCGTCTCTGCGGCGCTGTCGCCTCAACGCCGGCTTAGTTAAACTTACATACATGGGTGCATATACAGTCCCACGAGCGCTGGGCAGACTGTCAGGAACACAATGTACAGACTGAAGAATTACTGTAGATATGTGTCTTTAAAAACAATAGACCAAATCATCAGATCTACTTCTAAGCTAATGTCTACATGGAGTATTATCATAGTTTGTGTGACAGTTATGTTAGCCTTAAGTAATCGCTTCTCTCTACTGGGAACGTGTTGGTGGATATATGCTTCACAACATGTCGGAAAGACTTCGTTGTCATGGGAAACCATATTTGTCAGTGAAGTTACTTAAGACTCATCAGTGTTACTATAATCTACAAAGTCTTATTTTGTCTTGTTCCAGTTATTCGCGCTTTTATTTTGACTTACTGGCTACTTTTATTTTATTGGTTTATTTTTACTTTGGGTGTTTAGATTTAGTGTTTTTCACAGTGCTTGACTGATCAAGGTCAAAGGTCAAGTTTATTCCTATAGCACGTAGAAATACTATGTGCCTTTGGGCTCCTTACAACAACGCAAGGAGCCCAAAGTGCTGTACAAAGATATAGTTAAAAATAAAAGATATAGTGAAACTTTTAAAAAAAATATATGGATACAGAAGACAAGATATACTAAAACTGATAAAACAGATACACAGTAATAGGATAAATAGTATCTAAAAACACAACCAGAAGATAAAACAAAGACAAGACACACTGGAGAAGCTGAGATGAAAAAATACATGACAATATGATTTAAGAAACTATTATTTATTGACCTCTTAACATTCACAAAAGACCCATTTTTAGGATTAAGGTTACATTTGTGTTTAAACAACACAAACAGTTTAGACTGTTTTTTGGTCACATGTTAAACACAGACACTTGAAGATGTTTCCTTTGAGCTGAAGTCTAATAACATACATAATGGACTCGCATTCTTCTGTTTAAGTTCAACTCTAACACGTGGGGTCTCAGACGAGAGCGGATGTTGTAAAGTTGATGGTGTATTGTATTGTGTAAACATTGTTTGTTGTTGAAGTCTATTGAATAAAGTAATTTTACTGTTTGCACCAGGAGCATTATTAATTTTTAACAGCAATTCTATTTTTTTTAAGTCATGTCACTTTGCTGATTGTAGTTTTTAGTTAGTTTTTCAGATTTTGAAAACCTTTTTATTTTTATTTATTAAATTTCACTGTATTTTATATTTTCTCCTCTTCCTTCCATATTTCCAGTTAGTGGCTGCTCTTTTGTGCTGTAAACAGAATAATCGTCCTATACATTTTGCTCCAGACCTTTCAACCACCTACAACTTTTACTCACTAACTGGACACAAGTATAAATCTGAGATACTTTTCTACTTTACTTGACTTTTTTTTTCCACTTTATGTTCTTTTATAACTGACTCCTCCACTACACAACTGACAACTGCAGTTACTTTTCAGATTTTATGTTGTCGTCTCTGTCCAGTGAAAACCTCATATCTCCAAAAGTGAATGTTTGTGACGATTGAAGGATGAAATACTTTATGGGTTGCATTAAGAGTTCTCCTCCCTCTTCGAATAAATAAACCCTTCAAAGCTCCCCCTTTGATTCACAAAGCCAAAGTCAGACCTGTTTTCCTGAGCTCGTGACAAGTAGAGTTTTTAGACATATGTGGTTCTTACATGACAATGACACTACAAAGATATAATGTGTGTGTGTATTAAACAGTTTTCCAGGCCTGTTGAATGAGCTTGACATTAAATCTCTACAGCAGTAAAATGAGGCCAACACATGAATGCAACATTAAAATGAATTAAAAACACCAGCTATAATTGATAAAAACTGACAAAAACAAAGAAAACAACAAGTGGTGCCAGGCACAACAAACCCCGCCCCCCGTGTGTATTGTAGATTAGGTTGGCATCGTTGCCTCTATATATGCGCCAAGTTTGAAGTAAATTGAAACAAAATTGATGTTTTTATAGACAGTTGAAATTTCAGCTATTATAAGTAAAGGGGGGGGGGTTGTTAAAAATTCATAACAAATTTTAACTTTGAACTACTTTTCCCAAAATGTAATCACATCTATTCTGAGTCACTGGCAATCTATAAACCCAATCTGGTA
>JAPQRQ010000007.1:6213759-6228717 GCA_037367365.1 Apogon talboti | reverse complement strand
TGTCCTTCTGCTCCAACCCCCCCCCCCATGAGCTCACTGTTGTCACTGCCTGGGATTTAGAAGATATCTGCCAACTATATCCAGCAAGCGTTTCTCAGCCAGCCTCCTATCAGCCTGTTTTAAATAGTCCACCATTAAAGCTAGTCTCCGCTTCACTCTCCAAGGCCCCTCAGTAGTAGCTACAGAAAGGCCATGTTATTTTAAAAAGCAACCGGGGAGTGTTTGTGTTCCAGGAATTTCAGTCTGCCATTTAATGAAGGCCATTTTCATGACAGATAGCTTCAAAAAGATACGTGCTCGTCCACAGTTTTTTGTTTTTTTTTGTTTTTGTGGAATCTCAAGTAGAGGTTGTTATACTTAACTTCTATAAGCACAGTCAGATGTTGGCATTGTCTGAACTGGAATTAAATACAGTTTACACACTTCCAATCGGTATTTGACTGGCATGTTTCTGTTTTCCCGCTGTCTCCGGTGAATAATTTGTTATTATATTCATGAGTGTTTGCTTTGCTGCAATTTTTCCAATTATACGAACAATTGAAAACAGAACAATTTGAAAAATGAATCACCTCGGATGAATGCTTGATGATGAAAGAAAAAGCAACCATAATATTGTTTGCTGCAATCATTACCTGCCACCAGCAGCACCATCAATAATAAGCATGACAGAGAAGGATTATAAGCAGGAGAAGAAAAAAAAGGCACATTTGAATAGATAATATGGACAAAGGAGAGGCATGAATCGCTGCAGCTGAAGAAGTGAATGCTCTCGCCAATCTCTTAACTACTATTGAGTCGCCTTGAGTGTGACATTAAAGACCTGTTCAGCAGAGAAAAAGGCTGCTCCAAGGCTGCCAGTCCAAAATTAATGAGGCTCAAAGCAAAAATGTCCTTGAAACATAATGAATGTCTATGAATTTAAAAATGATGAGACCAAAACATCAAGTGCCTCATGGGCAGACGTCACCGCTGATTCATGGAAGTCACATGACGTCAGTCCAGCTGTGCACAAGTGATCTGATGTCTTTTACCTCAGATGTTTGGATAATAAAATATGATTTGTAGAGAGGCGACAGTCTCAGATGCTGACAGTAGCATTTAATATGAACAGATTTGTGGATTTTAGGTACTCTGCTCAAACCAAACACTGGAAATTCAACTTTTTTAGACTTTTAAAGTCAAATATTTAATGTTTTCATATAGCTAGTCTCAGTAGTAAAGGCAAATTATGACTCATACATATATTTTGAGCGGTAAAGTTTGTTCCCTGGACAGATCAGATTGTGCAGCAGCGATAAGTGTATTAATGCTTAGTGTGTATCCTTCAACCAGGGGCTGGAAACTACATTCATTACAATTTGTCCAAGCAGACACTGTTGTATTCATACATTTAGTGTGTATGAATATAACACCAAACCACTTTATGGTTAAATTTATTGATATTGAGCTGAAACATCCGTGGCTCAGGGGGTAGAGTAGGTTGTCCAATAACCAAAGGGTTGGTGGTTTGAATCCCGCTCTGTCCTAGTCTTGTGCTGTTGTGTTCTTGGGCAAGACACTTCACCCACCTTGCCTCCAGTGCTGCTACTCACACTGGTGTATGAATGCGTGTGAAAGTTCGGTGGTGGTCGGAGGGGCCGTTTGGCGCGAATTGGCAGCCACGCCTCTGTCAGCCTGTCCCAGGGCAGCTGTGGATACAAACGTAGTGAATGTGAGAGCGAATGAATAATGGATCCATTGTACGCGCTTTGAGTAGGTGTTAATAGAAAAGCGCTATATAAATATAATCCAATTATTATTATTATTTATTATTAAAAAGTCTCTCTAACACACAGGTGTCAAACATATGGCCCAGTGGCCAAAACCGGTCCACCAAAGGATCCAATCCGGCCCGTGGGATGAATTTGTGAAATGCAAAAATTATACTTAAGATGCAAACAATCAAGGATGTTAAAATCATTTTATGTCAATTTGATCTTAACTGTATCAGACCAGTAAAATACTATCGTATTACCCTATAAATGGTGAAAGATGTGCTATTTTCTCTTTTTTTTGTAAATGTTTACAAACTATCGTTTTACAAAAATGTGAAATGTCTTCAGAGAAGTAAGTGCAATTTGACCGATATTCTGCCTGTTACTACATGTTTTGTGTATTTGTAGATCGACTGTGATCTGTAAGTTAAAATGTATATGTTTAAATAATAAACTGAGGCATAATAATTTAATTTCAATAATAAATGTTAAAATTACACTTATTTTTCTTAAGACATTTCAGGTCATTTATGTTATTCAGATTTTATTTTTGTAGATGTAAACATTTTCATAATGTAATTGAACTTTTTTTCACCATTCTGGCCCACTCATTTTGGGCTGAATGTAGACCCTGACCTAAAATGAGTTTGACACCCTCGATCTAACACATCAGAGTGATTGCCTTTTGTTGAAAGAATGCACATCTGACCCAACTTTTGTCATGAAATTCCTTTGTATGAACATGGACTTAAGTGAAAATAAAATGGCATCCACTGTCACTGCTACACCAGATTGTGTCGCTGATTTACTAAAAATGTCTTTTTCAAGATGTCCTTCAGGCGACAAAAGAGAAATAACTGAGAAAGGAAGATCTGCACCCAAACAAAATTCACCAACAAAGGCCAGTAAAGGTTTTTTGTGCCATTTCAAAGGTTCTAAATATGAGTGCTATGAGTGGCTAACAGCTAGCACTAAAACATATTTCAGAGGCTGTTTTACTTTTTCAGACAAATAATGATTCTGACTTTGATAGTTGGAACAGATTCACCAAGGCAGCTCTTAAACACCGAGGCTCTAGGGCCCCATATGATATCAATAGTGTCTTAGAAAACATTTGGTGAATGTTGGGTGGATTTGCAGCTGAACCTTCAGAGGAAACATGAGATCAGCATCCAAAATGAGAGTCAGAGGTACTGGGGACACGTCAAAGCGCTTTATCGACTGGATCCTCTGTATCTGTATCCTCCTCTCACAGAAGACCTTCCCAGAGGCAGAGCTTCGGAGTCTGATGGAGAGCTATGACGCTCAGTTTGACCTGAACAGACTAAAGGTTGAGGTAAAAGTAATGTGTAACATGTCAAACTTTCACAGTAAAAGTATGAGTGATCTCCTGATTTGATGGAACAAGAAACACAACTGGACAAACAAAGCTGTTGTCTTCTTTGACATCTGTGCTGAATCAACTGAAGCAACAACTACATGAGAATGTTGTTGAACACTGAAAAGACAGATGCATGGACTTTATTTACAAGGTAAAGCTGTGCAGATATCAAAATTTGGCCAAAAATATGAATTAGCCAATTATGCTACAAAGCTAACGATATTTAAAGTGGAACCATGGCAGTATGAAGCATTAGTCTTTTGTTTTCAATTGATTAGCTTCATATTTCTGTAATTTAAACAGAATATTTATTACTTTATTGTCATATTTTGTGCTGTTTATAAAAAACAGAACCTTAAATCCATTTAAGGTTCTGTAGTGTAGAACCTTAAATGGATTTTCTGTAGTGTAGAACCTTAAATGGATTTAAGGTTGAATGACCACCACTGATGCATGAGACTTGAGACGAGTGTTGTCAAAGGGCCAGTGAAGTGCTGCCAACCTCTAACCACAACCCAGAGCTGACTTCTGACTGTCTCCCAGGGTCTGCTGCCTCCTCTGTCTGTCTGCATCACACCAACCAACCAACCCACACTTCAACCCATCACAACACAGAACAAACGACATTTCTGCAGTAGCTCTGAACAGACTTTGTCTTCTTCTTATGGGTTACGGTCAAATTTAATTTACTGATCATGTAGATGTTCATTAAAGCTCAGATTAAAGTTGAGGATTATAATATCAAAAACAGAGAAAACTGAAAAAAAAACCCAAAAAAACCCAGACTTTTTCAATAACTGAGCATAAAACAAGTGTTTCCATCCACTGTCATTGATCCAACTTCATTGGTTTTACTGGTGTATCAATGTTGTAGAAGATGACGGTGTTTCCATGGTAACCACGGAGCCTCTGAATGTCCAAATGGATCATATCTGATGACAAATTGCATTTTACACCAATTATTTACATGTATTGATAGGATTAGTGGATCAATAGGTATTAAACAGTTTAGATCAGTAGATTGGTTGATGGGTTAAAGTGCATTTATTTATGTCATGTACTGTGTTTGAGAGTAAACCTGAGTTAATGCCCCCTCAAATGAAAAAGCCAAGAATGATCACAACACTGGCTTTAACAAGGGACTCAAGGCATTTTTTGTCGGCCAACTGTAGTGTAGAAATGGATTTAGCTAATGCCAACAAACTAAAGTTGCCAGCAGAAAACAGACTTCAACACAAACTCATGGAAGCACACAAACATGAGCAGATGTTGAACCTTTTGTCCATCCTTAATATTCTCACTGCTTAGTTCTTATGAAAGTCATGCTATTTCATAGTCAGCAGAACAGACTCATAATACACAAACACACAGCAAACTGGAAAATACTCTTAGTCCTGTATCAAGTTGACTGAGGAGCGATGCATAAATATATAATCTATAATTCATGAATACAGTTCTGATCAACTTTTACATCCCACTAATATGAAGACATTGATACTATGCAGTGTCCTGACTTGGAGAAAAAGCTCATCTGCACATTTGGTTGTACCGGCTGTTCTCTAATTATAAGACGGCAGATGGATTTATAGCGTCTTAATAACCCGCAGGTCAAATGACCATATTTGGTAGTCAGTACATTGTTGTGTTTCCATCGCAGTTGTGTTTTGAGCATAAAGACAGGAAGTAAAATGAACATACCTGAATATCTGAATACTGAAATCCATGTTTCTTCTTACATTTTTGGAATATGTTGATATTCTGCAGCTTTGGTGGCTTCAGCAATCACTGCCTTAGAGGTTCATATGTTGAAACTGCTGTAGTCAAAATACTGCTGTACATAATTCATGTTTAAATGAATCAGAATAATGAGGCACTGTCACATTAAATAACAGCATACAGTTTAATTATACATTTTGAGGAGAATTTAGTCAGTGTTTTATTGATACAGCAAATGATTTATTATGTGGAATTTGTAATATTGTAATTCATGTAGGTTATGAAAGTGTTCTCGTGTTACTGTATTTTGCATTTTCTCATCTATAACAGTTTCATTCATGTGAGTAAACGTATTGAGATGAATCCCTCCTGGTCATCTCCTGAGGGATACTCAGTTTTCACATTCAGATGAGATATTTAAGCATTGAAGATCATGCCTGACGCAAGGGGAAGTTGCACCAGTATATAAATTTAGTGTAGAACTATTCTGATATTGCTGAATTAAAACTCCGCCAACCTCCCATCTGTGTCATCGCTGCTCATATTGTTATGTCGCAGCTTGTTCGTGTCACCCCTCCTGGAGCTGTTCTGCATCTAAATATGCAGCTTTTCCCTCTAAATCAATTCAGCATGGTCCCATATGTAAAATAAATGTGGAGCTCGGATGTAATCGCCTGAGGAGCACAGTTACCTCACAAATGAAAAATATGCTAATTACAACACACACTGCAGAAAAGTAATTTCTTTCTAAATGAAAATTATGAGGGAGCATGTGTACACCCGCTGACACCAAGGCAGCGAGGTTGGAAAATGTACATGTACTTGCACATACAGCTAACAAGTACACAGAATTATTCAGCTCCCACTCTGCTCTTTTTCACCTCATTTTTTGCCTAAGCAGTGCCTCAAGGGATGCTCTGCCCTCTGTGCAAACTCCTGCAGAGCTTCCTCAGTTTTGTTTTAAGTTTACATCCAGGCTGTTTTCCACTACTCAATATCTACGATTCATATTCGATGCTACATCTTGTGTGGGCAACACATCCCAAGGCCCAGGGCTCTTCTTGCTGTTTGTCCACACAAACTGCGTCTTACAAGCTTGTATACACAAACTTACCAAGTAGGGAGCCTGTCCTACAACAGCATGCGATCCCCCTGCTGATCGACTTTTGTGTATGATTCCTTATTAGCTACAGGGGGCGCCATTTTAGAGCCAGCCCTCTACACCGACCTCACTATGGGAGACACAAGTGGAAGGAAAAACAAAGATTTCTTCATTGTTGATCAATAGCACAAACAGGCTCCCCCTTAAATCAAAAAGCGCCTCAGAGGATTTCTCTGGATCTTATTTCACTGATATGAAACAATAATGGGCCGAGTTTCACTTCTGAAGCCTTGCAGCAGAACCAGTGGCACATCTGAGCTGTTTGTCAGTTCTGGAGAGAAAAGACTCAAACGAAAAACCACTCAGATATAAACATGCCATTTCAATTATCACACACGCTATAGAAGGGGGGAAAGTTGCCAGTTCCTGTGTTTATTTAAATGTATTTGACTTAATAGTCTTGCCTTATTAGGTTTACATAACATTAACATAAAGCAGCAGTATAATAGTTTATTTAACCTCTTTGAGAGTTAAATGTAACCTACATATAACACACTTTAACTGATAGGTGATACTATATATCTTTCAAATATTCCTGTTAACATTTTTAGATGCTTTAGAAATAATAATAATAAAAAAATCTCAAAATACCCAAGCTGAAACATAGTATAAGGTTAATATATTAGGAATCAAATCTGGACAGAATTTAATTAGAAAAAGACAAAGGTAACCAAATGAAACTAAAATGTGTCCCAGTAAGAGATGGGACTTTAACAAAGACAAAGTTCACATTCTAATCTGAGCTGACATCCTGTACTGGTGGAATAAATCAAATGTACCTTTGTGGTAAGTCAAACTCTGTACCTCATCCCTCATTTGCATTTACTGTTATGGCCCGCTGCACCAGCAAAACAGGCAAAAGTGGAGATTTGTATCGGGGCTGAACAAGGCCTGATCCATTCTAGCTGGTCCTCACAAAGACTCTTCACTCCACCAACACATCATGAATTGTTGCTTTAGTCAGCAGTGGAAGAAGTATTCAGCCTTTGCTTGTAGGCCAGTCTGGTTCACAGGATGAATGAGGGTGAATGCTATTGTCAGACAGTGTGTGAACTGGCATTCTCCTTCCTTCCTTCTTTGATCCCTCCAATGGCACCACATCATGAACCCTTTATCTGATAGAACCACATGAGCTCAAGATTGTGAGAGTGTCAAACACTACAATATGGAGTTACACCCAAGTTTTCTGTGCCTAAAGGAGGGCTTTGTCCAGAGGTGGGCTCGGAGGTATCTGGGACAGACCATCACTGACCGGACTGTAGTTAGATCAGTCAGTTTGTGCTCCACGCCAAAGAGAGACAGGTTCATCCAGACTTTTACCAGCAACAAATCCATACACAAAGGCCTGTCGCAGTCTGGGGTTCTATCAGTGCAAAGGTCATCTGTGCTTCTGTGATGCACTATTAAAGTTGCACAATACACTGCCATTTTGGTACAACACCCACTGCCTTCAAGACGACAGCTTTCTAGGAACAGAAGCATTTTGCACACATTATAAAGGAAGAAAAATTACACCTTGAAAAGTTAATGAGTTGGTGTCACTTGAGTGTTGTGAAAAGAAATGGAACCAATGCAAAAGGAGGGATGCTTTATTTAGTTTATAGTTTATATGGAATGTGTTTTGAGGTATTACTATAATAATGATTTGACATTTAACTTGTCAGAGTAATCTGTCTGCACTGACGTGATAGTCACCGCCCCTTCAGTGATGTAGGGGAGGCTGAACTGCACCTTTTCTATCTGAAGGAGAACACCGCTACCCCAAAAGCTCCTGGAAAACCTGTCACCACTCTGCCGTGGAAATGGACATACAGTACTGCTGTGGCTGCATGTGTTGTACCCCTGACCTGAAGTAGGGGGGAAATAATCACGAGTGAGCGGTCGCCATTTCTCCTCACGGGAGCTTTTTTTAATAACAACCATGAAAAAACCGCGAGCGATGCCTCTAGTGGTGGGCGAAGGCATTACAAATCAATTACTCTCAAGATCTCAGACTTACTAGCCGATAACAGACACGACTATCATCATCCTGGGTAACAACCAAAACACTAATGCAGCATCAAAGGAAACAACATTCCATCAAATTTACAACCATATTTAACATATTCATATTGTTTTGAGGTTTATCAGATTAGAATTAACAAACATTTGTTGAAAAACCCATTTTCTATTATTTTAGTTACTTTCCTCCTGTATCCAAATCAATCTGCATTGCATTACTGTACAGGGGCACAATAGCATCAAAACAGCATATATTCCAGCACTACAGAAGCACATACCATGTATAGGTCACTCTTCTAACCCATCACACATGAATGATAAAGACCGGTGGTGTGAACTCATCAGGGCCTGGTTTATACATGTCTAGCTCCTACTGCCTCTTCCAGTCCCTAAACATCATCAGGGAGAGTTCACATCCAGCTCACCTGTTTGACCTCCTGCCTTCAGGGAAGTCCGATCAAGAACAAATTCCAATATTCAAAAGTGTTTCTCCCTGAGCAGTCAGATTTCTACTTCTCAGCCCATACCTCTTGAAAACGCCTCCACACAACATATAAATAAGACTATGAACTCACACTTGCCCTGTTTACACAACACGCTATTTGGATTGATCATTTTTCTACTCCTATATGAGGTTTTTCATATTTTCTAC
This sequence comes from Apogon talboti, assembly GCA_037367365.1. Taxonomy (NCBI): domain Eukaryota; kingdom Metazoa; phylum Chordata; class Actinopteri; order Kurtiformes; family Apogonidae; genus Apogon; species Apogon talboti. Next base: position 6,220,051 of record JAPQRQ010000007.1, on the reverse strand, counting down.
TCTCTTTGTATTGTCATATCTTATCCCTCCACCACTGGGACCATGCAGCGTAGGGCTGTTTGGTTAGTTTTGGAGCAGTGTGGGCCCAACGTACTGTACATTCTCGGAGGTTATGTTCCATTGTGTGGGTAGGCTCTCCACAGGGGCAGGTTGTACTGGCTGTGAATCCTCATCTGTGGAGGTTGTCATTTGTCTTTCCAACCCTTGTTGTGGCACGATTTACAGTCACTCATTTTTTCCTGCTAAAGGACATTCCATTAGGGAGGGTTTCAGAGGGTGGTGGGAGTGTCAGGTGTGATGGTGTTCTGTCACCACTCTGGAACAAAGAGGTGTCCCTGCAGTCCACAGTTACGAGGCTGCAGGGACTCCTCTTCGTAGCGATTAATGTACAGACCTTTTTGCACTGTTAAGAGACCCATCATCTATTGTAATATACATACAGTACTGTGCAAATGTCAACGGTAGGTTTATTGGGTTTGTAACGTTATAAAGACCACACATGTGCATCTCTCAGTGTCTGTGTCCATCCATCCTTTGTGCTGGAGTCTATCCCAGCTACTATCAGGCGAAGGTCAGGTACGCCCTGAATGTGTCAGTGAACTGCAGGGCTGACATATGCAGATGAACAACCATTCACTCACATACTACAGGCAATTTATATTGACCAAGTAACCTATTGATGTGCATGTCTTTACACGGTGGGAGGAAGGTGGAGAACCCACGCAGATACAGGGAGAACATGCAAACTCAACACAGAAAAGGCACACGCTGGGGTTGAATCTAGGACCTTCTTGCTGTGAGGTGATAGTGCTAATCACTGCACCACCATGGTGTCCAAGTCTCTACATTAAGATCTGGATATATTCTAAGTATGTACAATATAAAAAAAACAAAACAAAACAAAACAAAAAAAAAACCTTTCAAGGAAAAAAACTCTATAAACCAAATTGCTGGTATTTAGTGTAACCTCCTTTTGCACTTAACATGTCTTTAAAACTTTTGTTCAGACAATATGAGATTCATTATATTTATTTTTTTTATACCAGGTTTCATTCAGCACGTTTCTAACTGTTCATGCTGCTTCTTGTCATGGTAACTGAGGTCACAGCAAATAGTGACTCTAACCTTTAGAACAAATTTTGCACAGTACTATATATCAGAAAATAATTATTACAACATTGAAACAAACACACAATTCTCATATAGATATACAAATACTGCTAAATCTCACTATGAGCTATAACATTTTTTTGTTCTAGTCAAAGAGTATTACATTTGTCACTGAAATGCAATAATTAACATATACTGCATTTATTTTTCTGTGCAGTGTTCCTCATGATGATACCACATAATGATATGATATTAGGAGTCTTTGCATGTCACCACTCACCATATACACCGCAGACTGTTTGGATTCAGTACAAAAAAACAGCTGTTGGGGTCCAGGTGGGTCCACAAGTCAAAGGTAAAATTTTCTGACATTTTTCTTACATGTGCAGAGATTTATTAAATATACAAAGTGAGAAATGCTGCATACAGCCATTTTTAAGCCAGTCCTGCAAAAAGCATGCTTTTGTCAAATAAAATGAGGGACAGAAACAATATAGAGAAATATAGAGAAAGAGGGAAATAAAATAGTCATGAATATATGAAATACAGAGGTGTGGGTTTCATGTGAGGCAATAGAATTTGTTACCAAAAGTTTTATTTTTGTCATTTATGTATTTACATTTACTGAACATAATTCTAGAGAGAAATGCAACTGTTTCTTGAATGCTCAACTATGATTGGTCAATGCTGACACGCTACAGTCCATAAAACCAACCTCTATAATGAGCTAATTTGTACAATGCCAGGCAGGTTTTTGAGCCTGAAAGTCACGACTTCAAGCCACGACTCACGACTTTGTAGCATTCCAGGCAAATCACGCAAGGAATTGTGGTAGCTAGATGTAAACAAACCAGCATGTCGGACCGGACGGGGCTTATGCTCATTTACAATCATTTCTGTCTCCAGAGGTTCTTGCTCTTTGCTTATTTTAGGGAAACAGAGGAGGAAAAACAGCGCATAAGGCACTGTTATACCTTTTATGTTACATTATTTATTTATATATATGGAAGTATTTGGTATTAATGTATTCTTGCACTCAAAGGGTTGAAAACTAGCTAATGCTAGAGTAGCTGCTGATTATGCATAAATAATGTTAGAGCAAAACCTTTTTTTAATCAACAATTTGGCCCTTCTCTAACATTAACCTTACATAAACACCGCATCCATGGGGGCCACCGTTGTTGTTTTGTGGACTATGTGACGTCAAAGCACGGAACTGGGAATACATGGATCTAGTATGAGTTCACGGGAAGGTATGGGTTTGACTGCCATTCCAGTGCATTTTCACCTGTAGACGGTTGGAAAAACACAGCTTACGGGTTGCCTGGAACACAGCAATAGACTCCATGGATTGTTTATAAGTCAATTACATCAATTTTAAATCATTTTTTGACAAATTACTGTTTACTTAATTAAGCAGCCATGTAATAACTGCATTACTGTACAGTGAATGGGTTATTATAATGAAATAAACCGCTTCAGTGTGATTGTGTCCTTGACCGCCTCATCTGGGTTTATTTCCCTATAATGACCAGTTGGCTCACCATGCATTATTCATCACGTAAAAGACAGATTCATAGATAGAATGTGTAGAGAACAATAGTGTCATTTGAAATAGCCATCAGTAGTTTTCCATAAAGAGATGATTGATGAGATACGCAAAACAATTTCTTGTGCTCTGACAATGTTACTATTGACTGTCATGATGAATGAGGAAACACAGGAATGTCTCAGAAGTGTACTTTAGTGAAATGAGAACATGATTCAATGGCTCTGAGATAATATGCAGCCACCCCTCTTGTCCATAACAGTCATGGTACTTATAGCTTATATACCTTAGCCAAAAATGGATGGCATGTCTGGCTACTCATTGATTCTCTCGTCTACCAAAATCCATCTGAAATTAAATTTATTAGTGTTAGTAAAGGGTACAAACTTACATGCTTAATTTTTTTCTCTCTTCTCACTTACACAAAGGATTTAAAAATTAATGTAGGGCTAAACAAATCATACAAAATATCCCGACACAAAATATTTATTTTTAGTGAAATGATCCTTCATGTCCAGTGATCCACAGCCACAGTTGATCCTTAAAAACCTGCAGTGAACCTGCACATGCATGTAGCTCTACCCTGTATTACAAATAACAGAAATGGTGTTGTGATTATTTACAGTAGACCTTGTAATATATGAAATTCAATACAGTTCAGAGTAGTAGTATGAATGCAGATAACCATATATATTATTAAATGGGAATAGTGATCATTTGAAATTAAGGAAGCACAAAACATGCAATTATGTACAGCAATTTATTATTATAATGTAATTACATCTCTCGACAGCCCTATGTAATATATAGTGTATAACAACATGACATAACAACATGACGTGACATATACATACATACAAAACTCCACTTATCCGTTCTGCAATGTTAAATGCCAAATGCGTCATTACGTCATTTCCATATTTTGGTTTTAAAGTCTGGTTATATTTCACTGGTAAAGACGACACTAGGACCATTTGCAACAGTTTCAGATCTTCCATTATGACAAAGGGTTAAATACCTCCAATATGCAGAAACATTTAACCACAGCATCCAATTAAATTTTTACCAATGTAACGTCTTTGATTGGCTGCTTAGTGAAGGTGGTGGTGACTCTGGAAGGGGGGTGTACAGCAAAGCATCCTCTGTCACAGCCGGTAACTTCAAACTCCTCCAGGTTCTATGGAAACTGTTAAAGTTAGCATCATTTCACTGTGTCCACCTGCTTTCACTAATCTGCCTGAATAATCTCTGTGTCCTATAATACATTTAGATGACGACGAGGCTCAGAAGCTGGTGCAATCCTTTGAACTCATATTTGACATTAAAGAGTTAATATAAACAAAAGCATTTACAGTATAGTTAATTCCCTAATCCATTGAGAATTGATAAAAGAATCGAATTGATAAGTGATATCAATGATGGAACCAGAATAGCTAAATACTTATCAATCCCCCATAAAAGTATTAATAATGGATATTTACATAGTGCTTTTCTAGGCATTCAAAGCACTTTCCATTGAATCCATTATTCATTGACTCCACATTCACACACTGGTGGTGGTAAACTACATCTGTAGCCACAGCTGCCCTGGGGCAGACTGACAGAAACCTAATTGCCAATCTGTGCCAACAACCTCTCCGACCAACACCAAACATTTATTCAGTCATTCACTAATGTGAGTTTACCTAAAGTTCCATCCAGACTGTGACTTGTTTTGGTGGGAACAACCCTGTATTACATGAGGTATAGTCAGAGGAGAAAGGCAAAATACTTCCTACACACAAGTGATTCCTATAATATCAGAAGTTAATCTGAGATTTTAAAGATGGTGTTAGGCTTAAGATTGGAGTACATAGATAGAGTTGGAGATAATGACAAATCATTACAAACTGTCTTGACCTACTACTGCCAACAGTTTAAAAAAAAAAGGAAAAGGAAAATCAGTGATGTTTGTTTCTAATAATTTTGCATGTGTTTTCCCCCTCCTATCACAATTAATGCATGTCCATTTTTGGTTCATAAAGTTGCTACTGAAGTTTCCATCAAGAGTCAAGGACCATGACTCTGAAATGTAGCCAATACGAAGTGTCTTAAAGTGTAATACCGCTGACAGCCACTAGATACAGACTCCAGAAATCCTCAGGTCCACTTACATTGAATGCATCTCTACAAATACTAATTCCTGGAAGTGACTCAGTCATTGTCAACACCAGTCCTTCTTATTTATTTATATTTATCTTTATTTTGCATATTTTACAGAAGTTTGTAAGTCCGTAGCTTTATAAGTTAGTTTCTTAAATTGACTTAGTCATGACTTTTATAACTTCTATGATATCTTTGGTTTTCCAGTAGTACATGGGTGTTTTATGTACATTATTTGTGATGAAATATTGAATGAGCAAAGGCCATATAAAGTGCATCTCTTGTGTAAAATTTAAAACTGCCTGTAAAATGTATATAAATTCAAAATGTCTTTCTTAACCTGATAAATCTAAATAAATAAAGCTACAAAATATTCTGCTACTTGAAAATTGTTGTTTCATAGTTTCAAAATCAGGTTGGTAATAACTCAGATGTACTTTGGAGGAAAAGAAGGCATCCTGTCCTTGGAAACACCCCCTCTACTATTGGACTGATGTGGCTCAGGAGGCAGAGCAGGTCATCCACTAGACCTGTTGATGTTTGTGCTAACATCACATCTTCTACATGAACCAGAGTCTAAACCCTGGTGTAACAAAGTGAGTTTATTCCCATGTTTGTGGCACCGCTTAATGTGGGGTTGGGTTTGACAGAATAAAAACAGCCTGTTTCCTACAGGCCACCAGAGGATCCTACACAGTTAGAAGCGATTCATCATATGTACTGAGTGGACATGATATGTATATTTAAAATATACAGTAACTATGTTTGGTGTAAAGTCAGTAAGTCATTGAATTATACACCTAATGGACTTAAAGTGATTTGCATTACCCTTTGCTTAAATTCATATAATGCTGGTTTTGAAGCCCAGCCTGTGCTTCATGGTAGATTAGACTCTTTCTTTCTACTGTCATTTCTTAAACATTTAACAGTTGCATTCCCACTTGGATAAACTGTACTAGACGAGACAAGGGGACATGTTGTTATCATTGGACAAGAAGATGTAATCTGAAGAGTAATATAGTGGAGTCAAATGACCAACATTTGTCATTTGTGAAAACATGTTTACAGCTGGATCATTGTTTCCATTCACGTGCGAAATCGACACATTATTCCGGTCTACATCACCAACCTCCTCATCTCTGACCTCATTTGGTTAAGCTGTTTGATCTGTGTACGTGGTAAAGCCTGAATATCAGAGGACCTATGATGCCTTCCTCTACATTATCTGGTTTTCTGAGATGGACGGTGTGGGCTTCATGGTGTGTGTGTGTCACAATGTAATGGTACATATTTGTCTGGATGCAGCTTCTTTTGACCAAGCTCTTGAGCTTCATGACCATCAGACACAGATACAGTGGAGTCAAAAGCATCATATTTGTCTCTGCGATGGGGATATAAACTGAGTTGGATGGGATTTAACCCTCCTGTTATGTTCATTTGTCAGGAACAGCAATGATGTTCCGGGTCAATTTGACCCGGTGCATGTTTAAT
>JAPQRQ010000007.1:6174754-6185645 GCA_037367365.1 Apogon talboti | reverse complement strand
GCAAAGAAGAATGGAGCAAAATTGCAGTGTGCAGATGTGCAAGACTGACGGAGACTTATCCACACAGACTCAGTGTTTTGATTGCAGCCAAATGTGCATCTACTAAATACTTATGTAATCTCCTATTTCACATGATATATTTTTACACTTTTGACCATGACCATGATTCCATTTTTGGAAGCAAAAAAAAAAAAAAAGGAAAATATTCAAACACTTCTTATAGACACTGTACTTCTGCTTTTTAATAAGTGCACAGTTTTGTTTTGTTTGAACACTGATCTTGTCCCTGTTGTGCGTTAAGAACACGTCAGTAGTGTGGTGATTCATGACATAAGATAAAAATAAATAGTATTTATGTGGATTTTTGTTGAATCTGTTCACATATGTATGGTGAATCCCATGTGCCGTCCTCCCTTGTCAGCCTGTGAAGACCTCTTGACACCCTTTTGCCACCCCATGTAAAAGTGTCTGGATCTACCCCATGTGTCAAAAACAGATCCTCTGTGTGTTGAAACATGACACCCAGTCACAGCGTCAGTACATGGTGAGTGAAGAGAATGTGTGTTACTGTTTATTCCTGTGAACATTTAAAATCGTGTGATAACAGCTCATTTTTACCGCAATACAATTTTCATTTATGTATTTTTGTCATGTTTAAATTTGTTTCCACTGCTTCTTTTAGTCATTGTTTTCATAACCCTGATTCCATTGTAATCCATTGTAAAACCAAGGCATGCAAATAGACAAAAATCCAATGGCGCACACATCCTGTCTTTTCTGTGTTTACACCTCCATGTTGCGATGATTAAACCCAAAGCACCATAGTGTTGGGTATAATATCCAATATCCATTCATGCATTATCAGACATGTGTCGGGTTGGTTTGGAAGGATCCCAAAGCAGTGAAAGAGTAAATGAAATATGATAAGGAGGCAGATGGCTTTGTTGTTTACAAAACCGAGCACCATAAGTTAGTAAGGCATTAGAACAATCTCAATTTTTTACTGATTTGTAATAAACGCTCATTGTCGCGAGGTACATTTATTATCTCACACTCTTCTGCTCCTCTCCATCTCCCCCCCTCCTGCAGTTCTCCTTCTGCCCAGTAGATGGAAGCAAAGTCACACAGACACAAATGACAAAAAAAATATAGTTGGGTGTGAGTTTTTCCAGATGGTGAGTGGCAGGCAGGAGCTTTTCTGCCCTTCTTTCCCCAAGCAGGCAGGCAGACAGGTCCTTTCAACTGGCTTCAATCAAGTTTCCATAAAGGCAGAAAGAGACCTGGTGCTCCTTACAGCGGGGGTCTCGAGTACTTCATTCCAAAGTGACAGATACCGCGGGTTCAGATCCAACTGACGGGGAGGCTGAGTGAAAAATAGCAGTGGAGGAGAGAGTGAGAATGGAGGGCGCTGACATGGAAAACAAATGCAGTTTATAAGAGACTCTGAGGTTTGGAAATGAAATAACAATAAATGGTTGACTAAGGGATTCTGCTCATCGTTTTCATTGCACCGGCCCCTGATCCAGCCTTGAGGTTGCACTCTTGTTGTCTCCCCCGGTCTATCCCTCCATCTCTAATTAATGCTCATCTATGTGAACCCAGGATTAGATCAGGCCAGGGAAATCAATGGCTGACAGCACAAAAAAAAAGAGGGGAGAAGAGAGGAGCAATAGGCACGCAGTCACATTTTAATCAGGGCGGGTGAGGTTCAGAAGTAATCGTAACGTTTCCCTTTTGAGCTTTAGTGCGTGCAACGTGTCAGTCGCATGCACGCATGTATATTCAATGTGTGTGTTCATATGTGTAAGCCGGCGTCGACTTCTGGGCTTATGAAGGAAGACTGTGATGTCTGTGGGAGAGTGTGGACCCTGGAGTTCCCACAGAAGGACGACTGATCCTTAGAAATCTTGAGGCTGCATGCGCGGATACGCAGGACTGCAACCTCAGCGGCATCGGTTGTGGGAATGGGGAGCTAAACCCCCCCCCCCCCCAAACTATTTTTTCACTAACTGGCCCTGAATGAAAAACACCACATTGGAATATTCCTCCATGAATTTTCCAGGGTGCTGAATCCTGCAAATGAGAATCCGACACAGCAGCCTGCTTAAAAACCATATTTGGTCTCCACGCGATGCTGGTTTTTGAACTTTAATAAGAATAAAACTCAGAGGTTCAGATTCATATTGATGTTTAACTTGGGGGCATGTGCTGGTGTTTCATTGACCTCTCATTAGATGTGTTTCTAACTAGCCTTTTTTTTTTATTCATGCTTTCAATTTGCGCATAAAAACAAAGTGTGGAAATGTGGCAGTTTTACTCCCGGGACATGTGGAAAAGTTGATAAATTGATAAAAATAAATAAATAAATAAGGAACAAGTGCAAATTATGTGTGCATGTACGTGTGGACCAATGAATAGACTGCAGCATCCTCTGAATTAAAGAGAATTAGTCTTTGAAACTCAGCAGCACCTCCATCTTTGTTTTCTTTGTTTTTTGTTTTTTGTGTTGTCAAACGCTACAATAAAGATGCATTTTTCCAAACAAGGTTACAGTTTAGTCTTCCCTTTAGATCAACAAATAGTTTACATGTGGTTCTTTTATAACTTCATAAGCTTTTTAATCAAACTCGCCAGTGAAGAAACACTACGATTTCAGTGTCAAATTTCTTTCTTTTACTTTAGAACTGTGTGAAATGTTAGTTTTCAGTATCCCGGGAGACTGAGTGTTGAGTAGTACTATTGAGTGACTCAATACTCCCTCTAGTGGTCACAGAAAACCTACGCCCCCATCAATGTGAACACATTCAGTTCATGTCTACAATCAGAGCTCCATATTCTTAATGCTCTAAGAAATTTTATATCATCTTTAAAAAATATTTTAAGTAGAAATACTACATATAGCTTCTTTAATACCACACACAGGAATTCCATACCGAGTGGAAACAGCAATGAAACACTGTAATGTATAAACAGCAGCAGATGCAACATTAGACAAAGGCTTTGACACACCAGGGAAAAGTCTGAAACAACCACATGACCCACAGCAGAGGTTGGATTTGGGGGAAAAAGATAAAACCAGCTTCAGGTTTTTGTCAAAATACCTCCTACATCTGCCAGCTCCTCAAGAAAACACATTTTGTTGAGTTATGAAATATGTGAAAGAAGTGTCAGGAGGTAACTTTTGTTAGGATGTGGTGCTATATAAATAAAACTGGGAAAGTTTCAAACCATAATGATAACCATTATAATAAAGAACCAACCCTTAATATTCAAAATAACATATTAACATTCAGCAGCAGTAGTGGATGAAAACACATTTGTGATACAGTTGGATGGAAACTCACTTAATGATGCTTCTATTATAACATGCAGCTGAAACTAAGCAATATTAAAAGAACTGGACTGTGGAAAACCACAACAAAATGTAACTTCTTTATTTGATCTTCACAAACCTATTGTAATTCACTATTTACATTTTGATAGTATCATATATCTCTGTGGATCTGTGTGAAAAAGTTTCAAGATATAAAAGTATGACCCTCATTTGATGTGGTTTTTGTTGAATAAATTCTGACTCAGTGAACATTTATCTTTGTTTACTTACCAATTGTTTTCCTACCATGTGTCCATAAAACACGACAGGTTTGTGTGGACTGATTAGGACACTATGTTATTCCTCAGTCTGGTCCATAAAAAACATCACAGCTCCTTTAGTTGGGAAATAGCACCAGAATGCTCGGCTCCTTCTACTCTTGTTGATTACAGCCACGTGCCTTGTTTATTTGCTCTAAACCAGTAGACTGAAACAAGCCTAATTTGCAATTTCAGAAGTTTGCTTCAAAATTGCTTGACGATTATATGAAAACATGGCTACTGAGGCATTGAAACTAATATACGCTATGAGTGTTACTGAAGTACATACAATCCAACTCAGCCCTGTGTTTAATACGGATCCAATCATTTCTAAGGAGCTTGGATCTTGACGGTTTAATTGCGCTCTCTGTCTGGCCGCCTTAACTAGTGTCCAGATGAAAGACATGATTGCTTCTTGGAAAGCTGAAGTTTTACCACATCTGATGACTTGACCTCTGCCTTTACCACTTTGACCTCATCGACCTTGGTGCTGTGATCAGGAGCTGATGCATCAGTCGATCCTTGTCATTGCTTTGTAATTTATCTCAGTCCCTGTGGTTTTACAAGACTGTTATACTCTTGCACCCAAACATTTACTGGTAAAGGGGGGATAGATATAGTAGATCTACTTTCAACTGTTACAAAATGGAATTAAACTATTATGAGAGTGTTAAGAATAAAGAATTATAAAGTTATATCAGTTCACCTCAGAGTATTTTGGACAGGCATTTTTCAGGCCTTACTCAACAACGTGTGGCGTTCACATCTCTCCAAATCCAATATGTGCCATTTTTGGCTTTACTGACGAAACTCGCTCCCTCAAAGGCAAATTCCATGTTGTTATAGCTTTCACTTCTCCTCTTGCTAGACGTCAGATATTGCTTTTATGGAAAGAACAAACGCCACCCACATTCAGTAGATGGATCAGAGACACCATGTCATTTCTGAAATTGGAGAAAATCACATACACTCAAAAAGGTTCTATACAAAATTTTGAGGGCGTTTGGAATCCTTTCTTGTCAAAGTATTAGAGCATTCAAAGCCCTCCCTTAATTTATTTATTTTCATTTATGTATGTATTTTCTTTTATGTATGTGGGTGTCTGTATTATTCTGCATTTGTATTGTACCTTATTGTACTTGTATTGTAATGTTTGACCAAGTATATACCCCTCTGTTTTTTTTATTTTTTTATTTTTTGTTTTATTTGTGTGTGTGTGTGTGTGTGTGTGTGTGTGTGTTTGTGGATTGTATGGGATAGGCTAGCTGAGGGTAAGAGGATGGGATGTCTGGGTAGCTATTATGATGATTGTATTTGTAATGTATAATTGTATTATTATTATTATTATTATTTTCTTTCTTGTTAAAATCAATAAATCAATAAAAGGTGTTAAAAGTAAAGTTATATCAGACAACAGTGTATAGGATTGTAGAGATATAAACTGAATATATTTACACCAGTGGGCCGGTAAATTGTGACCACTAGAGAGAGTTGTGAGTCACTCTGCTGGTCTCCCATGGTGATGAAAACTAATGCTACCAAGCCTTTGACTGAATGTCAGAATGTGAGAACCACTAAGAAACAAATTTTAAACTCAAAGAATGTGACAAAGTGATAAAAGCTGGAAGCACTGTTGTTGTTTTATGAGTGAGTGTGATTAAGAGGCTTATGAAGGTATAAAGGTATTATACGAGCTTATTATCTTTGCTAAGTCTGTTGTTGACACAGCTCAGTAAACTGTGACAGTTCGGACCTTGTTTGGACAATTCCAAATAGATCTTTTCAACTGTAGGAAAAATGATGGTGATTTGTAGTTTTACTGTGGCTGTTTTCTGTCTAAAAACAGAGCCAAGCTAACAGAGCTATAATGTAAACCAGGGCTGTCATTTTAATTCAGGGCCACGTACAGCCCGGTATTATCACAAATGGGCCGGACCAGTGAAATAATAACAGTGGATAAAGGAAAATTACATCATGAAAATGTTTACCTGAACCTGAAATTTCATAAGAAAAATAAGCAGAGTTGCAATAATATTATGCCTCAGCTTATCATTTACAACTTCACACTAAAACAATGACAAATATTTGTAGTTGTCATTATTTATAGCTTATTATGATAGTATCTTATTGATCCACTCCACTTGTGAATTGCTCTGTATGTAGCCCATCAAATAAATAGATTTTGACACCCTCAATTATTAATATTTTCAGTGTAATTTTTGCATTTCACAAATTCATTCCACGGGCCAGATTGGACCCTTTGGCGGGCCACGACCCATATGTTTGACACCCATGATGTAAATATCAGCTGACACAGCACATGGAGATTATAAGGAGATAATAAGCAGCTACAAGTTTTAGTGTGAAGAAGAAAACTTGATAATACCATAATGCAGATGTGTGTCAACAATGAGCTTTATACTTTATTCAATGAGTGATAGATGGATGATACATACTGTAGCATTCATTTATTGATGGTTTTGGTATCTGTATCCATGTTCTGATATGTTACTTCACCTTACTGTTGAAAGTTTGCAGTATCAGTAAAATATATACTGTATATATGTTTCCTGTTTGCAAAAATCCTGAATATGACAGACAGATGTAGACTAAACATATTATTCTACAGTAGTCTCTTTCACTGTGTTTTGAAGTAGACTCATAGCCATGTCCTTCAGTCCACTTCCCATAGATGACAGTGTACAGGGGGAGAGTTAAACTGCTAATTTTAAATACTTCTAAATGGGTTCTGCAGGTGAACCCTCTGGTCTGGACTTCATGGACAACCTTTTCTGTAATCAGGGATACACGTTGTTCTGCAGGGTCACATTCTCTGACCCCCAAACCCCACTTTACCTCTACGTATCCCTTCTAGAAAGTCTACTAGTTTATATACTCGGTGCTACTGTCAGACTCCCACCGCTCGGGAACCGAAATAACCTGATCCACATACCAACCCTCAAATAGAAAAATTATTCAGCTTTCCCCTCAGGCACCACGTCTCACTGAGATGACACTTTTAAATGTCAGATCACTTTCCAATAAGCTACTCCGATTGAGTGATTTTATTTTAAACCGCAACTTTATTTCATTTCTGTCTTAAATTTGGGTGAAATGACTTGATGTTAACTTTCCTGACTCTTTCTCTCTTTGTGGTTCATTCTCTGAACTGCGACTATCATAACTCTCCTTCTGTCAGTGTTTACCCTGAACGTTTTACTTGACTTGTCTTTTGTAGTATTTCTTTCTTTGTCATGATAATTCCTCACTATCATCACCTTATGAGATACTGCTTTTCATTCAGCGAGGCTATGTGGCTGGAATGATAAATGAAGTAGAGTGTGAATCCGTTTTCATGGTAGACTTATTTATGGATGACGCTGATATAAATGTCGGAGAACAAAATGGAATGAATGTCGTGTCCAGGTATATCTAATCTACGAACTTGTATTTTAACTTTTTTCAGGGTTGTACTTGATGGTAACGCATCAAAAACTGAAATGAAAATACTCAAAGACTGGGGCTGCTTCTGCTGCTGCTGCTTTTCCTCCCTAAATGATCTTCCTGAATGTTCTTCTCTTCTTCTTTTTCCTATATATTCATGCCCATCATCCCTATCTTTCTTTCTATGGGCTTCTGAAGCCACTGCTCTGATAATTAGCTTTCTAAGCAGTGTCCTTCCATTTACAGTTTAATGCAAACCAATTCACGTAGCAAGGCCCCTCAGGACACGGTTCCCTGCAGCACAACATTCTGCTGGAAAAACAGCAGTGCACTTACCGTCAAAGATTCACATTGATTTTGTAGGGGTTTGCAAAGCAAATTATAGTGTGTTGAAATGGAAGGAAGTTGCTTACAGAGATAAAAAGTTATGGTCAGGTAGTTTCCAAGCAAAAGAAAAGTCCCTCCATTAGAGGATTTACTGGACTATCATGAGCCTGGGGAGTTTTTTATGTTTAAAAAATTCAGAGAAGCTGAATCTACACATTAAAGCTGAAAATACCTCTCATCTCGACATCAGCAGTTGGCAGATTGTTGGCTATGCCTTGTGATGTTGGAGCATGCAAGCAAAATTCACATTTTCTAAATGATATTTTTGTGGTGGTCTTCTGAAAAGAGACCCTGGAAAATGGACAAAACCTATTTCCACAGAGATTTTGACATTTTCTAACAAAAAATCCAATGTAATACTTTACTTTTGTTAAACTCACAAAAGCCAAAAGAGACAAAAATACAAGACGTTCACGTTTTCACTGACAAGAGGATTTGCATTTTGGAAATATAAACACGTTGAGATATTGATGCAACACACTCAAAAAAATTGAGGGACAGAGGCTTGTTTACCTCTGTGTTACAGCGCCTTTACTTTTTATTAATGGGATTTTAGAATGTAATGTTTTTATTAATGTGTAAGGACGCAGGGAAGCTGGAGTCTATGTGATTGCTGCAAGGCTGAAAATATAAAGACCAACAACCACTCACACATGTGGGAAATTTAACCCATAAACACCCAGTGTACATAAACACCTAGTTCCCAAAGGATTTTTTTCTCTATATTTAACATTTCTTAGGTGATAAGTCACCATTTATTATTAAATAATCCTCTGTATTTTGCATTTTTTCCAGTGAAAATCAGGTATTTTCCCATTTTTTATTTACTGGTCATGTAGATGTTCATAAAACTCAGATTAAAGTTGAGGGTTATTATATCAAAACAGAGAAAACTGAAGAAAAAAGGAGTTTTTCAGTAAAATACACCATTAACTGAACATGAGCAAGTGTCTATGATGGCTGCTCTTTATCATACTCCATGGGTTTTATTGATGAATCAATGTTGTAGAAGATGACGGTGTTTCCACAGTAACTACGGAGCCTCTGAATGTCCAAATGGGTCATATCTGATGACCATGAAAAGATGACAAACTGCATTTTACACCAATTATTTACATGTACTGATAGGATTAGTGGATCAACAGGTATGATGTTTGGGTCTTAACCAATTGACCTATGAAGAGGTGCATGTTTTTGGAAGGTGGAGTAACCGGACTCGACCCACATAAATCTCCGCCGGCCAGTGTTGGGTTTGAACCCATGACCATAAGAACCACAAGAACCATGAGAGCCTCAAGTAGAATAAAAACCATAAGAACAAGAAGAACCTCAAGAACCACAAGAACCATGAGAACCACAAGAACAACAACAACATCAAGAATAATTATAGCCACAAGAACCATAAGAACCACAAGAACAATAAGAATCACAAGAACCACAAGGACCACAAGAACCAAGAGAACTTCAAGAACCTCAAGAACCATGAGAGCCACAAAAACCACAAGAACAAAAAGAACTAACTAGAACCTCAAGAACCATAAGAAAAATAAGGACCACAAGAACGACAATAACCTCAAGAACAATAACAACTCCAGTGACCTCAAGAACCATAGGAACCATAGGAACCATAGGAACCACAAGAACCACAAGAACCCCAATAAATGTAAGAACCAGAAGAACCTCAAGAACCATAAAAACCACAAGTCGCCCCATTTGTAAACTGAGGACACTAACTGTTGCACTTCTGTCCATTGTTGTTGTTTCAAGATGTCTCAGTGGTTTGACCTCAGACGTTATGCGCTAATATTTTCCCAGATGTTCTAAGACTCCCTCACAATATTGAAATACCTAAATTCTCTGGCAATTTGCCTTCTGGGTCAAACTGTTGAGCTGCAACTCACCTTTGGAATGACTTAAACAGACTAAAAACTCATTTTGCTGATTGCAGAATGTAACACAATAATGTAGCCTTTATATTCCATCACCTTTCAGGCTCATATTTTCTCTTCTCTAAAATCTATAAAATAAAAATCTATATTTTTTTTGCTGTATGTAAAATTAAGCTTAAGTTGATGGATGAAAACCGTCAAAATCTATTCTTTGTTTTTGCAAATTTATAATAAATTCAAGCTAATTTAACAAAACAGATTTTAATTTTCATTGCAGCTGAGAAAAGCCTTTTTGTAGAAATGGGGGTTTTGTATTTGTTCAGCATTTAAAGCAAGATGCATAAGTCATGAAAACCATGAATCATGAAGTTGTGACTGAGCGCTGTGTGCAGCCGGTGACTCATTTCAGCAGGCATACTGTTACAGTTAAGTATGATGCAACTGCAAGCTGTGGGCGTCAGCATTATGTGCGAAGAATTTGTCCATTAAGTGAGTTCACACATAGTTTTATATACTTTATCTAGGCTGTAGATTGTCCTGCATACACTAGTCCAATTATGATACTTTTTCTTGTGCAGCGTGCATGTGTGTGTTTAGAGGACTGCAGGTGTTGTTATGTCACCTACCGTATATCTCAGGCAAAGCAGAGGAGGAGAAGAATAATAATAGTAAGTAATAAATAGAAATGTGAAGGTTAAGAAATGAGAAAACTGGAAGGAGGAAACAATGGGATTAAATAAAATGTCAGGATGCATCAGTCCACAAGGGAGTCATTTGTGTGCCGGCAGGGCTCCAGACTGACTTCTTCTCTTATTACCACGGAAGATTTTAGGAGCAACACTTGAATTTATGTACAACAGAACACGTATTTTTTTCCATCTTAACAGCATCACTGATAAACAGCACCAAAGTCTAATAATGACCGTCCCTTTTTCCAGCCTCTAGAGTCTGTAGACCAGGATGCAATCTGCTCTGGTGGGACTCGACTGCACTTAAAAAAGTGACAGTTGTTATTAGAGTTTGGAGCCGTTTTATTAAAAACTAGTGTTCCCTTATGTAGTGGCAGGTACATATACAGGAATATTAAATGTCACGTCATACATTGAGCATACCTCTGATTCCTTTTCTTTTTCTGCTGAAAGGGGAGCTGTAGGTCTGTCAGTTTCATGCTGCTGTTGTGCTTTATGAGTATTTTGTGTTTGTGTGTAAGATTTTAACCCATAAATCCCAGTACTAATTTTGTAGCAGTTCCCAAAAGATTTTTTTCTCTCTATTTATCCTTTCTTAAGTGATTTATCACCATTCATTATTATATTATCCTCTGCATTTGACACTTTTCACTATAAATCATGTATTTTCCTATATTTAATTTCCTATACTTAATTTAGATGCTCATGGAAACTCAGAGTAAATTCAAAGGTTAAAAAGAAAACTGAAGAAAAAGTGACTTTTTTGGTAAATATATCATTAACTGAACATAACCCAAGTGTCTCCATCCACTGTCATTGATCCAACTCCATGGGTTTTACTGGTGAATC
>JAPQRQ010000007.1:6064367-6093572 GCA_037367365.1 Apogon talboti | reverse complement strand
ATATTTATCTTTTTATCTTTTCTGCACTCTCATTTTGTTTAATGTTTTATTCTCTATGATTTTAATGTAATTTTATGTAAAGCACTTTGAATTGCCTTGTGTATGAATGGTGCTATATAAATACATTTGCCTTGCCTTGCCTTGTCACAGCAAGAAGGTCCTGGGTCCAGGCATTTCTTTCAGTCAATCAAATTTTATTAATATAGCACTGCATCATAACAAAAGTTATGTCATGACACCGACAGAATCCTCCAGGAGCAAACATTTGGTGACAGTGGCGAGGAATAACTTCCTTTTAACAGGAATAAACCTGGAGCAGACCATCAAACTCTGGAGGACGGACCAGTTGGGGTTAAAGAGAGAAGGTTAAAAGAAGAGAGAGAGAGAGAGAGAGAGAGAGAGAGAGAGATTTTGGGGGAGGGGAGACACATGGATGCACAGCAAACTCAACAATAACTGTTATTAACTAGAACTGCTGTTACTAATATAACTACCAATAACTAGTACAAATACCCATAACCATTAGCACTACTACAAATACAAGTTCTCTCCTGGTACTGCAGTGTCCTCCCATCCCTCAGACACCTGCACCGTAAAGGGTTGCTTGGTTAGTACAAATTGCCTATGAGTACAAATGTGAGAGTAAGAGAGATGTTTGTCTCTATATGTCAACTCTTAGATGAAAGATCATGAAGGATTATTTTATCATAGCTCATTGTGGTTTTAAGTTTAACCTGTTTCAGTTTAAAGATATTGTCAGTACAGATGATTTTAGGACAGGAAACATCTGTAACCATAGAAACTATGGATTCTTAAGTAGATACACGCCTAAGAAACAACAGACACACACACATGAAATTACTACTTGTAGGAAACAGATGTGAGCTGGGGGTTGGTTGGCTCACATTGGAATTCATGACCCAAACCGGTTTGAACAGGAGCCAGAGCTTGCGTTATCTAAACTCCAACCCTATTGTTCGAGGCTGGATTCTAAAAAGTCAAAATGTAAACACACCCAGGGATTGGGGCTCAGTTTTATTGAGACTTCAGCTGAGTGTATGCTTTACCTGTGACCAGAATAAACTTTGTTAAACTGAGACCATGGCGCCTCCAGACTCATCTTTGGAGCTTCCAATAAAAGAACACGCACAGTTCCAATCAACATGTCCATGGTGTACCATAGCTTCATCCAGTCGTGGCTTAGCTAGGCTCCATCATCACTGTAGCCAATCAGGATTAAGCAGAAAATGGATGACATTTTACCATCAGTGTCAGTTAAGAATTTTGCAATCAATGCATCCCTACTTTTACCTTAAGACTTTACCTTAAGCTGTTCATCTTTAACTGATGTCATTGTCATTGTGTGTTTTATCTCAGTTATATCAGTTGCCTCTTTGTCAATAACAATAACATGGTTTTGCTTTTGTGCATCTACAATTTCAGTGTCCATTTGACTGCCCTATTCTTTTGTGAAGCTGCACAAAAGAAAAATAGTGACAAAAGTACTCTATTTGGCAATGTTCACTTGGACTGAAGGATGAACAGACTGATCTCCATCACTGTAGAATTATCATAATGTTCTGCAAAACACAGCCAACTCTGGCATTAATCAGAACTCAGAAACTCAGCAGATTATGACACTATTTCATATTTGATTAGATACTGAATTGGTGACACCAGTCTTGGTGTCCACCTTGAAACTGTGGACGTGTATGAGACACATTTTAGGATTTAAGGCTTTTTCACTGTAAAGAAGACCTCCATGTCATCCTTGAATTGTTTTGTTGGATGTTCAAGTGTTTCCTCTTCCCACCAGAGCCTGTTGGTCCTAACCATCACAGCAAAGACACCTCTTATCCCTGATCATTTTCACAGTCCACTTCAATAGAACTCATTGTACTTCTTGTTCCGTTGTGTTGTTTTTTTTGTCAGTTTTCTTCTTGAAAGGTATTCTTTTAGAAGCTCTCCAAATCCAAGGTTTTTTTTTCCTGGTGTTGACTAAATTACATCATCTCCAGCCACCTCTGAACTGTGCTCTGTCTCATCTTCTCTCCTACCTTGTCATTAGCCTCTGAAGAACCTTCTTGCCTCTGCAGTTTCTCCTGGACTGAAGGTTTGAAGTAGATAGTAGGTAACGGACACACAATTTAACAGTCTGAGCTAAAATGAACACTTACGTTATTTAAGCCAATTTTTCAGATGTCATCTTAGTGAGAAGTATAAATGCAAATACTGCAAATGGATTGAACTTAAACCTCTCCCTTTTTCAATGCACTGTTTGAATATTCTCATCCCTGATGTAAGTGTGAATTTTTCACAATCCACTCATGTGTGTAAAAGATAAATATGGGTTAAAAACATCTTTTAATACCAACTCATGTATGGCATATATGAGCACTTTATAGTGGCTGAGCCTCTAAAATGTCAAAGAACTGCTGCAAACTTTGCCACCGGCATTTTTCACAGTCCCCGATTCCATCAAGTTGATAGCCTTAGAGTTATTTTAGCTTTTTCTCAGATTTCATTTATTCCAAGCAAGTAATGCATCAAAGATGCCCTTCAAGCAGATCGTCATTGGATTGAAAGGAAAAAGCATGAATATGAAAACAAGGACGCACTCCACAAGAGTTCAAAAACAAGTGGGAAAAAATAACTTTTGGTGTAACGGGTGAAAAAGGGAAGTGCCTTTTTGTGACTTTTGTGTGTCCTTTAGAACAACACAGACTAACTGCAGCTCCTGGACACAATGGGCTCAGGTTCAACAGAGTGCAGTGTATTCATTAAAGCTCTGTTCTGTAGGATCATTGACCAAGATAATAAATCTCATTGACTCTGACATTGTGCTTGGTTTCGTTGAATTTATGAGACCTCAGTCCTGTGCAGGGTGCTTAGCGGACCTCGATGAGCATCAGTGACATGATACGCTGAATTATTTCAATGACTCATATGTATACTTGGATCCTGTTTTACAAGGACTCCAGTAACCCTGATCATAGAGTTGACTCTGAATTGCCAAGTCAGGCCTTTAAACATCTATGTACATGGTCACAGCTCACAAATTACAGATGTCACATGATCCTATCACCCAACAGAAGTGGTTTCTATAAGACAGGCTGTAGAGGCAGTGAATCTTTCATACAAAAAGGAACATTTTTTGGTTTTGAAGGATTGACGACGGTGGTGCAGTGGATAACACTGTCGCCTGGGTTCCATTTCAACCAGGAACCTTTCTGTGTGGAGTTGGCATGTTCTCTCTGTGTTTGCGTGGGTTCTCTCCAGGTACTTCGGCTTCCTCGCACCATCCAAAGACATGCACTGATAGGTCAACCTAAAAAAACTGCCCATAGGTGTGGATGTGACAATGATTGGTTGGTCATCTCTATATGTCAGCCCTGCAATGAACTGGTGAATCGTTCAGGGTGTATCCCGCCTTCGCCCATAGGTAGCTGGGATAGGCTCCAGTACCCCCTAGCACCCCTGAGCGAGGATAAAGCAGGTTCAGAAGATAAATGAATGAATAATGAACTCTGTAATACTTCATCTCCATCAGCTACAGCAGAGTATTTGCATGTGTTTCCTCTAAGCAAATGTGGAAACAGACTCCAACAAATTCTACTGTTATATTCACTGCAACCAAAACAAGCCAAACAGAAAGTTCACCTTCATGATCAGTTCTGTAAAAATAGTCAGTGCTGTCTTTTTATTGGCGAACCTGTCTTGTAAAGGTGCTGCTGGATTCCTCACTTCACCACAGGAACAGGAGTGTAATGCAGTGATAATGTACCGCGGCACATAGGTGTGGGTGTGATCATTAGTGTAACTATTCCTTCACATAGATATTGTATTCAAGACTGCATCTGCAGTCTAGAATATGACCTTAAAAACCTTTTCCTTGTCAAGATGTTTAAATAGGAACAAGGCATAGGAGGTGGTGACAAGGGACAGATATGACAGAATGAGAAACCTGTTGTTGTGTCCCATTTCCAATCCAATGTAACAGCTGTGTTTATTTTTGTAGCCTTAGTCACATCTTATTGTAGCCCTCACCATCATCTTTTCCTAATGCTAACTGAGTCATGTTTAGGACTCAACCCAGCTAAAATTAGCCATGACGTTATCATAGCCTACATGTGACAATTATGTATCATCAGTTGTATTTTCTGTCAAATTAGACACCAAGAATTGTCAAAACAAGCTCTACCAAAGTTGTATATTTAATAATAAAGTTACTTGGTATAGTCAAGAATGTGACGGTTTAAAGGAGCAGTTTGGGATTTCTTGTAGTTCCTACTCACAGACAGCACTGCATTTTCTTTGTACTTTATGCATTCCATTTTGAATGACTTCATTATTATTATTATTATTATTATTATTATTATTATTACCATTGCTTATTAATTAGACCTTTGTTTTTTGCTGGCCTGAAGGGCTTCAAACTTCTTCTTCTCAAAAAATTGGACCTTGGCCCCGTAGACCCTTTCATTAAGCCCAGAGGTGTCAAGTAACAAAGCACAAATACTTCATCAACTTACTTAAGTAGAAGTTTTGGTTATCTATACTGTACTGGAGTAATAATTTTTCAGCCAACTTTTTACTTCTACTCCTTACATTTTCATGCAATTATCTGTACTTTCTACTCCTTACATTTTAAAAATAGCCTCGTTGCTTTCAGCTTGTTTTCATTCCGGCTTGTCATTGTTCAAATAGAAAAAAAAAAAAAATCCAGATAAATCGCACCATTGTGATAGAATGAATTTGATTGTGGTTGGATGAGGAGTATAAACATATACCATTCTGACACCCTATTGGTTTGTACGCGAT
Organism: Apogon talboti; assembly: GCA_037367365.1. Classification (NCBI taxonomy): domain Eukaryota; kingdom Metazoa; phylum Chordata; class Actinopteri; order Kurtiformes; family Apogonidae; genus Apogon; species Apogon talboti. The sequence continues at coordinate 6,088,751 of JAPQRQ010000007.1, read as the reverse complement.
CCATCACACCTGCACATGACACAAATCAGGTCACACTCCAGTGAGGACATAGCATACGTATGTAGCCTAGCATGAAGATGTCCGTGGCAGAGACTCAAGAGAACTCAAGCGAAATGTCCCAACCAAGCACCAGCGAGGAGGTTGGTAGTACTGTGCATCCCAAATTTTTCAACATTAACATTTTAATAGAAAATTATAGTCATTATGGCCTTTATAAAACTGTTTTTTGGGGAGGTGGGGTAGTGCACTATAGACCACTGTGGCACGGCCTAAACTTTTGTCCTAATGGCATTTTTTCCCCTTAAATTTACTTGTATACTTTAAGTAGTTTTGAAACCATTACTTTTACACTTTTACTTGAGTAAAAAGTTTGAATTGATACTTCAACTTCCACAGAAGTCTTTTTAAACCCTAGTATCTATTCTTCCATCTGAGTAATGAATGTGAATACTTTGGACACCTCTGATTAAAGCCGATGTTACCAACCTTGGCCTGTGAATGGACTGTGACTGTAAATCAGCAAACCCTGATGTAAAATGAGGTTTCTTAGACCGAAGGCTTCTCTTGAAGGTCACGTCCTTTTAATTAGCTGCTGATTTTGAAAGTGTTATACATGCTTTTATCACAACTAGTCTTTAGTATTGCCATGCCCTTTATGTCGCTGTTAATCAGGCCTCTTTGACACATCTATAATTGGTCCAAAATGCTGCTGCACATCTCCTAATGCAAACTTGAAATCAAGAGCACTTTATTCCTAAACCAGTCTGAGTTATACACATGATTTGGTTTTTATTAGTTTTTATGGTCTTATTTACCGTCTTTTATGTGTGTGTCTAAATAAAAAAAAAAACATTATATTTTCCCTATATTCGCACTAAGTGACAGTTCTATTTAGTCCTATTTATTTCTATGTACAGTATTAATTCTATGTGCAGTACTTGCTAAACACTGTTCTTACTAGATATGCTTTATAACTAAGGACTGGATTGGATTTCTTCTGATTTCCATGAATGTAGCTTTATACCTCAGTATGAATCCCACATTAATCAGTTGGTATAAAGACTTAAGGTTCCAGCCACGTATTTTTTTATTTTGTTTTCTCATGCTTCTGGCTACATGATGAATCTTTCCTTATCGACGGAATTGTAGAACTAACTCAGCCATGTTGAATCGATTGAATCTGATTCAGGTTACAGGTTCACATCTATTTCTATGATGTGTTTGTCTTTGAAGATGCTGTAAATTATTCTTTGTTATTTTACGTCTCTGATTTCTGGCTGCCATCCTTTGTCTTCTTGTTCTATTCTTATAACAATGTCTGCTGTTGCAACACATTTTCTAATATGAAAGCTAAAGTTCATGAACCAAACCCCTTGTCAAATACAAATGAAAGGCCTTTAAAGTATTGCACTGAGAGTCTAGACTTAAGCCCGGCAGACTCCCCAACACCCACCTCTGTCCTTTAGACGGCTGTTTCATTGGTTCTGTCATGTTGGCCTCGACTCAAGGCCCATCTGGCATTTTGCCACACTGTACGTGGTTAGTTACTTTTTAGCTGCCAGGGGTCATGAATGCTGGCTCTCTTTTACAAATGTTTCAGGCAAGACTTCACTGGGATCTTTGGGTTCAACTCCAAGGATACTGACCTCCTTTCTGCTCACTTAAGTTAAAACAACTTACTCCTATAGACCAGAGAGGGAACAATTTTCCTTTTAAATATCAGATGATATAATTCTTTGCACTTTTGCACCTATTGTTAACCACAGTGATGCTTATCCTTACCAGGGCTGCATCTTTTCCAACAAAGAGCTCTACCACATGGCTAGTAATTGGATAGCTGGGTGTATAGCTCAGCTGGCATGATATTCATTACTGTCTATTTCTTTTTGTGTGTAAGTGCATGTGTCTCATTAGACGGTGCACCAGTGCCATTATTGAAGCAGGGGTCATTTCCTAATCCTCAAGGGGTCACATAGACATACACTGAGAACAGATGACACAGCACACAAGGCCATGTTGTCATGAGAAAGGAGGTAATTAGGGCTACTATCAGTGTTCAACCTAAACATGGTAACACTGTCGAAAGCATGTATGGATTCTCAAGGAAAAAAGAGAAAGGTTATTTTTCCACAGTGGTGAGCTGGGACCATTTTTCAGCCCGGGAGTTTCATATCCAATCGGCCCACAGACAGGGGGTAATACTTATGGGTTAGCTGTTTTTCAAGTTATAAATATTCATGCACTGTGCACGTTATATGTGCACACCTCTTTCACGCACTGGGATTCTCATCAGTAAGACACTTATCCACTAGTTCAAGGGTGTTCTTTATGTCTTTAGTTTTCTATATGTACTTTTTCTTTCTTTGTTTAAGACATAGGTTTTTCTTTTCCAAAACATACCTTGACATGTTTCGCCAAAACATGTCAAGGCATTAAATCCACTGTTTATGTGCTGTCTGTAACAACTAGCTATCATAGCTCAAAGTCAAAAGAGTTAAAACAGTAAAAGTATAAGTATTGTACGTATAAATAATTTATTAGAAATTTAAATACTTAATAAAAAAATGAATATATTTTGCTTTTGTTAAAAAAAAATCGTTTTTACAAATATGTAGGCTGAGCACAACAAGAACACCAATAACATATTTCAAAAGTCACCTTAAATAAAACATCTGAATTAAAATTGAACTCAACATGGAACAACTCAAATGAAACTCCAGCATCAATGTGTGCCTGAGGAGTGCACTAGTATCTGTAACTTTATCTACAGTATGACCATGTCGTTGTCAATTGACATTAGTATGGCTTTCTCAGCAGACATAAGCATGAATGCCTCCAAGTGTTCCTGATGAAGTGTGCTCCACAACCTGCTTTTGACAAATTTGAGTGTTTAGAAACTTCTCTCACACGCAACCTGGGAGATAGAGAGGGTCAACAAAAATGTGTATGCCAGCCCAATGACATGGTAGGCATCTGTGAGCAAATTGTAGTGACCTAGTACTAAGTACACACAAATCACACTGTTTCTGCAGGAAGCCCAAATCCTATTCTATTTCTAACTCAGGATCACCTGTGTCATCCTCACCCCTCAATGCCATCTCAGTACCTGCCCTGACAGTGTAACCATCTAGTGAGGCCTTTTTCACCCTGTCCCACTGAGCTGCAAGACTTACACAACTCAGCCTGCAAAGAGCTCACTGTTGCCCTTTCATCAAACCTAATCAGACATTTGCTTATCTGCTGGAGGGATGAACTCCCCAGTCCATTCATATGTATTATTGGAAAGTTTTTAGGGTCAAGTCAGACAAAATCCAAAGTCAGTTTGCCATTAGCTGCAAACCTCCTCTCAAAGCTTCCTGTCAGTGTCCAGGATTACATTGTGGACAGTGATCTCAAATCCAGCACCAGGTGAGGCTACTGGCTCCTCCTCTTAGAAGTCTCCTGGCAGTCTTTTCTTTTTTCTGACACGTTTCTGTGGAAGCTCTGTTTGCACCACAAGGTCACTGTCTGCCTCTTGGAGCTTTCCATTTGCCCAGTGCACAGAAACATCAGCTGCCCTTTTCATAGCCTCAAAGTCTCGGACACAGTGCTTCAGGCTATCCTGTATTACCTCAACAAGCCTCTGAGCAGATGAAATGTCCATCCCTTGTGTTTGTATATTTGGACAGTGGGGATGTACGCTCATGAAGAAAGGTTTGAGCCGTTAGTATGATCTCAAATTTCAAAAGAGCTATAAGGAAGCCCTTTGCTCGACCCCTCCCTGTTGGTTTTATGGTGCCATCTTCCAAAACTGATTCTGAGGTCAGCAGAAGGTCAACATACAATGCATCTTGGGGATTCCGAAGACTTTTCTTAGAGCCTGGTCCTTTAGCCCACCTATTGGAATCAGTCTTCTGTGGCACCTGTCCTTACTGACCTCCTCCCACTTTGGCATTCTTTTATTTGACTCTCAGAAAAACAGCAATGTCATTGAGAAAGGAAAAGAGGGACGCTCTTTCACCCACACTGCCTGTAGGGTCTGACAGTACTAGATTAAGGACATGTGTGTAGCACCAAACATGGATGTGCGTGGGGGGACTGTTGAGACAAAAAAGCAGAGAATCCTTGATATCCCTATTGCAGTAGAGTCGCCCACACATTTGAGCTTGGGTAGTGTCTCCTTTAACAGGTCAAGAAAGTACCTGCCTGTGGATTCCTCACAGTTTATGACACCAACCAAACATTCACGTGTGGTATCTGTCACATATCTCACAATGACAGCACATTGATCAGTTGAGGTGAAATCTTGTGTGGTATCTATTTGGATGGAAGATGTACCTGCCTCTCTAACCTCATCGGCTATTGTGATCTTAATCAACTGGATAAGAGAATCCGCAACTTTACCACCAATCTTGTTGGATATTAGAGTCACCAGTGAACCTCTCCCCTTTGCTCCTCTCTCCTGATGCTTCTTGCTCTGTTCAATGCAGCTGTTGATATGTTGCTGAAGACACAGATCATATCGGCTTAAGAGTAAAAGCAGCTCTAAAAAGTAGCCATGATTCACAGCACTGTTCTCAAGCAGATATCAGCCCTCTGTAACTGAGTCCACATTTGCCTAAAACCTTAATGACATCTATAATCTGATCCATCACCTGGCACTTCTTCATTACCTGCTAATGGTGTAAGGATATTTACTTGCCCACCAGAAGGCTGTCTACATCTGCCTTTTTAGCAAACATGAAGTAAGCATCAGCACTGTCTCTGGAGTTTACCTTTCTCATGCTCCTGTATTCTTTGATGAAAATGTTTCCATGTTTTCATGCCATGCTTTATAAAGGCACTTTCACTGGTAGCAGGTGCATACGCCAAACGTACAGATCAATACAGTGATTGTGTTTTCTCTGAGTAAGTTATCCATTTTCTGTTTGTACCATGTTTGGTGTGAACAATTTTGGCTAATAGGGGCTCTTTAGTGGGCTGCCGAGGGTGGAAGTTGAAAAACATGACAAGGTCCTTGGTTTGGGGACAAACAGAATAATCAAAAGGCTCAGTCTCATCTACACTTGCCTCTTCCTGTCCCTGATGGATACTATGATGAGCTTCTGTGGTCTCTCTGGGCACTGTCTCCCGTTCACTGTCCCTTCTCTCTGCATCTGGTTCAAATTTGGAAGCAATGAGAAATATAGAAAAATGACATAAAATGCAAGTTTTTCTGACAATGCATCTACAGTATATGCACCACACAATGAACCATGGGACAGTATCGGTAAACACACACATGCACACACAAAGCACACACACACACACACACACACACACACATACATTTTAATTGTGCACACAGTTTCACTTACCACTCTCAGCAGTGCTTGTCCCCTCCCTAACATCTGTTTGATCTGTAATTATTTTTATTTATTAAACTACATTTTAAACACATATATATGCACTTTATTTATGTACACTGTTTCACCTATCACTCCACTCAGCAGTGTCAGTACTTGTCCCATCCCTAGCGTCAGTGTCATCATCATTTTCAACTTGGCTTTGCTGCTCAGATGCTACAAAAAGCATGCAATTAAAGGATTAGTAGGCTCCTATTGCAACTAAATTATGTATTGTTACATTATGTATCTTTTTTTCCATTAATAAAATGATATACAATATATCAATCCAATATGCGGAAAGCTGAATTGGTTAAATACTGTATAGACTATTCAGAGCATCCAAGCCTGATATGAGCATACATTAATTAGCTATACCTCCAGCCCTGGGCCTTTACCATTTCCCCTCTTCTGTCTTCTTGAAAAAATTTCTGTGATCTTCGCACACTTGGCAGCATCCTCCTCTGCTTTCTTATTCTGTCTTTTTCAGCCCCACCTAGCCTTTTTCTGTCCATCTTTTCACGGGCCCCAGGGCCACTCCTCCTCTCTGATACAGCCAGCCTCAGCCAGGAGCATGCTGCTATATTGGACTCAACCAACTTTAACGAGTTCAGAGGGGTTTTCAACGTGTAATGGTATCTCCCTATCTCAGTTTGAGGGAAAGAGAAATGCGATGCGAAACGAGTATTCTCAGTCATTATTTGGTGGATTTTTGTGAATGAAAAACATTTATACAAATTAACAGCCCAGGCTACATGTTGCAGCCCAGTTGAATAAATATCTCAACTGTGAGGGGCCATATATATATATATATATATATATATATATTCTATGTATGTATTAAATGGGACCTGCTGCAACACCTCAAGTTGTCACCAAAACCACCTTTGTTTATTTTATGTCTTATAAGCTTGAGTCATAATTTGTTAGTCATGAAACCAACAAAATCGGAATTTGGTCACCACAACCGGTGCTGCACTCTTGGGAACAGCAAAACTTTATACTCAGATATTAAACCTGTACCCTGAGCTGTCCATGTTTTAAGTTTCAGAACAGTTAAGTTAGCACTGCCCAGTTTTTGTCTCTCATCATTCTTTCCTTAATGGATTTCAGGCTAAACTTCACAGAGACAAATGCACCAAAAGGCAACGACGAGGTATGTAGACCCATTGACTGTATAGTAGATAAAGTAATTGTGATAATTAGTTAAGGAAGGAAGTTAACCTGTTCCTTCCCACCTAATTTTTGATCATTTTTGCCTATTTACCAAGTTCCAAAGCTTAAAACTGAAGAACCACAAAGCCAAAATTAATCAACGACACCTCATTTGAAAGGTAATACCTACAGTTTCATAAAATTTCTGTTTTTTGGTGTGTAAAGTACAACATACTAAATGAGGTTATATGTAGCTGAAACAGGTTTTTATTTATTCACTCTTTGAATAGGACTATAATTAATCATGGAATGGACCAGTAAAGTGACCTCATGACACCAAACAGGTAGGAAGTCACATTAGCTTTGATAACTATCCAGGTGATTCTTTCACTTATTGGGTTTTTGTGCTCAGTAATACAGTAAAATAAACTTAACAACACACTTGCACAGAATGTCCCCGTTCTAACAAGGCATAGCATGTCTGTATTGGCAAAGGTTTTATTGAAGAAACTTTAATGCATTTAGTATAAAATGACGACTGGATCTCCAGAAATCCAGATGGGAATGGAGAGATTAAAGTGGAATCTTGTTAAAATCAAACTTAACTTGGACCTCTATTACATCTATAAATTACTGTATAAATTCAAATACATTAGTGTAACCTGTAACACTGGCTCACTATGAAATGTTCACATCATTCTATCTAACATCATAAGTGAATTTTTCTTAGTGCAATTCTTCACATCATTAGAGATGATTATTCATGCATTATAAGTCTATGAAGCCTTCTTTTATGATTTAAAATTGATATTTTAATAATATTTCAGAAAGAGATTTCCATGATGTTTACAGTTTCAATGCAGAATGACCCTGACTGAGCTGAGAGTGGATCGATGATATGTAATGTGAATGAAAGGGCAGAGTTCCTAAATTTATTACTGCAGCACATCATAACAATAAAGTTGGTATTAATGTTGAGTAAAAGCTAAATTAAAACTAACAGGCTATAAAACAAACTGTGATCCACTCTGCTGGACTCTCATCAGTGTTTTTGGATATGCGCCATCATATAGTTTGTATGAATGAGGAGATTAAGTGACATATCAGTGAGCTCCTGTAGATATCTGGAGGGTAGGAGACACACACAGAAACCTGGGGGTTGTTGAAGCAAACCTTCCAGCCTGCAGGGTAAGTTCAGTATGTTGCCATAGCAACTGACTCAGCATTAAGCTGACTCACTTTGTGACAGTGAAATCCCTGAGTTTCCCCCTCATCTCAGGTTTAATGAAGTCAAAGTTTTGATTGATTGACAGATTTTTAAAATGGGACAGTTATATTAATGAACATTCACACGTAAATACAAGAGTTTATGCTTGAGTCCCATTGGCAGGTTAAAAAAAACCAAACAGAAATAATTTAAAAAACTTACCAATAACATAATACCATAACTGAACACATAGTGCACACAAACAGACAAAAGCTGGGGGACCAAGGCAAGACACCAAGCATGAATTGTTTAAGGTTTGCACATGATTATATTGTAAATATCCCTTTGTTGCTATTACACATATCCTATCACTATTGCAGACTGTTATACTGCACATACCCTCTGTCACCATTACACATGCCCCTCTGTCACTGTTACACAAGATTCCACTACATTTAACCCTCTGACACTATTACACATAATTGTATTGCACATTTCCCACTGACAGTATTGCACATGATCATATTTGCACATTTATCTTGATCATTATTGCATATATCCCTGTCTTGATCAAACATAAATACACTATAACTGTCCCTTTAACACTATTGCACATAACCCTTTAAAACTATTACACATTGTATTGCACAAAGCTCAGGTTTATCCATTAAAACCAATTACACAGAGTCCCCAAGAACAAGCCTCGTCAATAGACAAACAAATTACAGGGTTATGGTCACAGTTCTGATTTTCCAACAGCCATGCTTTGAGATGTTTAGTAAACACTGTCACTAAACTTACTTTATAAAACTGATACTTCAAGTTCTTGATTGGCTGAGCCAGATTTCACGCTGCTGTAAAATACACTATAAACACACACCTGTGACTTCATCACATCTAAACTCTCAATGACAAACACATTACTTTAGAAAGTTTAATTTTGTTGGGAGTTTCGATTTACTGGCAGTTCTAGGTGTGGGTGAGGAGGAACAGATGGACAGGATAGACAAGGGGAAAAAAGAGGAAACGATGGTTTGTTTGGTGGTTTCAGATCTGATAAAGGAACCGTACAAAAGAATGGAACTAACTCAGAGGCGGAGAAAGCACTGCAGTGATGGGGCAGATATGTGAATCATCCATGCAATGAATTAAGATGAGAGGACATGGTGTAGTACTTATGAAAATGCTGCTCTGTACACAACGGAACACTACTGTGGGGCAGCTGTGGTTCAGGAGGTAAAGCAGGTCATCCACACGTACTGAAAGCCTGTCCTTGAGCACCGCTTCACTGGCGTGTGTGTGTGTGTGTGTGTTTGTGCATTTGTGCGTGTGAATGTATGAATGTGACACACTGAAAAGCACTTTGAGTACCACCTAGGTACAAAAGTGCCATTGAAATCCCAGTCCATTTACTTCAACAACTGCGCAATTAGGCAAATGGCAACATCCAGATAAATAATCAGTTCAGCCTAAAGCATAACTTTCTTCTGCGTTTGTGTGTTGCATAGTAACCTCTTTGATAAATGCCTCTGAAGAACTACCTTTCTTGGTGGAAGGAAGTTTATTTGTTATCAATATATTATTGCACTTTTTGTGGCATTGTGTTTATTTTATGAAACCTTGGCGGGTAGATGCAGTAAGTATTTTATAAAAGCAATAAGCCACTTGAAGCTGGGATTTACAGTTATTTTATTCAGAAACAGGGCATAGGTGTTTCTAATTTGCCTTTTCACTACAGGGCATAGTAAATGGACTTGAGTTACCCTGTGGAAGTTTTCAGCACCAGAAATCAGTTTGATGTCTAAAAATATCCGACTGCAATTTGTATCTGGAACAATTAAGCAGCTGGCTGTTGAAATGTGACCGAGCAACACAATTTTTAGTAAAAGGTGGACTAAGCAATTCCTGTAGATGTTTCTCAACAGTTAAGCTTGTTCCTGCAGTGCTCTTTTCGAATCTCCACCCCTAAATTTCAGCTCCTCCCACTACTAATTGGCTGCAACATTGTTGTATGAATCATTCATGAATTAACTGAGAACTGAAGTGATCTGGACATTAAGACAACGCAAAGGGCAAGGACAACGGCTCCAAAATGAACACAATTTTGAAGTATTGTAAAGTAGGAATACCAGACAATGACTGCCACTGGGTTTGTCCAAACAGTCCTGGTTCCCACAGACTTACATTCAGCTTCTCTCTACAAATCAATAATATTTTTTCTGGACTCGTCCCAGTCTCATCTGTTGTACTTGGAAGCTCTAATAAGTGATTTATCATGAAACTTTCGCTCTGTTAATCAGATCTCAGGTCAGATAGAAGGCTTTGGTGTCTGCTGTGTAGGGTTTTGATTGACAGGTCTGTATGACAGCTCGCTCACCTACTGAGTCAGACTTTCCAAGCATCTTTATCTTTAATAAAACTTTTTTTTTTTCCCTTGACAGACAGCTCCACTGTAGTTGTGGTTAATAGATTCCACTAACAAGACAGTAAAATAACTGAGAGGCAGCGCTTTATGGAATTCACTGTTTTGCAGAGTCTGTAAGCTAGCGTTTAGCATTAGCTCACCTTTGACCCTATGCAAGACACCAACATGGCAAAAGTCAAATTGAACTACAAGCTTCTAAGTGGCAGCTCAGAAACCAGTGAGTGCTGCAAGGTTTATTCTGTACACATGTTGTAAACAAATACATTTTCCTCATAGAACACAATGATAAAAGACATATCTGTAAAACTGCTGACAGGAGACCTACAACTACATAACATTTAAGTTTTATGTGTTAAAAAAACATTTTAGAATCTCTTTGGTCTGTGAAATTTCTGTTTGAAGAGCAGATTTCAATTTTATGTATTAGTATGGCATCCACTTATAATATGTCCATGAGATCAGTCTGCTCCACTTCACTTTTCCTACTCATACCAGTTTAAACCAGTCTGCTTACCCCACCTTAAAACAAAACACACTTACCTGCATTTGGAAAATCATGTAATAATATATTGCCTTTTGCTGTTTTTTTTTTTTTTTTTTTTAATAGAGACATTCCAGTTCTGAACTTGTTCATTATTGAGTAATATGCTAGATGTCAATCACTATATATCTTTAATGGGTTAAAATTAGCCAATGCATTGCTTGCGCTCCACTGGGACGAGATCAAGCTGTGCTGTGAATACATTCTTTAGGATAACTTAAATCAGTCAGCGTGGCTCCTGCTGTGAAAGACACATGGCCTATCATAGGTAAGCTGATGTAGCATTATCTACCCATTATCAACTGGGATATGGAGGGTTCTGTGTGAATAATTTATTACCCTGTCCAAAGTATTTATGTACATTTAAGAAGTGCCAATTTGTCACCACCAGACACTACATTTGGAGTTGTTGCATACAGAAAAACAGCTTCCACTGCCTGAGCCAGTCCAGCTTGCCTGAACTTTCCAAAAAAACCCAAAAAAACAAAACAAAACACTGAAAGGAAAATAAGTGTCATGAATCGTGCAATTCAAACATTCTTGTCATTTACAAGCAAGTACAAGTAAAAATGTAAATGAGTGATTCATGGATGTTGATCGGGGGTATTTAATACACAGTGCCGGTAGCAGGATTCATTTGGATTGACTAATTGCTACTCTTACTCAGTGTTACATGATGCATATAGCATTGAATCTTTTATGATCATGACTCATTTGACATTCTGATATTTTCCATCACCCTCCAACACAGCCATTAAGATTTGAACAGAAAAATAAACATTCTGTGAAAGCTTATGCTGGTGCAGTGTGGTGCAAAAAGGAAGCGCTTTACAACCGCCGGAGATTTAAACAGATCCTTGTTATTCTTTGCACCTCTGCTTTTCTGAAAGCTTCGTATTACGATACGCTCTTAAATTAACACTTAATGTGGCCATGGCCTTCACGGTTATGGCAAGATTGTCATTAAAATATCTGAGAAAATGTACATCAGAGGAAGCATTTGTCACTTAAAACAAACACAGACCCAAGGTTACTGCTTACTACATAATTAGCCCCTAAAAATGAAAATAAAGGAAATCCTAAACTTTGACAAATTGTCTTTGTGGCTTATTGTTGAGTATTGTGGTTAACAATGTTTCTACTTACTATTCTAGATCGGTGGTTCTCAAACTTTTTACAGCGGAGTACCCACTGAAATATACCACTTTAGCCAAATACCCCCAAATCTCGCTTCAGCATTTTTGATTGAAAACATGCGGCAAAATTTGTTCCTGTGCCAAAGGTGTCTCAACTTTATAAACAAACAACATATATTTAACTTTAATCTATTAAAAATAACACATTTTTATGAGTACATTTTGTGTGCAAAATATAAACTGAAAAGTGTCCTCTTTCATTGACAAGAAAAATACATTAATTGGTTGTTAATGAATAAATGAACCTGTGATCAACAAAAATAACTACTTAATTACTGAAATAAACTCATCTTGATTAATATAAGATAGAAAGGTTCTTAAAATGTTACCAAAGCTTAAACAAGATGACTGACAATAAAACTATTATATGAAAGTGTTTATTGTGTTTTATATTTCAGTATTAATTCTCATGATTTATTTATTTTCTGGGCGTCATCCAATATTACGCGTACCCCCATTTGAGAAAGACTGTTCTAGAGGTATGTTTAACCTGCATAGATTATATCAACATTATTAACATGCTATAATTATTCTTCCTGCAAGTAAATAGAGTGAATAGCTGCATGTGTATGTGAAGGACAGGAAACAAAACAAACACCCCTTGTAAGAACACTTAATTATAATGGGTGACTTAAATTACAAGGTGGATATACCATTACTTCTGAATTTTTCATGTCCTATTCTGGAAATGTGACAAATTAAAGGTAAAACAGTTATTTAGAACATGTTCATTTGCTGAGTTAAGTTTCAGTAATTATAGCTGGGGTGTGTTTTATTTTGCTGCAATAGGACATTTGTTGGAATAGGTTTACTGTGAGGAGACGAGCGCACTAACTCTGCATGCAGCTCAGAATGCTCCCTGAATACTGAATATCAATGACTTGTAGGTGACCGAGGTTCAGTGTAAAGTATACAGCCAGCCTCGCTCAGATGGCAAATGGTAATTTTCATGGAGCAGTAATGGGAACGCTGATGTTTGTGATTGTGCTGCGGCACTAAAAAACACTACTTTGCAGAAACAGCCCAGAGCATCAATGAAACACCTGTCTGACGCCCCAAAAATGTGTTTTTAAACATATTTGACACTGTTAAACCGCAGTGCAGACTAGATTTTGACTTCTCAGATCCTTATTATTAAGTTTTTTTCTCATCAAAACCCATCGGATTCTTATTTTATCATGTTTGACTCCCAAAATAATGTGTCCCACACTTGAGAAAAAGTGATAACTACTTATTGTTACACAGTAAAATCAGTTTTAATTAAACTGGCAGTGTAAAAGTAAATATGTGCCACTCTTTATGTAAGTCCATATCTATCAGAGTTGATTTAATTCTTTTTAGATTGTTCTTGAAAGCTGCCCCAGAGTCATTTGTCCTTGTTGATTAAATAAACAACAAACAAATGACTGTCACTCACAAATCAACTTGTTAAAAACTGGAGAATTGGCTTTACTTTCTAGTCTGATGGACAGACACTTATTAAAGATTATTCTTAAAATGAATGGCAAGACTTGACTTCTTATTTAAGAAAAACAGGATTAAATCTTTTCTCAGTCCAGACGTTTCTGAATGATTAAGATTTTTTTGGTAGATTTCAGTTTTATTTCCATGAATGCATTGCAGAGCCATTCATTGTCAGACATTCTTTTTCTTTCACTGGCTTCTGAAAGGATGGCGTTTTGTGTTTAGTACTCCCACTGATCTGAATTCAGATAAAATTGAGATTCCGAGCAGCGTGTTTGAGCGAGTGTATCCAGCTGAAGGCTGACAGATCAGGCACTGCGACTCATACCAGATACAGAAGATAAAGGACAAAGACAATCAACTTGTTCTCTAAGTATTTTAGTCAAGATAGAGGAAACTTTTAGATAAAGTTAAGACATAAGAGTGGAAGTACGTGTTTTAGTTTGGGTGGGTTACTTGTGCCTCCTCTGTATTTGCACTGGTTCATCCAATTCCGTCTGTTCCTCTAGGGGGCAGTGTTGCTTCACACCTCATGTTGAAGACTTGTTGAAAGTGCTTACAAGCAGCGGTGTATGGAGGAGGGAATGACTTGAGCTGAAGGAGAAGAGGCAGGAAAGTGTAGGAGTTTGGAGATGGAAGACATGTTAGGAGGAAGAAGGAAGAAAGAAAAGTGGGAGAAGCAGGATGAGTGGAGATACAAACAAAAAGGTGGGCGGAGAACAGGGAGGAGTGCTAGAAAGCGTTACAGAGGCTGCAAAAAAAATCACCATTAGATGATGATGGTGGTGATGATGAACATTAGTGTGATGCGGTAGTGAGAAACTTAATTATGAAATGTTTGGTTGACAGAGTTCTGTTCAAAGTAAGAGTCATGAAGCTGTAACCAGAAACTTCCTTGGAAATCATCAAAGAAACAATACCCACGCAGAGCAGAAGAGCATTGTGTTGAGCAAAGACATGTTTTTGGTTCTGAACATAAAAATAGCCCTCTCTATTTACAGAGGCTAAAATATACAGCAAAATGTGCCAGTCACACTTAACCGAACTGAATCCATTTCCTTCCTCGGCTCTCCTCTGTCCCATATCTCATTTCTTCTTTCCTTCTCCTTTTCCTGTCTCTCCAGGTAGATTTGGTCCTTGATCAAGAGGAGGCATTAATGTCCATATCAAGCTGTGAAGCTGATGTGGAAACCAAGCCACTTGCTGAAATTAATTCACTCAAAATCAGCCAAGTGTCATAGGCGTCTTCATAACACTTTGTGTCTGTGGAAGTAGGTCAAGGGGGTGAAATAAATGACTGCTAAGCGTTCTCGAACAGTACGCATGGTAATGAGGTAACTGCAGTAAAACTGAACTTAAGAAGTACTAAACTTACAAATAAGAGGGAGCACACAAACAGATGAAGGAAGCGCACTGGTGAGTGAGCAAGTTCTGTATTTAAGAGAGTAGTAACCCTTTAAACCCTGACGTGTCTGTGGTGAGCGTTCTGAATGTATGATTTATTTTAAGTATTCATAAAAATTAAATCATTTGCTTAATAAAAAAGATTCAAAATGCACTGATAGAATAGACCTAATGCATTCCATAGACATCTGAGCATGCTCAGTGCACTCCTCCGCCACCTGTGGAATGGGTGACGGTTTAAATAGACAGTTTGGGCTTTTTTTTTTTTACACCGTTTTCCTTGTTATTATTTGTTGTTTTACTGTTAGCAGTGTTGATATGAATTTCCTTTATTATTTTTTTACTCTGTACAATTTTGACCATGTAACTGCTTTCTGAAGTTCAACCAGGTGTCAAAAAGCAGCTGGACTGATTTAGAAAAAAGAGCCCAAAACAAAAACTACTGGGCCACAATTGAAATACTTGTTGTTGTTCAGTGTGTTCCAGTTCACAGTTCATGTTCAACATCCTATTGACTGCATGCATGTTTGTAATGGCAAAACACATTGTATCAGCAAACTGTTGTGCTTTTACACAAGCAAGCACGAGGTAGTTAAACAGATTTCAATAGTTTTTGTATGAAAAAAAAACATTATTGACCTTCCAAAATTACCCAAGTTAAACTGAAGACGCTTACTATTGCATTCTGAATGTATGATTTAGTATAAATATTTAACCATTTGCTCAATAGGAAAAATTTCAAAAGGCACTGAGAGAATAGACCTTGCCCTTTCCATAGACGTCTGAGCATGCTCAGTGCATGCAAAACTCAGGGCAATAGGTGAGACCGACTCGCTATAAAAATAGACGTGCTTTTCCTTTTTTTTTTTTTTTTTTTACACTGTTTTCCTTGTGGTTTTTACTGTTGTTTGCAGTGCGCTTGTGATTTAACTTTTTTTTTCTGTGTTTTTACTGAGTGAACTGTTTTTTGGAGTTCAACCAGGTGTCAAAAAGAAGCTGGACTGATTTAGAAAAACAGACCCACAACAAAAACTACTGGGCCACAATTCAAATACTTGTTGTCCAGTGTGTTCCAGTTCATGTCCAACATCCTAAACCTCTTATTGATGTACATTCTGAGTGCCTTACTTAGAAAAAACCTGTCGATCTTCCATTCCTCTTTGTCTTTTTCTGTTATTCCACCCTGTTTTGACCCTAAAACACACAGTAAAACAAAACCACTGAAGAAAAGGAACACAAACACATACTCACAGCAGCTTTTATGACACTGAAACAGACGACAATTCACAGCAGCACGTTTACCTGGAGTAATGTCTCAGGGGTTAAAGGGTTAAAAAGCACTGAACGGACAAATAAAACTAAGTACATAAACAGATATAGGGGAGCATACTGGTGAGCAAACAAGTTCAGTATTTAAGTAAGTCTTAATTTCTAAACAGCCCACAGAGTTGAAGCTAATCTGTTTCGTAGCCTGAGGCAGACTGATGTTCAAGTACATCCTCTGGACAGGACATCACAGGCCTTCTGCCCAGACTCCTCCCTTCAAGGCTCACAGTCTCATTTCACTTTGTCGTAATCGGACCCATTTTAATTAAACAGTCTCACTGTATGAATGGTGTGTCAGGCGTCCCTGTGCTTTCACAACGATGTGACTCGTACTGATATTTATCCTGGCAGACATGAACGAGACAGAGTTTTACACATATAAAAAAACAAACGCCTGTAGAATTAAATGTTCTGTCTGGATTCTGTAGTGGTATCTAGGTTAAAGTTGCTCCCACCTCACCCTCCCCTACAGTGGCTGCTTTGAACCTGGAAGGCCAAGGTTGGATCCTGTGTTTGCTTCGGGCTTTTTAGTTAACTCTGTTCCATGCTAAAACATAATTAATGCGCTTAAATGCTGGATGCCACCTGTTATAAAACGAAAAAAAAAGTGTCTGAAAATTTTGAAACAAGGAGGCAAACATAACAAAATCTGTAGAGCTGTGATTTTCGGTTGTACATTTTAAGGAAACAAACTTTAATTCTTATTCTTGCCAGCCAAAAGTTTGGAAACACCCACTCTTCTATGATTTTTGAGAGACACGTGCATATTCTTTGTTTATATAAAAACTGGGTAATTAAATAGTAGGAGGAAGTGTTTTGATCAAGCAAATATGCAAAAGAGTAAATTAAAAAGGCAAAAAAATGATACTTAAACAGGTTTAATAAGTGAGGCCTAAAACTTTGATCAAATATAAGTCCTTTACTACCTATAGAGACACTATCACCAACGACATTCAACTACAGAGTGTTTTTGCACTATTTACTTTTTGATGATTGATTATTGTTTTTTTGCAGCAGTCTGTTTTTTTGCTCATGTATCCTGCCTCTGTCCTTCATGAGCTCCTGATTCTTCTATATACATCTACATTTTTGAGAAACATTGTCACAGTCACTCTATGAGTGTTATATTTAATTTTCATAGTTACATCTCACTAAATCTAACACACTGAACCATTAGTAAATAGTACTTTTGATTTGTCACCTCGTATGTTGTTGTGTTGCTTCAGACCTGTAAACTATAACACATGCACATAAATTACTCAAACATTGATATTCCTGTTATGTTTATTTCTAGTTGCATTTTATGATTCATAAAGTAAAATAAATATGAAAATGATCAAGTATGGAAGAGACTGACAGTCTCTTCCCTGAGTTAAATTTATTTATTTATTTTTTTCCAAACATTTCACTTCACTTTTTTATTGGTCCCAATGGGAAATACAACCCACGCCTAGTCCATCCTAGTGCACAAACAGGGAGCTTCCACTGAAAGCACCCACTTACTCCAGACGTAAGTCAGTACCTTGGTTGAGGGCACTGACAAGAGAATTAACCCTAGCATACATGTTTTGATGGTATAGACAACTGGAGGACCTGGAGGAAAATTGCATGACATGGGATAACATAAAAACACCACCCAGAAAGGTTGTTGTATCACTGGGAATCAAGCTCAGGACCTTATTGCTGTCAGGCAGCAGTGCTGACCCTTACGCCACCATGCCTCACAGTTGAAGAGATAAGTCTATATATTGGAATGTCAATGTACAGAAATGACAAGTCTCTGACACTGAACAAAACATTCTCAGATCTATTGTAGTTGAGGTTAGTAAGTAACATTAAAGGGTACCTGTGGTGAATTTTGATTACTAACTATTTCAAAAGATCATGTACAATACTAGCGGTTTCGTCTGGCGACTTTTGTCATGGCCCGATGTCAAGTATGCATGTGTACTAAGTCACTCCTCCGTCAGTCAGGCATGGTCAGTGACATGTTGGCTCCTTCACAGGTTGTCCCAGCACTAGTAGTGACGCAGTAACGTTGTATTGTCCTCTTACCTGGGCTGAGATGGACAGGTCACTGACACCAGTCTAAGACAACACATTATTGGCCAGTGCTGGGTCACATCTCTAGGACAACGGCAGAGTGCGAAGCTTCCGGCTGAACAAACAACAAGTGCAGAAATCCCGGAAATCCACTCAGTCTTGCTCACTGACTGCTGCTTGTTTACTCGCACTCGATCACCCAGAATCAATGATGGTACATCACTTCCACCCCACAATGGCTGCTCCCCATAGGTTCTGCCCCCACATGTAATAATTCATGTAATAAAAGGTCCAGTGTGGTGCATTTATGATGATTTTTTACTGAATTTACGCCTCTCTTGCTTGTAAGTGGTACACAAGCACAGTTAACATCGTAAGCATGACTAGTACAGATTCACTTTAATGAGACCATAAAATTACTTTAATGCAAATGTTTGATTAAGTTTACCATTTTTCTGTATCAGTAAGCTAGTATTTAGCAGTGCACATCTCCATCACCTCAGCTCTACCATTAATCTGAATGAGCCAACATTGCTGTGGCCAAAACACACTCTTGGCTTCAAAATCAGATTTCCAGAAAGTAATCTGACACATCACAGTAACACCCTCCACTTCTTTTTGCACATGGCAAAAACACCTGCTTTTGTGTAGTGCTGAGTTGGATTAACTATAGATATATGAAACAATTGGCTGTGCTGTTCTGATAAATGATGGATGAGAGGTGAGACTCATTCAGCAGAACGTGGTAAGACCTAAAGAATGTTTGGTGCATCAGGAGTTGAATTTTATCAAGAAACATAAGAGAAATGTAATAGATTATTGCATTGGCCCGTTGTATAATATACCTAAGAGAAGTGTGCCCTACTGTGCTAAAGTGAACTGCATAACAGTTTACATGCAACCAATGAGTAGAGGTGGAAGAAATATATGCAGCTTGTGACCTTTCTGCTATAAAAGCTCCCAGGTTGTTCTAATGCAGGGAAATAATGACCTTTTGGCTCTGTCTCACCACAGTAATGACTTGTCTGGTGCAACAACAATACAAACAAGCACAGCGACACGACTGGACGCAGGGACCAAATGGCAGCTCCAAACATCATTCTACGTGGTTCCATATGGAAATGAGTGAAAATCCAATTTGCCCTAAATATATGCAACACCTATGCTGCTACAGTTCTGACAATCCAATATAATGACATCCTACAGATCCCAGCGCCTTTCACCAGGAATGTAACTTTAAATAGGGCCTCCTGAAAGCACCCCGTGCAGCATTCAGGCGACTGTAATGAAGCCAATCACTTTTAATTTAGCTACCCTGCGTCAGCTCTGTGATGGTATAATTGGGTTACATAATTAACACTAGCAGGAAAACAAACCGCAGCACTTCTATCAGTGTCTTGCAGGAGGACAAGTAGCTAAGAGCTGTTGCTGGGGGTCTGATTAGGTTGGTTCGGAGACCACAGGGAAAGAAAGTGTATCTGTGCGCTGACAGCTTCAACGGCTCCACTTGTGCCGGAACTAACCGGTGAAATTGTGAAAGGTAGAATTAGAAAAGAGGAGATACAGAGAGTGTCAAGAGAGAAGGCTGGAAAGGAAAGACGAGCGGTTGAGATGATATAAATAAAACGAGGGAGAGGATTGAGTGAAACAAAAGACAAGATGTTATTAGAGGGAAGGAGAGGAGATTAGATGCGAGAGGGAAGGAGAGTGGAGGAAATTATACCATCCTAGGCATAATTGGCATGAAATGTTACTTGCAAAAATAAATGTTTGAGTTTGAAAGGTCACCCTAAGGTGCCAGACCACGAATGGCATTAATAAGCCGGCATGTTTTAATATCTTAAGCCTCTCTTTATCTGTCTCTTTCTTTATTTTTGCTTATTTAACTCATCGTCCGCCTATCAGGAGATGATCTGCGCTGTGTACTTTCTAACTTTAATCTCAACCAGCAGCTGCAAAATAGCACACTCACAAATAAATTCGGGAACAAAATTAAAGGCAGGGAACTCATTTTTATCAAGACACTCCAAAGAAAACAGCTCGGAAATCTGTGTACTCATTAGCGAAAAGACGGGCACATATTAATAATGAAATTGCCATATGTAATACATAGTAGAGGTCTGGTAGAAGAAGAAGAAAGGGTTGATGAAATAGAATGCAAGGTCTTCATTAAGAGCAGTGACAGCAACCTGCTTTAGATCCGCAAAGGAGCTGCTGCTTAGGGACAGCCTCTGCTCCGAGGCTACGACACGCGGGAGAAGAAAGTGGATTTTACTTTGAAGCCTGTTGAGTCGTGGACTCGCAGCTGTGTTGGACAAACTTCCAACAGATTATCGAGGGGAAGAGAAAGGGAAAGAAAGGAGGAAAGGGAGCGAGAGCAATCAAGCATCAGTGTCACTTTGCAGTAGAACGCAGCCAATCAGAGACCAATCACAATCCCAGCTTTGAGATATCAAAAGTAACTTAGAGTAATCCGCGCGTACAGACTGTAGAGGTTCATTTCATCATCATTTCATCAGCAGTGCACGGGTTTCAACTTTCTTTGCTTGGAAGGCAAAAAAGTTAGTTCAACATCATGACTCGCAGGATGTTTAAACTTTTGCAGTAATGATAGTATACACCTCTCAGGTACATATTCTATAAACTTAGAGATGCTTCTTCATTCATCAGCTGTACCTTATGGTTGGTCTGAGCAGGTTTGTTTGACTGACCACTTGGATTGTTATTGTTAATAATTTGGTCTGTCCATAAGGTCAGATAAATTGTGTTACACCTACGTTCCACTGGCTGTAGTGGCATCATGTCACGGCTCTGATGTG
Organism: Apogon talboti; assembly: GCA_037367365.1. Lineage (NCBI taxonomy): Eukaryota > Metazoa > Chordata > Actinopteri > Kurtiformes > Apogonidae > Apogon > Apogon talboti. Next base: position 6,067,808 of record JAPQRQ010000007.1, on the reverse strand, counting down.
GGTCAACTCCGTCCTTTTCACGGCATCACTTCCCATCGGAAATATTTCAGAAGCAGTGGATTGTATCTGACTTCTAGAATCTGTAATTTTTTAAAAACTCTTTATCGGGTAAGTGACTATTTTTGGTAATTTCACACATTACAAGACAGTGACAGCAACAGTTCCAGTGAGGACAGTGAGTCAACGATCTCAGGTCCAATGTGGTCTACAGGGTCTGTAAGGTCCACCTCTGCATGAACAGTGAGTGTACCTGCTTTGTTAGGTACCATGAAGTAATGGTACTAATGTAAGTAATGATGTTCAAACGGATAGTGTGGATGTTGACAAGTGTCTGGATCAGCACTTATGTTGGTCTAATGTTCTAAAATACATGTTCCTTTATTCTTACATGTTTTTTTTGTATTTTTTTTATATATACACTTAGATTTGCCACTTTTTTGCTACAGGTAAGGAACCAAATATGGTAATTTCATTGACCTTCATTTTCTACATAACAATACTTTTTTTTTTTTTTTTAATTTTGCAAAAAGTAATAAAGTCTTGTTATGTCCTCCAAAAACACACTAAGGTTTAAATTTTGAATTTTGGAGCATTTTTATGAGTGCCTAAAGTGTTAAAAAAGACAAAAGTGGTCCACATTGTAAAATGGCTTAATTTGCTTTAACTGTTCTGTGACTTACTGACAAAGTGGTACAGTTAAGTGCATTTCTGAATGACAACACAGACATTGTGTTCATCTTTAATGTTGATATTGTGACTTCACATGATTGGGACTCTGCACAAGGTTGTCAGGTGTAGCTTAGAGTCTGGACTCAAACATCAGTAAACACGAAAGAAGCAAAAACCTTTCTTTTACACAGACTTTATTAGCTTCAGGCAAAAAATAATAATACTAATGAAAAAAAAAAGTTTATCCACTGGGCAAAGACTGGAAAAAAAAAAAAAACAGGCAGAGTCTAATAACACTTAGAAGCAGACCGTGGTACAGAAAGACAAAATATTAACAAAGATTATTGGAGATCCTCTGGCTTGATGGCTTTGAAAAAGTCTTCAAAGATGATCTGACAAGTGTGATCCTGAAGTGGATACTTTTATACAGGGGTGATTTCCAATGGAAAACAGGTGTATGTGAATAGGAGGGAAACAACTGGTGTGAGAGTGGAAAGGGCAGGACACCACGAAGTGAATACTGAGGCCTTAAAGTGACACACATACCACAAGTTTTATTCTGGATTCTCTAGCCCAGATGGGTCAAACATACGGCCCAGGGGCCAAAAATGGCCCGCCAAAGGGTCCAATCTGGCCCATTGGATGAATTTGTGAAATGCAAAAATTACACTTAAGATATTATCTATCAATCATTTTAGTTTAGGGGCCACATAAAGCCAGTAAAATATGATCACAATAACCCACAAATAATGACAACTCCAAATTTTTCCTCTTTGTTTTAGTGTAAAAAATGGAAATTACATGAAAAAGAATACATTTACAAACTAGCCTTTCACAAAAATTGTGAAAACCCTGAACAAATATGAAAAACCTCAAATGTCTTAAGAGAAGTGAAATTTGACTAATATTCTTCCTGTTACTAAATGTTTATGTAAATGATAAACTGAGACATAATATTGTTAAAATTGCACTTATTTTTCTTAAATAATAATAATAATGATAATTTCAGGTAGTTTGTAAATGTAAACATTTTCATAATGTAATTTTACTTTATGGCACTATTTTCACTGTTATTATTTTACAGGTTTGGTCCACTTGAGATTATATTGGGTTGTATGTGGCCCCTGAACTAAAACCAGTTTGACACCACTGCTCTTGCTTGATACGGTCATGAAGTTTTGTTTTTTTTTTAATCACTGTGGAGCATTGGGCTGGTCCTGAGATGCTTTTGGCCAATACTGTTGCCCTTAGTAGGAACCCGACCACTGTGTAGAATGACAGTGATCAACTCTGGAAGGCTACGGAAGAATGAATTGAATCTTTTCGTTGATCTGTACTTGTGACATGTGCAATGACAATAAATTGAATCTAATCTAAAAGAGCTGCTGCAGTGCAACTGAAAACTTGTACAACTGCATGTCCACATGAGCAACACTGACCACTGTACGTCACACATGAAGCTGGCTTACATTTTTACACTTTCTTAAAGTGATAGCTCAGATTTTTGAACATCATTTAATCATGTGTGATAGATTGCAGGTAGCATCACTCCATTTAGGAGAAGCACAGGGCAGAACAACACGGAAATAAAGTGATGCACAGCTGAGAATGAGGCCTGGAGCAAAAACCTTATTTTAGCCCTTTAACTTTTACAATGAATGAATTAGATACCACACTACATGAGACAAGGTTCTTTTACATATTTAAACAACTCATATCCATGGTTAAATCTCATCTTACTTGTGAAAAGCTAACAAAAGCTTGTACTGTAAGCTTGTAATCCTTGACTTTTTCATCAGATGGAAAGGGTTTCATCCTGACTGTACACATTTGAAGAAGTCTATAGTATGGTAGAAATCATCATTTCAAATCACATCTTTGAGAACTTTTTTTGTTTTAAAGAATGTCATTGTATCTTTCCTAAACAATAAATTAAAAGTACTATCAGTGCTGAACGCTAACCATAAAAAAATATAGTAATGTATTACTCCTGTTGTCATAAAAAACAAAATGTTATAAATTCAGTCATTCTCTGCGAGCAGTTTATATTTATGTTGATTATCAGTGGTGTTGCCACTTGGAATGACATTAATCAAGATGTTAAAATGTGATCTTTAATTATTTTGTTGAAATAAAGCGCAATACATACATTCTAATTATAAAAGAACATATTTGTGATTGCATTTAAATTGCATATGGAGGCTGAGTTGTAACATTTGGATTTATGTGTCTGCAGTACAGTGTTAAAATGCATGTATGTGTCTAAATAAGCGTATTTACTGACAGTGCACAATATGCCTGGATAAAGATTCTGTTTTCATGTATGTTTGCATGTATATCATTTGTCATGTGCCTGTATGTAGCTCATGAATCAAAAAACACACAGCGGTAAATGACGGCTATTAAAGGCACTGTGAGGTTTACACCTGTCAAAGAGGACATTTACAGACACCGGTGTAAAAAGGAGTGGGGTGGGTTTGGGTGCTTGGAGACGGAGGAGGAGGAAGAACAATATTTCATACTAATCTGGGAGAGAAAGAAGAGGACAAATTTAGATACGGCAGACGGAGAGAGAGAGAGAGAGAGTGGAAAACAGAAAAGACAGGTGTAAAAAAAGACACCTGGGAATGTGAGAACGATCCACTCTGGGGATACCTCGTGTGTATTTCTGCAGTTCATTACGCAACATAAATGGTTATGAATATTGACAAGTGTTCAGTTCAGGCCTGGACTCTGTGTATATATATATATATATTATTCACACTGGCATGG
>JAPQRQ010000007.1:5831818-5843290 GCA_037367365.1 Apogon talboti | reverse complement strand
GGATGGATGGATGAGTGGATGGATGGATGGATGGATGGATGGATGGATGGATGGATGGATGGATGGATGGATGGATGCAAAAAGTTTACAAATTATTATAAAAAATGAATGTCACAAGGGGACTGATGAGTACATAAAAGGATATTTAAGGATGATAAAAGTGTGCTGTACTATTACGCTGCCATACTCTTATGTGTGTGGTTGATATTAATTAGATTCATGTCATTGCTGTGACAAGTGTTAGTTTTGTTTGGTAAAAAGGTCTTGTACTCTGTGTCAAAGCTTTTGGCATTTGTCTCTTGCAATTCATGTTAAACTGACACAGTGTGAGGAACTGACGGCTGTTTGACTGAGTAGCTTTTTCAGTGTTGCAGCACTCGATAGTTCAATACCTCCAGACCCTTGTGCATACATGTGAGCCTGCATGACCATGATGCTGGGAACATAAGCCATTTACATCCATGCTGGCCATGCTCTGTCGATGAAATATGTCGTTGTGTTGCAGCCCAAGATAAGAGGATCAAGGGGATACACCGCTGCCCTGAATGTGCGCTGGTGTGTTATCTCATTTTTTTGATCTTTTTGAGAGAGCAAGCTTGCGAGCTTTGCCTCTAGGGAGCGTCTTAATATTTCATGACTCTGCAATGTATCTTTTGACACTGAAATATGCCGTGAATTAAACATGACTGACTACATAATCAAGGGCTTTTATTGCAAGTGGAAGGACAAGCCTCTTTGGGCTCGGCTTTTAATTAAAGAATAAATGGCCACAAATTTTGGCAAGTTTAACAAGATGTGGATCAGCTTGACATCGCACAGGCAAAGTGTGCATACTTATTTGAAAGCAGACCTATGCACTCCTGCTGCCCTCCCTCACATTTATGGATATTTCAATCACTTGAGAAGCAGGTCCACCACTTCATAGTGGCATAAAGGAGCAATAAAAAGTTGTTTGTAGAGTATTAAATGCAGAGGCAGCCTCAAGGTTTTTATTCTCCAGATACTCCATAAACGGAGATGGTCAGAGTGTTCGTGGAGACAACCTCTGATAGAGGAGTGAAATAATAATTGCCGTGCTGTAATACCGGTGACATCTTGTACTTTGGGATTCAAATTAAATGAGCGGAGTTGAGCTTGTAGACAGACTAAGCTAGCAATAAAATGCAAGGCTATCTTATAAATAGTCCTTTGGTGAACCAGCCCTCTCACTGCTAGTAACTGCTTACCGGTGTGAGAGAGAGAGAAAATCAGGCAGTCTAGCTCAATTTAGAGATTTGCATTCACACCTTCGATTTTCTTTCCTATATTGTGCAATTAGCTTGGTAATTCTGTTTTTAATTTATCATTACTACCAGTGTTGATGTGTTGGACCATTATTGCAAAGTTTTAATTATAAAAGGCCCACCTGAAGCTATAACTCATCTTTCAACAAGAAGCAAAGGCATATTGTAGCTCCAGTGTGTGTCACAGAGGTACAGACAATGTCACAGAGCTTTAATGAATGATTTTTCTAATCAAACATAATGACACATCACCTAACACTTTTCAGCTGGGACAAGCCCTGATGTCATGACATTCTGGATATTCATAGTCATTTGTTCATTTGGATGTATTTCACATTTTTTCCATGTATGCATATTTCACAATTTATATAACATCTGGAAGAGCATTAGCATTACATTTGTGGGGTGAGACAAATTAATCACGTTAGCAAAATATTGTATTACGACCTTATGGAAGAATAAAATGTTTACATTAATGTTCAGAGGAAGCCAAGAAACACATGGAAGAACTGTAACCAAATGGGAAGTTACGTCATGTTCGGGGACAGAAGTTCATCATTGAGTGGATATAGAAGATGGCATATACTGTATATATGCATTTGTACTGGGAGATCATTTGCTGTTCTCCTGGCACTGTAATTACTTGAGCTGAAGACCAACTTGTCAGCTACAGTGGTACATCTCTTACAAAGAAGTGTCAGTCAGATCATTCTTCCATTTTAGATCAATCAGCTTAAATGGTGTCAACAGTTATATGAAGTTGATAAAAAGCAGACTGATCAAGAATGAATGACACTGCATCACCTTTTACCCAGTCATTCAAAATGAAACATTGCTTTGTTTTTGCAAAAAAAGATATTATATTAGTTCTTAATCATTAACCCTTCTTTTCACAGTAGTGCAAAGAATTCACCGTATAAAAGAGTGGATGTTGCTGCCGTGACCATTGGTGACCATATTTGGCGTGGGGCTAGTGAAGGATGAATGGTGATGGGTGAAACTTGTCCAGCTGATGCTGCAACACCTTTATTAAAATGGTTAAACATTAAACTTTGTGAATCTGTGTCACAAAAATGAGTTTCCTAGAGTAACTACTTAACCAGATGTTTTGCAGATGTTTTGAATCAGCTGGTTAGCGCCCACAAAGTGAACATCAAAATCCAAAAATATCTCTTTCTCCCCTCTTCATCCACCCAATATTCATGGGGAGGACACTGAAGCGGCGTCGACATTCACATATCAACAAGACGGCCTGATGCCACAGCACAGATGCACTTTATCAAATGGGTTAGAGTCGGCTATTTGTCCTAAAGTGGTTCAGATTCTTTAGCGTCTGCACTGAAAAGGACACAAGACGGTCGGACAAGCTGGCTCAGTGTCACTGTTCAGGACTGGACTGAACTGGGGAGATGCCCACTGAATAAGGTGGAGGACATCTTGGACATCTAACCCACCAGAGGAGCAGCTCATAAGATGTAAAACTAAATGTCACAGAACATCCTCCATTCTCACTGACATCAGACTGTATGTGACCCAAATTAGTGGAAGATAGTGAGACTGGAGGCCAAACTGATGATCACTAGTAAACTTTAGTTGTATCTTCGCCCTATTAGAGGTTCCAAATTAAGTCCATGAGACCATAAAGACTCCTGAGGGGAGAAAGACTTACCGACTTAGTGTCTATAAAGAATAGTAGAATGGAAGTCATTTTTTGGAGCCATCATCTGACAGTCATGAGTGATGTTATCATTTAACATACTTGTGCTTTGGCTTCAGTTTTAAGTCATTGCTGTTGTCTTTTGGTGTGTAGACATTGCTCAAAGTAGACAATGTAATACCATTTAAAACTTGTCACAACCGGACAGCAACTTGGTTGGTATAACACTAAACAGTATAGTCTGTTTCCTTCAAAGCCGGACTGTATTGGACTGTAATATAATGACCGTACAGTATTAATGATCATGGCCTAATGGCATGGAACTACATCTTTGTTCAGAAGTAGAGGAAGCCATAAAAAATAGCCAGATGCATCAAAGTCAGAGGTGACAGCAGTTCAGCTGGCATTTCATGGTCTTGCTTAAGATAATTATTGTCTCATTCATACAAATTTTAATTTAATACATTAAAGTCAAAGGCAATTTGGAGCACGGTGCAAAAGAGAGAGGGGCGACAAAGTTTCAGATTTATCATCTTTATGAAAGGAACAACGAGCTTCTCTCAGATCTATATATTCACAGTATTTGTCATGACGCAAAGGGTTGAAAAGACCAGTTGGTCAGGCTTTTTCACTTTTTAATGATCTTCTCTGGGACTAACTCCCTCTTTCACTCTCTCTCTCTCTCTCTCTCTCTCTCTCTCTCTCTCTCTCTCTCTCTGTCATTCTTTTCTCTGTCTCCCATTCTCTCCAAGGAGAAATCCCAGAAATATGGATAAGGATTGCCCCACTGAGAATACATGGCCTCATTTCCATGTGTCATGGTGATCTAAAGGGCTTGGACAGTACAAGAGAAGATCTTAAGGGTTTAAAAATGCTCTCCGTTCTTTCCGCTGTCTGTTTGGCCATTATAGGTGAGGATAATGAGGCGCTGGCTGCAGACGGGATTGAAGAGCTTTAAAATACAACCACAAGAACCACTTCGTCAAGTTCTTACACCAAAGAGGTGGGATCAAGTCAGACAGTTAACCAGCAGACCTGAAAAATTAAACATGACAGTTGTTTCTGGTCCTTACTTACGCTTAAAGAAAACACAAAGGTTTATTTATCACATTTATGTTCATGGTAAAACATTAGCGTAGTTGACTCAAAGAGAGAAAACACACAGTAATTTAATTATGCAAACTCTTAAGTTAATTAAATAACTCTGACAAAAGACAAGGGAAAAACACAGAGCGGTGTGCAGTAAGTTAGACAAAATAAATCCTGACATTGCACTGCTGAGATTTACACAGCCCAGTGTAACAGCCACTGACAGCCTAACATTAACAAGGAACTGTATGTAACTAGCAACCATCAGCACTATAAACCAATTACGAGGTGACAGGAACCAAGGAGACATTAACACAAAGCTGTGGAGCAATCTCTCACACAGCTTTTCACAAGTCCACAAAGGGATGTCACTTTTTTGTAATTACTGCTTTGTATTTTCCTTGATGAGAGGGAGAGAAAACTTTAGAATTCATTAATTGTCGTAAATTAAGCCATAAACTCACACAGCTCATTCTGTTTCATACCCGTATTTCTTTCCCTTATATTTTCATGTTACACTAGCTGTGGAGTCGTATTTTCTCAGCCAAGTTAATATTTAAGTGTAAAGCAATGAGCAAAAATACATACATATGTAAAACTAATCCATTTATTGTGTGTTCTAGAACTCATAACTTTGGAAAAATTAATGCAAGTCAATATGTCAATAGTCAATCTATATGAATTGTGCCATCATTTACACATATGATATTTTTCAATCCTAAAGGTAAATTTATGAAGCAAGTAAGTCTAGATTTTTGGCAAGCATAGTACAGCACATCTAGTTTTTAGTTAAACAGCTGAATCAACTCAATCTCTTATCACACATGATACACATCACCAACATACAACTGCTTCCTTTTACCATTTTACCTTAATGTTTGAGAAAGGACAAAGGAGGTGAGAATCATTACATATTTGGTCAGGTTGAGGCTGCAGAGTCATCTTACTTCACTTTGAACATTTTGTGGAGAGACACTTACAATGACGTCACCTCCGTGACTTTTGAGTTTCGTCTTTTCACCGTTTTATACAGTATTTGTTTTACCATAAAGTGTGATTTTCTTGAAAATTATCTTTGAAATTGCCAAACATTGTATGTGTAAATAGTAATATAATTCAGATGAATTCAAAAAATTACTAGTCTCCCTTTGCTGACTATAGCATTTTTTTTCCTGACATAAAGTCACATGGGGTACAACTAGAAGAGAGGGGACTTTTGTTGCGTATTTCCTTTCATGCCTGGATATGTGCTGACTTCCTACTATTATTTCCTTGCTTATATCACTCTGCTCATTGTCTTCTTAATCCTGCACTTGAAACTCTACAGCTGTCTGCCCATCACAGTGTCACTGCCATTTACAAGTCAACCTACTTTCCTTGAACAAAGCTGACATCTTACAGCAAACCACTTAGACACTCAACCCACAGCTGTTTATGCTCACACAGAGGGGATGTCATCTGTTGAAAGTTTTCAGTTAGCATCAGTCCCATGGGATTTTTCAAGAAAACTGACATTCTATGGAGACATCTCAAACGTATTCATATATCCGTGACCCAAAAATAGACACCTAGTCAGATTTCATTCCAAATTTGTTTTTTTTTTAATTTCATTTTTGCTGTGATTTAACATGAGGTTTTGTGTCTGCTGTGTCCTTAAGAGAAGTGATAATACAGTTATCATAATAGGGAGTGCTTTGCAGAAGGGCACTGCTGTAGAAGAGGACAGTTATGAAATAGAGCACAAGTGCTTTTCTAGAACATCATCATTCAACAACACCAGGTGTAATGCCAACCTTTTCTGCTCCTTTGTGTCTCTCATCACTTCATTTACATTATGTCACAGTGAGAAAGTGGAAAACCAATTTCAGCAGGATGGCAGCCAATGGAAGTGAAAATTAATCCATTGGAAACTGGCAGTTGGGTGTGAAATATTAGCACTTTTATAATAAGTGGGAACACAATGGAAATGCAGATAGTATGCCAGAATGGCTGGACTGTATGCATTGTATGCCGACATTTAGCCAATTGACATAAACGTCAGTGTATAACAGTACAGGGAGAGCCACAATAGCCAGAGAGGACATCTGGTGCAGATGCTGTATAATTTATGTAACACATGTTGTGAATGACAAGAAGATGTAGACTCAAAAGCAATTATTCAATAACGGGAATGTCAAAAGTTCAGACTCTGACAACAGTACATCATAATTTTTTATGTGCGGAGGGAGGAATGCATTTGTGCCCTGTTCTGTTTAAAGCAGAACATGGCACAATATAGAAATAAAAGCATCTATTTGTGCAAATGAAAACATAAGCACACAAAAGGTTTCTATCCCTGCTATTATCTTTAGCCCAGTACACTGTGACGGAGATGAACATGTTGTATTGCAGCAGACAGCGCGCCACGTGAGGCCTTCATTAGGCCCTGTGTAGCTGTGTCCATTGAAGCACTGGGGTCTGTCTAAGATTGATTGTGGTAGACCAGAGATCAGTTAGGAGACCTCCCCCACTTTCTGCCTCTGGTCCAAACCCAATAGTCCTTTGCTAGGGAGCAGCTTAGGGACCCCCACTCTACACAGAAGCAATATCATCTGATAAATTGCCTTTCCTGGCACGATTATACACCGGGGTGCTCCCCACGGTCTTTGGGAGCAGTGTTTTAGAACTTCAGCACTGTGGGAAGGTAGTAAAAATGGGGTAATTTGTTATAACGATGGACAAGCAATGATAGGTTTAAATCTTGTGATGTATAGAATGCAATTCCGCTATACGTTTTATAATTTTGTACCTAACACTATCTTCTTAGGCAGATTACAATACCCATAAAAAAAAAAAAAAAAAAAGCGAGCAGGGAAGAATTTATAGTGTGGATAGGGTCGATGTGTTTCTCTCAGTAGAAATAAAGAAAAGGCTTGTAAGATAACACTGTGGTCACCCAGATGGTGTTCTCTCAAAATACAGTTCTATCAATCAAGTTGTTCATGACTTCTTTATACCCGCTGTTGCTCTGATACTTTGACTTGCATAAAATAAAACAGAATACACAGATTTTTCTATCCCCACATTCATGCTACACTGTTCTTTGCCCTCAGGGCTCTTCAGAATGCGCTGTGTTGTCTTTCCAGACCTTAAATAACTCAAGCCCCCAGCTTCTGAAAGTTAGCTGACATTCAGGCCCTGGAGTGTCTCGAAGGTTTTCCAAAGGGTTGGCCTGTACATGAGTTCACTGAAACAATGCAAAGTGATGTGGCTAGGAGGGGAATGTCTGCCAAAACTGTTGGGTGCACTTTAATTATGGAGAGGGATTGTGCAACCCGCCTGACTGGCTTGACATTATTCAAAAGTAATTAGTTGCTTGTTATTTTAATTATGGATGAAAGGACACAAGAACAGAATTAACTCCGAAATGGGATTGCATAGACAGTGGGAGAAAGAGAGAAAGAGAATTTTGCACACAGTATTTCCATGTGTTGCTGATGATTTGCATGCAACACGTGTAATTTTGTTGAAATCTAAGGTTATAACCATGCTGTTGGCAACTGAGGACAATGCTCATTAAAGGTTCAGTGTAAAAGATCCAGGAGGATATAATTGTAAAAATGGAATGCAATATCCATAATTATGTTTTTATTGCGCTGTAATCGCCTGAAAATAAAAATTGTTTGTTTTCCTTTCCTTAGAATGAGCCTATTATATTTACAGAGAGGGTTTAACGTGTTTCTACAGTAACCCACCAGTTTAGAAGGGGAGAGTTAAGCAAATGATATTCAGGTGGGTGTAATCTTCAACCCCACTGCTTGGTGAATGCAACAGAAGTAGACCTGTAATCATGCAAACCTGGTTTATTACATAACTAACATACTAAAAGAAAATAAATATATAAAAAGTACTCAGCAGGAAACCTAGTGAGATATTAATAAAAAAAAAAAAGAAAAAAAAGTGCTACTATTTTCTCTATCTCTTCTGTTATGAATAAATAAAGAACTACATTAAGACTTCTTTAAACTTTAAATGGTAACTGGAAGTCTTACACTGTCCTACCATAAGCATAAAAAAGACAGATAGACAGACAGCTGAGGTTCATTTTATAAACCATTATTATCTTAGAGGTCTGTTCTTTAATGGGCTTTATTATATTGTGTGTTTCTGATATGTGTTTATTACTATACAGATACAAAACCAAAACTTTGGATCGAAACTAACAAAATATATCTTAAAATTGAACCCTGTGCTATTATATAGAACTGTTTCCTACCAGTGCTGTATTTACCCTCAGGGACTCCGGTGCTACAGGCTTCCCACTGCTTCTTCAGCCACTAATCTTTCCAGCAGCATCTTGATTCCCCTCCGGACCTTCAGATAGATTGCTTTAATTAATCACCAACATACCCAATGCACACATAACAAGTGCTAAGTACCGGCCAGGTCAACCGTTAAGTGTTCCAAAGGGAAATAGCTGTAGAAATCTGGGAACCATTGAGGTATGCTAAACACATGGGAAAGTGACTGATAGCTGATAGTTAATGTGGTAAATAAGCTGTAGTGATATGTGCTGCGCTAACAACTGCACCATGAATATGTAAATGTGTGCATGGATGTTTTCATTACAGAGGTGCTGTTTTGTTTCATAAACAACCATAAAATGATAACACATCATGTCATTGATTTGTGTAATTTTAATTGCTTTCCAGCTGTCAAGAAGGAAACACTGCATACACTGAATTATACGGTGTAAGCAGGGATGGGAATCGAAAACCGGTTCTTTTTGAGAACCGGATCCCTGTAGCTCAATTCCTTGGAATCCTTTGCCTGCCTGCTTATCTGCTTATCGATTCCGCCTTCGTTGCACATGCATGATGATGTCACACATACGCTGCATTGTTTTGGTTTAGAATGTAGCCAACATGACGTCAAGGCAGAAACGCTCTAAAGTATGGCTATATTTCATACGAAAAGATGACACCAGGGCCACTTGGAACACACGGGGGGGGGAGCGGGGAAATACCTCCAATATGATCAAACATTTGTCCACATAGCATGAAATTCATTTGCAGGAATGTCACGTGATTGATATGTTACTTAGCAACACTTGTGAATCTAGTGGCAGAGCAAAAACCAGGGCATCATCTGGGCCCGGTTCTAGGGGGGGGCAACAAACGTCCTGCCCCCTTAAATAAAAGTTTCAAAAGGTAGGGGAAAAGAAAATGAGGTGCACAACAGTGGGAGACACAGAGGAAGTGACAGAGGAAGTGTTTCACTTTCACTTTGTACGGTCATATAATGTGACCCCCTTAAAAAACACGTGATGTGATGTTATGTGATAATGTAATGTAATCAAATCACATGTCAGCAAAAAAGAAAAAAATCTCCTCATTTGAGTTTGTAACAAAGTTATTTAACAGTTTATTGATCAATAGATTTTGGACTCATGACCAAATATTTAACCTGCACCTTTTAAAAATAGACCTGGACTTGTAGAATCAACAAAAGCAGAAACAATTTTGTAACTTGCACCTAAACAATGTGCTATACGTATTTACATGTCTGAGCAATCTCCCATTTACGTATATACCTCAAAGTTCTTTTCTTGCAGGTGGTTTAGCTCTGAAAATATCCTTTTCAGTGCCAGTGACAGTGGCATATCATAAAATCAGTGTTAATGTACTCACCCTGTGTTTGCAAAAGCACTAGAAATGGTTTGTATCTGCACAACTCATAAGTAAAACTTCTATGGCCATGAGGATTTTCCTCAGGCTGCACAATACCATTGCTATGTGAATGCACTGAATAACACCCTCATTTTGCATTTGCACTGAAAGTAAAACGACATAAAGGTCTGCATACTGACAACAGTACCAGCGCTGCGCTAACAAAAACAAACCTCTTAGTCAATCGAGTCATAGGTATAATTAAAATGTTCTCCAATTACAGTAGTGCAGCAAAAATAAAATGAAAATTAAAACTTATTCCATTTGTTTTATGCCACAAAATTTGCAGTTTAAAGTTCCAGTAATTAAAAAAAACAAAAAAACAACAAAAAAAAAACACTATGTACATGTAAATGCATGATTATTCCATTACTACCCAAGACTTACGGATAAACCACCTTTTTTCAGCTGTTTTTATTTAGCACCTGGTGATGGCCGGTGTATAGTTTCTTAGGAAGTCATTGCCAAAAAATGTCCTGTTTGTTCAGAGTTGTCATTTGACACAGCACTCAGTCCTCTGCTACTGAGCCAGTAATGGGAGTAACTGGAGAAGTTAGCATAAACAGGCATGACTCTGCTGGTCCACCATTTCAAACATCAAGATTGTCCACAGACTAACTTCCTCACGTCCAACTCTCTCTCTCTCTCTCTGACACATTAATACACATACACACAGTGGTTTAATTCCTGCTTGGCATTAAGCTTTTAGAAAGGTACAGTGGTAGCTAAAGCATGACAGCTCCCGGAAGACCGGTGCAACTCAGCCCAGAGCTCCATGTGACTACAGATTACCTCCTATTACATTTCTTTTCTGGTGACAGAAGGCTCTTCATGGCCTTCTTCAGCCCACAGCCTGTCTCATACCCATCTTCCCTCTCTCTCCATCTATCTTTCTATCTGTCTGTCCAAATCACACAATCTTGAGCCCCTCTCCCCTCACTCCCACCCCTATGGGAACCTATCAGTCCAACGATTTCTTCTCAAGCTACTGTCGGTGTTTGGCATGAAGGTACTGAAAGTCAATCCCCTCAGAAACCTGCAGTGTCAACCCCAGATGCTTTGTCTGAAATAATTAGGGCTTTCATTAGCATCAGGGAGCATGGCTCCATTCGTTACCTGCTTAGGAAAGGGCTCCCATAATTGGTGTCTAGTGCTTGAGAGGCTCACCTCCCCTGACACCAGTCTTTGAAAACTAGATGTCTTAGATGCCATGTTTTCCCAGGCCCTATCAAACTTACACAGGAGAGCTGCTTCCTTAACTCGTGTCTTTTCTAGCTAGCGTTTAAAAGATTGATAGTACTTCCTCCACACACCCTCCCTCTGTCTTTCAGTGCCATTTCCAGCAGCCACTCAGAATGAAGGCATCCTGATCTTTTTCTTTCAGTATTTCATTCTGTCATTCTCCCGACACAGATGTGGGGGGAAAAGGAGGTATACCAGGTCTCTTTTTGACACCTTGCCGGTGAAGAACTTTTGAAAACTTTGTAGGTGTTGAAAATAGCAGCAGCGTCCTCACCAGAATCCTGTTTCCCATGTATATTGATAGAAATATTCAGTCATTTTCCAGGTTATATGTGTTTTATGTTGTGCTGTTGACAGAGAAAACTGCTGTGTCATAAATAGTTTTAGCACCTAGCAGAAGATGTTATTGACAACATCCATCCCTAAATAGAGAGTATTAAATAATGCATCAAAATGATACAAGTTACATGAAAGTTCCCTGCAGCCTCAACAT
>JAPQRQ010000007.1:5792120-5803627 GCA_037367365.1 Apogon talboti | reverse complement strand
ATTTAGAATGTTTAATTAGGCTTTTATTTTGAAAAAACCTAGTGTGTGTGTGTGTCTGTGATGTCGGTTTTGTCTATCATACAGGTCGGATCGGTAATAGCAGTAGTAGATGGGTCTTAAACAGTATTTAAAATGGGAGTCAGTGGTCAGGATGGGGGTGGGGCAAACTGAGGTGGGAGGGACAATCTTCTTGTAAAGACTTCAGTTGACTCATCACAGCCAGGTGAGGAGAAACATGACAAGTGCACCTGATAACCACTAATGACCTGTAGAAGAGACATGGGTTTCTGTGGTAAATTCACTATGAAACCACTTCTCATTCAAACTGCTATTAATCCATAACCGTACAGCCTATTTCAAAAATTCTTGCACGTGAGGCTTGTGGAGAGTCTTGTGAATGTATCAAATGTATAATACGTGGAAAAAAGTCAGAACTGAATAAGTAGTGATTGTGGGAAAATAGAGTTTGTCAAACATGTTTGAGAGAAATTTAACATCGGAGTGAATGAGAAACAAATTGGCAGTGTGCGCTTAAACGCCTGTAGATTGAAAACAAAGCATTGTAAGATTAACATGTGAATAGTCTTTGAAAGAAAACAATGTTTACAACATTTTGATGTATACATTGTTGCTGAAACCCCAGAAATGTGAGAGGTATGAAGAGTTGTTTCTAGATGTTCTAACCTAAAACCCAACCCTCTCCACTCTTAAGTTAGAGCGGGAGGATTTCAACCAATCAGCTGTCAGCATTCTGTTCCCTGTGTGTATGTAAGTTTCTGACATGGCTCCTTATGGATGAGACATGGGTGTCTGTGGTAAATTCACTGAGACACCACCTCTCAAACAAACAGCTGTCAATCCATCACCGTACATCCTATCTCGAAAATTCTTGCACGTGAAGCTTGTGGAGAGTCTTGTGAACATATCCCAGTATAATATGTTGAAAAAAAGTCAGAAGTGAATAAGCAGTGATTGTGGGAACGTGGAGTTTGTCAATCATGTTAGTGAGAGAAATTTAACATGGGAATGAATGACAGTCAACTTTCAGGGCTTCTGAAAAAAAAAAAAAAACTAAGACAGTGATTACAATGTTGCAGAGGCGTTTTTTTGACAAGGGTTTACTCTATGTTTTGGTGCTATGTAGAAGCCGGTATGACAAACGGCCTCGGACTAGATCCATTTTGAAGATTGGGAGTTTTTGGGTGAGCATTTTACTTTGAAAGGCAAATTGCCAATTTCCTGTTGGAGTAAGCTCATGGCTGTCAGTGTGTGATTTGTAAGGCTTGATGAGACGGAAATTTCGGTGTCGGTTTCGCGTCTCTACAACATTCCTACTGCGCTAGGGCCATTTATGTGTAGCTAGGTGGCACTAGAGAGCACATTTTGGCACCTATGGGTTTCATTTTTATATTGCATTAAGTTTTTTTTGCCAGACGTGACATGTGCGCCAAATTTGGTGAGTTTTTGATCATGTTGAAGGAGTCAAATTCCAGTTTAAAGTGGCAACAGGAGAATAAAAAACAAACGCCTTACCTTGTGGGCTCGGTCCCAAAAAAAAAAAGATATCATAGTTCAATGGTGTTCATTATGTCTTCAGTTTTCTATATGTACTTTTTGCTTTCGTTTGTTTAAGACATAGGTTTTACTCCAAAAACACGCCTCCGTAACATCAGCTGATAAAGACGCGTCACAGATACACTGGCAACACTTCTGAGGAAGGCGGAAGTATCCGCCAAAACATGTCAAGGTATGTTTTTGGAGTACAACCTATGTCTTAAACAAAAGAAAGCAAAAAGTACATATAAAAAGAAATCATGTTGTGTCATTGCATGTGTGTGTGCACTCACACCCACAGTGTTTTAATCAATATGTGCAAAACACTGTAAATGTTGAAATAGCAGTAAAACCACATTCATTGATAAAATGACATAACAGATGGAAAGAGGGGATGGCAGTTTTAGAAGGAGGATGATTTTGACCATTTATATTTCAGGAGGGGTGGTACCACCCCATCCCTCAATTCAAGCACTGTAGACAACACAATCAGCTAATTTATCTGTCTTCACTCCAGATCTACTCTGACAGTGCTTTGAGGTTGTGCAGGAATGTTTTTTTTCCTCCATGAAGTCTGAAGTCGTAACTGCAAAGACAAACTGGACTACATGTTAATGCATTTCCTATTGTTTTGACTCCTAAAAGTTTCCATTTTCAACACGACCTCAGCACCAAATAATCCTTTTTTTTCCCTAACCATTTGACAAATACGTGGTGAAATGTAAACATACCATTATGGCGTTGCTTCAAAAATACCTGATAGCCATTTGTCTGACTGTACCCTGAACCGTGTCCAGACGTGACAGATCAGCCCATCTACTCAGTTGATAAATGTGAAAAGGCAGCTGCCGAAGGTAAGAGTCTGTCTCTCTGTGTGTGTTTGCGCTCAGTGTATGCGCTGCATTGTAAACAGTTCTTTCATGCTCCACTGTCACAGCTTGTTTCACTCTTCCAACATGCCGGTGATTAGAACAACATATGCTCCAAGGCTTATTTTGCATTTGTGTGTTTTAGAAGCTCTACATATGATGCTTTTTCACTGACATTTACAGATGATGTGTGGTGCATTGAGGGTATATATGACTCAGTTTAAAGCAGAACACCCTGTTGTTGGTTGTAATAATGGGGGGGGGGGGGGGCTCTTGTCTCAATGACTGAAAACTCATCTGATATATAATGCTTCAGGGCGAGATGTCACATCAATATGGATCACCGCGGTCTTGATACTCCACAGTCTTATAAAGTCTCATTATTTTTGATGCATTTGGAAAGAAAAACACAGGGATGATAAAATACACTGTTTTCCAAAAAAAAAAGAGTAAATGACACTAAATGTACTGTCTCAGCATCTCTGACTTGCTCCTTCTATTTATATCCCGGTACAAGGTGAATCGCTTGAGTTTTTGAGGGGAAATGGTTCTAACATTGTGTCACTCCCACCTGCACGCTCCATAAATCCTGTCAAAGATCATTGCCACAGTTCATCCCAAAGCCAAAGTGTGAAACAGGCCCGGTAATGCTATTGGCTTGACTTATCAGGCTTTGATCACGTCTGATAGTTACTCAATGTTGTGCAAAAACTGACGTGAGGAGCCAGAGTCTCACGCTTGCTTTAGTCATCTTTCATTGCTAATAATATCAATGAGACATGAATAGATATGACACATTTGGTGCAAAAAAAAAAAAAAAAACATGAAACATCAGATCAGGTAGGCTGCCTCACAGGGAGACTGAGAGCTACAAGTGTGTATAATCTGAAATTACAGGGGATAACTCTTAAAGTGTTTCATCATAGGTATAAAAACAGATTTTATATGAAATGTAAAGTCGTTTCTAAATATGGAATGTTTCTTAACTTTCCGAGGCGTCTGTAATCAACATCAACCAGACTGTACCCTTATCTGTGGAGTAACCCAAAGCAACAGAGTGTTCTAATTTCTCAGTGTAGAAGTTAGTCAGGGTGAACGATTAGAGATTAAAACATTGCAACACCTGCAGCTCTCTGTCCCTGCAGGGCCGGCATGCTAATAAGGAACAGAGTAGATGTGTCCAAGAGGCTCTGAGGGCTACTGGGGATTATTCACCACAAAAGGAGATGAATGACTTTACCAAGTTTTCAGTACATGGCTACTAATCTTTAGAAGTGACATCTGAGTAATGGCTTAATGATTGCTGACAGGACTTGGGTAGGTCATAACTTTAAACTTC
Source organism: Apogon talboti (assembly GCA_037367365.1). Lineage (NCBI taxonomy): Eukaryota > Metazoa > Chordata > Actinopteri > Kurtiformes > Apogonidae > Apogon > Apogon talboti. The sequence continues at coordinate 5,799,865 of JAPQRQ010000007.1, read as the reverse complement.
TTTGTTATTTAATACCTTTTTAATAACTCCAGTCCTTCTCTTTTGGCAGTTTATACAGAATGGTTTTGGTGTTCCTGTATAAATTGAGAGCGCTACTTTGTTGGAACACCTTTAGCTTTTTATTACAGGATACACACATTATGCTATTCAGTGTTTATGTAATGTAATAATAAACATATCATAATCTAGTTCTGTACAGTTGTATCAATTTTGGGCCAAGATCTCATATTGTTGATGGGAGAGTTCGCTGTAAAGTCCAATTAGTTATCGTAACTTAAAAACTAACTGAATACACTTTAAAAAACAAGTAAAGAGAACTAGGTATTTTAAGTTGTACTAACTAGTGCTTCCTTTGTAGAGTACACTTATAAATGAGTTTGAGCAACTAAAACTACCAACTCCAACTCAAACCAGGGACCTTCATATATTTAATGATCTATACACCATTTACCATCGCACTTAACACTACACTACCATGTCTTGACTGTCTAAAATACATAATCTTATCCCTTTATGTCTAGCTGTGTGATTTTTTTCATTTCTTTATAAATCACTATCTCTAGTTAAACCAAGACATTATTGAAAATGTAATAATAAATCTAATAATACTAAGAATAAAATCTTTTTTGCTGCCATAATTTGAAACAATGGAAGTTCATACAGTTGAGGCACTTTGTGTAAAAATAAATGTGTAATGTGTGTTACAAAATGTATTCTCAGCTTCGGAACAAGGCTCAAAAGAGCGATGATAAGTTCACAACTGGAAAAGGCACCTGCCAATTGTGTGTGATGTATTTGGACATTACAGGCTTAACTCCACCCACACTCCTAAACTGTCACTGAAGTTAAGTCAACAGAATTTTCTAAATTAGTTAGACTAAGATTTTCAAGTTAATACTTTTAACTTGAATTTTTGTGTTATCCCAACAATTCAAGTAACCAGTTGTTCTAACACAGAATAATATGTTAGCACACAATTCTATTTTACAGTGTTGGACAACTGTGTAAAGTCTTCTCCATCACATTTCAAAGGTTCTCAGCGGCGTTCAGGTCTGGATTCCCTGAACCAGTCTCTCTGATCCTGATGAATTCTGGCAGTGTCAATATGGAATAAAAATTCAGTGATGTTCAGACCTGGTCGTTCAGGATATTCAGGTTCAGCTGACCTCATTTTATGGACACAACGTTACTGAACCTAAACCTGAACAACTGAACCAGTCCCAGATCATAACACTGTCCCCACAGGCTTGTACTATGGGCACTAGGCATGATGGGTAATCCCTTCACAATGTGCCTCTCTTTTCACCCTGATCCACCCATCACTCTGGAACAGGGTCAACCTGGACACATCAGACCACCATTGAAACACAATCCAATCTGTATACTCTTTATCAAATCGAAGTTGTTTAAGAAATGAGAAGTGACTGACTGTATCATTTACAGTTGCAGGTGACACATAATCATCACTACAGTACCTACAGTATCTATTCACTGAGTATAAACCAGTTGGGGACTTTCTTTCTTTGACTGTGTTTGTTTGATACCTTTTTTTTTTTTTAAACAGACAACAATGTACCTTGTACAACCAAACAGTTAAACATTTTCAAAGAACCACAGTATTAATGAATAAAATACAGAGAAAAAAAACTGAACTAAACTGAGATAATAAAGAACAGAGTGAAAAAATTTATAAAAATAAATACTTGAGGAAAAGATAGAGTAGGGTGGTTAGTCTGCAGGTTAAAGCAACTGTAGATCGATGTTCAAAGCTTTAGTAGATAATTTGTTCAACTGAGTGACAGCTTTTTGGATATGTGTATCCAAGTGTAAGGTGTAATGTTTTATTTCAAGTATAAATTACCCAGAGATCATAGGTAAATGGATTCATCACAGGATTGCCATTTGAAATTTCTGTTTCTACCCCTCAGCTGAGGGGTATTGTAATTGTTTGGTCGTCTGTCTGTCTGTCCGTCCGTCCATCTGTCCGTCTGTACATCTGTCTGCCTGTCTGTCCGTCCGCCCATCTGTCCGTATGTCTGTCCGTCCATCTGTCTGTCTGTCTGTCCGTCCGCCCGTCTGTCCGTCCGTCTGTCTGTCTGTCCATTCAACGACATAGCAACATTATCTGAAGAATGCATTGCGATATCTGCACCAAATTTATATTGTGGGTGCATCTTTGCATGGAACAGAAGACTATTGACAATGGGTGAGCTTGACCTACTTTTCAAGGTCAAATGGCGAGGTGTTTTCAACCACATAATTGCAATTTTCTTCAGAATGCATTGACATATTTGCACCAAATGTATACTATGAATGCATCTCGGCATAGAGCATAAGCTTATTGAAAATGAGTGACCTTAACCTACATTTTCAAGGTCAAATGGTGACATGTCTTTTCAACCACAAAATTGCATTATCTAAAGAATGCATTGACACATCTACACCAATTTTATACGTTGGATTCATCTTGGCATGGAGAATAAGCCTATCAAAAATAGCTCCATTCTGGCTGAGGGGTCTTAGTGCGCTGCACGTTATGTTTTTCATTAATTTTCAGTTTTCAATCTATTTCTGGTACAGTTTAGAAACTATAATCACTTAAAAGAGTATGATTTGAGGATAACTAGACCTTTTCACAACTTCAGTTCCATGTTACAGTAGTACTTGAGTGTGAATTACAGATAAATAACAGCTTATCTCTGTTATTTATTATACATACCAAATTTTGTGTAAATGGCCACATGGGCACAAATAACCTCTGCCTTGTATTCAAAATACTTAACTTTAGTTTGATAGCTAATCAATTTTTTTTGTCTTTATTTCCGAGTAATTATTTCCAATATTGAACTCAACACTTGATGTGATGCAGTGGAGGCCTACATGGTGCCACACTAACAGGTCAACCTCTCACTCGATATCAAACTGAAACAATCCTTTGATGAACTGAGTGGCTTTGAATCACCTGCATTACAGAGTGAAAAGCAAATCTGCACCTGCCGCTGAACCTCCAGTATCGCTAGATATAAATACACATGGACCAATACCATGAAATCCCATTTGAAGTTAGTCTCAGGGAGCCAAGCGTTCATATATATGTTTTATTATGAAACACTGGCATGCTGTTTCCCCCAAATCCCCAGTGTTTTCCTGCATGAAAACGAACACCTGAGGCTTTCTTGGCAGGAGTCAGACCTACATAGAGATATGGTATATAGCAAGATGGAGTGAAAGGAATGGTCTTACTTCCAGAAAAGTTTACATTTTGGAGAAATATGTAAAAAAAAAGTGTCACACTGCGAGTTTAAGAAAAGCAGAAGTTGCTTGCACATAGTGTTCATTAGTGAAGGTGATGTCTCCTCCACGTCTATTCCTTATGTCTGCCGGCCAAAGTGTGAAGTTGCGCACAGTGGGGATGGGAACAGTGACGGAGATAAATTCAGAGGGTGTGGGAGTTGGGTGGATTTCAGCTCAGGATGCAGTACAGTCCTTTTTCTCACCTTTTCTGACGGTGCCTGTGGGGAGTCCAAGCTCAATCCAACGATGACGTTTTGTGCTGCACAGTGAACAGCGGCTGAACAACCCACAACCACAGAACACAATGCATCAGCCAGTAGAAAACACAGCATCAATTTCAAGATTGAAGCTTGTAATAGATGATATCTAAATGGGAAAATCCAGGAATCAATATAAAATCAACAAAAATATTATCACTGTCATGTGGAAACCTCTTAAGTCCATTGTTTGGTGTTTTTTTTTGGTCACAAAACAATTCTATTAGTCAGTCTTCACGTTGGTCTGATGGTTTTAGAAGTATTTAACCCTTTATCGGGCAAGTGACTATTTTTGATCATTTCTGCAAACATTAAATATGGGGCCAATCCTGTGCCTCAGTGAGGTCAAGAAGCACTTTGGTTTTTATAACACTATACAATGATTCAGAGAGATTTTATAGAAATCATGAAACTGTAAATAGTATGAGTACTATGAGTATGAGCATGTATGAGTACTCAGTATGAGTATGTATGAATGAAGAATTATTGCTTATTGTTTTATTGCATGTGTTTACTTTTTAGCAAGTGCTGCCCGGATGTATTATAGCAAGTAGGGGGTGGCTGTGGCTCAGTTGGTAGAGCAGGTCATCCAATAACCGGCAGCACCTTGCATGGCAGCAACTGCCCACTGCTGTATGAATGTGTGTGTGTGAATGAGTGAATGCGAGGCCATGTAAAGCGCTTTGGGCAAAGCGCTTTATAAGTGCAGTCCATTTACCATTTAGATGACGGTGTCCAATAACACACTAAGGTTGAAACTTTGAATTTCAGAGTATTTCAATAAGTGCCCTATGACAGGTTAACCAATGAAAAGTGTTGAAAACGGTTTATGACTACATCTGTTAACTCCATTTATTTATTTAGAATATATATCGCTTTTTCATTTTCCTGAAAAATAACCATTTTGGACATATGAGGTTTCCACCTGACAGCGACGATATACATCTCAGTATTAAAAACAATAGTATTAGTGTAAATCCCACAAACTGGGGATTGTTCTGTGACTTTTTTCTATCATGTGAAGTACTATAAATGCATGAATCATATCTCAACTTCAAAACATTTCCAAAGCTTTAGGAAGGTCAGATGAAAAGCAGCGGGTAAGGACTGCAGGAAGCCAAGAGTGTGCAGCTTCAAGCATCAAGGGTCATTGAACCTAAGTTGCTCATAAAGCCTGTGTTTTATGATCCTCTCACCTCATGGTAAATGTACCTTATCGCCAAAAAGACATTGTGCAAGGTTGTCATACTGTGTAAGATCTGAGCCCTTACACAGAAAATAAAAGGACTTAAGAGTGTTTTTCTTTGTTCTTAAATGATGTTGGTCAGATTGCCAAAACATCAGTTGCTGCACACATTTCTAAAGGTTTTGGGTGCTTACAATACAGAATGTTTTTCTTCTTTCTGAGTCACTAGAGGTTCAATTAGCAACTAACAATAAAGGGCTTTCAATGCTGGAGACACACCAGGGGTTTTCTTTGAACCTGAAGTGTCTGGTACTTCAACCAGCATCGTGCTGTAATACTATCTAACACGCATCCAGGTGTTGAATGCTGCTGTACAACTGTTTTGAAGTGGTGTTGTTTTCGATTTATCACCCCGTCAGAACCAACCTTCATAGAGGTCACACATCCAACAAGGCTGTCAGTGACTCCTTTCTCCCATTTTACTACATTTTATTCATTTTAATTCTGAAAATGTCAAAGATACTGTCAGCAATAAAGTCGAATCATGCATTACAGGACAAAATGAACAAAGACTCTTTTAAAATACCATTTTTCTTATTCAAAATTAGACTAAAGCTGAAATCCATTCAACGTCTAAAAAATGTTTTATTTTCTTTCATCCATTTTCTGAACTGCTTGGTCCTTCATGAGGGTCATGGGGTTTGTGAAACCTATGTGACTCCACTTCTGACTCTCAACTCCACTTCTGGAGAGTTGGTTTTTGACAACATCTTTCTTTCTATGTATAATTACAGTTTCTGGTGCATATTTATGTATATGACTTATATCTGAGTGGACCATTCTCAATGGAACTAGATGTGCCACCAATCAAAAATATTTATATACATATAAATATATATTTGAAACATAAGATAGCAATCTTTTGCCAATAATCGTGCCCTGTCTGTATCTTTATCTGTAACTATTGTGCATTATTGATTACAGGAAGACCTTAAAATATAAGATTCAGCAATTAAATCATGATAATTGTAATTTGTTATCATGAAAATTGTTTTTAATGGAAAACAAATTCAAAAATCTATATTTGGGTCCACTATGATAGGGTAGCCGAGGTAATAATTATGTAGTAATTATGTAATTATGTGTGTAATTACTATGTAATAGCCCAAGAAATAAGAAGGTATTACCATGGTGTTCAGAATGGCTATAACTGACATATAGTATATAATATATAACTATATATTAGAAGAAAAAATAATCAAATAATTTGGTAATAAAGATAACAACAATGCAAAGCTAATATTTTAATAGTATGTTGTGCATGTCAGCACAATATTTGGATGAAGGTTGTACTAATTTTACCTGAATGAATTTTAAATAGGTACTGTAATACTGAGATAATACTAAAGTCATATAAAATATCACAATCTCATTATGAACACACTGAGATACATCTGCCGTCATGTTACAAATATCCTCTTTTGTCTGATGATGGTGCTGTACTAATGATATGATTGAAGATGTTCTTACCTGCAAACACTTCTATGTAATAACCATTAGGATGCAAAACGGCATTATCTGATTCTGCTGAATGTAAAGGTAATATTAGACAAAAGAGGCAAAAGTCACTCAGCACTTTGAACACAAGAGGACCTCACTGTTATCAGTTTTAAGGTGCTGCCAATATTTGTGAAATTTGCTGAATGTATATTACTTTACAGTTTTACAAAACGGTTCTTCATCATTTTTTAAAATTTGACTGTGTCCCACTGTTCCCTGCAGGAATATAATCGTAACGCCATGTCACTGATTGAAGTTATGACATGGGAACTGTGTAAATATCACATATATACGTCTCTTTTTCATTAAATACATATGTACTAAATGCATCTTTTGGACCTGTAATCACTGTGAGAGATCCCAGCTGAATGTGAGCTGGTACAAAGTAGACTGTAGAGGTGAACACAGCTGTAAGGACTAAAGCTGCGTGGTAATTTAAAAGCATGAATGTCAAAGATCTCTGCAGGCATTAAACGCTCGGCTAATTACCGATGTAAAAAAAAAAAAAAAATCAAATCTCTTCTTAATTGTCTTTTATTTCCACTCAATCTGCCTGTTTGTCCTCTTTGGCCTTTTGAAGTTGGAGGTATTAAACATTGTTATGAGATGTGGGACTTGTGGGACAGCGGTTTGTAGTAAGGGTTAAGTTACACTCCAAATCCACACTGAAACTTCCACATGTGGGACTCCTGAATTAAATAAATAAAATCAATTTCTTCTCCCCATTAGTGTCACATATTATAATATTATAATCATAATTAGATGCTTGTATGTGTGTGCACATGCATGCATGTACTCGTCATGAATTTTGGATTGTATTCATCATTTGGGTGTGATGCTTGTGGATTGGAGTATCTTGACAGTAAGCCCTGGTAATTAATCCCTGTTTATACAGAGTGTCTTGGCTAAAGGAAGAAGTTATGCAACCGTCCCTCTGTTACTCTGCTCACACTGTTACTGAGCCCGAGCGGATTACATTTTAGCTGCTAATGAGCGGTGCAGAAAAGTGTGCAGATGAATTTAAAGACATGTCACAAACATCAGAAGAGGTTGGGAAATACCTGTGATTGCATTTGAGGTCTGTGTTACCATGGCGGTCGCTCCCAGCAGCCCTTAGTGCCAATGAAAGTAGGCATCACTTAAATTGATGTGAAAGGTCAAATTATTTTATGGATGACATTTTAAAACGTGAATCATTGATTGAACAGTTCAAAAGTCATTAAATGTCATCTCTAATCATAGCTACATTATATTGATGCAACACGGTGGCATCCGTGGTATCATGGTATTGAAACGTGTCCTTTGCAACAGCTCATTTTCATGAACAGAACAGACATGCAGCACTGTGCAGAAGTCTTTGGCCACCTTCATCTTTGTTGTTTTTGCAGGGTTTAAATGAGTGTACATATTTATTTCTCATTCTCTTTTCTTCAGCTACAAGAAAATAC
>JAPQRQ010000007.1:5775948-5792020 GCA_037367365.1 Apogon talboti | reverse complement strand
ATGTGGATGTTGACAGGTGTCTGGATCAGCACTTATGTTGGTCTAATGTTCTAAAATACATGTTCCTTTCACCTTACGTTTGTTTTTCTTGTATTTTTTATATTCTTCTTTTTATATTATTTATAGTTTTTTTTTTTTTTTGCTACTTACAGGTAAGGAACCAAATATGGTAATTTCATTGACTTTGATTTTCTAAATAACAATAATAAAAATAAATAAATGAAAAAATCACAAAAATAATAAAGTCCTATTCCAGAAATTTTTAATTTCAGAGTATTTCTTAGTGCCCTATAAAGGGTTAAAGGCAGTATATAGTGTGATGTGTTGAATGAAACCTGGTATAAAACATCAGAAAATGAATGCAACAAATCTACAAATGTCTGAAAAAAAGGGTTAAAGACACGTTAAGTGCAAAGGGAGGTCACACTATATACTACCTCTTCGGTTCATAGAAGCTGTTTTCCCTGAATCGTTTGTTTTTACTACTGTACATACTTCCCATATATATGGACTGTATCTTAATGCAGAGACTGAGAAATGCATATGGGTGGACATTAGAACTTTACTAAACCAACAAACCTAATGTTGGCCGTGGACTTTTGCACAGTACTATACATTTTCCAACCAGTCATGAAAGTAACAAGTTGCCGTTGTATATGTGGCGTTTCTAGATTATTCCACATCAACATTCTAAGGTTTTGTCTAGTCACGGAATTTGGAGGAGTAGAAAGAGGCTGTAACAACAAGCATTTGTCATTGATTTACAATGTGAGCAAGTTTCATTAACCTTTATATTATTAGATTGAAACACTGGCAGCATGAAGTTATGGTTAGGGAAGTCATCTGTAAGGAGTTTAGAAAGAGAATTAAGTTAAAATGTCTTTTGCCCCTACTTAAAATAAATTGTGGGACATATGGGATATAGTCAATACAAAATAAATAAATAAATAAATATTGATTTTGTTGTGTATTATGCATGGATGTAGACATATACACTATATGGAAACATCACATCTAGAACTAGTAGGATTTTACATTACTGCTGATGCTCATGTTAGTTGTTGTCAGTAATTATCATAATAAATGTCAAATAAATATTACCTTCAAGTGTAAAAGCAGATTTTTTTTCTTCCTGAGTGATAGTGACAACATAAATGGTGGCTTGTGGTTTACAATGATTATTTCTGTTCTGAGCGTAACAAATATTTCAGAAATTCAAAGTAGACTACTGAGTGTCTGTTATGCTTTTGGTTGATTGCTTTTTCCACTGCATGTGGAATGCTTCCTAAAGGTATAATTATTTAGTGACTTACATATTTTACTGAGGTAGAATGAATAGAAGCCCTTGCCAATTTCTTTTGTAGCAACATCCAAATGATTTTTTCTCTACATTTCACCTTTCCTTAGTGATTTATCACAATTTATTATGACTTCATCTGCAAAGATGAAAATCAGGTGTTTTCCTAAATGTTACTACCCATGCATGGTAGATGTTCAAAGAAGCACAGAGTAAAGATTATTATAAAGGAGGACAAAATGTTTTTTGTTTTTTTTTTCTCAGTGAAATATATTATTAACCCATAAAGACCCAGTGCTACTTTTGTGGGAGTTTCCAAATGTATTTTTCTCTCTATTTTAACTTTTCTTAAGCCATTTATCACCATTTATTCTCATAGTATCCTCTGTGTTTTGCTTTTTTCAGTGAAAATCGGGTATTTTACTATATTTAATTCACTGATCATGTAGATGATCATAAAAAGCTCAAATTAAAGTTGATGGTTATTATATCAAAAACAGAGAAAACTGAAGAAAAAGTGACTTTTTCACAAAAATATATCAATAACTGAACGTAAACCCAGTGTCTCCATCCACTGTCATTGATCCAACGCCATGGGTTTTACTGGTGAAATAATGTTGTAGAAGATAACAGTGTTTCCACGTTCACTATGGAACGTCCAAATGGGTCATATCTGATGACCATGAAAAGATGACAAACTGTATTTTACACCAATTATTTACATGTATTGATAGGATTAATGGATCAACAGGTATTAAACAGTTTAGATCAGTAGATGGTTTTGGTCATCGGCAGCTGTTTGGGTCTTTATGGGTTAACTGAATATTAAAAGAAGGTACAGCCACTGTCATTTGTCACTTTAAATGGGTTTTACAGGTGAGTCAATGTTGTAGAAGATGACGGTCTGTATTCACTACGGAGCCCTTCAACGTCCAAAAAAGACACAGCTGATGTCACTGAAAATCTGACAAACTGCATTGTGCTTGGATTATTTCAATGTATTGGTACGATTAATGATTCATGAAACACTTTAGATCAGTAGATGCTTTTGGTCACTGACGGCTATCTATGTCTTTGAGGGTTAATATCAGAGAGTAGTTATTACAAAAAACAGTCCAAAAAGAAGGAATAAAATTAGAGGTCACAGTGTATTTACCGACGCATATATGCGTATATGTGCATATATGCATCCTCCCATGACAAATTACAGGTAAGTACATATCAGGTACATATCTATGTTTTCCAGAAAAGCTTTTTCCACTGCTTGTAATAAGCTTAGTGAATAGTAATTATTGATAAGTCTGAAGGAATATTAATATCATTTACATTAAAGGGAATAGATTCAAAGGCTGCGCATTTTAATACACACTACCAGGATAATTTATACGAAACAGTTTGCCAGATACGCTGTGTTTTACATAAATTTCTTTTAATTTTCAGTATGCTCCAGTGTTCTACTCATCTATGTACATTCTGTTGAATGTACAGTATGTGTGACCTCTTTAATCACAGAGGCTGCGTGTACCGCAGGTTAATAACACATCTCCCTTACTTGATATGTATGCGGTCCTATATTGTATTACTGCCAAGGCTTTGCTATAATCTGTAAGCGCCCTGAGTTGGATATGATTCTTTAAATACATGTACTGTCAGAAACATCAATTACACAGTGTTCACAGTAATTAGCAGCGACACAGAGGGGTTGGGTTCAACCCATGTGCTTCTGCGAGATGGAAGTCAAGCAGAGAATCATAAAAATACTGTTGGTAAGTTATTCATTCCAATGGTACCATGGCTTCTCACAGATGATGAGTTAACACAGGAGTTACAGTGGAAGATTTAGGTCACAGATGCTGAAATAGTTGATCATGATTAGTACAGTAATGAGACAACAATCTCCATTGTGTTTTTGCATGTTTACCTGTAAATTACCTAGATTAGTAAAGAATGAGGGACTGAAAAGAAATAGGACTCGTGTTTTTCTTTTTTTTTAACCCATAAACAGCCACCGCTTTCATCACCATTTATTCTAATATTATCTTCTGCATTTTTCAGAATAAATAATGTATTCTCCTATATTTATTTTGCTGATCATGTAGATGTTCATAAAAGCTCAGAGTAAATCCACAGGTTTTTATAGGTAGGTATTATAACAGAGAAAACTCCATCCATTGATCCTACTCCATGGGTTTTATTGGTGAATCAATGTTGGTGGTGTTTCCATGGTAACTACAGAGCCTCTGAACGTCCAAATGGGTCATATCTGATAACCATGAAAAGATGACAAACTATATTTTACACCAATTATTTACATGTATTGATAGGATTAGTGGATCAACAGGTAGTAAACGTTTTACATCACTAGATGTTTTATGTTGGCAGTGAATGTTTGGGTATTTAAGGGTTAAATCTGATGATCTCATTGCACAGAGTGATAAAAGCATTAGAGTGAAGTTCTAAAACCCAACCATGTGCAGACTGCATTATTCATTCAGGACTCCCCACACTTCCAGCTGAAGAGCTTGTTCCTCTGTTGATTAAAGGGCTCACTACGGCGGCGCGCTGCTTTGGTACATTGCAGACGATTGTGTAATAATCAGAGGGATTGGCTGGCCGTCCTCTGCAGGTGCCACTCTGCCCATTGGAGGGAGCGGTGCCAGCGCAGGGGTCCATCAGCCAACTGCTGCACCGTTTTAAGTGCACTTTCCTAGAAAGAAGCGACAGGACTGGAACACGCTGTGCTACTCCTACATAACTGTCCCATTAAATAAAAATACGCTTCTGGTAGAGTTATGCCATGTCAAAACTTCTGTCTTTAGCTGTTTTCCCCCAAAATAGGTTAGTACTAAATCTTCATTTGTCTCACACAGTTCTATTTATGGCTGGCAATTAGGCTTAAAAAATGTGTTAGTTTACAGTAAGTACACAAGTGAGTCTCATTATTACTGTGTGTGCAGTCTAAAGTTTTAAATCCAGACAGATTTGACATTCACCATCTGCTTCTTCCATACTTGTTGTGGCTATTGGGATGTAGTTTAGCTCAGCAGGAAAGATTCGGTGTTGACAGCATATCAAAATGAGACACTAGTGCTGAGGTGTGAATTTGACCAACTGAAGATCTTTTACTGTTATTCACTTTTTGTTCCAAAAAGGAAATTCTATCAGTATATCTTTAACATTTGACAATTCTGACTATTTTAATGTGTTAATGCATTTGTTGTGATGTGTTATGATATTCATGACAGTTTCTCATAATACAATAAACTTTTACATCCACCCCTCTGACAAATACTGTTTTCTTAATGATAGAACTCTGGCAAGGAATTCTGCATTTGAATTAACCTTAATAAGTAGGTTAACACCTCCAGCCTTAGTGCTGCAGTCAGATTTATTATCTGATTTTTTGTGTGTTATTTTTCTGTAATATGAACTAGTTGCAGTCCTGAACTAAGCCCAGTTCATAAAAGCAGTGGTTTCAAAGGGGATCAGATTGTTTCCTCTCCTAAAAGCACTAGTGGATCACTGTGAAAATACTCTATTACAAATAAAAGTTGTGCATTCCAAACCTTATTTATGAGTAGAATCAGAGTAGTCACTGTGCAATGGTCCCTATTACTGTTTTTGGGTTCAGTTTACTACTGTGCAGGTCTAAGGTTGAGTTCATTCAAACGGCTTTACAACATCCCTTTGGTGAGCGTTTGAGATGAATCACAGTCCAGAGTGACGTAAAAGTTGCAAGAATCGTGATCTGACTGATGCTGCAGGAGATTAGATGTGTATCTGATTTAGCACCACATATGGAAGGCATTCTAAAGTAATTCTGTTCTAACCCAGAATAGAAAATATCAGATTGAGCTTGATTTGTACTGTTCATCCTGCCATTATTTAAAGAAAAACGATCTGAGTCACATATGAGTAAAAGGAGAGACTGCAGACAGAACGCATCTATATAACTCTTTTACATATTCTATTCTATTCTATTATAGATTATACAATTATTTACTTTTAATTCCATTGCACCTGTTGGTTTTGTTTTTGTAAATCTTATATAGTCTTTTATTCACTTTTCTTGCAAATTTTTCCTGACACAGGTATGCATTTTATTGTGTTTTATGTGTTGTAAAGCACACTGGAACACTGGTTCAGACTATTCCAGGGTAAAACCATTCATTATTTACCACTTTCTATTCACAGCATGATTACCCACATATAGTATTAAGTATAATACATGTTGCTTTATCTGGAAAAAATGAATTTAAAAATAAGAAAGATGGGCTAAACATTGAATTTCTAGCTTATAAACCAGAAAAAAAAATCATACTAACACTGACCTTGTGTTTAGCGCACACATAAAAACACACTGCAGACTGTGTTGACGTTGATATTAGTCCATCCTTCAAACCTTGATACAGTTTCTGTCAGTAAATTTCCATAAAAACTCTACACTATAGCTAATAAGATTATTTGGAAAATACGTCTCAACTCTGGCCATAATGCCAAGTAATTAAAGTTTCTAATAAAAAAGATGAATATGCCCATGACAATAATACAAATATTAATTATAGACCTTTAAACACAATAAATGCAACCATTTTATTGCAAAATTTCACAGCTATGTGCAATTCCCTTATGAAAAGGATTTTTTTTCCAGTACATATATAGTATATTATGCAGACCCTAACATACTTCATCAGTGCCCCTTTTGTACAATACTCATAGATGGCAAACAACTAACATACTGTGTGTATGAGAATCATATGAAATTTATTTTTGTTCTTGGATACTTTTTACTGAGGTCTGCAATTCCAGAGTGTATTGTTTTTGTTTTTCTTGCGGTTTGACAAAATACATAACAATAGAAAATATCTACATGTGCTGTTCACATTTCTGTCTCATTTCATGGGTCCCAAAATAAAAATGACTCAGTCAGAGTTAAGTACAGTGCAATAAAACGTCCGTGTTGATGCAGGCAGATGAAGCGATGCTCGAGTTAGTCCAATTCTGATGAACATCCCTTTCATTTTGTTTGACTGAAACATATTCAACATGCACACACACTACTGGATAGAAACACACTCCAGTACTTTCCCCTATACTTTGAAAGTTTTCCATTTACAGTAATAATAAAAGGGAAAAAAAAACAGATTTGTGGAAAAAATTAAATGGTTATAAAGTATGTCTGAAGTACTGTTTAAAACAAGACATGCTCAAGATTAAATAAATAAATTCACATTCCTTCCATTTCACCTCAGTAGAATAATATTTTCTAACGTTTTGGTCGACAGAGAGAAGCACGGGTTACAATGCTTGCTCTGCTTTTTTGCAAAATGACATTTTAAAACAAATAAATAATGGGTAAAAACATGTTCAGCGTGCCCGCTAATGGGTGCTAATCGGTGGGGCTCGAACCCACTGGACTCACTTTCCCGTGCACTATGTTCACAGAGCATTATAAGTAGAATCACAAATGACATTACACTTTGATATTGTCTATTGCATGTGTGTCAGTTTGGCACTTTATAAGACATACAGGTACTCAGTCTGTTACACTTCTTTAAGCTACTAAACACTGATGATGACCAGTCTACTGACACACACTTACACCCATGTGAGAGATAAGAGTATGTGCACACTTAGGACGGGTTCAGACTATTACTGTAAATGGCAGATTTGCAACAACAGGACCACTGTAAAATACAAAAGGGAAAGAACACTGGGAAATAGGAGCTAATCTGGCAAATGCAGATGTTATTATCATCACTGATGCCTTTTTAATGATGTTAAATATTAATGAATATCCTTGTGGTGGTGAAAAAAAAAAGGAAATCGTTTCTGTAGTAGTCACTTAGACAAGCAAAGTTTACCTGGTGGCTTGGGAACTGTCATTTTTTTATTCATTTGTTTGTTTTTTTCACTTTTTTTTATTTCCCTGAAAATATTTAAGCCTACTACTCAGAAGCTGCAC
This sequence comes from Apogon talboti, assembly GCA_037367365.1. NCBI lineage: Eukaryota > Metazoa > Chordata > Actinopteri > Kurtiformes > Apogonidae > Apogon > Apogon talboti. The sequence continues at coordinate 5,784,758 of JAPQRQ010000007.1, read as the reverse complement.
AACAGGTAATGTTGCAACTTACTAATTCAACAGATAGAACAGACCGGACGGGCCTGTGTGAGAGTAGTGTACATCGATCACAACATAGAAAACACAAGATAAATAAGCTCAAGCTCCATTGACACATTGAACAGAAATGTCTCTGAGATATAAATGACAGCATTCTGTGTTTCTTTTTCAGGGGCTATATGAACATAAAATACTTTTTTTTTTTTCTTCCGACAAAAATAAATACCATCAATAAATAATTAAATAACCCCCCCCCTCCCCCAAGTATTCTACAGGTCAGTCCAGCATAATACAATAAATCTAATATACTGTATGATGATATACTGTAACAATGCTGAGATTACAAAATATATACCCTTTTACAAAATCCCAAGGGTCTGACAAGTGTTTTCTTCCTTTAGTCATTTATGTACATAAACAATGTGATTTACACCTATCCTTTGTGAGATTACAAATCATACTGATGCGCTGTCTGTCTCCATTTGTTGCATGCTGACATCTATCAAAGTTGAACCTGTAATGGGTTGTTCTCCATGTGCGCTGAGTGTTATCATACACAACATTTACAATTTAAATATGTGTTCTGCGTTCCGCTCGCTTCATGTGACAAGATGGTGTTCAAAGCAAAATTTAATGGAGAAAAAAAAAAAAAGAAACAAAATTAACCCAATAAATGAACTTCTGCCCAGCTCCCAGTTGGTGTGATAATTTACATTCACGATCCATATGATTTTTTCTCAAAAAAACAAAAAAAGACAAGAAAAGTGACGAACTGGATAGTAAGGCATACACATCTGATTCTGGACACAAGCTGACACTTTATCCTATTCGAGCTGAGCGATTATCAATCATTAAAAATAATTATTTCTGCGTTTTTTCAGGAAGTTTTGAGTATGACACTGCGTAAAATAAAATATGCCGAGGGATTCCACTATTCCCAACTGTGCTGACATCTGTGTTAAAGCTGAAGATGAATTTGTCTGTCCTAAATGCAACTTCTAGTGGAGCAGCTGCAGGTATTACTCTGCTGAAGATGAGACATCTTTATAAGAATACCTAACTTGGTTCAGTGTAATTTCTCTTGAAAAAGCTTGCATAACCAAAATATAACAGCAGAATGTCATTATTATGTAAATGCTTTTACCGGCAAATGGAACAGAGAAGAGGTCAGCTTGGTCTATACTATAAGCTAATGGCTGTGCGAAAAATGATTAAACAGTTTTCAGGCCTGATCCTCCCACCCGTATGCAAAGATGATTTATCAACCAAAGGAACAAAACCAAAAAAATAAAATAAATAAATAAACTAACTGGGCACATTTTCTAATTAAATTTTCCAATTTTCCTAGAAATAGTGTTAAATCCTGAATGAGTAACAGTGCTATTTTTTTTTTTTTTTAAGTTTCCATAACCAACAATAAAAGACCATAAAACAAGTTGATTTTTGGCCTGAAAGGTGCATGCAATAAATGTAAACCACTATGTAAGAATAAAATATATACATTGTCTGTACAGTTGAGCCCATAAACAGAATCGTCTCTCTGACCACACATGAAAAACGCTGAGTTAACGCTTTAGCTAAATCAATGAATCGTGACTCTCAGCATCAGTGTCTAACATAATTATTCTATTAAAGTGCTTCAGGTATTGTTTTGGAAAAAAAAATAAAAATGGAAAAATTCATTTGATCTGAATCGTTATTTAAATATTGTCGGTGTGTGTGTCGTCTACAAAAAGAGCAATCACCAAGAATCCAATTGTGAGGAAACTAGACCAAATAAAATGGTAAAAACGTCTTATTTCCACATACAATAATATTCTCACAACAATCTTTAAACCAGTTCATGCCATTTAAATGTAATGCTACAACATTTGCAGTGTCATCATTAAAATAACTTACGTTGAGTGAGATCAGGTTTAATGAAAAATCAAGTTAATGTGAGTTATCGTGTTTCAGTGGGCCCCTTCCTTCACAATGTCCTTTGCTGGCGCAGAGCATATGTAGAACATAATGGAGTGTATGATAAGGCTGGATACACACCTGGGCCTAGAGATACAGATAGGAGACCCAGTAGACCAGGTTGAACAGACCGAATGCAGTGGGGAAGAAGATGCGTGCATATGAGTCTATCTTTGCGATCCGAATGTGCAACCTGCCGTGCCGCCACGCTCCGGAGCGGCAGTCTTCAAAACAGCAGAAGAAGCTGGTGCAGTCCTTCCCGTCCAAGCACTCGTAGCCGTACTCCTCGTCTCGCTCCTGCATGTGTGTGGCGTTGTTCATCTGAATGGCCGTGGCCGAGCGCGGGCGGATGTCTACCGTGGGTGTCTGCTTTTAACAGGACAAAAGAAGCACAGTTAGCCACGGCCTTGGCCCCCGCCGCAATAAAGACCTCAGTCATGTAACAGGAGGGGGGGTCTAATTTACCCCACCGCTTTTCTCTCTTTTCCGTTTTTTTCTATCACTAGTGAGTGAAATGTAATTTGCACCTTGAACTTGCCAATAGACCCTTTCAGTGTCAAGTAAATACAAATAGAGCCATAACCGCCACCTACGGTTATAATTACAGAGGCCTATAGTAACAAAGGGTTCGTCCCAATGGAACCCACGATGCAAATTACACCTTTGAGCTGGGACGTAGTGGGCAGCCAAAGCAATCAGAATATTTTTAGTGGAATAAATTATATAGCTTTATTGAGATTCTATTGAACATGAAGCTAGTGCTGGGCAATGCCACTCATATTTGGAACTGTGATTACGCTACTGCTGCAAAACATTTGGAAAGGGCGTGAAATCAAATTGACAGATGCCTGCAGGCAATTTGTTCCACACACATTTAAAGAATAATTTTTTTTGTTTTTTTAACGCCCGGTGACTCAACAAACTGTCATAATCCGGGACCTCGTATGTGAAACAAATGTGTAAGGTGTGCAGTAAGTGGCTTATCATGCATCGTTAGTTTTAGGGAGGAGCGTCTGGCGGCACGCACTCCATCTGTCGCAAAACAGGTTAATAAATCAACTTATCAGACTGTGCTCTCCATTAGAGGATACATGCCTTTTACTTGTGGAGATTCTCCAAAATAGGACAGTGACATCAGCGAGTCATTCTAAAGGCGGGCAATTAGTATTCAACTAGGCCGTTTTCATGGGCTTTTATCTCCAAATGCCACGCCACCTTTGCACAAATTGGAATTCTGGCTGTTTGGCAGATTAAATGCTTTCCCCTCCTTTGGCAGAAATGGACAGTTCCTTGACCTTGCTGATAAATTGGGGTGTCAACCTCATCATTTATGAAAAGACACAGCGAGTCAAGCATACTCAAAGGTTCAGCTATTGAGAATCGCACGTTGTCACTTCCTTGAAGAAAGTGGCAGCAGCTGTCATTTAAGAGGTTCTTTTGGTTTTGTTTTTCTAACATAAGGAGCAGTAATCTACAAATGACTGCAGTGGCAGCATATATTTATGCTTTCTGTTTGGAGAATGACTTTTTAATGGCCTCGCATTAAATAAGGGAGGATATAAACAGTAAATATTCTTTTGCCACATTGGAGTTTCTTCTCATTTTTTTTTTTTTTCTGTATATCTACCATGGGCATGCTTGCTCCAAAAAATTAGGTCATTGCAGTTTTGGTTTGAACATAACATTTACTGCTGTAAGCATGCATCCTCAAACAGGCTTAAAATACTTCATTGAACTGTGTATTCCTTCCAAGTTCTCATTTGCCCAGCACTAGTGCACAAACCTGCAGTCCCTTTGAAAACCATACATAACCACAAACAGAACAATGTAGAGGTCAGTTTCAGCATCTCCATCTTTTTTTTGTTTTTCTTTTTGTCCTCATTATTACAGGACAGCATGTTGAGCTAATGAGGGGATTAGCAAAACAGGTTATGACTCAGTTCTCAAAGGGGATTGGTGGCACTGGAGGAAGCGCAGTGGAAGCTCAAGCAGAAGGAGCACTAACGGCGTCCTGCCGCGTGGCCGGGTCAAGCCGGGCTGTGCCGAGTCAGTGTTAGCAAAAAAAAGACCAAAAAAAAAAAAGGAAAAGTAAAAAGATACAACACAGTGGCATTGGCAACTTTAACTGGCTGAAAGTAGACAACCTCTCAGAGCAGACAACGGGCAGGATCCCTTAATTGTGTGGCTCGACTTAAAGCAGTATTTCTGCATTGTAAGTCTTTTATTTCTACGTTGAAAAGCAAATTCATCCTCCCTAAAAATACACCTCCTAGTGATACACTGATGAAGACCTGTGTGTGGAAAAGCAGATTATCTTGTCTTGAGTTTGGTGTTAGGTTAAATTTAGATCTTTGCTAGCACCCACCCACCCAGCCACCCAGCCTGGATGCTTTCTGGGTGTTTAAAGATTACCATGTGTTAATCTTCTGAATGGACCTCCAACTCTAATTAGACTCACAGCACAGTGCAGGGGTTGTCTGTTTCAGTCTGTTAAGGCTCTGCTGACTCTGTAGGAAGCGTCAGGTTGAGAAGCCCAACAAACACACAGGTATAGATTTACTGGCAGGAAAAAGGGAAAAGAAGAGGAAGCTGTTGCAGCAGCTGCTAGTTCACTGTGGTTACAACAACAACAAAGAGTGAAACAGGACAGAGGGAGCCAGAATGAATCCACACTGGGTCTGGACTATTACATTCCTCTGGACGTGGGACGTGTGGGATGTTTACTTGAATTTTAAACAACTGCATAAGTACGTCTGGCTGGCTGCCTCCGCACTGTGCACTGCAGAGCGCCCCTTTTAATGTTATCTCTGATACCTATTTAGTAACTGAGGAGGAGTACAGTAAGAATGCAGGTAGATAAAAAGGGGGGAGAATAGAGAGGCGAATCTGCTGTCGAACAGACAGAAAAGCAGTGAGGTGCTGGGGGCTCAAAGAGCCAAAATGCAGCAGACACATGCAGTCAGACACAGGCAATATACCTTTGAGGAAAAGAGCCGGAGGAGCTTTTGTCCAGACAGGAAACAAAGAATATGTGGAATTGAAAGAGAGTAACAAACAAACAAATAAGGAATACATGTAAACAGAAAATACATCAATAAAAGAAAAAGAAACAAACACAAAGAGAATGTGTGAACATTACAAGAACAGCACTATCTAACTCAAAATGGAGAGAGAAGAAATATACTGTAGAGAGACACATATGTTACAAACAGACACAGGGGGAGATGCATGGTGGGATATACAATATGTATCTCACATGCTTATTAAGCCAGAATCACCTTAGAACAAATGATACTGATACAAAACTTTATTCAACATGTAAAATTCACACCTGCTTGTGTGCTTATGTGAAGTTTTCTTGGATTATGTTTTGTGCTAGATACCAGTTGCTGACATTGGCTAACTCCATTCCTAAGCTTATGGCTGCATCTATGATTAAAGCGCATGAAGTTATTTCCTTCCTCGTGTGTTCCTGAGTTCTTCGGGGTCTCTCCTCTGCTCCTTTACAACGGCACCACTGCACAACACTGGCTTAAAAATGGAGTCAGTTAATGTCAACAAATGAACTGGCACCCAGTACAGCACAAACTTCGCATAAACACACACAACTTATGCATGTATTTATCTATTCTTTAATGCATACTTCAAGGATTCATTGTGCATCTGAAAATTTAGCAAATACAATCAATTTTGAATGAAACACTACAAATGGGGACATAAGCACCAAGTGTGGTGCAGTAGGTTCCATAGTTTACAGGAAAACCATGACATCACCCATTGGTTTCTGAGCTACTGTTTTGAGGATAGTACTGTCACATGTTGGTTTTAGGAGCTGGAAATGACCGTATTTGGGCAAAAAGGGGTGGAGCTGCGGGTGCGCTCGCTTATGCTAAGCTTACTGACTGAGTGAAACTGTAAAGTTCATAAAGCACTGTTTAACAAAGTCACTTTACAGCCTTGTTAATGGAGCCTATTTATCACAACTAAAGCGGAGCAGTTTGTCAGGAAAAGATGTATTTTATTACATAAACAGAAACTCCAAAAGTATCAGTATAAATGAATCAGTCAATCAAAGCCTGACAGAACACATCAAAACTTTCTATTAGACTTGAGATCTGATTAATAAAGGAAAACTTTAGAGGTGGACTAGTAGTTCACTTATTAGAGGGTCCAAATAAAACAAATGAGACTAAAATGAGACTGATTTGTCCTATTTTGACATTGGCTTCACTTTGGAGCTGAGGTCTTTGCCCCTTGGTGATCCCTCAGGAAATATTTAATAAGTCTGCTTGAATAGCTATTTTAAATCCAAGATATAATAATAATTTTTCTGAATAGCTATCAAATATGTCTGCTAAAGTGGATTTTTCTGTTAGAAATGCATGTACTGGGTGGATTTATCAGCTGTTGGTGTAAAAAAGCCCAACCAGGGACATGGGATGGGAATTAGCTGAATGTTATATACTCTTTGTGCAGAACATCAGATATTCTATATGTCCACTATGTTCCACTGCATCGTCCCCGGTAAATAAATGAATAAATAAATACAATTAAAGTAGTTTTTTAATGTGTTTTTAAGCATCAAATACAGCTAATTTTCAGACTACACGTGTGGAAAGCTGTATAATTATGTATAACTTATATCTGTTTGTAAGAGCTGGAGCATTTTATAAAATGTTGATCCATCACACTACGAAACCTACATTTTCATAACAGTGTCAACATAATTAACAAAGCAGTATTTCTAGATTTAAAATAAATCTCCGCAGTTATATTTGGCAGCCATTTTGAAAAAAATACAGTGTAATCTTGGATTTGAACGTGTGGCCAATCAGGGGGGATCCCCTTGGGAATCACTGTGCCAGATTTAGCGCTTGCGTCACTCTTTGCATGAAATCCCTACAACCTAAAAGTTAAGATTTTGCGGAATTAATTAAAATGTCCAAGTATTTCTCTTGTGCATTGATAACGGACTTAAAGTTCACAGGAAACCAAATAAACTTTCAACTTTTTTTTTCTTACATTTCCTTGATTTCCCCCTATTTTCATATCATTAACTATTCATGAGGATCATAACGTGTTTCGATCTGAGACCTCCTTGCACATGTTGTCCTTTCTGCATCTTGGTAAGTCATGCAAAGAACCTATACATGCCCCTCCGAGATGGCACACACTAGCATTACACCTTCCACTTCATTTTTCTTTCATTCATCCATGAGATAGTTACTTTAGACCACGTGTGAAACCTCAGTTACAGAAGCTGAAACTAGAGCGCCCCACTTTCCCCCCCCTCAAGTTCCAGTTCAATACTCCTGTTCATCCAAGCACGGTGTATTTAAAGCTTCAAGATCTTCAGTGTTTTCCTAGGCTTTGGCATTCAGTTTAGTTGCCTAGAAACCCTTCAGAGAGAGTAACAGCATAACAAATCCAGCAAATCTCCTCATGTCGAAACTCATGAAAAGTGTTAAGAGAATAACGAGTGAAAATCGTACTGTTTGGGGTAAACATATTCCGTGGTGAGAGGTCATTACCATTTCCACCACAATGATGTATTTAAAGCTCATATAAGGGAAACTTGACCACCATGTGACACGGGTCTAAATTACAGCTGTGACAGATGCCCGGTGGATTAAAAAAAAAAACTTTCAAACCGACCGATCCAGACACAGCACGATGAGATGGAGGCCCCTGTGAAGATGCTCCCTTAGGGATACTAAGCAGGGTAAAGCTTTTTTTTTTTTTTTTTAATCTTATCCTAGTAGAGTAGGACAGTAGGGGAGGGATGGAGAGTATAGTAAAGACTTTGACCCTTAACCTATATATATATGAAATACTGTAACATTTGAGGATCTACACATTCTAAAAATATAACATCTGTAGTTACACTGTGGAGTCCCTCTGTCAAAAACTGAGACATCATGGGATATAATATAAAAAAAAAAGTTATGAAAGGTTATTAATAATTTGGACTCATAAAGTCTTAATAGATAGGTGTTAGAGAGGCACTCACCGGGTTTTTCTTCTTCTTGTCCTTTTTGGCACTTGGCTTCCTGTTGCTGACAAAGTAGTGCAGCGTGCCGTACTCTATAAGTGCAGCAAAGACGAAAATGAAGCAGACGGACACAAACAGGTCCATGGCAGTGACGTAGGACACTTTTGGAAGCGATTTCCTGGCGATAGTACTCAGCGTGGTCATGGTCAGCACGGTGGTGATGCCTGTCAATGGGATTAGAGCGAATGTTATTTTACGGAAAAAAAATAAAATCATTTGTATGGGTTCCCTTTAATATTTCACAACCCACTTTTACAAAGAAAATGTTTTTTTAAAAATATATAGTAATTAAGGACATTCATTAAGGGAATTTGCCAGACCTTAGCAGCGTGTAAACACTGATTACATTCAGGTTCACAGGGAACCATAGAAACTGACACACTTTTATATTTCCTTTCTATTAATGTACATATTGCGCTCTGGAACTCGACATAATATTCTGTGCAGATTCATTAGGAATTTATTACAAAAACAAGCTTAGAAGTGAAAAAACCTGCATCTTTTACTATAAGAATACAGAATGTTTTACAGTAAAAAGGACGCTGAAACTTGAGATCCAGAGTGAGTATTATCAATGATTTCAACATATTTTCATCCTTCTGTTATTTACAGTTAGGAATAATGTGATCATACAAGTTTTAGGAACACACATTGTACATTTTTTATTGTAGGAGCTTAATTTTTCATCTTAGAAACACATGGTCAAGGCAGATGACCATCCACCAGGAGTCGGGGTCTGCTCGAGGTTTCTGCCTGTTAAAAGGAAGTTTTTCCTCGCCACTGTTTGCTC
>JAPQRQ010000007.1:5741099-5760319 GCA_037367365.1 Apogon talboti | reverse complement strand
TCCGCTATGTCTCACAATGTTGTGCACCTCATTTTCCTTGTCCCTCCCTTCATAAAGTTTTATTTGAGGGGGCAGGACGTTTGTATGTACATATATATATGGAGCCCATTTATCTTTGCGAATGAATATGATGCATGTGTTTATTTACATATAGATCAGAGAAGTGAGATCCAGTCACAGGTGTTGCTTGGAGATGTATTCTAAGGCCAGGTGTGGAGTGATCTACAGTACTTACAGCGGTACACTCATGATCACATCACCCAGAGTGCATGTTTACGCCAGGTGGCAACAGTGACATAGTCGCATTCTAGTCTTGTCAAAACCTAAAAAGAAAATCCCTAAATCCCTACTTCAGGTCTGACCTTCTAATGCCACATAATGTTATAGTGAAAATTATTTTCAGTGTGACGGCAGCAGCAGCTAAGATGAACAAACCCACCAAAAAGTGCAGCACCGGCAGCTTTGACGCATTTGACAGACTTGCTTTTTTTTGTTGTTTTGTTTTCCCTCTGCATTTTACTTCCTCCTTGCATATCTCCCCCACATGACCTCCATTCTTGCTGGAAAAAAAAAAAGCAACCAACATTCATTTGTCTGTTTTCTCTCTCTGCAAATTAGATGAGTTTCATTTTGTAGTCAATATATTCCAGTGTGCCCTAGTTTACAGCTCTGACACTCGTGTTGCCGTTGCAGCTTCACCGCTGGAGAAAGCTTTGGCAGATGTTAGAGGATGAAAAGGCATTTGCAAGGTGTGATAATTATATTTACCTATTAAGGCAGGGGTGTTAAGACCAAGCTAAGCTGCAGGAATGGGGACATTGCATGACTTTGACACTGAAAGCCATTCTGTTGCTCAACCTTTAATCATTGTCCTTACTTCCAATGATGCTTCGTCCTCAGGATACATCTATACTGGGAAAAAAATGCCTGGCAATCAAATGTAACAGGAAAAAATCTATATCCCTGGTTGTACACACCCCTGCTACGCACCACAGGCGCTCTTTAATATGCAGGCAGTGGTCGATGGGGAAGAAAACAAGAGCCTTATTTTCCCAAAGCAATCTCTTTTCCTATGGCCTATCACTAGTCCCTGCTTTCAGGTGTTAATTACTGGCTTATTAGACTGTCAACTGAGAAATGCACTGAAAGAGAGAGCGTGACGGCGGGGGGTTGTGGGTTAAAAAGTAGGACACAGGAATAAACTGGGTACGGAATAAAAACCATGTCTTCTGCAGGAGGGAGCTGGGAAGGAGGTGTTGGGGGTGCTGATTGTGTACTGTTAGAATGGGTGGATGTCGGGGTGGGGTGTAAATTGGTATTTAACTTCACAAAAGGAGGATTCTGGCTGAGTCAGAGCATTTTTTTTTCCCTCCCACTCCTGCCCATCACAAGTATTACCCAGAAGCAACAGGGAGAACATACAGAGAGACATGGGGGGTGGGGTGACGGGAAAGATTAGAGAGAGAGAGCTGCTATTATGGCAACACTGTTGAACCACAGCTAATGGATTGTTTCAGCACTCCTTAACCTTTTTCCTTCAACTGAGATGAAGTGATCGGCATCTGATAAAGAGCTGTAACATATTATTATGGTGATTAAATTACTGGTTTTATACACAGGTAACCAGCTGTGCATGCTGTTTGTCTTAGGCTGGAAAGACACTTCTAGTCATCTGAATGTCTGCTTTTTTTCGCTTATAATTCTACATGCAATAATAGATCTTTTATTAAATTAACTTTCAAACAGACTTAAAGCTTCATCGCTGGGTGAATAAGAGCACAACACGACAAATATGACACAAAATACATAAAACGACTACAATGTTAAGTATTTCCCTTCTCTGCATGTATCTATATATCTCCCCCGAGTTCCTATTCATCTATTATTATGAATTATTCAGAGAATGAAGAGTCGCCCGTAGATGCAATTTATAAATTAGAAAGTGGAATAATTTTGCACAATATTCTTGGATTTCTGTGGGTTTTTTATTTGATATGGGATACAATGTCTCAGTAATAATAAAAACCTATTGGCATTTTGGTTTTATTACTTTCTGCCACTCTGAATGTTTTTAATTTATTTTTTTTTATTAACCCAAGCAGCCAATAACAAGCATCCTTGTCTCAATGGCATTTTTTTTTTTCTGATGGAATTTCGTAACACTTTCCCCTTAATTTGCTTTGGATTTCTGCGACTAAAGCCTGTATGGGGTGTCTCTATTACAGGACCACTGCTGGGGGATTTCAGAACCCTCATGGTGCCAAGACAATAATGCCCCGTGCCTGTCCTGTATCGCTTTTAAGTGGATTTCCTCAAAGGAACAGCTTTTCTGTGTGGCACTGCAATGACAACTCAGCACAGCTCTGATGAAAACCAACTAAAGCAATGCATATTTTGACACAGAACTCAAATTCTATCCAGGAAGCCTTTTCTTTCTACACAGCCTCCTTTTGGAAGTATAACATATGGACCAAAATAATAACATATATACCAAATTTAATAATATACTCTCTTGAACCAACATGGACTAATATAAATGTACATTCCACACTTGCTGTCTTTGCTGTTCAGTGTCCATTCTACTGAAAAAACCTGTAGTTTCTGTCCGTATAAGCAAGTTAGCTTATGGAGGCCGAAGTCACCATTTGCAGCACTACGGGACTAAAGATAGAACTATAGTGCACTTTGTCCTGCATAAAGGGAATCTATTCGCATGCAGAGAGTTTCCGTGAGTATTTATATATAGTATATGTACAATATATTGTGAGCACATGCATTTATGAGTTCATTTCCTTTTCCCCTGGACAGGCCACTTGCTTTGAACCACTATGCTCTACTCCCAGATTTGCCCCATCAAAGAATCATCTGCAAACTGAGGAGCTCTGTAATCGGACGAGGGCCACTGATGTGTCCCTGGGCTTTCTCCACTCAAAGTGAATCACACAGACTGCCGCACACAGACAACAGGGCTGCACGGCATGGCTTTTGGAAGGTCACTCTAAGAATAGCATAAAATAAAGAAGAAAAAAAAAACAAAAAAAAAAAAAAAACATCCAGCGGAGGGGGCAGGCACTGAAATGTGCATGCATGCAAGCAAATGGACACAAGAACATGCATTAATTCATGGACACTGGCCCAGCACTGTCAAGACACTCTAATAGGGACCACTATAGATGAAGAAAACATACATATGTGCTTATGAACAGAAAATCAAGCCCCTCGTGTGCTGCTTAAACAGGATTCAAAACCGAGAAAATCTGGAATGGTTGCAAAAAAGAGCAACTATAGCAAATTGCACTAATTCCCTTTATACTTAGCAGAAACGCCTTTTGCCCAAAGGTCTCCTGTGAATCTAAGTGATGCTTGTTTTAAGCCAATTATTCAGTTAATGTGCTGAGAAAATGTGTGACAGCTACAGAAGATTCCTAGTATTTGACAGTTGATGCAAACTACACTAGAAAAAAAAAAGGAAAAAACAAACAAAAAAAACATCTAATCGTCTATTATCCCATCTATAATGCCTATTATTAGGAAACGAGACAATCAGTAACAAATATTCAGGACCAATATAAATTTGCAGTAGCAATGCAAATCTCTATGTCGGTATCATCAACACAACAGTAAAAAAATAAAGAAATAAAAAAAATTGTACAAGTAGCTCAAGTAGTCCTGGGTTTGACACTGACTAAAAGGCTTTCAGTTTGACTAGCTACTGCAATCAATCACAGAGTCACATGTCATAAAACAGATCCATTTCTAAATTAATTTATTTCATTGGGTATCAGTAACAACACACAATCATATTTAATATTAGACCAGGCCAACAGTCATCAATCCTTACAACCTGACTAACCAACTGTCTGAGCACAATACTTTACACCCTGTTATGATTTTTTGAGCTGCAGCCAAGTGGTTGAACATGGGGTTACATGTACTACAAGAACAACAGACTTATTCCTGTCAGGCACTGAGAATGTATGAGCAAATTGCATGGCGTCTATAGCACAGTGCATTTGTACTGCAGTCATACCTCATTTGGTTGACAGTCATTCACTCAAATGGATAGTAGCCCATTTCTAATTTTTCACTGTTTACTTGCAACATGCTACAAATAATCTAGAGGGAGACCCGTTTATAATCAGCTCCATACCGTCTGACAAAGGGCCAGATCCACTCAAGGATTGTACAGCCTTTTCAGCTCTTAAACTGGTGCAAATGTGAAAAATATACCGTGTAATTCACAAAGCATCCGCAGAGGGTGAAATTCACAGCAAATTGCGCTGTAAAGCAAGGAGCTTCACAGCTGTGCCATGTGTATGGATGTAAATGAGGTAATATGCATACTGTACATTATGTGGAAAATAAACCTGTTTCTATGCAAACAAGCCTCATTGAAGGAAAAAAAAAGTCTAATTAACAAAAGACCAGTGCAAATTGGGACTTATCTCCGACTTTCACACACTAACAAATAAAAATGTTGTGACAGCGTTGATGAAGATCAGGCTGCTTTATTACAAACACTCCACCTTATCACCTTATAAACCTGGAATCTGAGTGGAACAGCTGCGGAACACACATTAATGTCCATCAGATCCTCACTGACCTGGTGTGAATGATCTTACTGCTGCAGTGTCATGTGTAGATGTGCACAGCCACTTTAGAGCGACGCTTATCGTTTCAGTTTCAGCTGCTGTGTGATAACTGCCGTCAGCTGTGAGAACCAACCATCGGTAAGAGTGTCTCTGTGAAACCTACACATTCACTGACCAACAAGTGACATTAATCAGACATTAATCAAACACGTTCCAGACATTTCAGTAGCTTATATTATAGATCTACTGCAAAAGCGACACACACCTTGCTTAATACAAGGACACTGGTTTGTGACCACGAAGAACTGATCTGAGCACAAATGCTTGAACCATTCTTATACAAAGCAAATTTACACACTTTTATGGCAACACATTAACACTGCAAAATCTTTTTAAATAGGTCCCTAAAAGCAGAGAGGATTGTGGGTGCACAGCATGTTTAGATTAGTCTGCCTCAGATTGGTCTGTATGTTTTGGTCACAACAATGGTGGAATCTTCAATGGTTTTTTGATTTGAGTTTAATTTTAGTGACCTTTTTAAGTGCATCTGTAGTTTATTTATACTTTGATTAACTGACTAGTTCTGGTTTAGTTAGTTAAATGTAATTCATGTAACTTTAGTGTTAGTGTTTTTAGTAGAGTGAAACAGCAGAATGTAAAAAGGTGCTGTACAATACTTTTTTTTTGCTCATTGTAGTTTTACATGTTTTTTTCTATTTCAGCCTTAGTTTTCATTAACCATAGTGATCTGATTCATGAAGGACACTCTTACTCTTATTTGTCTCCTCCTCCTTTCCTTGTTTTTTTTTTCTCCCTGGCCTTGCCTGCCTCTGTTGTTACTGAGCATCCCTGAAGGTCAGCATGGCAGATGGATGCGAGCACAGCCCCTTGCTTTCATTTTAACCCGGTTACTGAGGGGTTAACTCAACAACAATGTTAGCTGTGTAGCTAGTGCCTCGACTGTCCAACACTGAAACCCTTTGTGTCTCTCTTCTCCATTCTTTACTCTGGTGTCCTTTGAAGGGTCCTTGCTTGTCATAAGCTTTTGCAGGCCAAAGTGTCTGTGTGCATGCAAATATGTGTCTCTGTTTATAAATGCAGGTATAGGCTTCCAGGCACTACAGGCAGCCCTGATGTGAAGTGACATGTTGAGAGACCAAGCCTTTGGACATTGGCTGAGAGAGAGAGAGAGAGAGAGAGAGAGAGAGAGAGAGAGAGAGAGAGAGAGAGAGAGAGAGAGAGAGAGAGAGAGGGCCGAACAAAATAAAAAGTGACATAGCCTTTATAAAAAACTACAACACAACTGCATCAGAGCAGCAGATGGCCTGTTAGGCCCCCCACATACCCACTCACCCACCCCAGCCCCCATTTTGTTACAATATCTCTCAATCTTACTTTAACCATGCATCACTTTCAAACACTTGTTTTTTTTTTCTTTCAAAAAAGGATACTCCAAAATACAAGTGCAGATATATTAATGCATGAGTGAAGTACTGTGACGAGTTGAGCCTCGGAGAGGCTGGCTTGTCTCATAGAATGAGGGGGAATGTCTTCCTCTGGCTATGTGCTACAGTCATCATTGTCTAGATCAGGCCAATTCACCTGCCTGTCGCCTGTCTGTTTAGTTTACCATTATGTGTCTCTGCTGCTTCACCTGACCTATTGCTACACAGTTCTACAAAATCAGTCAGTAAAGACAAGCTTTATATAAATTACCTTCTCATGGGACCTCCTACAAAGGCATGTCACTGTAAAAGATTAGCTGTAAAACCTCTGAGTTGGTTATTCCTTCCTTCCTTCCTTCATTCTTTCATCCATTCATTTATTATTTTATCCATTCATTCATTCATCCATTCAAAATGTATTTAAATTCAGGATGTATATTGACACGAAGGTCTAACTTTTAATATAACTGAATAAATTAATTAATAAAATACATTAAAAATAGTCAAAGGAAACTAAGGAAAACTATAAACCCTCAAGAATAATCACTGTCATTAAAGAGAAAAATCATTTTAAACAAGATAAGAAATAAAATGTAATATATAATTAAACACTTAAAATACTGCAAGGAGAATACAAAATGAAGTTAGATAAACTTCTTTCTACCTATGTATGATACAGTACTGTTTAAATGATATACTGGGAGAGAAAGAAGCATTAGGGGCCATATAAGTAAATAAAACATGGTGTTTTTCATGTAATTAAAGTCAGAATGAAATGCAACTGTAATCACAGCAGTCAAGTGTGGAAAGGCTAATTTTGGGATCCGTCTAATCCCAGTGACCTCAGCTGTCCTGCATGTCAGTGTCATTACTGTATGTCATTGTATGTCCTTACAGTGGGCTCTTTATTTGTGGAAAAGACTTTCCCTTTGGGGACAATAAAGTGTAAACTCTAAATGAGTCATAGTTATCCATGATTTACAAGTGTCCTAGTAACAAGAGTTGGAATACAGTTAGAAACCAGAATGTAGATGATCACAAAGAACATAATATTAGAACTTGTTTCATTCTGTTAGCTTGATCCGGCTGTTTATAGTCACCCCCACAGCAACATTTATCATTATTCTGCAAAATAATTGTGGCTAACTCGATTACAGTGTGGCCATTATGTGATAAATGTGACATAACTTTTTAATTAGATTTTCCAGTCTGAAGACGCTCTGCCTCCTCCTCCTTCGCCAGTCAAATCAATACAGCTTATTCTGAGACAACGGCAAAGTGAAAAGGGGAGTGAAAATGATGACAGCATCGACAAAGTACCTCCCATCCTACCATGTAACACTGGTCTACTTGTCTTTTTATTTATTACCTGCTTCAGAGATAAAACGTGCTACATGTTACATACTTTGTTGTCTAATGATACATGACTGAGACATTTAAAACAGTGTTTTTGCATATGTAATGCATATTTATATAATAGATTTAGAAATCGTACAGAAAAAAAAGTCAATGTATTCTAATGTGTAGACAGTGTTTTGTGGTAGAATTGGAGCTGAGAAACAAATATTCCTTTGAGTAAAACCCATTCTCTCATTAATTTAAAAAAAATTCTTTCTTTGACCCAATACTGTATCTTGAAAATCACTGCCAACCAGTACTTTCAACTACATTTTTTTTCTTTTTTCTTATACCAATGACCCAAATTTGGTTAAGCTGCACTACTTTTATTCTGGAGCATTTTGCTTGTAGATCATTGTAATCTATTTTTGTCCAAGTTGTAATTTACCACCATATTTCCTTGTTGCCCATCTGGTAGATAAGCCCACATATTAACCCATAACGACCCAAACATCCACTGACAACCAAAAGCATCTACTGATCTAAAATGTCTAATACCTGTTGATTCACTAATCCCATCAATACATGTGAATAATTGGTGGAAAATGTAGTTTTTCATCTTTTCATAGTCATCAGATATGACTCATTTGGATGTTCAGAGGCTCCGTAGTTACCATGGAAACACCATCTTCTTCTACAACATTGATTCACCAGTAAAACCCATGGAGTTGGATCAATGACAGTGGATGGACACACTTGTTTTATGCTCAGTTGAGGATATATTTGCTGAAAAAATCACTTTTTCCTTCAGTTTTTTTCTGTTTTGATATAATAACCTTTGAATTTACTCTGAGTTTTCATGAACAAGTAAATTAAATATAGGAAATTCAATATAGGAAAGTACATGATTTACAGTGGAAAATGCCAAATACAGAGGATAATATTATAATAAATGGTGATAAATCGCTTACAAGGTTAAATAGAGACAAAAAACTCATTTGGGAACTGACACAAAAGTAGAATTGGGTCTATATGGGTTAATTTAATGTTTTTTAGTCATTTTAAAGTTTATTGAGTAGTTTTGTTTGACACTGTCTTTTTTTTGCTTAAGTTTTACCATATTTATTTGAGGATTTAAAAAGCAGTCACTTGTAATTAGTCGCATCAGTCCGATGGAAGAATCAAAATGCTTACATTACAAATTACAGTTTAACAAGTTAACTAATAATCTGCAACCTATAACTTTTCACACATTTGACAATACTGCCCAAACACACTTGGGAAAGACATACACCAGTACAAGTCCAGATGAATTTGACCCTGGGGTCCTGTTGTTGGAGGACGGCGTCCCTGTTCACTGCTTGACAGTTTATGGTTTCTCGCCACCAGAACAGCTACCGCCACAAATAAGACGCCGCTGCCTTGTGTTTACTCAAGGGCGACATCCTCAGAAGCACATATTTGTCCATGACAGGAAAAAAAAGAACTGTTACTAGAGAAATGACATGACTGTAATCAAATGTGTTAGCTAAAAGATGATAATAGTAGAATTATGAGAAAAAACACCATTAGGTTCACCAGTGATTTACATATGAAGGAGCGTCGCTGATTTTTCCTCACATTGTCTCAGATCACAACAAACTGCCTGCTGAGAACTGGAGATGACTAGGCAATTACACAGCCCTCACCGACTGTGTTTTGAGACAGATGTTGTGTTCATGAATGTTGAAGCAGGTCAGGTACCCAAACTGACTGCAAAATGAGACAAGAGGCCTCCTAGCCACAGTCAAGGTTCCATGCACTGACAAGAGAGCAGATGGCTGTTTGGGAAAATAACAAACCGAATCACAGCCAAAGCGAGTCGGAGGACGCTACAGATTCTCCACTACAGCTCGTCCTCCTACTTGCGTTTCCTTTTTTCATGTTGTCAGTTGAGAAATGGTTTGATTAAAACAAGAAAAAAAAAATCATCTAAAGTCTTTTTTTTTTTTTTGTTTTAATCATCTTGCACAGTTGCAGTTTAGTCTCATTGGGGATGTACATGGCAGCGCTCACAGCACACAAAGAACACACTCTCTCCACCTCCCTACGGGTGTGTGTGTGTGAGCGTTACGTTGCTGTGACACTCGACGAATTACACACGGCGAATTACAATACGACTGGGTGAGTTCGGCTTCTCCCATGGCTACTGATGTGTAAGAGTGCAAACAAGCATGTTGATGTGTGTTTCTGTTCGAGCTGGATTTGTTGGCTAACAGTGAAAACAGAGCATGTGCACTTACACATACTGAAAGAGTAGTTATCAGTGTTTGTCCATCATTCAGCGGGATCGCAAATTACATAACCCGCACATTGTACGTTATATTTTACATATAACTAAGACAAAACTGTGGTACGACATTTCTCGTTATAAAACGTGTTTGTGAAAGCAACTGTTCATGTTGTTTTGTCACACTTTTGTTTGTCACCCTTGTGAAGCACTGGATTATCTAACAGGGCTCACTGCTATTACACCCTCAGCAAACACTCGAAAAACAATATCACCTCCAACTTAGCTGTTCATCATGCAACGGCAATGTTCAACAGGCCAACCACCGCCCACTGGCTATATGCCCTTCTAAAGCGAGCTGTAAATGTATTCACGTACAGTTAAACACGATTACAGCGCTGTCATCAAAAACATAACAGTGTTTACAGCTCCGTGAAGTTGTGACAATAGAAAATTCACCTCATTTTTTCATAAATAACTTATGATGATAATATTCATGCTGCAAAAATGAAAAGTGTAAAGCAATATGTGCAGAAAACCAAAAATGTCCCATACTTAACACATATATGTATATAGAACCACACTATATGTTTACCATCAGCAGGGTTCTCAATAATCTTTACCAATGTTATTGCACTTTTGTAACATTGTTGCCACTAAATGAAACGTTAGGAAGGTGAATGAAGCATAAAAGATTCTAATATTCCATCTGATGATCAGATAGATGATCATGTACAGATACTGGATAAAGATCTGGACCACAGGTACCAGACTGACAGAGAAACACACCTCTAGCAGAGATTTAACCATTCATCTCCACACTCTAAAAGACAATATCACAAGTTTGTATTAAAAAAAAGTAAATATGAATACTATAAATCTAACAGCGATCAAACATGGTCTACCTTTTTTTTTTTTTTTTTAGCAATGTACTACAGCTGCAATACAATATTTTTACCTGTTCTCATGAAATGATTATGACAATGTGGTTTATTCTTGATAGATAAAGTGTAATTGAGACTCAGTGTGTAGTCACTGCACTTGGTAAAAGGTGATTGCTGATGTGTATAAATAGAAATACAAAGAATGTATCTGAAAATAAAATTATTCCAACTTTATGGGCAACAGTTTACATTTCCATCATACATTCACTGTACATTAATGGAAAACTGAGTAACATGACAAATAGGTCCAGCTGATTTTTAGGAAAATGGTTTATGCACAAATGCAAGGCATTAGACATTTACACTTAACTGTTGCTTTAGCTGTTTTGTTTCTAAATGTTTTGTATTTAATGGTTTTATGCTCTCTTGTGCAATTTTTTGGTTTGATTTTTTTGTTTTTTTGTTTTATAATAATGAATATATGTGCATATTCAACAGACTGGGTCATAGTTGAATATCAGTATCATCCTACAAACATCAGCATCTTCCCTGTCCACACTAATACAGATAAAGTTGCAAAAACAGATATTGTTCTCTACATTTAGGCATTTTGTCCACATGTAAATGCCCATTTAGGTCACAAAGATTATATTTTTTAGAAACCACAGTGACAATTTTTACAAACTCCGGTTTGTGTGTATTCATGTAAACAGGGAAAACAAAGATATTAGAAAACATCACATCCCAATTCAAACAAGAAAAATAAGCTTCTACTGTTGCTTTGTGTAATGAACATGTCCCTGAAAAATCAAATATGATCATATATGTGTATAAGTCTATGACGTGCAATGGATCACAGTTAGTACACTTTAACAATCTGAACTGATAATTGAAATGACCTTATGATCAATTCACCAACCTTTGGGTCATGACACATCAGCTGGCTTTACATCAAATATTGTGTAACAGGTATGTATGTATGTATGTGTTGTATGCATGTATTGTATGTATGTATGCATGTATTGTATGTATGTATGCATGTATTGTATGTATGTATGTACGTATGTATGTGTGTATGTATGTATGTATTGTATGACAGGAAAAACTCCCATTTTAACATCTGAACAACACCCAGCCTCCAAACCCTGATCACATTAAGTCAGGACCGCTGTTTCTGTTTTACTTTACTGCTTATTGAAATAAATGTATGCAAGTTTTTCTTTTTCTTTCTTTTTTTTTTTGTTGGTACAAGGCAGCCAGGGCCTTTACTGCTAAGAGGCGGCAGTACTAAATGACTCGGCCTGCTTACTTGTGCATTATAGTAAGACAGCTACATTATGATACAATGACTTTCTGTAGCTTTTTCAGCCAGTTTTTTAAGCAGAATGAGCCAAGAAACATCCATTCCCCTCTGATCAATACTCCCATTAACAGAATGAGCTGAGTAAATTGAATATCTCATAAAATGGAGAATTTCCAATAAGTGGTCGGTGGAAAAAAAAATGCATGATTGTGCTGGTGTTATTAGGCATACAAATGAAAACCTTGCTTCTTACCTATCTATTTAGGTTTGTAAAGCGGCAGGTTTTGACAAGTAAATCTAATCAGCATTTCTTTTTTTTTCTTTTTTTTTTGCTTCTATATGTTAACCTTTTATTGGGCAAGTGACTATTTTTGGTCATCTCCACATTTATTTACAAGACCGTGACAGCAACAGTTACAGCAAGGACAGTGAGGCAATAATCTCAGGTCCAATGTGGTCTACAGGGTCTGTAAGGTCCACCTCTGCGTGAACAGTGAGTGTACCTGCTTTGTTAGGTACCATGAAGTAATGGTACTAATGTAAGTAATGATGTTCAAAGGGTTAATGTGGATGGTGACACTGCACTTATATGTCAGCACTTATGTTGGTCTAATGTGATACGGTTTTCACCTTACATGTGTGTTTTTCTTGTATTTTTTTAATATCTACTTCTTTGATTTTTTTTTTTTGCCACATACAGGTAAGGAACCAAATATGGTAACTTCACTGACCTTGATTTTCTATGTAACAATAAAACATTTTTAAAAATTCACAAAAGTAAAAAAGTCTTGTTATATCCTGCAATAACACACTATAATTGAAATTTTGAATTTCAGAGTATTTCAATGAGTGCCCTGTAAAGGGTTAAAAGCTTATTGTAAACAAAAAGTTATGTTCTCTGAATAATGCATCAGATTTAATGAGGATAAATACTTATCTGACCAAAGATCAGGCTTTTTGCGATTCACACCATAGACAAGAATAAATATTATTCGTATTTCCATTCTGTTTTAGTGCAGAACAATGCATATATAACTAACTAACCTCTTATGAATATATAAACATAAACAAACAGGGATTTGCATGCAAACAGGGCTTTGGCCCTTCTCTACTACGTCAACACTGTCCAGTGAAGGCAGCTGTTTGTCCTCAAGCAAACATTCATATTCCTGCATTGTTTCTGAATGGAATCCAGCCAAAGCTTATATTGTCTCTCTCATTGGTTTCATCAGCTGCACAGTCTGGTAATTTCAGATCAACAGTTGCTTTAGGTAAATACATTAGTGTGGAGGATCTTAATTCTAACTGGAACTGATCCCGAAGTCGTCTGCAGTGTTTGTGTACTGCACTTGGGCCAACTTAAAGTACTTTATAAAAGATGCAAATACATATTGATAATACACTTTTCTTGGATTCACTAAAACTCTTAACATAAATCAGTGTGGACTGTTATATTTTTCTTCATTTCTACCTCAGACCATTTAGAGGTTAAACACGAAAATGAAGCAATTTTCACTGGGATGAATGGAGCTGCCTCTTAAACGCTGTCATTTTACTGTCACAGTACATCCATAGGTCCTACAGAGGCACTAACCCATTCATGTCAGCAAAAAGGTTTTCGATTGGAAACCTATCAGCTGGTCCCACAAGGGAAATAACATACCAAGCCTTCATGGATTTTGGTCTAGACAAAAAGTAGATAGAAACATCTGGGTCATTTTCCTTTGTCTCTGACAGTTTATAACATGTCTCTTTGCAACAAGTACAAACCTTTTACAGGTCAGACTTGGAAAAGGGGGGGGGGGTGGTCAAGTGATGCTAATCGCATAGAAAAACACTAACCTAAAAACTTGTTTTGAAATTAAAATCCCTTAGTATGTGTTCAAGGACAAAACGCTCTGCCATCAAACATTATCTCAGCTAATAATAATAATAATACTAATGCACCGTTTCACACCTGAATGTATGATACTTCACTAGTTATATCACATTAGCATTCTTACTGTATGCTCCTGCCCACATCAGATTAAATATATCCTACACAGCACAAGGGTGGTGTGCTGCACCTGCAAGATCTGGCACAAGCTTACAACAGTCCAGTGTCACTAACAGAGCAGCAGCAAGCACCTTCAGTCAGTTTATACTAAATACATACGGGGGACTTGAAAAATAGCTGCTTTCCTTACCTGAAACAGTCCTGACAATCTCAGAGGTGTTCCTCAGGCCCACGAAAGAGAACTGGTAGAGCCTCCAGGAGCGAATGTCCCCGACCTCGACGGAGCTCCTCTTCCATTTGTACACAATCTCCTCCCTGGGGTAGCCGTCTGAACAGATGGGAAGAGAGGTAAGAGACTCTGTGATGAAGCAAAAATAAGGAGAACAGCTTGCAAAATATGCACAAGTGTTTCTTTAAGAGCAACATTCATTCATCATCATCCATCCATTGAGTCAACAGTTCAGCTGTCTCACTTTGACCACTGATGAAAACCCATTGTCATATTTCTATTGATTGTCTATAGATTATAGAGTATTGTCATATACTGTATTGATCATCTGCTGAACATTGCTAATTTTTCATTATTTTATGAATAAATTCTGACAAAAAAATGACCTATAATATTTTAAAGTAAGCTTTTTATTCAAAACTGTGCTGCAATTTAATATCGTTGCATTTTCATGTTTAAAATTGTATATTAAATGTTGAAGATGCTGAGATGTTGCAGATACTCAGTAGGTGGACGCTCCAAATAAAGTCTATCCAGGAGAACAGAAGAAATGCTCTCTCCTGCATAACACACTTGGAGAAACAATGTGTGCAAGAGTGCAATACTTACAACACACAGATGTGTGTGTTATTCCAGAGAAAGCCGTGCCCACAAAACAAGCTAGCTTGCAAATAAACTGTTTCATGGCAGAACTATTATATAACAGGCTCCTGCACAACATGTTGACTAAATATTCAGTCCATCTGTGTAGAGAAAACTTCTTTTTCTTGCTTCACTCTGCTGACTTAAAAGCACACATTACTAAAATGATCCACGGCTGACTTTGAGGTGGATTTCAGTAATTTTATCGGCTCAAGATCAAACACTTTTGTTATGAGAATCACAATCTTGTCTGATGCTGATTCACACAGATACACAGATACATTAGATGAGCTTCCTCTAAAGCAGCTGAAATTGGACTCAAACTGTTTGTACTGTGAATGAACCTGACTCCCTTTCCCCAGACCAGGGCGCTCAAGCCTGACTGTTAATGATTTTCAGCTAATTCTCTTTACATTTCAGGC
This sequence comes from Apogon talboti, assembly GCA_037367365.1. Classification (NCBI taxonomy): domain Eukaryota; kingdom Metazoa; phylum Chordata; class Actinopteri; order Kurtiformes; family Apogonidae; genus Apogon; species Apogon talboti. Next base: position 5,745,199 of record JAPQRQ010000007.1, on the reverse strand, counting down.
TACTACTCAGGAAACCACAGGGATGAAGGGAGGGGCTTGAATAATGCACAGAAAGTTTCCTCAGTGCAAACTTTAAATGGGTTTATGACTTAAGTGCTCTCAGACATCCAGTAATACTGGACCTCTGAGGAGCTGAGGATGGAAGGATCTACCCATTTGCCACATTATAGTCGGCCGGGCGGCCAGTCTGCTCATTCACCGGCAATGCATCCAGGGCAAATTATTGATTCAGCGTTCTTAAGGGAAGCTAAAACAACAATGCTCCTAGAACTCAATACACTTTGAAACTAGACCCATTTGGACTTGTGTCACATTCAGAGCAATCTGAATGGATAGAACTTATTTACCATGTGGTTTATGACACTTAGAAGGCATATCGACTCAGGGAATATCTAGAAGTGATTACATTTTGATGCATCAAGCTGAAGAATGAATGGAACTGCAAAAACGGTTTTCCCATTCAGAGTTTGTATTTCCTCTGCGTTGGTTAGACCACAAAAAAGCAGATATATTAAATATTCTAAAAGCAGGTAAACATGCTAAGAATAGGTGACAGTGCAGAGTTTGCCTTTCTGTTTTTTATTTTTTTTTATTTATTTATTTTTTATTTCAGCTTGTCACATTCAACATCATGAATGTTCCGAAAAAACTGTTCTCGAAACTGCAGAGGCTCTTCACACTTGCCAGTGTTGCATCTTGCACGATGCAAAGAACAAAATCACTATTCCACAGTTAGCTTTTAACCATAAAAAAAACAAAAAACAACACCAAAAAAATGTTGCCTGGGTATTTATGTGCTCTGCATCATAGCATTGCGCATGGAAAAAATGTTTTGTTTTCATCACCACCGATGAATACCCGTGACTACTGCAGGCGCCGGAAGGAATGTCAATTGTTGCCAATTATACACCTTCACACTGAAGATAAAAGCCAGACGTTTGTGTTTTTTGTGCAGTGTGTGTGAAAGGGCTAATATATTGTAAAACCACTTCAAATGAACTGTCTCTAATCTTGTCTGTCCATAGTCAAAACCACAGCGAGAGACACTTTGAAAAGTGCCGTGCTTTGTTGCTTTGTGGCACGTGTTGTGAAAGTATGCCGCGTGATAAACTGCTGCACAGTGCTCCGCCTGCTGCCTCTGAGATTGAGCTCATGTACTGTTCATCAAGCATTTTTCCAACTTCTGAAAACCATCCATGGCTTTCATCAAATTTACATGAATGCTTCTGTTCCATTTTTAGGCCCGTTACCCCCACGGTTTCTCTTTCTTGTTTCTCTAGAGCTATTTAGGAAGTATTCTCTCTGGAGAATACCCCACAGTGCGTCTCTCTGTAGATCCATAGTAACCTTATTAGCATAACTTAGCCTCCGTCCATTCCTCATACACACCGACTGACTCATTTGGACTCATGTCACTTTCTGAAATGTCTAGAGAACATTATTGACAAAGTGCAGGGAAATCAATCCCTACTTTGCTGAGGGATGAGCTAGCAAACAGGCATTTATTATTAGACCCATTGTCTGCTTGGTGGTTATGCTATGAATGAATGGAATTTATTAATGTTCACATCTCATCCAAATTATTAAGCTATTATAGAGGTGTTGTATTATTACGATGTTGGTAAATAAGTAAAGTAACAAGCTAACAAATGTGTGTACCACCTTTCTTTATACATTGGTAAAATTAAATTGATGCATATTTCATAATGACCTTTTTATTGTCAATTAATATGTTAATTGTTTTGTTAGTTAATCAATTCTGTTCTTTGGTTAAAAAAACAAAAACAATTATATAAATAAATCTCTACTATAATATTTACCATCATTGACAAGTAACAAAACAAGAAAAGATTCACACTTGACTGTTTAACTATTGATTTTTTCTTTAAAAAATTAAATCAATAAAATTATTGATTTATCTGTCAAGTAATTTAAGAAATCAGAACTATCAATTTATCATAAAGCAGAGAAAGCAAAAGTGCACACACACGGATACTTGTCGTGTGTCATATGCATATTTTTATATGTTATTTTTCCATTCATGTGGGTTGGAAGTGGCATTCATGTTGAGACGCGCTATGATCCAAAAAAAAAAAAAAAAAAAAAAAAATCAACAATCCCCCTTCCACATATTACAACCAAAGTAAGAATCCTATTTTAAAAAGGTAAATAATGCAAAGCACATATATTTGTGTTAGACTAATGAGAGTAAAGGGGGGAAAGCTGACAGAACAATAAATAACAGCTGAAAAACCTAACATACACATTTGTATTTCCCTCCTCTGCACCTACAGTGCTGAGCTTTTAGAAATCTGAATACAGCTTGAATTGGTTTGAGTTGCCTCATAATGGTATCAGTGTCTTCACTGAGCTCTGATGTTTGCTTTTCATGGCCACAATGTGTGTGTTAATATGGGTGATGAAGAGAAGGCGGGGTAAAACAGTTGGGCGTCAGCATATGGCCAAACTTACAGCTTGAAAACTCCAGGGGACATGAGTGCTCATCCATAGGGAAGTTGTTCAGTTTAAGCTGGCACTCGGCATCGATCGTCAACCTGTAGAGACACACATTTACATGCATACATTCAGCGACTACCATTGAAAGCCTAATAAGTATATGTATACACTTACTGTACTTTCCAAAACAGTGTGATGGAAGTGACAGCATTAACCTCATCAGTGTTTTAGACTAGGCATTATTAATTAGCCTTTCGCTAAATTGAAATGATGTTTTCCACAGCAACACGCGCATCTCGTCTTTTCACACTTGAGGGAATTTGAAGACAAAGTCATTAAACTTCCCCTTAATGAGAGAATGACCTTAAATGACTTTACCCATCCATGCACTTGCTATTGTCATGTATCATTGTCCTCCGAATCACAGCGGTCATCCTAATTAACCACTGGTTAAATTCTGACTTCCTTAACAAATTAATGAAGTGGAGAGGTAGTGTTCTGCATAGGAGAACATCCATCACAGCTTGATTGAGTCCAGAACACTTCACTTTCTCCTGCTTATTATCATCAAATGAAATATTGCAGTGTCAGTACTGCATCCGCTGTATTTATGATGGCATGCGGTACATGATAATAAGCACAATTAATATTTCCCCTTAATCAAACATGCTGTTTTCTACACTTGACATTTTCTACATTTCCATGGATTTTACACACACACACCAACATCTGGTAAGGTTTTAGTTAGGACTACCTGCTACATCATATTGAAAATTATTATATTTAATGTAATGAAAAATGTCAGAGCCTAATATATAGCTAAAAAAAAGACTAGTTTAATGTCAAATATAAAATCACAAAATTTCTATTTGCCTGAGGCCTATTGAGGTTAATCAGTAGCATGAATCATTTACGAATCAGAGCATAAATTTTGGGTTAATTTAATTGGTTTTATGAACCATCGAGTCACAGATTAAACCTGTTGCTGAAAATTAAAACCAGCTTGTGTGATACTCTAATAAATCTAACAAATATGTCTGTCTAAAGCATTCCTGGTGATCTACCTGAGGGTGTAGAGTATTCGCCCATCGTTCCAGATCCGAAGCATGCGATTGGGTGTAGTGATCCAATGGGCGTCGGCCTTCTTTGAGTTGCGGAAAAAGGTGTCAGGGATCCATATCTTCCCGACCATGTTGCTGTTGAGACGCAGGACCTTCATCGTGCTGTTGAATTTTAACCTCCTGTCGTACCAGGTCTGGGCAAAAAAGATGTCGATGGTGTATTCCTGACGACAGACGAAAACACATGGTTTTGTTAACCTTCAGCTGAAACACTGAACATGCATTACAGAAGTTGTATGTAATATTTCTACTTTCAAATATTTAAAAAAAATGCATCACATTATCATTAGAATGGATATTATCTGATAGGGTGAGAATAAAAAACTCTGAACTTATGTCACAGATGCCGGTGTATTGGATCGTAGATCCCGTATTTTTCGGACTATACATCGCTCCGGAGTATAAGTCGCATCAGTCAAAAAATGCGTCATGAAGAAGAAAAAAAAACATATATAAGTCGCACCAGACTATAAGTCGCATTTTTTGGGAAATTTATTTTACAAAATCTAAGACCAAGAACAG
>JAPQRQ010000007.1:5656573-5667353 GCA_037367365.1 Apogon talboti | reverse complement strand
AGTGTGAATTAACGTTTAAGAACATGTGAAATGATATATTTTAATATATATAAGTCGCACCTGAGTATAAGTCGCAGAACCAGCCAAACTATGAAAAAAAGTGCGACTTATAGTCCGGAAAATACGGTAAGTAACTGTCATGTCATGTTCCAGTGTTGCTCATATAACCTATTAACCATAACTACAGTTGAACTATCAAGGGGAAAAAATGCATTTTATTACAAAAAAATTAAATAAATAAATAAATTAAACAGAAGCTGTCTTACAGACTTGCCAAGCAAATGCTCTATTTGACCGGGAATTTCTGTCAGAACCTCATTGTTTAGCTCCAGTATCCTGTAACTGTCATTAGTATTACACCTTAACTATCTTCCTCAGGGGCCTCATTTAATAACCAAATTTCTTACCCTTTAGATGAAAAGAATTCTTTTAATTTCACATTTTGGTTTGTGTAAAAATATTGCTGGACACATTGGAGAATAGACTTGTTCTGTTAAAAAAGAACAAAGAATGTGCGGACAAAAGCCACTTAAGAGTGTTTAGAAATTTAGTGTTTACTCAAACCATGTAAAAAAAATGGTCATTTGAGGTTAAAACAATTGGAGTTCAATTTACCCTGTGCCTACAACATGTTCCCATGTCTCCCCTGAAATCAATGCCTATAAGCAAAAAAAGCGACAGTCAGAGACAGAGGGAGGAGGAGGAGGAAGAGGAGGAGGAGAACCAGGCAGAGAGAAAGAGAAAAAGCCTCTTCTCTTTGCTCTTCTGCCAGCGAGAAGCAGCTTTATTACATAACAGTCTCAGGACTTGGCAGCTCACATGCTTTTAAGGAAGGAGTGCACGTTCCCCTGCACCTGAAATCTCATGGCGCGGTGGGAGAAGATGAGGATGAGGATGAGGCTTCACAACAGAGGCAATAAAAGAGGAAGAGGAGAGACAGACTTACGATTTCAGTCAAGACATGTTAGAACTGTCTGTCATTTCCAGCTGTGGTGGTGGTGGCTTTAAAAGGAGCCTCTGTCAGTTACCAACAACAATGGGCACTATTTTCTATTCTTCTATTCACAACATCTCAACGGCCAATATTTCACTTCTTACCCCATGACATTAGCCTGACAACTTTAGTTACTTGTCACATTAAAGTTTTCCATCGCTTTCTTGTCCAGTGAGAACCACATACCTACAAATGTGTGGATTTTGAATGTTTTTGATGAAATATTCCTTTAAAGCTTAATAAGATAAATAAACTCTTCAGGAAATCCTCAGGGATTAGTTGGAAAATGCATTGTTTCAAAGCCAATACCATGTTCTCTCAGGACAGCAGTGCTACAAACATATGGTAATCTTATAGACTATGATGCATGGATGCAGAATGAGTTGCTCAAATAAGCTCCATCTTAAGCATCTCAAGCAGTACCATACACACTGATGCAACAGTCCAATTAAACACACACTTAAGGGCCATTTTACTTTACTATTTCTGCTTTTCATACTTTAAGTACATTTTGCTGATGATGCTGATATGCTTTTACTTCAGTAAAAGAATACAGAATTTATACTTGTATTTTCATAGTGTGCTTATAGTACTACCACTTAAAGGTACAGGAGCCTTTCTTCAGCAGCTCTCTCCACTCTATACAACTCAAAAACTAAATCTGAAAATATACAGCTTGGGCAAAAAAAGCCCGTCCCAAAATATTTCACTGGACTCCGATTACAAAACACCATGACATTGTTTTTACCACACAGTACTTATCTAACAGTGTCACAATAAATGCCACAACAATTATTTCTGTCCATAGTTGCATTAATTTTTGGCCAAGATCTTGTATAAATGATTTGAGGGTCAGACATGCTGTCAATGGGGTCTTGGTCTGGATTCTGTGATGGCCAATCCATGTGTGAAAATGATGTCTCATGCTCCCTGAATAACTCTTTCACAATTTGAGTCTGATGAATCTTGGCAAATTAATAGTTGTTTAAGAAATGAGAAGCTACTCACTGCATCAGTTAGGGTCAAATAACACATTTCCCACTGAAACATGAGTCATTACAGTAATTATCTAAGAAAAGGATCTGAACTGTTTGCTTAGTTAAATCCAGGTGAGGACCATGTGACCTGATGCTGGTTCATGCTGGTGTTGAGAAATGAAGCCACATTTCCAAGTGTTGACAAACAAAGTACATCAGTAGAGTCACATCTAGGGATAGGAGCTGATAAGAATTTAACAACTCCGATTCCACTATCAATTTTGCTTATCAATCTGATTCCTTATAGATTCTAATTGGTTGAGGGAATAAAAGAGTACAAACAGGTTTGTTTGCATTAACTGTCTTTTATATTTTCATCTGTGCACAGAAAATATAACATATACAGTATGCACAAATAATAATAACAGATGACGCCGGGCCTGGTTCCAGATAGTCATGTATGAGGTGGCGATCAGGAATGTTAAGGGGTACATGCCGGTAATGGAAGTGGTGATGGGGGGGTGGGGATGACACCCTGGTGTTTGCTCTGCTGCTGCATTCACAAGCATCACTAAGTAGCATATCAAACACGTGACATTCGTGCAAATGTATTTCATGCTGTGTAGACCAATGTTTTATCATACTGGAGGTATTTCCCCTCATATGAAATATAGCCACACTTTGGAGTGTTTCTGCCTCAACGCCATGTTGGCTATGTTCTAAACCAAAATCATGCAGTGTACGTGTGATGTCATCGAGCATGTGCAACAAATGCAAAATCTACAAGCAGAATCGTTAAGCAGGCAGGCAAATGATTCCAAGGAATCGAGCTACTGGGAACTGGTTCTCAAAAAGAATCGGTTCTCAATTCCCATCCCTAGTCACATCTATGTCACTACTGACTGAATCTGATCGGCATAATTACAGCTGACAGTCAGGCATTTAACCCACTATCTGTCTAACTCAGCTATGATTAGACAATGTCCAAGCATCATAGGTAGAAACAGAAGTCCCATGTCCACTGAAATTACAATGTGCTGAAGGAGAATTATGGAATTTTGCCCAATGATGCAAAAAGAACTATGAAGCACTTCACCTTTAAGAAATGATTTTTTTTCACTTTTTCAACCACTAGCTCTCTGTAACCACCACTATCCATGAATGCTGAATTGGTGGGTGAATTTCCTCTGGGTGGTGACATTATATCCATGTAGTTTGGGAATTAAAAAGGCACCTTAAAGCCCAAAAGTACAAATAGCTGAGAAGCTGATAAACTAAGCTGAAAATGATACTGGTTTATATTTATTAATATATAAAGTTAAAGCTGGATTAGAATCTGTTAATATTGTATTAAATTTAAGAAAAGAGCAAGAGATGCAATGTACTGGTGACATATTTAGAAAAAAAAAAACTGCTCTAATGGAACACAGGTTCTACTTCAGTAGTGATCTTTCTACTTAAGTAAAAAGCTACTCTTTATGGTGTTTGATACAATAAAGAATGCAAATTTGGGAGAAAATATCTCTGTTTATAAATGGAGAAACTTATAAATATTACTTGGAGAAGTGAATAAACGCGAAGGAAAAATGGAATGGGAACAGGCATAATGCGAAAGGATTAAAAAAGTTCAATTGCAGTAATATCAATTTGTCAATTTGTAAAGCAACTGTTCTAATTTGACCTCCAGATAACTTTTACAGCATAATCCAAGGCTTATTTAAGGCTCCTGACACCCAAAAGGACAGAGGTAGAGACATGACTTTCATTTGTTTTCTTTTTATTTAAAGACTAATGCAGAGAATCAGATTCTACAGGGCCATATCATAACCAAAAGAAACAAAAGAAAACATTTACAGAAGGTTCAACATTTCATCTACATCCATCAGAACCCTTTGTCAGTATCCATTTTACTACCAGCACATTCCTGTGTACTGTATGTGTGTATGCTTGTCGGTCTGTGTGTTTTATGTCGTCCAAGTCCATATATACATATATGTGTATATATGTGTATATGTACATCGCCTTCTAATTTCTCTTACCAGAATCAACTTTTGTGCTTTAGAAAATTAGTTTTTTTTTTTACATTTCAGTGAAAATCAGAACATATTTTGCTTGATAAAAATACAAGAAAAGACTCCAGTAGGTATCTAGGAATAACCAAAGACTCAGTGTTGAAAAGCAAGTGCTGCTGAGAACTGCAATGGACCTTGCATCAAACATGACAAAGTAAATGACTGATGTGCCTATGAATGTGGTATATACATGTATGGCCTGCTTATGTAGGCGAAGGTAAAAGTTGGAAGCTCATGATTGCACTGTGCCTCACATTTCACATTGGAACATTAAATGTACCAAAAACCAGACTTGGCTCAAAAATTGTTGTGGATGGTTCAACAGTGTTTGTTTAGATCCTGCTCGGAGTACAAGATAAGGGCTTAGCAAAGATACAGCATTTTCAACAGGGGGGGAAAAAAAAGTGTATAAAATCGGGTTTTGCTCTGTCAAAGTCAAACCTTTCTCCTGCCCCCTCCCTTTAATATCATTGAGCTTTTGGGAAACCAAAAGACAAACAAAGTGATCCATTTAGCAAGATAACATTTTCACCCGCCTCCATTTTTGGAATGACAAACAAAGTTCAAGAAATAAACAAATGTTTTTTAATAACAAGATGATCCTGTTACAGTTTTGCTCCTGGTTTCCAAATCAATTGTGTTATTGCATGTCTTTGGAGAAAAAGTGCAATCAATATCGAAAGCCATTTTCCCTTCAACCACTGATAATTCCGAAGCACAAACAAAACAGATAATCCAGTGTTTTCTTCTTTGATGTCACCCTGTATAGCCGTGGTTAAGGTAAAAAAAAAACAAACAAAAAAAAAAACATGAAAAATATGAAACAGAAAAGGCTAATGGGTGCAGAGCTGATAATAGCAAAGCTTTTTTTTAAATGTCTTTTCAATAATAGCTTGTAAATCTGCAACACAATGGTTGGGAAGAGAAGGTCAGTGATGTGGTTCAAAGCTGTCCTTGCATAGCACAAAGCTGACTACATAAATGTAATGTTATTGTTCTAAATGTGCAAAATGCATAACAATAGGTTGATAATACAAACAATATTCATCATCATCTTAGCTAATATCTTCATTAATAGAATCATACTGTATGCATTATGTATTTTACATATGTATATATATATTTTCTTCATGATAATAAACATACATACAATAGTTTAGAATTCAAATATCTTTATACAACTCTTCATCCTGACCTTTGCAGTTTCTTGACCCTCTGCTTGTAGGTTAAGTGGCTGTGAACGGTAGACTGCTTGCATATCCTTGCAAAGACTTCTGCCATTAAGGGGACAGGTTTCATATTGTTCGTAATGATAATTCAAATCATAACAAGAGCAACAACCACTGGTCTGTGTTTTCATTCCCCTCTGGCGATGGTGTGACCTCCTCACCTCAGCACACAAATACACAGAGAAGTCTGCAGGGTTCTTACATGCCTTTTGGCCTGTTCAGTGCGCTGTAAAACGTGTTCTGGAAAATAAATAAATAAATAAATGAAGCAGATCTAGAACCCATAATGCAACATAATGCGCTCCTACTCAATAGACATAAATTGTGAAGCGAGGTGAGGGTTATAGGAGCCAGTGGCTTCTGAAACCCACGATGGACACACACAAAGCGATGACGGCGATCTTTGACCGGATCTAAAGAATTCCTAGATTTTCACATACATCGCACAGATGATGCCACAAGTAAGAGGGGTCAATGTAAAGCTACAATGGATATCATCCCCAGACTCTTAGGTTCAGGTCCTAAGAAAAGCCCTTGCTAATTAATATTGCTACATTAACATAATCTAGAATGGACTGTTCAGAAACCTTAACGTGCCACGTCAGAGAAGAAGCATTTCTCTAACGTGTATGTTGTTTTATAAGCTAAAAGAATATAGAGCAAGCAATGTTCAAGACAAAACAAAAAGCATTCTTTTCACATTTGCGAGTTTCTGTTGGTTTTTCTCGGAAGAGGGATTGACATCATGCTACAAAAATATATTCATCTTCATCACTATCGTAGAACTACAAGACAAGTCCTCTGTGCGAAACACAGCTCCGGCTAAAGTAAGAATACAGTGCCACTTCAACTCAACTTCTCCTGTCTCTTTCTTTGTCTCTTTCCGTCTATGTCCCTGTCTCTCGCTGTTGCTCACCAACAAGCAGCAACAAATGAGTCCAAACGGGCATGTGATACTGAAGGCAGTGTAGCTGGTACTTTCTGAGTTTATGTCTCATTTTATTTTTAACTGAAGGGAGATGAGGACTATTATGGTGAAACAAAGAAACAAAGGGTCAGGGGACACAGTCGGATGGAAAATTACAGACGCACCATCCATCAGCAAAGAAGCAGCCATCGTCGCTTCACTTTGAAAACGGTAAAGGCACTTCTCGTTCTTAGCGTGCCCCGCCCCTTTTCAAGTGACGCTTGTATTGTTCTTTGCTATAAATGGTGTTTTGGCAAATGAGGCTCCACCGTTGAAAATCTGGTGTCTCTTTTATACACGCCAAAACAAACAGACAAAAAAAAAAAAAAAACAACAATCAAAATGAACGAATGTTTTTTTTTTCTTTTGTTTTTTGACAATTCGAAATATAAAATGCACTCCAGGATTCAAGATGATTTTTACATTCTTACTTATACTGTAGCTAGCTAACCCCAGTGTATGCCAATGTTGTTGTTGCTGTTGTTGCTGTCAGTGTGTAGACAAACACACAGGTAAAGATGTATTTGAATAATATTTTACTTCAGTGAGAAAGCAGCTTTGAATGGAACGCTAACTTGGAGAGAAACAGTCACTTAAGCGTGAATTAGACCAGTATATACTTCTTTTTTTTATAGAAAGTATCATAAATAGAAACAAAAATAAATGAATTCAAAACTTTCATTTTCCATGTCTTCAATAAACATACCCTTAAGTTACACTTTGCAAAGCTTTAACATAATATTGACATCTCTAACACTTGATAATATTTACAATGTTGCGAAGGAAAATTAACAATATTTTCAATGCTGAGCACAGAAATGATTGGATTTTTGTATTTTTTTTGATCTCTAAATAAATGGTGTGTCCACTGAGACATGTTTTATTGCTATTGCAGAAACCCTAAACGTATAGTTTTAAGAATGATATAATTAATCTCATAAAATGTCTACAGAGAATGGAAGATACTTCGACAGAGACTGAGCGTAGCAATTGCTGCAGATATGAAAGAAACTAAGCCATCAGTCAGTGTTTACCTGTATGTCTGAGTAAATAAATAAATAAATAAATAAATAAATAAATAGATAGATAAAAGGATGCCCTGCCCATGCATATACACAAGTGCCTTTTGACCACGTCTATGATTTCCTGCTGAAATGAAATAAATAATTTAAAAAAAGAAAGAAAACAAAAACACGAACATAGAAACAAAAGCCCCTTGACAATTTTGGGCTATGTGCAGTTGTAGAATAGCATTCTCTTGGCTATATATTTATAGGAGTATTTTCTTAGTAGCATCATCCCAGACCTGAACAACAACCTTTCAAAAGTCTGTGTCATTATTGTTCCTTTTTTTTTTTTCCTCTATTTTGTTTTTTCAAAATCTTCAAAATTTGGGTAAACAGAGAAGCAATGCAACAAGTTGGAGTTCAAACCAGCATGGACACCATGTTTGTCTGAAAATAAACACTTTTTCAGGAGGAATAATAAAGAAAAATGAAATAATTACAGGTATAATTTCAAAGGAATGAAACATGGATTAGTGTGGATTTATCCCCTGCAATTTGGGCTTCTTATTCAAGTAGGTTGCCCAGTAGACCAAGTTAAAGGTTCCAAAGAGCAGAGGGAAGGCTATTCTGGCAATCCTGTCTATCTTGCTCACACTGTTAAAGGTCTTCTTGGCCTCTGGAGGCTTGGGCTTTGGCTCCTCCTTGGGCTCGGTTGGGGGTGGTGGGGCGCTTTTGGCAATAGTGGCCAATCCAGGGTCCCTGGCAATATGAGGGGCGAAGGCTGTAGCAGTGGCGGCCGGGTAGGCTGTGGTGTTGTTCTTCTTCAGCAGAGACTCCTTCTTCTTCTTTTGCTGATGGTATTCGTTGGCATTGGAAAGACGGGGGAAGATGAATAATTGAGGTTATGAATGTCATCAAAGCCTCAGTATGACATGCACTGATGCACAGAATGTATGTTTAATATGCATATACTTTAGCTACATAGTGCAATCCAACTATTGAGAGTATGAGGAATATTAATTACATATGTGCACATATTTCCAGATAAAAGTATTCATTCGTTTTTCCAAAACATCTGTGTATTACTGAGTGCTCTGCTGCTAAATGCACAGCAGAGAGATGTGAAGTGGGAAAAGCATAGAACACTAAACTATTAATGTTCATGTCATGTTACACAAATTGCATTTCCCATGTGATTAGCTGGTGACAGCGACTGCACATTCCCTGCCTGGTCCAGGTCTCTAAACAGTTAAGTGCTAACTGTCGTGATGCAGAAAGAAAAAAAAAAGACTCTCAGAATCAGAGGGTTGTTAATGTTGAATTTTAAGGTGAAATATGGATTATGTGATCTGTGGCGAACTGAGCAGTCTTTTATTTGTAATAAATCTGGGAAGTTAGTGATCCATCACCACCTAGCAGTGTCATAAAGGCATCTGTCTTCTCAAGTATTTCAGTAAAATTGTTTCAAATACCTTCTCTGGTACCACACTTTTTCCATCCCAGGCGTAACCCCTCTTGGTGAAGTAGTTGACTGTAGCAAACTCAATGAGAGCGGAGAAGACAAAGGCGTAGCACACGGCGATGAACCAGTCCATAGCTGTAGCATAGGCCACTTTAGGGAGAGAGTTCCTGGCGCTGATACTGAGTGTGGTCATGGTCAGGACAGTGGTCACCCCTGCAAGGAGACAGGCCAGATGTAGATGTAGGACATATTACATTTCTAATACTTCAGATGTTTCTAATACATATGACCAATCAGTCAATACTGTTAATGGTAAATGTCAAATTATTATTTCTCTTGAGAGTAAAAGCTGACATTTTGTCCTGAATAAATAATAAAGAAATCAAAAATTGACTGGTAATACTATGATAAAACCTTCTTTCTACATTAGACGTTGAAACACTTTGTTAGTTTTATAGCTGACAAGCTGATAAACAAAAATAAAAATGATATTGTAGTATCAATTACCATTACTGCCAAAGTATAGTGCAATAAATGTAGTTATTCTTTTATTATGTTTGTTATGTTTTATACCATTCAGCACCTGCTTAAATGCCATAAATCAACTACTCCAAGCAGTTAACTGAGGCCAAATAAACTTGATAACTATATAATTTATTTCATTGTAGATCAAAACGATACAAAACATAGCTACATACTGTAGCAGCATAAAGATGCATAAATATAAGATATACTGACAGTTATTGCACTTGCAGCAGAAATATATATAAAATATAAACATAACATAAATATTGCTACACTGATTCGATATCTATCCTCTATTTGGCAAAAAAGAAGCAATCATATAACAGAAGATCTTTATATCCCCTGACCAAGCAGTACATTCACATTAATCTATCTGAACAGCTGATACCGTCTTGCTCCTTGTGCTTTTAATAAACCAGAAAGAAAGAGAATTTCACAGATGCAGCTGGGAGATGTAGTTGACCTCAGAAACACTGCTGCTGACTAATGACAGCCAAAATAGTGTTGGTGTCTAAATTTGACCTGCTCACCACTGCACAAGCTGTTGTAATAAAATGAACAATGATATAGCATATATAAGCCAATTCATGCATACTTTTATCCAGACCTTTTAAGTCCACGTTACAGCTGGCAAATGAAAATGCTAAACTACAGCATGGCACTTTACACACTGCTTGGCAAGCTGAGAAACTCTACAGAGAAGAAGAAGAAGAAGAAGAAGAAGAAGTAGGTCAGAGTATATCTAATGATGCGGTGCTCATCAAAGAACAGGCTACTGCAGATGTTTAAACACCAAATAACATCAGCCGGAGCAACAGCTAACAATCCACCGACGCGGAGGGCTATCATGAGGGGGAGCCGAGGAACAGCTGGTTTGCAGGGAAATGATAAAAAATGCAGAGAGGACCCTCCCACACACATGTGAGATGTAGGCAGAGATGTTTATGTACAGCAAACACACATGCTCCAGGCACACATGATACTCTCACATACACTCATACATGTGTTCTCACCCACTGCTTAAAAGAACCAGAGACTAATGAGGCAATTCAGCACAGAGATACTGGAGGTCATTACTGCCATTACACTTTAAAATAAACCTGCTTTTGTCAGGACCGCTACAACCTGCCTTTTTAATTGGTAAGAGCATTCTGATCTCTGCACCTTAACATACTGGATTCACTTCAACTGTTTATTTATCAGAGATACTGCCCTCACTAGTATTTACTGCATCTGTGGCTGTTTGCACATTATTAATGTCCCTCCAGCATGAATAAATCTACCTGTTGAACAGTGGCAGCTGGTCGATAAGAGGCACAGTGGCACAGGCTCACCTACAAGTACTTGTAGAAGAAAAGCTGTCTAAAATTATTAATTTGAGCAAAATTCTACTTGAATTGTTATGCTATAATACTTATCCTGTGTGTGTAGTTCATGTCAACATTTATTGAAGGTGTTTTTAACTGTATTTAGTTTAGTTAGTAATTTCTGTGTGAATATGCTCACTTCCTGGTTGGTGCCAGACAAATAAACATGTAAGTGGCCCA
>JAPQRQ010000007.1:5633256-5655419 GCA_037367365.1 Apogon talboti | reverse complement strand
ATAGATTGCAAAAGTGTATAGACAATAATGGAGCTTATGTAGAAAAATAAATGTAATCAGTTAAAAAATAAAAATTTTATGGCATTTGTCTGAGAACTTTTTGACTCACCCTCGTACTGCATATGACAGTCTCAACGGCACAGATTAGATTTTTATATATATATATTTTTCAAATCAAGCCCAGATCACTGTCATATGTGGTCATAAATTGGATACATAACTGATCTGACTTTAACGTCATTGAAACTCTGGCCAATTCTGTGGTAGAATTGGTGGGATCTGGCAAGATCCATATTTACTTCTGTGAGCACGTGGTGTTCTTCTGGCTACACACTGTTCACACATGAGCCCAATGACATTTAAATTGTAATGTGAACAACCACACAACAAAATTGTATTTCAACAAAACATCAGAATTGAGCAATAAGGCCTGGGTGTGAACATAGCCTATGTGGCTCCATGGCTTTTGGAGAACAGGTGACATGAGGCTGTGCTCTTACTGGAGGATTAAAGAGTCATTAGAATCATCAGAATTGCTTTTATGTTCTTGTCCTTATTCATTTCCACTGGGTTGCCAAATTAGCTACAGTAGGAAAAAAAACACTTGTAGAACAACAGAAGGAATGCAAACCAGATGATTAATCTACTCCAGATATTGCAGATAACAAAGTTTAGTTCTATTCAACCTGCTCCACCTCTGTACAGTCATTTCCATGTCTGTTTATACAGCAACTTTAGTTTAAGAGAGTATGAAGCCAAACACTACTGGGCTATTTGGCGAGGTAATATAGGACATAATAACAGCAGCTGACTGGTGGCTGAATGGTTAGGCTGTGGGTTTGCAATGTGGGATAGTAGAAAGATTCTGCCAGTAAAAATGTTTTATTTCTCCAAATCAAATGCAGTGAAACATTAAAAAAGCTTATGACAAGCATTTTCATCTAACTGAAACACTAAAAGTTTGACCCTGTACACATTCATAAAGGCAGTTTTTTCCACAACCTTGGTTAACACCATCTGCTAATCTTAAATGTGAAAAAAAAGCTAAAATATTAAAATTATTATTTAAATGGTTTCATCACAAGCCAACAGTATGAGAACATTGTTAGAGTTTTGGCATTTAAAAGGTTCAGTGCCAGGTTGAAGGGAAATGACACCAGTTTTATGCATAAATGGTGGCCTTAAATGGATTAGTTGCCTAGAGATCTACATGATTTCTTCCAGAGATAGAGGGCTATGCTGGATTTGAAATTTTTAGAATGTTTTAGTTTAGGATCATGGCAATACTGATGTGATGTGATCATGTAATGAATAAAATGTATATCTGTCTATGTAATCCATCACTGGGCAAAGGAAATGTAGCAATTTATTTAAATATAAAGTAATACCTACATAAAAAGTGCGCAAGAACAATTGAAATGAATAACATTGTAAATTATATAGATGTAATATTAGGGGTGGGAGTAACTTAGAATAAGTAAGGATATTATCATGTTACGCTGCCCACAATTACAACAGTATTACAGTGCAGTGTTTCTTTGGATTATAGATTATAGATTAATTCTATAGATTATAGACAATAATCTACGATACATCATGATATCTGTGTAATGGAGAAAGAAACAATACAGCTTAAGGGTCAAAAGCTGGCATTATGTATTTATTCACCTCAATGTGGTGTCGGTTTCAGAGAATTTGGTAATAAAAATGTACAAAAATGTCACCATTTGTTATTATTATAATAAATAGTAACTGATAAAGCAAACTGAGGCACCTGCATGTTTGTGATTTGGCACTAATACAGCATGGTATATTCTACATGTATTTCTTTATCAATATTATTCCAAGTCCTATTGTTTAGGATGGTGTCACAGATTGTGCTGGTAGCTTTCTGAGGTCATAGTTCACAACTGGGTAAATCTATAAGTGTCTTTCAGTCAGTGGATGTTCTGTCCTTGCCTTATAGTAGTTTAATATTTACTTGTCATTATCCAGTTCGCGAAACAACCCCTCTAAAGTGCAAAAACAACGATTTAAAACTGCATGTAACTTCTTCCTATGAGAATTATGGGTTCTTCTCCTTCTTCTTCTCCTCTGTTCTGATGAAGTGTTAGTGATGAATCACTGACTCTTTTCATCTTCCCACTCTTTTCACATGCTTTTGGCGTTGCTGACTTGGTGATGTGACATGAAGCATAAAGGATGATTATTATCTTCTCATTAGCCCGAGCCAAATAAATGATTGGTCATTAGCCATCAGTGAACAAGATATCTCTGATGGATTTACTGGATCTGCTTAGCAGGTACACAGCACGCGTGGTCATACATTCCTTCTGTTCATTAAGCGTCCGGGGGGAATAACAAATATGTAGGTCAAACTTGTTTATTCTGATGTGATTTATTATTGAAATTTGTCACTAAGCCTTTTATTACATGTTGCTTTAGTAAATGCCTTAGCTAGATCCTTTCATTAATCAGAAAGAACATAAGTGAATGATCTAGAGTAACACCTGCCTCGTTATCACATTTGCCGCGCCATGTTTTACTTGACGTTTAACAAGCGCAGCTTTTAAACAAACCGAAATACATTTACATGAAAATGATGAGAATTTAGTTTCATGTCAGGACTCAACACGTGTAAAGAGATTGAAAAAAAAAAACAGTTGAAAGCGAGAGAGGTACAGCATTGCAGCCTAAGTGTTAATACTGTGATGTTATGTCATTAAATCCTCACATGACCATGTTCTGCACTGCACTCGCTATTAAGAGAGGCATTAAATGGTTTGTTGATACATTGTCATGAAAATGCATGGCAGCAGGAGATATGGAAATATGAAGTCACGTTTTCAAAGCAGCTTTTAATATTTTCACCAAAGAGGAGCATCTTTTTCCATTTCACCTATGAATTATGTTAATATGTCTTGTTTGTATTTGCAAAAAAATATAACACAAGGCATCATTGCTTATGAGGCAGATGTTCATGGACATATATATTATAGAGAAGCCAGAGAAATGATATAAGAAAAAAACAAACCAAAAAAAAAAACGGAGCATCTCGCCATCATTAAAACTGCTACATGGAGTGAAAGAACACAAGTGTTCAAAGAGACAGATGTGTCTGTGGGGAATAACAAGAACCCAAATACATTTGTAGGAGGAGGATGCATTTGCATATTTGGAGATATGTGGGGTGGCAGGAAGTGCTGGAGGAAGGTAAGAGAAGGTGGATGGTAGGTTGGGGCGGCGGTAGCGTGGCCGCAATCTGTCCGGTAGTTTGTTTGCCAGTAAATCAGTTAATTTTGTGGGGGAGGATAAAGGCAGCACCACTGGGTATTACGCAAGTTCTGCACAAAAGCACCCCGATGCTTGGAATCATATATACTTTACTGTGTTTGACAAGCTCTGTTGTCATGGAAACAAGTCCTCCAGTTTCTCCACTGTCTTACTACCACAAGAGGAAAAAAAATAGAAAACATTAGAGATAGAGTTCAAATTAATACTATTGTATAATAGTGATGGTTTGCCATGTGGCTTGTACTGTATGTCTGTTTACCATCTCTGCATGTTATCGATCTGAAGGTGTGATCGTGTTAACAAGGTGGACCTCTCTGAATACCACGGAGACCAATAACACTTTGTGTTTGTTTAGTGTTAGGAATCATTTAGAAAAGTAGCAACTTGATTCATTAGAACATGACTCCAGAGCTGATTTTAAATGACTCCATTTGACATGTTGAGACTAATAGACTTGAGGCTTTGAAGGCTGTTAATGAACAAACTCACTGATCTGGAAAGTTCTAACTGGATTAATAGTGGTGTAACTCAATTCTTGAGAGTCCCTTCCACTCAATTTTGTTCACTGTGCACAAGCGCTGACAGTTGATTTATATGATACATATCTTCTAACAAGGTTTTTGCCTCTGTTTGCAGACTCACTTTCAACCACACATACACAGAGGGCTATGGGAGAAAGAAAAAAAAAACATCTTCAGATATAGAGGGAGATAGAGCAAGAAAGCAAATTGGGGAAAGACTAAATTAGAGGCTTGTGGTGATGAATGACAAGGTGAGGCAGACCATTTCAAGGAGGGAGGGCAATCACTGCCGCCTGAGGCAAGGAAAAGTTTGATAACCACCGGCAGTCCAAATGTGCATTTCTGGAGAATGCAGGGAAGAGTCTACTTTATAGGTTTCTGATTCGACAAGGGAGATTTTATTGAATTGTGATTGGATGTTTATCAAGCTGGTCTTCCTGATAGAGTTCCCTGATGTCAAACTGCCGCTGGGAAACTACAGATTAAAAAATAAATTGCTTCAGGCATAACTAAAGATAAAGAGAGAATGTTTGGGCTCAGATTCATCTGTTTCTTCCACCAGGGGTCTCCCAGTCAAAATTATAACAAAAGACATAATCGGTGTTGCTAAAAAATGGTGGTGGATTTAAAGCGATATTTTGAAAAGTAATAAAAAGAAAGTGCAAGTTATGGGCTGTTTGGAGTAAACTAAGATGTGTGGTGATGAAAGAGGCTTGCTTGTACATTTATAAAAAGAGTTAAACAAACAGAGCATTCAGTTTGTGTTTTAACTTTTTTTTTTTTTTTTTTTTGACCATTGCAAACGGTTTCTGTTTCTCTTACCATGTGTATTATGTTTTTGTGCTTTTGGTATTTTGATAATACGACATTCATTCATTATTTATATTTGCTACATTAGATTCTCCTCTAAAAATGTTCTTCCATTCATCATTAGGTGCTTTAACTCATCCCAAAAAGTCAAAAACTATCTCAAGCAATTGTAAAAATTCATTGCTACAGAATTTTGTTGTTTCCATCAACATGTTGTGAGACATAAAATGTGCAAAAAATACAATTATTTGATGATGATGAAGTGGCATGAGATAAACTGTCAATAAATGTCTATTTCAAATGACATGGCATGAGTGATGTTTACAGATGAAGGTTAAATTAGTTTGTTATTTGTGAAATGCATTATGTCAATACATTGTTTCATTCTAGTAAAATAGTCAATAAATACTGATGTTAAATATTAAATTAACATTAGATGAGTTGATTTATCTGTTATAAGATCATACGATTGGGATGCAGTATTATTGACATCAAGTGTTTATCATGTTTCTCCATTTAGTTGATGTAATGCCATTGACAGGCAAGCAAATGAATGGGCTGTTATATTAACTAACACTATCCTATGGATTCCTTTCTGTTTTAACGTTTTTGTTACAAATTCCTACAAAATATACACTTCCTAGGCTAAAAAAAGACAAAGTCATACACAGTATCTAAATATTTTGTTTGTGTGGCCTGTAGCTTTGATTATGAGATGTATTCACTGTGGCACTGGTTATGTTGCACAATGTTTATACAAAGTCGCAGTAAATATAACAACATTTATTTATTTTATTTCTAGAATTATATTAATTTGTTGCCAGATCATGTATTAAATTATGGAGATTCGGATTGCTGTGTAAAGTCTTCTCCATCACATCCCAAAGATTCTCAGTGGGGTTCAGGTCTGGACTCTGTGGTGGACAATCCATTTGTGAAAATGATGTCTCATGCTCCTTTAACCACTCTTTCACAGTTTGAGCTTGATGAATTCTAGCATTTTCATCTCATATTCCTGTGTCACTGGGGGAAGAAAGAATCCATTGATGTTCAGACCTGGTCATTCAGTATATTTAGGATGAACTGACCTAATTTTATGGACACGTAATGTTGTTGAACCTAGACCTGACCAACTGAAACAACCCCAGATCATAACACTGCCCCCATGGACTTGTACTGGTGGCACTAGGCATGATGGGTAATCATTTCATCCACCTTTCTTCTCATGCTGATATGTCCATCACTCTGGAATAGGATCAGTCTGGATTAATCAGACCACATGACATTTTCCCATTGAAACACAGTACGATCTTTATGCTCTCTATCAAACTGATGGTTGTTTAAGAAATGAGAAGCTACTCGCTGAATCAATTAGGGTTAAAAAAAAAAAAAAAAAGTTCTAGCTGAAGCATATTTATGGGCTCGTACTTCTTTGTGTAATTAAAATAAAATTTTAAAACCAGCTTTTTGTCTGACTGGGCACTATATAATACAGAGCCTGTTGTTTTTAATGCATAAACACATATTATACCCCTAAGGTCAGTCTTTCAGCATGAGGTGTAAAGTATATGTTTCTTTTTATTACTATTGATCTTCTTTTATTGCTTTCTGTGCTGGTGCTGTTTAGTTCCAACTTCAGGACTTGACTGACTCAACCCCTTGAATGACAGGGTTCAGCTAATCTGACCAATCTACAGCCAGTGAGTAAAATGTACTGCTCAGCCATTGGATCTGAGCCAAGTCACAGACAAATCTCTGTGGGGGGAAAGTGAGCCTTCAGGAAAATGGCTGTGCTTTCCCTCTCTGTTGACTCTCATGCTCACTGGTTCTGGGTAGAAATTTGCCTCTAACAATGTTTTGACGGAGTGTGCAACCAATCAAACGTGACAATGAGAATGTGGGACGGGGTCAGAAGTGCAGCGTGAAATAGGATGCCTTCGCTCTCACTGTCTGTTTTTGTGATGTGAATACTCCTAAATTGGGCTGTGTGGTGAAGATGCTATTAATGATCTGTTTTAAAAACTCTCCAGCAGTATCCACCTCTACATTCCAACTAAGCTTGGGAAAGCCCTGTTAAATCTTTTCATTTTTAAGTGATCACGTTGTGCAATATTTTTCAACACTTTTGTATCAACGACACATAAGTATTGAAGACATTTTAAAACAAATTAATCAAACAATGCAGAATAAAAGTTTGTAATCCCTATTTTCTTCTTCAATCATATCGCCTAATCTTAACTAACTTGCAGAGTGTAGGAAAATATGGTTGGAAATGTAACCACTGATATGGAAGATTTGGTTTTAGTGGTTGGCTCCCACTAAAAATTTTTTCCATGGTAGACTGATTACATATTTGTGATTAACCAGTTCATTGTTTCATCTAAAAATGCCAGAAAATGGTGAAAAAATATGTATCTGGGGCCTGAAATTAGTTATTTTTCTATCATAGAGCAGAAAAGAAATCAAAAACCCAAAAACATTCACATTTCATTCACTGGATCCAGATAATTTTGACGAGAACAATTAGCCAAAACGATTATCGATCAAAGTTGGCATTGATTAATTTAGTAGTTGATGAGTAATTAGTTTCATTCAATCACTGAAGCTTTAGTCTCTACATAATAAAAAAAGGTTGTGCTTACGTTGTTAAATGTATGTGTGTAGTGGGTGTACAATCGCAGTATGGGTTTGTTTACATATTCAGTCATGGATGGACAGAGTATAGTTCAAAATGTGTATTCTATTCTATTCTATTTTGTATATGTACAGTAGAAACCTTATGATGATCATGAGTTCCCATGGTAAGTTGAACGCTACATGTAGATGAACCTTTAATTTGTCATTTGTCTAATATTTACTAGTTTAATAGTGATAATAACATATGAAGTGTAAATGGTGTTTCCTGTTTCACATACAATATACAACATTTCAGACTCAGGCTTACTAGTGACACAGGTTTTCCCACTCAGCTACTCGTATCCTTCAAACAACATGACACAAACGCTACATTTCTCAGAAGTCTCCCCATCCAGTCTCTTAAACACAGCTCTCTCTGTTTTTTAACCGTTCCAACTAGCCCATGGAAACTTTACAAGCACATTCACTGTCAGTTCATCTGACTTTCCCCTCACTAAGAGACAGCTCAACAGGGCATTATGTGACTGGACATCATCAATCCACTTGACTATAGGGCAGCCACAGGTTCTTTCCCTGTCCACATTTATTTTTTGTCTCTATCATTGGCAACTGTGAGCAGTTTCTTGTTGAAGAAGACAACACAAGGTAGCCTAAGGATGTCGTGTTTCGCTGCTGTACGTCATTGGCTCGTTTTTTGGCAGTTTGACAATGATGAAACATTTTCCAGTATGATTTTGAATTACCTCACGTATGATTGTCACATGTGTAAAGAAGAAAAAAAAATCTATTCAAAGAGCATTTGTATAAGAATGTACTGTATTAATACATTAATTAATGTGAGGGAACTGGTGCTGTGGCAGTTGTATGCTGTTAGTGAGACGGGTTGACTGTTGTGTAGGGAGTTGTCAAGCAACTCTTTATATTCCCTCAACCGGTCCCAGGAGTGAAACTGCTGTTACTGGATGCCTATCACTGTCTCCTGCAGTGTGTGGCTACTTATTTATTCATGCCATTATCAATATCTGAAGCCTCTTGGGGCCTGACTCAGTAACGCATCACTCCAAGCATCATTACGTCACCTCTGATTTACATAAATGAAGATATAAATTGACATGTTGATGGGCAGGTGTGTTAAACAACTGTACCAGCACTGCAGATGTGGGAATACACGCGCATATATACAAACATACATGTTATATATAGACGCACATATGTGACAGCAGTGGCGACAGTGTTGTCAGCTCGTAACCATGAATTTATGAACACCAAGTAGCACACAATCAGTATGCACACATGTAGCAAACACATGGCCTACATACGCATGTGGCCACTCTTGTGTTCTCACAGTTCTGATTCTGTTACTGTACAAAATATTACATTAACCGACTATCATTTCCTGGAGATTTAACTTAATCCTTAACCATAACCTCAATATGCCAAAGTTAATATTATTTACCCTAACCCCAATCTGAGCTAAAAACAAGTCTTACCCCTGAAGTTTTACAGGGGTAAGTTTTACATCACAGAGAGCGGCATTATGGAGATGACTCCCTGTATGTGTGTAAACAGATTTATGTCCCCATAACATTCCTGATACTCATCCACACCCACATGCACACACATACACACACACGGGTGTAACTCCTTAATGAGTAGATACATTAACCAGCATCTTGGGAGAACCAGTAAATACCCAGCCAATTGCTCTTAAGGAGCAGAGAGGAAAGTGAGCTAATCTTCTGTCCCTGACAGCTTAGAGAGAGAGAGAGAGAGAGAGAGAGAGAGAGAGAGAGAGAGAGAGAGAGGAAGCAATGGTGATACACCATATCAGCACCATCAATGGCTGTTTCCGTTTGGTTTTCATTTGAACTACAAATAAATAAATTACTAACAGTTTTCCACTACACCGAACTGGCTATAAACTAATCAACTTCTTAATCGGCACAATGATAAATAAGATAACTCTACCCACTGCTGTGTTTTCAAATTGCCTATTCATCTACAGGGCAAGCTTTAGGAAAAGATTTAGTGCAGAGGCTGTGCTGCATAGTCACATAATGTAATTTAAACTGTGTTCTCAGTGCTGCATTTGTTTATGTTAGTGGAGTTTCTGTGTCACATTTGGAAACACGAACCTGATCACATCTGTAGCCATGAGAGATCATATATAGTACCATGGTACTCCCTGTTTGTTCTAAAACAAAAACGCAGAGGAAGCACGCTGTAAAAAACTGTCTGCTGGAGGAATGACTAAACTGCATTTGTGCTACACTCAATTTCTGTTTTCCGTATGCAGAAGAAGCGTTGTTTCATTTGGAAAATCTTTGTGCACCTGCTCTGTATAGCACTTAAAGTATTATTAGCATTCATCAGCATTTTGAAGATGTCCCTATCAAGCCAATATCTGTCTATTTCCAAACCCAGACATCTGTCTGTGTTACATCATACTCATTGGCTGATTATAGCACATTTACAAATGAACCTTAAATTAAGCAATAGATTTCCCTTGATGTTAAAAGATCATTTTAGTGATGAACATGTGAAGCAGATGTTGCGTTCCATTGGATATGCCGGGGAGCCTGATTGTTTTTGATTAACCAAATAGACAAAAGATCATAGGGCTGGCATAAAATTAGCATGAATCCCACCAAAAAAGTGCACACCAGAGTGAACAGTTCTTCCACTGATCAACTAACAATGTGCAAATTTAGGAACACAGAAGCAGCCAGTTCATTTCAATTATGCCCTAAGCAATCCACCAAGACCAGGGCAAATTGCTGCAATTCCAGCCCCTGCTCCCTTCCCATTAGTGACCACAAGCCCAGGGACAATGTAGGTGAAATAGCACACTGTGATGGAAAGAACCAGAGGCTACAGATGAAGGGTTGTCAGATGTTTTTGAGGTTTCAGGTCATCTTTGGTGTCCACTAGCAAATTAAGAATAATGTGTCCTGGTAGAAGATATGGTCTGATAATTCCTTCCTCTGGCATTTAAAATAAATTAAGTGCAGAAAATTATGTTCCTTTTACCAGATGATTTCTGTTCTCAGCTGTGTCAATTCCTAAAAGGGTGAAGACATTCTTTTTTCACTGCTAAGTAATGGCACAGTTGGTAGACTTTGGTAATCACATTGCAAGATTTATTGAAAGACTCCTCCTAAATGTTGGCCTTTGAAAGAGAAACTGGTACAAATACACACAAGAAGGCAAGCTGCATAAAAACTATCCACACCTTTCCGATGCTACCTTTTCACTGCATGTCTTTAATAGATCCAACAGTAAGTTTGGATGATAGTTTGCATTAGCGGAAAGTGTTAGTAAATCTGGCCCATAAGCAATCTGTGACACTTCTGAGACAAGGCAGCTGAGAGTGCTCTTTCATCCTAATAGCACCAGACACATGTACAATGGTTTGATATACTGCATAAATCTTTGACTTAGATGATATCCACAGGATTAAGATGGCAATGAAAGATCCTGATTGTCTGCTATGTCTTTTTAATGATTCATTTACAGCGATATTGACATTGTAACCTCTTTGACGAACAGAGTCATTCATCTGCTGTGTCTGATGATGCATATTAATCAAATCAATGACCTACCTAGTATACTGGGATGTTATGTGGCTCTGTGACTGCGTGAAACTGTGGGCATGTGTTGTTTGCGCATGTTTTCATGCACATGTGTGTGTATGCTACTGCATGCATGTAATCTCACAGAGCAGAACCAGAAATGATGGCATGAGGGACACACATGCCCTAGATAGTTGTTTGAATCTAATCTAGGCCATCCTCATTTCCCCACGACACGTGACGAGCACTGGAGGTAGCTCACTGTGACACACACACACACACACACACACACACACACACACTTATGAAGACGCTTACAGCTTGCACACACATATACCAAAACATTGCAGGAAGGGTAAAAAAAAAAAACCAAAAACCTGCTGTATACTGCAGAGCTGATTCTGTTGTGTGTTTAATGTTTCTGGGAAACCTCTTTAAGTAGCAGACCAGGGGAAACACTAACATCCATGTAAAGACAGAGAGAAAGAGGGAGGGGGGGAAGACAGAGTGAAAAATGGAGGGAGTGAAGAAAAATAAGAAGAAGAGAGAGTAGGGTGAGGTAACTCAAGGACATTCATACTGCTGCTGTGCTTTGCTGCTACAGAACATGCTGCAGACTAGCAAGAGCTTTCCTTTTGGGCGATATTATGTAAGACCTTAGTGTGACAGACAGATACACTACACATACACACACAGACCCACACAAATACACTCGTATACATGTCCGGACACATGCACATTACACACAAATCCACACCCACCGATGAACACTTAGGTTGCACACAGGGACGCACAAACACACACACTTGTAGACACGTACACACATTCAGAGCACGTAAATCTGAATTCACACTGAACCATGTGCTTGAAATTCTACTGCAACCAGCCACAACTGATTAAAGCTAGTGTTCACCTCATTGGCGCAGAGACAGAATAGAACAGAGCAGCAAAGAAGAGACCAGCATAGAACAGAAATGAATAGAAACAAATAACAAGGGCTATACCCACTTTTCATTTAGGAAACATATTCATCTAAATGATACGGTTTCAGATATAATCTCCGTATATTTACAAATGAAATGCATTTCACATCGCCATTCAAATAAACAGCTTGCTTGGTCAGTAGTAGCATGGTAAAACACATAATTTAACTGCATAACAGCTGCGCCAGATAGAAACACCTGTAATTTTTTGTCCACGTAGAACAGCTGATAGTCAACACTGATGTGTCATTTCCTTCTGCACAGACCCACATGACAAGGGCGCAATGAATCACAGAAGGATGTGTGGTGACTGATAAGACCCAAACAGGCAGCAAAAGTGGATGTCTGCTTTACTGTATCTGTCCATCTGGACTTCAACACAATCCTAGAGCTTACAAACTAAACCAGGGTCAGCAAAAGTCTTTGTATCAGGCATTCTAAAAGTCCGATGTAGCGTGGACACTATGTACATGAGCAAATTAGCAAGTGCCACATGTGTTAATCATCCTCCATAGCACTGTAAAGACAGCACACTTTGTTTTGATTCCAGTGTAAACCATAAAGCTTTGTGGAAAAAGCACCACCCATCAGTTTTAACAGAAAACTGCTCTGATACATAACTAGAGAATTCGGACATTTTATTTTTTCTTCTGGTTGCAGTGTCCCACAATGCCTGCGTCCAAAATGGCATACTGTCCACTACTGCGTACTGATTGTGTCCCAAAGTACTAATGTCTGTACGTATGTGACTAATCTGAAAATCTGCAGTATGACAAAAATACCCAGATGTTTACTGATCCAGCCAAATTTCTTGGTATGCTGCTCAAGCTAGCTGCATGTTGTACTGCATCCCACAATGCATTATGGCCGTACTCTTCTTTATTTGTCTAATGGTAGGTCGTAATTTGTGCAATTAGTGCATTATCGCCATCTGCTCTACAGGAGTTCAAGCCGGAGTCCACTACTGGCAAAAATAAAATACAAATAAAAAAACTGCCATATTAACAAGTGTAAGTAGATTAAACTAATTTGTTATGATGTGACATGCTTTTATATATATGAATAGCCTCTGCTATGTATCAGGATATTTGAGAATATCCTGATACATAGCAGAGGCTATTCTTGCAGTCCGAAACGAGCTAATATGCTAACACTGATCAGCGAATGCACTGGATTTCACAAAGACCTCTTTGAAAAAAGCATCCAGTATCTCCCATATGTATAATATCCACTATGCATATTCTGAACACAGTCTATTATCTTCCTCGGGAGGTTAAAACACATGGTCATATTGTTGCAAGTACAACCTGTACAAACATTAAAGGAAAGCAACTGCAGTCCTGAGTCAGTGACAACAGTGTGTGAGAAGGCTGTGTGTCATTTACAGCTGCACCTATTCAAAGGCAGTTGACAGAAATGTTATACATTTCAAATAAAAAAGTGCATGTTGTAATATAAAGTCATTTTTCATTTACATGAATTGGGCAAAGATTAAGCATCGCAGGGCAATGTAATTTATCTTAAGACTTAACATTAGCCGCTAAAAGTTATTGCATTTATATAGTTTACTTTTTTTTCCCAAATTAACTTGTTATTTTGAATACGGAATAATAATAACCACTCACTATCTGAAAACCATATTTGTTGAATTTCACAAGAGTCTGTTTTTTTAGCGACACAGGTGGTTTTGATTGAGGACCAAATGTCTCGTCATCCCATCCTCCACAATATTTTACTAAGAACAGATTCAAAACTCTCTGGTGATGGTCTCACTTCTATAACCACAGATGTTCAGAAAACAAACTCACCAAAGACAGTCCTGGCAGGGACAGACTCTCTGTTAAGCCAGAAAGACACCTGGGAGAGGATGACTGTCATGATGCAGGGTAGATACGTCTGGATCACAAAGTAACCGATTTTCCTCTTCAGGTGGAAGTGGGTCGTCATCACGATGTACTCCCCTATGGTCAGCAAACAGACAGAACAACGAAATCATGAAGAATGCATAAAAATGACGGTATGCAACAATATATCGCACACTTGTTGTTTGTGTTACTAGCCTAAAGTGTTCTGGCAGTCAGTTTTATTGTGGTGGAAATTCAGTGAAGCAGTTCTTGGAGTCATTTGTCGACACATTCGATAGTGAGACATGATCAATGTCGTAGCTGCTTTTATAGCCAGTTACAGATTCAATACATTCAGTCATAGTCAGAAGTATTAGCCTTAGTAGCAGCAAAGGGGATGGTTGTTATATGGTGTTGATTTTCCACTTAAATGCACAGTCGACGTAGTAGTTGACGCTATGAAGTGGTGTGGGATGATGAGTTATTCTACCATGACTGTCAATGAGCGTTCATGTGACATTACTCATACTTTTAGTGGCACATTTTTATGTAATGTCTCATCATTCTATAAAAATATCTCCAAGTAATGTTAAGGGTTTTAGTAAAGTGAATATGATGCCACTGAAATGGAATTATTGGTAACGTAACATAGACCGAGTTGTTAGATATTTTAATGTATAAATGTTGCACACTATGGATTCAATAACTTATTATTAAATCAGACCTATGCATTTAGGATTTACCTCAAAGTGTTAATCCGCAGGTCATTACTAAAACAAGCGCAGTATATTCACTTGGGAGCTTGTGCCCAGTAAAGCAAAGTGTAGATAAGGGTAGAAGGCTGTTTAAGCAAGTGTTACTTTGTGCCTGCACTTAGCATCACTGCAAACAGGTCACCCATTTTATGCTGTCACTAATTTTTGCCAGTATCAATGGACCAAAAAATAGAGGTGGAAAAAGATGTAATGGCCAGTAGGGAAATGATAAAACTAGGACACGGCCTGTCATTTGTGAAGCTACAAACTGAGGATGTGGATGAACTGATGCCGCTGTCACATTGAGTCGTTTTGGACACAAGAACGTAATGGCTGCAGGTAACTGACCGAAAATGATCCAGATCAACCCTATAGGTGTTCTGTTAAGCTCATAACCAACTGAAAACCCACCTGTGCTGGACTGCACCACTCCAGAATCCACACTCTGCCCCATCAGATCATACTGGTTTAATCTGGACCCGTCCTCTGCTACCACCACAGACTGGGCAGCGCCTCTGGTCCACACGTACACCACCTCTGCCCGGGTGTAGGCATCTGCCAAAGAGGAACAAAGTGAAAAGTTATAAATTATTCCGCTGCCGTGATTTTCTCATCACGTGTTGCCTTGCAGGTTGTATTTTTGGAGCTCTGTGGGATACCACTAAGAAAAAAACAATCTAAAATGAGGCTTCCCACTCAGTTCTTCTGTTTTAGTCTTACCTCATGTCATGTTGTCTTGGCTGCTCCCATCTCAGTTCTACTTGTCTGGTCTAATTGACTTGTTAAGCCTATTAGAAAGCATTTTTTTCATTTTACCTTCACTCACTAATCTCCAGTCTTTTATCACATCCTTCATTATTTGATTCTTCCTCTGTCATATTTTCCAGATTTTTAATTCTCATTCCATCTCTATCCGCTTCGCGTCACGTCACATAATGTCATTCCTTAAAAGACGCACGTCAAAATACAAACATCTCAAAAGGACGACATGACCTTAGAACAGCAAAGTCAGTCTTTTCTTCCCTCCAGCGACCCAACCTGTCAAAGCTGCAGTGTGGCTCGACCACTGCAGAGGAAAGGATGGGTCGACTGCAGACTGCAGCATAAGGCAGAGAGCTCATCACTGAAATATTTAGGGAGTGAGTTCAATTTAAAGGGGGGGTGGTGAGGCTTAGTCCTCTCACTCATGCTGTGCAGCTGTCTTAGGAATGGCACGGAGACAGTGTCACGTTCGCATCTCTATATTTCATTTTGGCTTTATTTTTGGCCCTTTCTCTCATGCTCTGCCCGCTCTCTTTCCAGTGTTCTCTCATTTCCTATTCATGTCTCAATCCTCCATTATTCTGTCTCTCGTTATGCCTTCTCAAGGATGATGCAGGGTAGGGGTAGCTGTCAGCTATGAGCAGCTGGTGTGATGCTCTGGAAATCTTACAGAGGGTGCAACCTTGGATAAACACAGGTCTGAGCGTTGCATGCCTGCCAGGGTCTTGCAGGGTCTGGCAGGGTTGGATAGGGGAGACCAGAGGGGACCGGAGGGGATTTAGCGGACAGTTCCTCTGGGAGAACAGCTGTTACCACACTGTCATCCCTTATCAGAGACTGGTGGCAGTGGCCGCTCTTCCACTTGGATGAGGTACTGACAGCATGTCAGAGTAGCATGTGCGACTGGATTTCTGCGCAGTTTGTCCACGAGCATTAATGTGCATGCATGTCAACTTTTGTGTGAGTAAGCTGGCCACTTACAGCTTCCGAACTTGAGTGGACAGGCATGGGCGTCCATAGGGAAGTCTTCTAGATGCATGGGGCATTCTGCTCTTACTGTAAGCCTAGAATGAACCACACAGATAAAGACATTGAATTAGAAAAAAATAATCAGCAGCAAGATATTCAGATCGTCTTTAAAGGCGACTGGAACAATGACAAATGACAAATCAGAACAGAGAGTCTCCAGAAACATGTGGTGTAATATTTATTTATTTATTTTTTCGGTCTCTCAGCGCCAAACATTGTCAAACTGCAGCTACTTTTCCCTAGACCAACAGAAACGCTCCACTTCCTTGAGCTGTGGGTTTCTGTTTCCTGACAGCTTGGTGAAAAACAGCATGTCAGGCCACCCGTGACACACTAATCTCCCATCCATCCCTCATCTCGCTCATCTGTGACAGCAATATGGGCTCCGCCTCCACCCCCTCCCCCTGCTAGTAAACATGCTAAAACAAATGTTTTATGATCCTTGCCGTAGACATCTCACATTAACATCACTCTGTGTTGTACATCAGCATTTGCACTATCTTAAAATGTTTTATTTACCCACAAGTGCAACTGAGGTGCCATGTGTGGTTCTAAACTCAGCTCAGCTACTAGTGCACCTTATCTTCTGGCTTAGAACTGTCAGCTAGCATCCCCAAAGTGATAAATCATGACAGTGTAAAACAATTTTATTTTTCCTGAAGAACACTACAATAGGAAAATGACAAATTGTAATGAAAATGTATGAGCTATACAGGACTTAGAAATGGCTGACCATAATGTGTAAGAATTACTACTGTAGTATGCTATTTCTGTGTACAAAGATGTCTCGCTATAAAGCCTGCCTTTGTCTGGCATTCTCTAGGAAAAATCATATTTCTGTGTTTGTATCTTGAATAGTGATAAACCGTATATATTTATACATGTGTCTTGGCATTTTCTACAAAATGTGCTGAATTTTGAGATGTACCTCGGTGCCATGAGATGTCACGAGCACTTTTATTAAATCAGATTGTCAAAATAAAATGCAAAAATAGTTTCTTTCCCTGCCTGAAAATACACAACTGCAAAAGCTTGTACATGATAAAATATAGAGAAGAAAAACAGCCCCACACTACAGTAACTACCATAGATTTAGATTCTATGGTTCAATGTAAATAACAGTATTTTACACATTACATCATGGTTATATTGTGTGGCTGTTGACTGGGTTTGAGTATTTTTTATTTTATTTTTTTGTATTTCTGCACAGTCTGTCAGCAGTTAAGGTGTTCAGTGGGTGTACAGAGATAGTTTATGTACTGTTTTTTTTTTTTTTTTTTTGCCACTGAGTTAATGCAGAGTATAGTTAGGTGTTCACTGAGTTCAGACTGCATCGGTGGAGGAACTGAGTGAGCTGCTGGTGGCTGTAGACATCTGACCGTGCAGTAATCTTGGTTACTTAAGTAACAGCTCAAAGCACGACATTAGGGATCTTTTATGTTGTGGCTGCAGAAACCAATACAGTACTGTACTCTGTGTGCAGTGTATCTGTACATGTTCATTTATATGTGCCTGCAGGCTTCCCTTTGGTTGGTATTCATTTATAAACCACTCCTTGGGCAGTCTTTTTTTTTTTATCTTTCTATATTCATGTGAACAAACAGAAAGCAATATGGACTGTACTCTCAATATGCATTAGAAATGATGGTCCCTAGAGTGAGAACAGATGAGAAAGCTTTTCGATATGCTGCCTCTTCCTCCTGGAATAATTTACAGAATGACGCAGACCTGTCAGGAATACTATAGGGGAATAGGTATGTTTTAAAAATTATTCTCAAAGTGAGTTGAAATTGTTTTTTTTTTTGTTTTTTTTTATCTCTGTCCTTAATTAGTTCTTGATTTTTAATCTATTTACATAGATGTTATATTTGTTTATTTGTAGTGTGTAAAAGTGGTTTGTGGTCTTTTTCCTGTGCAACTTGGCCAGATTTTCATCTCTATGAGGATTTGACCCTGTTAATTAAAGGGCAAAATTATGGGAAGTGTAAAACTAGTTTTAGTTCATTGTGAAAGTGCGATTTTCTGTAGTGGAAAGACACAAAATGGTAGTTTCATCTTTTCTGTAGTCTATGTCTACCTATTAAAAGTCATTATACTGCTAATTCTGTTACTCTGTACTGTTATATTGAAACAGGTTGGCCTACCTCATCGTGTACAGCAGTGTGCCTTCCTCTGTAATTCGCAGCAGCTTGTTTGGCATTGTCATGTTGTGAGCCACTGACTTCTTGCCGTTGTGGAAGAAAGTATCAGGGGTCCAGATCTTGCTGGCCATCAGGTTGTTGAGACGCAGTACAGCCATGGGGCCTTTGAACTTTAACCTTTCATCCTTCCAGCTCTGTCTGAAGAAGACATCGATGGTGTACTCCTACAGGAGGACAGTAGGAAACAGACGTGAGAGCAGGCAAAAGCACAAGCGAACGGAGGAGAAAGCTCGACTCTCTTTCTACATTTTTCTGCCACAGCTGGCTTTCGCAAGACGCTGAGTAACCCAACCTTATTTTCTCCCTTTTTACCCTTTTTCATGTTTGCACTTTTCCTTCTTCTCTTTGTGTCACTTTGACTTTCTTATGGTAGCCTTGGCCTGGTTTCCCTGCTGGTAACTGTCGCTTCATGTTAAAGGCTCTGCTACACATAGAAGAGGATCTAGAGGAGTTTCCTGGCTTGTGTCCTTTCAGAAGAATGTCTGCATTTTATAACATAGTAATTAGTCTGCGCAGTTGTGTGGTTGCCTTTTCCGTTTCTTTTTTTTTCCTTCTTCATTATTTGCTTAATTACTGTGTGGTCTTCTAAATGCACCAAATAAAAATGGAGCAATATTTGGTTATTAGGTATTGCATTGTTGGCTAAGTGGCAGAAATGATCATTGTTAGCGTTTTTCATGCAGAAAACTTCTTTGTTCAGTAATCTGAATTACAGTGGACACAAAAAAGGAGACTCTGGACACAAAATTAAGAGGACATTTCATTTTGAAGCCAGCTAATGACTATAGCTGAGAGCAGATTTTAATGATTCCACATGGCTGCCTGGGAAGAGTAAAGTGAGCCCGTAAAAATTACAGTGCAGCCTGTTTTTTTTTCTTTTTTCTTTTTTTTTTTGGCCTCTTCCCCTCCTCCTTTCGCTCGGTCCGAGTTAGATAATTAGTATGAGCTTAAACAGAGCTTCAAGGTAATAGAAGAGGAGGATAGGGACAGGCTAGAGATGGAGAAAATGCTGCTTAGTTCTTTCCTTCTGGCTTTACCACAGCAGTGAAGTAGTCGTGGCCCGTATGTCAGCCAGTGCAATTAACTGAGATTATGTCAAATACTGTACGGACACTTCACGTGCGTAAAACAAGAGTCATTATTTTCAAGCAGTAAAAGAGAGGCAGTGAGATTAATTGGGTGCCAGTGCACGGGGCGAAACAGCCCACAGCTTTCTTAGGTAGCATATGGCTCACATTTTGACGATGCATTTTAATTTCATAGGAACATTTTTGCTTTGATGCTGTGCTTTCTCTGCACATCATCTGGTCAATCAAGGCTGTGTAACAGGAATTTTTAAACAAGATTAGTTTCTTAATCAGAGCAGCATGTTTAAAACAGTATTTGGCTTTTTTTTTTTATATATTTGATCCACTGTTATTAAATTTTCAGAGCAAAACTGAAACCAGCCAATTAAATCCCTGATGGATGGATAAGGATGTCACAACACTGCACTTCCACCTGATTATCAACATTTGTCTTGGCTCCAATTTCTAATAAAGACAAATCAGTATTGAAATCTGTTTGACATATTCTCCTGTTCTTACGTTAAACAAACAAAACATTAAATAATTTCTCATTTCATAAGCACAGTTTAGAGTCTAACCAGTAGCACACACTCATACATAATATACGTGCAGGAGTGTCATTTATGTAATAATTGGTTGTCAGTGAGCAGAGAAATACTCAGATGGTCATGTTTAAACAGCCCACAGCTTTCTTGGGTAGCATATGGAGTGTGGAAATAACATTGATTGGTATTTTGATGTTGCAGTTTAATTTCATTTTTGGTGCAATCAGCATAGATTTGGTACCAGTTTCTTAAACAGAGCGACACATCAAGCCAAATAAACAATATTCAGAGCTGTTATGTTTGATCTGCTACTATTACATTTAAAGGGCTAATTAAAGCCAGCCAATGCATGTCTGATGGATGAATTAGTATGTTACGACTTTGCTCTTCAACTTGATTTCCAGCACTGTTATTAGCTCTAGTATTCTAATGAAGACTAATTAGTGATGAAACAAGTCTGAAATATTGTACTTAATGCCAAACAGACAGAACATATAATTCTTCTGATTTCATGAGCATAGTTTAAGGTCAAAATAGAAGTCACACATGATCATACATGCCACAAATCATATTTGCCATTTATGTAGCATGTGATTAGTAACTATGTAACTGTGAGACAGGAAAAAAGAAAAAACACATTTTACACATGTGACAGTTTTATTACCACATGAAGTGTTAATGAAATTAATCATCAAATTAATAAACATTTCCTCGGTTAAAGACCACTGTGTCCAAAGAGGTTAAAAGACACTGATGAGAAGGGGAGAGACGGGGACATAGGGGAGACTGGTGACATTTACAAAGGCGAAGAGACTCTTACCATGTCATGGTCCGAAACTGGCCCAATACTAGTCACGAAAATGTCAGTCTTGACTTCAGTTACACGCTCTGTTGAAGCAGGAAATTGCCAGAGTGAGTGACTATCAGTGCCATTCATTAGCCCCTAACTACCTGTTAATACAAGACCACCTGGCTGCAGCCTCTGATCCATTCAATCTATTTAACATTTTTTTTAAACTCTCAGACACCTCCACTCATACACATACATTGTTAAAAAACAGCACCATAAAAATGCCCAATTTGGATGTTGATAACCATTTCTGCTGGTATTGGTCTCAGTGTCAGCTGAGACACTGGTTTAATTTCTTAATAAATTTGTGCATTGCCG
This sequence comes from Apogon talboti, assembly GCA_037367365.1. Lineage (NCBI taxonomy): Eukaryota > Metazoa > Chordata > Actinopteri > Kurtiformes > Apogonidae > Apogon > Apogon talboti. The sequence continues at coordinate 5,634,231 of JAPQRQ010000007.1, read as the reverse complement.
TCTTAGTGAAAATATGCCACTCTTGTACAATAACACTGATAGCCAGAGTAAGTCTAGTGGGTATTCATTTGGGAGTGTTACCAAGGTAATGTGTGTGTTCTTTGCAATTCTGATGCTGAAATATGACAGTATGATTTATAAATGATACCAATCATATTCTATAATTTCTTGGTCTTGGCTGCTGGACTTCTTCCAGTCCTGGTTTCATTCCCTGTCTGTTTGATGCCTGCTGCATCATTCTGAGCGCTCCTCACATATCCTTCACATACCAATTTTCGCATTATCTCTCTCCTGCTTTTTTCTCCCGCTCTGTCTTTCTTTGTCTTGTTTCTCTCATTCTCAGCTCAGGACTTGTCTCTCAGTCCCCTACCATTTTGTTTCTTTTTCTAACAAAACACTAAACAACTGGACTACACACATCCACACACAAGGATCCATTTATTCATGGGCTTTTCATCAGGTTTTAACACTGTAAATACCAACACCCTGCTACACCGCCTCTCTGACCCTACACTGATTTTATGGATAAAGTACTTTTTAATGGACAGACCAAATCCAATTCAGTGGTTTTAAAAACAGGGCGTCCCCCAGGGCTGTGTTTTGTCACCTATCCTGTTCTCTGCCTACACCAACAGCATCACTTCAGCGTCAGGGAAGGACTGAGCCTTTTTAAATATGCAGACGACATGGCCTTGGTGGCACATATCACCAACACTCAGGCCCTGACACGGTCCTAACAGGAGGTCCACACCCTGGTCCAAACCTTTTACTGGAAATTCATTAGAGCTCAACATTACAGAAACTAAAGAGCTATGCTGTGGACCCTCAGGGGAAAGCCCAGATCTGTTCCAACCCCTGAAGATCCATGATGTGTGTGTGTGTGTGTGTGTGTGTGTGTGTGTGTGTGTGTGTGTGGAGCAGATGCAAAGTTTTAAATATTTGGGACAGAGACTGACACCTGCCTTTCCTTTGGAC
>JAPQRQ010000007.1:5602040-5614039 GCA_037367365.1 Apogon talboti | reverse complement strand
TAAATTGGAGGCTAACTCACTAGCTTGCTAGCACGCGCCGTTATATGCGCATGCGCAGTGACACCTGTGTCAGATTGACAAATCAAGTGACAAATTTCATCGTGAGGACGGGTGATAGGCTGACGTCTACGTTTTAATGCCATGCGATCTACCCACACTACCTTTGCGATCGACCAGTAGATCGCGATCGACGTATTGGGCAGATTCTACATGATCAGTAAATGAAATATGGGAAAATACCTGATTTTCACTGAAAACCACAAAATGCAGAAGATAATATTAGAATAAATGGTGATAAATCACTTAAGAAAGGTTAAAAATGGTAGGACTGGGTCTTTATTTGACTGTTCCCCGAGTTCTAACAGACTTTGGAAAAACAGCATTTTCCTAGGATGCTCCACGGTTGTGGAATAATCTTCAAAAAACTTTAAAACTACATACACTCATCTCTATTAATGATTTTAAGAGTATCATGGGGAATGCAGTGAAGGAGGAATGTTACTGTTTCTCTTGATGCCATTCTGGTTGAATAACTGTACTGTCTTTTACTGTTTTATTGTTCATTGTGTATTATGTATTTGTTTTGTATTGTTTGGACTTTGTTGGCTGCTACCTTGGCCAGGTCTCCTTTGCAAAAGAGATTTCTAATCTCAATGGGACTTCCTGGTTAAATAAAGGAAAATAAATAAATTATGGGTTGAAAGCAATGTTCATATCTACAACAATCATAGTTTGTCCATTTACGTTTGAGCCTCTGAAAATGTATATTCTCAGTTTACAATAGTTGTAATTCCCAAATGTTTAATATTTTAGCTCAACCCTTAAATTAATGCTGAAACTCCACATTTTGGTTTCATTTTGACTATTACATTTCTAATGCACTGTGATGGTGTACAGAGGCAAAATGACAACATTTGTGTTGCTGTTCAAATATCTACTGGTGGACCTGGCTGTACAGTAGAAATGCAATTCATCATAAATGTTGAAAAAGTAATGACAAAGCTTTCATTGCCCTTAGTCATTAACCTCGTAAAACCAAACATGAATTTGATTAATAAAGCAGCATCTGGCTCCAATTAATCACAGCTAACTTGGTTGTTAAGTCAGATAGGAACTAATTTACTAGTTGTAGGTAAAATATTCAGATAGCTGGTGGAATGTTTTTTTTTTTGTTGTTATAACAGACTGTAAAAGATTCAGTCTCATTCCTAGCCGATCTTTTAGCAAATTTAGCCGTTAATTAGAATTATGACGCAGTTCATGAGGTTGGACTGGCCCTCCCTGTTGTTGGATGGGGTTGATCCAGGAGCCTGACTGCATGGTTAACAAACCTAACAAGTCACTGTGTAACAACCAGTGAAAATACTCCTGTTGAAATGCTGTGATTTCAGGGAGAATCCACTCAATAACTAAACACGACCTTAGGGCAGGCAGGAGGTGGAATTAAACATGTCAGACACACACACACACACACACATACTCAATGAATCTTAGCGTGTGATTCATGGGAAACAGAAACCAGACTCTGAGGTTTGTTTTTGGCTGACTTTTGTTTGCCGCAGCTCATGAAGCCTCAGCAATTGGCATGAGCTGCTTTGCCTCTTGTCAGTGAGAGCTGCCTTTAACTGTGACCTTCAGCCATGCTCTGTTTAGGATACAGCTGTGTACAAGCAAACAAGGAAGGTATATGACAGCATTTGTAATTGAGAGGTAATAATAAACTCTGAAACACTTGCTTTTTGTAATCTCTGTCAAGGTTCGAATTCACGCACTTTTTTGCTGACGTGTAACAGTTTTTATCTCTGAATGTGAATCCTTGAGAAAGCCAGGGTCGACCTCCTTCCATTTTAGTGGCAGGCGTTTGGAATTTCAGTATGCAAATATCGCGTTTTGTTACAAACGCTTTTCTCTTGCCTCTGCCAGTTGAACAGAAGATTCAGAAGTAAACCACTAAAAACACATGGATTGACTTGTATTATTGCAGTAGTGTTGTAAAAAAGATTTCACTGCTCTGTAATGAAGATGCAGGGAAATAGACTCATAAAAGGCAACGCCGTGCTTGCTTAATGCATTACATTTACCAAAAGCGTGCAGACTCGTCATTGTTCACACACCTGTAAAATAACACCTCCAACACAAACACATAAGTGCACTCATACCCAAGTGTACAATGGCCCTCTAGCTTTGTGCTAGGTGATATCACACATGCTTCAACGGTCACATTCAAGGTCAACCGCTTAATGAAGATTGATGTTGGTGTGATGTACACTTAAATTGACGACTGTGCCGCGTCGTAGGTGTGTGCCCCCAGTGTGTTTGTGTGTAAACATGCAGGCTAAAAGACACACATGGAAACTGTGAATGAAAGAAATAGTGAGAACCAGCTGTGAATTTTAATACCCTCCAGAAATTTCAATAAAACTGAAATAAGTTGCCGGTGATGTGTAAATAGTGCTTATGTTTTCTTACATTAGCTTGTCCCAGTTGCTCTCTACCCCCACAAATCCTATTGCGCCTCTATAGCTAGTTGACCATGATTGATGAAAGGCGCCAGACCACTTTGGTGAGGGAGAAGTGTCCACTGGAGCTTACCGAGGTAAAAAGGTATGATGGTGGTTGAGATGGCTGCACTGGATGTATTAGTGGCACATACATAAGAGTGTAAGTTCACATTCTTTTACACATCAATCCCATTTTAGATAGAGTGGTCTGGCTCTAAGCCTTTAGAGGTCACGACAGGGTCGGTCACATTAAGTACGAACGACAGGCTGCACGGAAAAAAAAAAATTGTTTAAAATTAACTAAATATTTCACCAAATTTATCTATAATTATTACACCAAGGGGTTTATGTGGTTGTTTGGTGTTACGTCTGTCAGCAGGAACACCATAAACACTGGATAAACTGTGGTAAACATGGTAATACAGTTTTAGTTATAACAGTAATAGAGCCGTTTTTCCACACACAGTACTTTTTTTTTGTTATTTGCATGGGGTTTTTCAACACAGCTCCTTCACTGATGTTTAAATCTGATTTGGACTCACTCTGATGTGCAACCAGAGGCTTATCCGAGCTGACGTTCCGTTACATGTTACGCGAATGTAATGTGGATGAAACTTTTGCATCATTACACTCCCATCATCATTTTACATCACCTCATCTGTACACGTGGCTTCTGCCTGTGTCACATCAGATAGATTCACATTGGCAGAAGTGATGAAGATAGCAACTCCCATGATTCCACATCACTTCATTGTGCTGTCTTTTTTGTTTGGTTTTTTGCCTCGTGATAGAAATTACATAATGTTTGTTTAAAATGTGATTGCTAAAATATTTATCAGTGTGTTGTTTTTTTTTGTTTTTTTTCAGGATGAAAACTAGGTTAGACATTGGATATGCAATGAACATAAATTGAGGCTAGTTGTACAGCTAAGATTCATTTCCACTCTTGAAAAACTGTCTCCCTTTATTTAGTAACCCCCTGTTTCAGCAGATGATTGACTGCTCATACATCACATTGGCCCTGAAGCCTACGATGTAATCCTCCGAAGTTCTGTCTCTTGTATTCTCTATGTTTCCTTCACCTGTGGCATTTCTCAAGTTATGATTTGAAAATGTCATATTAATGTTTTTTCTGACCTCTAGGGCCAGGACATCAATCTCTGAGGACAGAATAGATTTGTGTTGGAGACTTGGAGCCATCCTCTCTGCAGAAATGACCTGTCCACTCCGTGATGCTGGTGATTGTGTCAAAGCAGGTGGTAAATTCTAGGACAAAGGCTTTAGTTCATCTTCCCAGCTGATGGCTAGTGTTTATCTCAAGCTAGGTTCTTCACATCTTTCAGAACCTATTCTAAAATAATGTATTCATACACTTTCTACTTTTTTTTTTTTTTGACATTGTGACAATTCAGGATTTGACCTTTGCATCTTTTCTGGAAAGGATGTCACTACAGAGGTGGCCATCCATAATTATGTACATTTTGGCATGCAGACAACACTCTTATCCCAAGAATTTTAAAACTGATAAGAAGTGTTCTGTGTCAGTGACAACAGAGTGAGCACATCTGCTGCTGAGACGGCAGATTGGAGTTTTAGCTCTACAAATATTTCCTGAAGACAGCATTGCTCAGGAGGTTAAACCTCCATAGACAGAACCACATAATTACAGTTTAATATGCTAAGTATCATTAGACTGAAGCCCTATAGGGTAAAGCCACAGTGTTGCATGCAATGAAAAAATGTCCATGTTTGTTAACATGGATAGTTTTTAGTAAGTTTAGTTAGTTAATAGTTAGAATAGTTCATGTTTTTGTTACATTGTGTATCTTTGGTCTGGTTAGTTTTGCTTTCACACTTGAATGTTCGAGGCAGATTATACCAGACTAATATAACCTTTCATCATTATCCATGTGAGCTGTGTCTCACTTTATAGATGGATGTATGCATGACATCAGTGATAGCCTTGTGAAACTTCATGTGGCTGGTCTGAAAGTACAACAATCCGAAACATTTTTTTCACATTATACATGAACTTCACCATGGCTCATTTTGATTTTGACTGGGACCGCTTCTTAAGAACCAGTTTTGTCCCCATTGTGGTCTGGGGAAGGTTTCAAAAGCGGACATAGAACCTTATCTCCATACTGAAGCCGATGCAGAAGTATCTTAAAGTTGTAATACTGCTGAAAAAAAACAAACACTTGAATTAAACTTCTCTATAAAATACTAGGTTAATATTTTTATTTTTATTTTTTACTAATTCCAGTGTCATCACGTTATTTGGACCCTCGAAACAGTGATCTGACAGTCCATCCTAAAGTTTTTCCTCTGTCTGTATGACCGCTCACTTGCCTGCTGTGTTGGACTTTGTGAGTTTGCTTTTTTTTTTCTTATATCTTACCTATAGTTAAAGTTGTAGGTTCCACCAATAAGAATGTAAAAATATTTTCTTACACAGTGTTTGATGACGTATGTGGTTTTACCAACTCAGCTAACATTTAGCATTGGCTGACCTGTAGCCCCCCCTTGTATAGTTTTGCCCTTTTTGTCCAAATATGGTCAGTCCAGGTTCCGAAACCCAACATGGCAATGGCCAAATCACAAACTACTGATTTCAAAAGAGTTGTTCAGAAACCAATGGGTGACATCACGGTGCGTCTGTCCACTAATTCTATACATTCAGTGGGTTCAGATCAAATTGGACGGTCCAAGTCCAGACTATAAAAGGTAGGTGTGAAATAACCCTTCGATCCAATCAAATTTGACATATATTAGCAGCCCAGTCTAAATTGTTTCAAATCAATGATAGACTATAAGACTCAGGCAGGCCAGTTATCTATGCCTTTGGATGATCTTTGTATTTTCCAGTTATATAACATTATGGGCCATTTACAATCAGTATAGTCACATCCTTATACAATCAGGTTCTGGCAATAATAGATAAAAACTCTGTCTGATGACACTGCTGCCACATTCTGAAAAGATAAAATCAACTTAGTTTTCTCTCAGTGTTGTTTTCCCAGAGTTTTTGAAATATCAACAGTTCAGGCCCAGAGTCTCACAGAAAATCCACAGACAAGACAGCAACAGATGAACTGGGAGCAGTGTAAAATACCAAATCATAGATCTACATTTGGACAATCAGCTTTCTGTCAACTCTGGGATGGATTAGCTGATGAAATCCAATTCATTACAGATATTAAATCTGTTACAACAAAGGTTAAGGGCTGGCTAATAGCAAACCAGAGCTGTGGCCGTTTAAGCTAGTTATTGTGCGTTTGGGCTTTAAATAGACTTTCATTTCTATCATGTGCTGTGGTTTTGAGAATGGGAATTGTATTTTTTGATCGGAATTTTATGTGTGTAAGGGTAACTTCGGGTGGAGGCTTAATGATATCTACACACTCAATTCTGCAGCATGTAACATTTAATGCTTGTCTTGGACTCACCGCACTGTCCTAAAATAAGTAAAATCAATAAACTCAATGACTTGTCATAGACAGAGAAAAAACAGAACACACCGGTGCAATAAACAACAAAAATCAATACTTTCACTTAAATTAAAATGTCTACTGTTTAACTTGCACCTCCTTTTTACACTGAAATCATCACACCAGTGACCTGCACTAGATATTCTTTTGAACATCCAGGTTAAAATGCCTGGAAATAATGAGCTTCAATGGATTTATTGTTGGCTGAGACTTTGTGGGATACCACTGGGGCTTCTGAGGGTGAAAGCAAAAGGATGGTTTCCTCCTGTCTGACTTATGTCAATGTAAAATATGTCAACTCAACATTAGCCTGAAGGTTCTCCTTGAAGCAGACGTTTTTCTTTATCGCCGTCAGCCTATTGGAACGGGCCGCAAATTTGTCGATGCGCAATTCTGATGTTTATTTCTCGGGGAAGTAATCTCCTTGTCAGAGAAAACATCAACGCTGCAAAGACAGAGAATCGAGGGGTTATGAAGCACAATCATCATCATCATCACCGCCGCCATCATTGTTTTTGTTGTCTACCCATGTACGACATCTCTATACTCTATCCTTGCCATGCATCTCAGCTCTAATCGGTCTCTGTTATCATTTAATGCTCGCCTCTTCTCCACTCTCACTTATCTGTTCAGCACCCTGACCATGTTCCAAAGCCACCGATCTCATTTCTTTTCTCTGGCAACACCCTCTCCTCTTATTTACAACCTTTATTCATCCATCCATTCACCCATGCAGCCGTCATCCAGCCATCCATTTACTCCCCGATAGACATTCATCTGTCCATCCAGCCTATGCCTTATCTTTCTCCTACAGTGTCCATTACATTCGGCCCTCATCCCTTATCCCGGGTTCACCTGTACCGTTATGTCTCTCATCCCGCTGTGCTTCCTCCTTCACCCCCTGCGCTAATTTATCTTCCTCCAATTCACTCTTCGCTCATCCTTCAGCCTTTAAAAAAATTACTTTTGCTAGATTATTTGTTTCTCCTCGCCTGCCTCGCCTTCGCCATTTTCAGTCTCCTCCTGCTTTCTTTCTTTTCATTTTACAGGAAGATTCTAAGTTGGCTGATTGTGGTTTCCTCTAAAACTCTCACGGAAATCTTCACATTTTGTGTTAGTGCCAAAATGGTACTGACTGGACCTGCAATCATTCTAGTATAGGGAAAGAAGAAAAACAACATGCTGGCCTTTTTGTATTTCTTTAAACCAATTGCATTTTCCGTAGGCAGTGCTGTGCTCAGTGCAGTGATGGTGCATTTACAAAGATTATTGGGGAGAAACTTGTTTTTGGGGAAACATTTATCTATGCGCAAACTTGGGATAAATCTCCGTGAAGATAAACACCACAAAAGAACCAAACAGCTCATTGAATGATAGAAATCTTTGTCAAAATCTGTCATTTTCAATACGTAACTGGAAGGACTTTAAAAATGTCAATATCAGCGAGTGGAGGGGGAGGGTGATGCTGACTGATAGGGTCGTCTTATTCCAAAAGACTATTTCCTGTGCGTCATAGTAACTCCAAAGATGTTGAAAACACAGCCATTCACCAGAGTGATTTTCTGTTTCAGTGTCTTACAGGGTTCTTCACTGTCCCGCCCATTTAGGACACCAATGCTATTCATTCCAATACAATAACTGAATGTGAACACAGAGTGTAACCAAAGCTTTGTTACATGTTTATCCTAAGTGACTTGTTTATGACTGAGTAAATACCGGGCCCATTTTTCACAAGCCACATATCTGACATTAAAATGACTATTTTCAGACACGGATCAGAAGAAAAGTCAATGTATGAGGCCCGTCTCTGTCTCAGCGATAACCTCTTGCTAGATCTGGTATCACTAATGTCATTTAAAGAAGATAAAACAAGCAGGGAGATAAATGATATGATAATTGTAATGAATTAATTTTAATTACTAGAACAAAAGATGATATTAGTGCACTATTGTTTAATTTAGACCTTATTAATCTACTTCCATTAATTATTAATCCACTCATGATGTTTTCAACCCATCTGACTGCACCCACTGTAGTAGGAAGTGCATTGTTTCATACAGTTTCACACATTTTATACATTGCATAGACTTCATTTAGAGAATCTCATATGTCCTCTCTTCTTTCTCCTCAACTGTTCATCTCCTGCCCTTGCCTTGATCCCCTTTCCCTGTCCTCCTGGCTGCTCTGATTTTCTTTTGCTGTTTTCTCTCTTTCTCCTGCCCTCCTTTTCCCTCTTCCTTCCCTCTTTTTAGTCCCTTTCCTCCAGTAATGCACTCACCTTTAACATTTACCCACGTGTCCGCCTTTCCAGTGTGGTTTTACATCATTTCACATGCACTGGCCGTCTCCTCAGCCTCTTTAATGCCACCTCAGCCTCCGTTTTGCCTTTTGTAATGTGCATGTGCATCTCCCTAACGAATACCCCTTCTCTTCCCACCCCTTCTCCTGTCCTCCTGTGTTGTTTACCACAGGGTGACATGCCTCCTAGTGTGCGCTCAACGGCCCTTTTCAGCACTGCTATATTAAATTACAGGTTTTGTAACCCTGTAATTATAGTTGGGTGGCAAATTGTATGTATCCAGACTAAGTCTATAAATAAAGGATATCACTTAATTTATAAAGAAGGGCACTGTTGTATGAGATACTTGTTATATAAAGGCTCTTTTTCACTAACCTAGTTGGGAAAATATTGTGAAATTAACATATAAAAAAAGCCTATTTTACAAAACTGGGGTTGATTATCACCAAACATAGTCACAAAATGTTCTGTTTCTGCCTGCATTCCTAGGCATATTATTTTGTAGTCTGTTACGCACTAGAAAAAGATTATGACACAGGCAATGCACTGCCAGAAAAAAAAGAAAAAAAAGAGCTGTTTAATTAATGTGAAAAAAAAAATCAATCTTACTCATACTGTAATCTCAACAGGGATTATTTAGGTTTTTCTTTCAGCACGGTCATGCAAAACCACCCACGAGTGGGAAACACACAGCTTTTACATAAGATCAACTGCATAGCCTGCAGCAAATAGGCAGAAATCTACAGCATTATTGATTGAAGTGAACTCGCTGACATACAGAAACACTATTTGCACTTAAACTTTAATCAAATAAACAAGTCTACAGCGCTTTTCGGAAGTGTATTATAATTGTTTGCATTGTTTCCACCCTGGTAGTGCTTTATGAGTGATCTAAGAAAGCACAAGAAACACAACTGTGCATTCCTGTTGTTATCCACTGTTTCAATGTTTCATATACTAACATGTCTTCACAGTAGTGATTAAGGAAAATTGATATACTGTCGATGTGTTGGCAATAAAGGGAACCACACATATTTAAGTCAGCTGAAACACAGCACAAAAGTTATGTAGTAGATCTATCAGGGACTTTCATTTATAAAATACTGGTTATTTAAAAGTATGTTATGTATAAATTCATTGGTACACTGTCATATTTTGGATGCTGGAAAACATTTTATTTCTCTCTATATGTGTTTTTTTCCTTCCCTTTTTCAATAGGACAAGTCAATATGGAGGAGCTGAAAGCGTCCATGCAGACAAGCAAACCGTTCAACCAAAGACTGTCTGATTTGGTGGCTCAGTCATTCAAAAGACTGTTATTCAGTAAGATTTATTCTCATTTATTTATGTTCAACAAGATTTGGACTTTGCTCTCAAGATTTTCTCTTTATACTTGTTTTAGAAGAAGCCACTAAGATGATTCCCCTCCAAGTCTATGGCATTGTTGGTTTTACATTTACAACATTTTCAAGCTCCATTCGTCCAGGCAGCAGAATCTAACCATCTGTCATTTTCATACGCTCATCCCTCACTTCGGATTTTACCTGTATTTTTAACCATTGCCTCCTTCTCTTTTTGTCCTCTTCCTTTCTAAAGCCCATCTGCGAGACGAGCACCATGTTCCAATGAGCACTGAGTTCTCCCCCAGATGTCCTGACGGAGAAAGAGAGAGACAACCTTGGCAGAAGACTTTACGTAAGCAGTTCATTAGCTACCCCGCTAATCAGAGAATTCTGCCATGATGAGAAATTAACCAGAAAAATATCCATTTGACATACAGACAACACTCCACACGGCCATGTTATGCAACAGTGGCCCTGGTGTCTTTACGCTGCAGGAGTGAAGGCACAGCCAACCACTGTACCCTTTTAAACTGTCATTTGGAAGCTGTATTTCAGACACACAGTTGGTCAAAAGGCTTAACCAGAACAAAACCTACTGTGAACGACAAAACAAAACATCAGCTGTAGTTGCATTTCAGGAAGATTTTACCTTTTCATGCAGATTTACTCTATTGGTTAGTTAAAAGAAAACAGAAATTCCACCCAAAGTTGACTAAGCATCACTGACTTGTGGCCATTTTTGCATGTATCGTTGCATTAATTTTGGATATTTTATTGTTCATTTATTGTTTTGCATATTTCTTGTAACTTAAGAGGAGGTCTCTTAATTGATAATCCATCAAAAACTGGATGGGATAGTTGTTTTTTCTATTTTTGAGCTTTCTCAAGAATTGGATTACAGTGAAACTGCAAAGCACAGGGTGTTCCTGCTTGAGTGAACACGGAGATCCTTTATAACTATAACAACAGCAGCTGCTATGAGGTGTGGGAGAACCAACTCAAAGTTAGCAGAGGAACAGATGGACCAGCTGGTCTCTTCTGGTAGGTTACCATGGTAATGTGGATTTGACCTTATTTGTGTCGAATATTTCTCTTGCATAGATTTCCACTGTGTATAATACACGATACAAATGCAGAGATATTGACTTAACCCACATTATTCAGCCATTATCCAAAACACATATCCGCTTCTGTTTTCCCACAAACCTTGAGCAGAATCCAACAGAATCACTGTTGCCTTTTTTCATTCGACTTGCTTTCTAAACCCATGGGAGGTCTCCCTTGTTCCTCATTAGCATAGGTTCTGTTCACAGCGCATACCTTGTCATCAATCTTCCACTTAAGATATGCAAATGCGAAGCAAAGAATGACAAAAAATCAGAAGACAGAAGAGTGTAGGTCACTTTAGTGGTCTAATGCCAGAGCAGGTCTACATTCTTCTTTCCATGATGTCAGTGTTAAATGACATTTTAATCTCTCGGTTCAATACATATTTTCCTTAATTGAAGAAAATACATGATCTGCACAGGAAAAAAGAATACTCATAGATTCACCTTTATCCATGGTGCTCATTTCTGGATGCAGCGCCAAGAAGCCCAGTTGATGTATAGAGATGTTTTAATGAAAAAAAGTCATGGTGGCAAATATACTGCTGGGTGCTATAAATTGCTTATAAAGCTGTTTATACACTGTTAGTGCAGGCCAGGAATGAGGAATGTGTGCATGCAAAATACTTATTGCATCATGTAAAAGTGTGCTTTCTTATGTAAATAGACTTCCTCAAGTAAGTGCAGAAATACATATCACACATATGTGAGTATTGTTTGTCCATATCTGTTCAGTTTTTTTTTCTTATTTTACGTTATGTGGATTAATGGCTGGGTGGAGCCACAGTACTGTGTATCTATAGTGTAATCTACATGTCGAGGTCATACCAAGCTGCTTAATGGCACTGCTCTCTCCGTAAGTACAGACAGGCTTTTCCCATCAGTCAGTCTGTGCTCTTCTGTCCCTGCATCTCTCTCCCTCCCCCTCTGTGTGTCACTCCCACCCCTCCTTTACTGTAATCCTCACAATGAATGTCTTTTGCTTAAATTGCAGTGTCAGGACTAACTACGCTTCACTCTCTGAATGAATGTGGGATTTAGGTGTACAAGTTTATGGACAGGGGGTAGAGTTAAAAACATCCATCATCGTACTGCTGGGCGACCTGCGGTGCTGCTTAGTTGTGTTGTATATGCAGGTGATGGACAAAATAACAACTTATAGATTTTGGATGTAGTACAGTCTAATACAACTCTGCAAAATGTGCTATAATTACTAAGTAAAGATATTATTCCAAGTAAAAAAAAAGTATTTATATATA